>JARWLC010000017.1:71290534-71975534 GCA_033318265.1 Phyllotis vaccarum | reverse complement strand
ACAGGACAGATATAACATCCCTTTGCTGGTTTTCCTTCTGCACACTGGTTATGACTCTGTTGGCATCGGCTGTGCTCAGAAATAACCCGAAAGTCAAATACACACAGCCAACCTGAGGAGATGGTTCAGCTGGTGTTTACCACACAAGCATAAGAAAGTCCTGAGTTCAATTCTTAGAAGTCACATAAAGAAGCTAGATGTGCTGCTGTGGGATCATAATCCCAGCACCGAGGAGGCAGGGACAGGAACAGCTCTGGGACTTACTTGCCAGCCGACCTAGATCTAGATTAGGTCAAACACCCTGTCCCAAGAAATAAGGGTAACAGGTAACTGAATGAGACATACAAAGTTGACTTCTGGCCTCCACACATGAACACAGAGTCGGGAGAGTGGGTATGTGTACACACTCAGGTATGCATACACGTACACACACAGTACAGCACAGGGCACTCTGCACCCATCTAAAGGGCTGCAGGGCTCAGTGGTAAATCACTTCCCTGACAGCTAAGCCACCGTGCTCAGACATGTACCCACTACACAAGTCAGCTCATGAGAGATGGATTTCCAGGCACTGCACAACCAATATCGCTTCAAAAATACCAGCCTTGGCCTAGTCAGTTGATGAACAGGACCCTGTGGTTTGGAACTTTGCCCACAATGGGGAGACAATTCTGTGCAAAAGAGAGCCTTTTACTCTAAAGGTATCTAGCGGAGCTGGGGAGAAATCACAGAATAAGAGTACTTGCTGCACAAATGTGAGGACCTGAGTTCGAATCCTCAACACCCATGTAAAGAGCCAGGTGTGGTTTCCTGCAATGCTGCAACCCTAGAGCTGGTGGAGGTAGAGATGGGAGCATCCCTAGGGCTTGTCAACCTAGGTCCTGGTTCAGTTTGAGACTTTTCCTCAGGGAATGACGTAGAGGGTTACAAAACAAAAGACACCCAGTGGCTTCTTCCTTTGGCTTCTTCTGTGTGTGTACCCCCACCCCAACAATACAATCAGCTAGATTCTGACAGAGGTGCTTGGGACAAGAACCCTAGGATGTCAGAACCTGAGTTACAGGAGGGAACCCTAGGAAGGTGGAGAGCATGGTCATCTGACAATTTCTCAGGCCCAGGAATGTTATTCAGTCACCCATTGACTGAACAACTGTCCTCCAGGCAATTTGGCTGTACTTTCTTTCAGTGACAGCGATAGAAGCCAGAGTCTACCGCTCAGCTACAGCCCAGCCCTTGCACACTCTACAAGCACACAGCTCTCAGGTTTGGGGAAAAAAGGAAACATTTCCCCCTCACACCCTAATGCAATGGGTCACTGTTGCTGCTCAGAGTTATTCAATATGGAATCTATAATCTATCTGGACCCTGGGAAGGCAGATGTACACAGCAAGTACTCCAGACCTGAGAATGACCCCAGCGAAAACTCCACACTCAGGGTGAATAACCAACTGACACTCATACCTGGCCATGAACCTGTCAAGGGAACACTAGGAAGAGTTAGAAGCAATTACTGAGTAGAAAAAGAAAGTGCTGGGAAGGAAGTAATTAACATGGCTTTCTCCTAGACCTTAAGGTCCTGGGCCTCTAAGGGGACAGAGGAATGGGAAAAATGGGAGCCTGGAAGAGAGAAGGTAGGCATGGTGATGAATATCACTAGAGCAGTGTCCTGGGAGCTGGGACAAGCTAGGGACCCGTATTTGCTACCAAGTTCTGGTAGTAAACTAGGGCACAGTACTTCCTGCCCAGCTACTAGATTTAAAGCCTCTGCCTCCAGACATGCTCTTAAGGCATGGACTGTCCTCCAAGCCTTCAGGCAGCTCCCTGGACCATACACCTCCCAGGTAACACCTTCCCAGGCAAGGGTAGGGCAGCTCATCAGTCCTTCCAGGTTCAGGCCCAGGGAGTGAACACTGAGGTCCTGACCTATAACAGGAGTTTACCTAGATTATTGGACCACAAAGGTCAGAAGTAGCCCTGGCTGTTTTAGCTAAGATGACAGGAAGAATTGTTGTTGTTCAGGCTGAGTGGAGTCTCATGTTGCCAGGGGTTTAGAAAGGGAAAGCTAAGGGCCAGGTAGTGACCCTGGAGGAGGGGACTGTTTCAGGGCTGGAAGAGTCTGGGGTGACCCAGAGAGTCCAAACTGGCAAAGACAGCGGGGTGAGCTGATGGACTCATGTCATCAGGGGTCACAGATGACTTCTGGAGTAAAGGGTTAGGGGTGGTCCTAGGGCTTTCTGGTTAAGTAAAGTGGGGGGTAACTGCTCTTGGCTGGTAAAATAAGGGTCAAGAGTGGCCCCTTGGGACAGGTGGGATTAGGGGTAACCTAGGTTCAGAAAGTAAGAGGTGGAGATCATGGGGGGGGGCAGATGGAATAGAGGAGAGAGAGAGAGAGAGAAGAGAGAGAGAGAGAGAGAGAGAGAGAGAGAGAGAGAGTGTGTGAGTGTGTGTGTGTGTGTGTGTGTGTGTGTGTGTGTGTGTGTGTGTGTGTGTGTTTAGAAGGGGATTAGAGTGGATCCCAGTGTCCAGGGTCAGGGTGATAGAGGGTTTTAGACTGAGTGGGGTCTGGGTTTGGCTCTACCAGTCAGTCAGGACCCACCAGGTATCAGGGCCCAGTAGGGTAACAGGGGGTTAGATTTAGCTGGCTCGTGATTAAGAACACGGTAACTCCGGGGTCAGAGCCAGGTGAAGGTCGAGATCACCGGTAACTTAGGGATCAGGCTTAGCTGGATGGAGAAACGGCATAGCCAGGGTGTCAGAGCCGGGAGGGATCGAGATCTGTGTAACCAGGGGGTCAGAGTTAGGTGGGGTCCAGACTGGGAGATGACTAGGTAATCAGAGCGGGTGGAGTCGAGATTGAAAGGGCTAGTGCCCGGTAAGACCGAGATGGGGAAGGGAGTGACCTGGGCTAGGACTCAGCAAAAAAACGAGATGGGATGGGGGACCACCCAGAGGCCAGGCCAGGAGGAGTCGAGCTCAGGGGGGGTGACCAGCGGTTCAGACCAGACAGGGTCGAGATCAGCAAGTGGCCAGGAGGTTCAAGGCAGACTAGGAGATGGGTGACCCGGGGGGGGGGGTGGCGCCGCACTCACTGTTGGGGCAGCTGAAGAGCTGGCGCTCCCCGCCTCTGGAAGGCCCCGTCCACGAAGACACCGTTCTTGCCGAGGCAGCGCAGATAGAAGTGAGGCTCCTGAAAGCTGAGCTGCAGGTGGCGCCGGGAGATGAAGCTCGACAGGCCCATGCTCAGGTCCACCGAGCCCTGCGAGGAGTTGCGGCCGATAGTGACGCTGGGCTGCCGCATCAGGAACTCGAACTCCCGGCCCTCTAGGCGTGCCAGGGCCGGCCCGGGGCTCTGGCGCACGGAGGCGGCGGCCGCCGCTACCAAAGCGGGCGCGGCGGTGGTGGTGGCAGTGGCGGCGGTGGAGGGCACCGGGCCGGGACCGGGCACAGCGGGCAGCGCGGGCGGCCCGGGCGGAGGCTGCGCCGGCGGCGGCGGGGACGCGGTGGCCGGGAAGGCACCGGTCGCAGCCGCGGCGCACAGCACAGGGCTGCAGGGAGCCGAGCGCAGCGCCAGCAGGGCGCGGGCGCCGCTGTCCTCGCCGACTTCGGCCATATTCGCGCAGCTCCGAGCGGCTCCGGCGGCGGCCGAGGCGGCGCGGGGCGGGGCGGGGCGGGGCGGCGCGCGCGGAAACCCGGGCTGGATCACGGCGTGGAGCGGAGCCGGGACGCTGCAGGATTCCCCCACCCCTCCCCAACACACACACGCTGCGCGCGCAGCTTCCACCTCGGGGTGAGCGGGTGCAGAGAGGCAGAAAAGTCAAGGAGAACCCCCCCTCTTCCCGCCCTGAAGTTGGTGCGGTGATGCTTGACTCACCAAGTTTTTAGGGGTGTCCTACTGGGGCTGCAGATCAAAGTTGCCTGGGGGTGGTTGTGAGGGTTTCAGCTCGTCTCCGATCGCTTCTGCACGGGGGACCGCTTTCAGGTCTATTCTCTCTTACCCTGTGAGTTCTGAGGATGGAATTCAGGTTGAGCTTGGTGATGAGCACCTCTACCTACTGAGCCATCTTGCTGATTTTGTTGTTGATTGAGATGATGCCTGATACCCAAGCTGGCCTCGTTTGGCTACCTAGACCTGGCAGGCTGCAGATTCATGATTTTCCTGCTCCATCCTCCTAAGTGTGGCTATTGCAGGTGTGTGCTACCAAGCCTGGCTCTTGTAATTAATTTTCATTCAGAGTCTCTTGCTATCTGGCTCAGACTGGCTTCCAACTGGCGACCCTCCTGGCTTAGGCTCCTAGAGTTTTGCTGGAGTCACAGGTGTACACCACCGCCACACCTGATTTCCCTTGTTCCTTTTAAGGTGAAAAGTTCTTCAGGTTCCTAGAAACTATGGACACCCTGGAGATGGACGGTAGCTGAAAACATTTAAGTGGTGAATTTGGCAGCATGTGCATCCCTTGAGAACTTCAAGGTTCTGCTAATCCAGCCAATTCTTCCTCCAGGAACACACACACAGACACACATACACGCCCATTTTCTCTCATTTAATAATGATTATGAAGGACCTGGCCCAGTTGGTAAAGTGGCTGATTTATTATTCATCCTGCAGGACTGGAGTTCATTCCCCAGCACGCTCTTCAAAACCCATTGAGAGCTTCTATAAACCCAGCGCTTTAGGTCACTGAAGTTCATTGGCCAGCCTGCCCAGCCAATCAGTGAGCTCCACGTTCAAAGTGAATCACTGTCTCAAAACAAAAACAAAAACAAACCTAGCCAACAGCAACGTAGAGCCAGGCGTGGTGGCGTGCACACCTGATCCCAGCACTTGGGAGACAGAGGCAGGCCGATCTCCGTGAGTTCTAGCCAACCTGGTCTACAAAACGAGTTCCAGGACAGCCAGCGTTGTTACAAAGAGAAACCCTGTCTTGAAAACCCAACCAACCAACCAAAAGCAAAAAGAACACACTTGTACACTCATGGGCATGCATACACAAATACACACATGCAAACATTTATACACACAGAAGAATTTTTTTAAAATAATGACCATGAGAATGGAGACCTGTAGGTACTGCTCTCAGAGAAATTCAGGATTAGTGAAGATACAGATATGAATTAAAGACCCACAGTAATCAATGTAATGCTCACAGCCATCCAGGGTGTGTGTTGACAGTGTCTGGGGGACAGGTAGAAGGGAGATTTGGCTTGCTTATGATGGGAAGCTTCCCTGCCTACCTACCACTCATTCTTGACCCAAAGAGGAGAAACAATCACTCTGTTATAAAGCAGCGGTTCTCAGCCTTCCTAATGCTCAAACCCTTTAACACAGTATACTCTCATGATGTGGTGACACTCAATCAAAAACATGATTTCGTTGCTACTTTATAACTGTAATCTTGCTAGTGTTATGAACCATAATATTTGGCACGCAGGGGGCGAGGGGGTCGCGACCCAGAGGCTGAGAACCTATGTAGAGGCAGCTTTGTTGCATGTTTAAGAGGCAAGGGACACAGTTTTGGGGGCTTTCACTTGGTCTGTTGGGTTTGTATGTTTGAGACAAGGTTTCTTGTAGCCCAGGATGGCCTCAAACTTGCTTGGTAGCTGAAGCTGAATTCCTGATTCTCCTGTCTCCACATTCAAAAGCTAGAATTACGGGTGGGCACTATCATGTCCTGCTCAGGTTTTCATGTTCATTTTTTTTAAAGAACCAGAGTTGAGTCCAGGGCCTCATGCATGCAGGTGCTTTGTCACTGAGCTATACCCCACCCCTTTAACTTGATAGTATGTTTGTTTGTTTATTATGTGTGTGCAGGTGATAGAGCACTCTCCTTCCACTATGGGGGGCCTGAGGAATAAGACTTGTATTCTCAGACTTGGTGGCAAGCCCCCTTACCTGCCTCAGCCATCTTGTCAGCCTGCCACCACTCCTTATGCCCAGCCATCTTGTCAGCCTGCCACTACTCCTTATAATTTTCCATTTTCAATCAGGTTTCATTCACCTTCCACCTGAGATCCTTATACTTCACAGTAGCTATGTGGGATTAAGTGCCTGAGGCATCTGACGTGTCTCAGGAAAACTGTGTCAAAAGAACCTGATTGAAGGGGAGGACAGTCAGAGAATGCTGAGGAGCCTCTTCCCCAAAGGGGGATGCTTGAACTGGTCCAGAGGACAAGCTAACACTGGCTGGGGCTGGAGACTATGTGGAAAGACAGCTTCCAGCTAAAGAATGTACATGATAAACACTAGAAGTCCTGTGCCTTAGGAGGGATGGACAGAAGGTCACTGCGTCAGGGAAAAATCAGCCAATTCATCTGAACTAGACCAGTGAAAAAACTGTGTTGGACCCTTGAGAATCAGTGTAGGCCCCCAAGAGCCCTGAGAAGCACACCCACGTACTTGGAATGGAGTCACCTTGGATGTCATGGAGTCTGAGTAAAATAGTGGTCAAGTAGCTATAGATGCTGACTAGAAAACTGCTAGATGATATAAAGCAGATTTAAGGAGAAAGATGAGAAAGGCAAAGGGTCCCAGAAATATTGAACGCACACACTTACTTTTTTTCCCTTAAATTCAGCATAAGACAGGTTGGTGACACACGCCTGTAATCTCAATGCTCAGGAACCAGAGGCAGGAGAATCGCCCAAGAGTACGAGGTCAGCCCATTTTACGTAGCGAGAGCCTGCCACAAACAACCCCAAAGGGCTGGGGAGATGGCCCCATCGGTAAGCTGCTTTCCATGAAAGCTCAAGACTAGTTTGATTTCTAGAACCCAGGAGAGAAAAAAGCCTGCATGGTGTCATCATGTGCTTGTAATCCCACCACTGGGATGGTGGAGACAGGAGGATTCCTGGGGCTTGTCGGTCAGTCTAGCCTTAGAAGACCCTGTCTCATAGGAGGTGGATGTCATTTCTAAGGATGACACCTGAAGCAGAGGCAGACAAAATCTCTGTGAGTTCAAAGCTAGCCTGATCTACAGAGTTCCAGAACAACCAGAAATACACAGAGAAACCCTGTCTTTAAAAAAAAAAAAAAACACACACACATTGTACATATATCTAAGGAGATATTAGTCAATCTGTAAAGGAAAGGAAAAGTTGACACCTGCTGCAACATGGGTGAGTCTTGTTGAGATGGTGTTAAGTGAAATAAGCCAGACCTGAAAGACCACAGGGGGTCTGGTGTAGAAGCCTAGGCTGGCCTGGAGCTCACTGTAGCTGAGGGTGGCTTTACACTTCTGGTCCTCCTGCCTCTACCTCTGAGTACTGAGATTGCAAGTTTGTATTACCGCACCCAGTTTGTGCAGTGCTGGGGATCGAACCCGGAGCTTCATGCATGCTAGGCAAGCACTCTTCCAACTGAACCACAACCCCAGCTCCTGCAGTGATACTTCTATGAGGCCCAAAGACTAGTCACATTCGCGGAAGCTGGTAAGGGCTTAGAACAGCTGACTAGTGTTTCGGTGGGGACAGAGCTTCAGTACAGAAGGCCAGACATTTGAGATGGATAGTGTTGGTGGTCTCACAGTGTTTTGTTGTTTGCTTGCTATATGGCTTTCTTTAGGCAGGGTCTTACACTTGTAGCCCAGGCTCATTTGGAATTCCCTTCGTAGCTCAGGCTAGCCTTGAATTTATGATAATCCTCTATCTTAGTCTACCCAGTACTGAAATTTACCGGGCACTGCGCCTAATGGCTGCACCACAATGTGAATTTAAAATTTTTATTTTATGTGTGTGTTTTGTGGGGGTGATGTAGGTACACCAGTGGGTGCAGACAAGTACCCCACCCCATCCCACTCTGGAAGAAGCCGGAGAAGGCCTCTGAGGTCCTGTTCTATTACTGTCTGCTTTAAGACACTAATCCTGGAGCTGTCTTGGTGGCTACATGCTCCAGACATCTCCTGCCCCAGTCCCCTTAGTATTGGGGTGACAAGTGTGTGTCCACCATGCCTGGATTTAGAGCTGGGGATTTTAACTCAGGTCCTCATGCTTGTACAGCAAATGGTCTTACCCTTTGAACCATCTCCCTGGTCCTGATGTGAATATTTCAGTGCTGCTGAACCTCATGCCTAGAAGTGGCTAAAATGTCATATTGTATATTTTGCATCAATATTAGTGGAGCCAGACAAGAGGACAGGAGGAGTAAGTTGGTCCTATAAGGATTTGGGAATTGAAAATAGTGCTGTATGCCAGCCATTCTAGTACTTGGGAGGCAGAGGCAGGAGGATGGCCAAAAGTTCAAGGCCAGTCTCATCTGGCACACAAGACACATTACAGGAGCTGAATTTGAATGACAGAGGGGCTGAAGCAGAAAAAAAAAAAAGATACTTCCCTCCTTCCATCTCTCCCTCCTTCCTTCTTCTCCTTGGCAAAGGAGGAAGAAACGGTATAGTAATGATATCAAGAGCTTACAGAGCCAGCTCACCCTGACCTTGGCAAGTCTAGACATCCATTGAATTGACTGCAATTCCTTTTTTCCTCACACAGTGATTCATTGGCTGTATTGACAGCTACCATAGAGAGGGCAAGAAAAGAGCCAGCTTTATAAAGGGCCCTTGAACAATGAAAATGTGGGAAGCTGAATTCTTCTCTGCATCCTTTTAGGTCCAGAGGACCTGCTTAAGCTCTCTCACAGAGCTTGCACTCTGTAAAGAAAGAAGAAAAAGCCCGCTGCCAATAAAGGAGCCCCACAATAGCCAACACCTTACCTTCAGAGAAACCTTCGGAGCTCACAGCACGATCCAAAAGAAGCGGGCCTAACTCCAGCCACAGAGCCAGCCACAGGAAAACTGTTCTATATTGACAGATGATATTTGCTTAGTTCACTGCTTTGAGACAGGATATCATGTAGCCCAGGCTGGCTTCAAACTCACTGTGCAGCCAGTAAGGACCCTGATCTCTTGATCCACTGCTTCCACCTCCTTAGTTCTGGAACTGCATGGGCACCGTACCCAGTTCATGGGGCGCAGGGGGCGGGGTTGGAGCCCACCGCTTTATGTGGGCTAAGTACGCACTCTGCCAACTGAGCTGTATCTCCAGCCCAGGGAGATGTTTGAGGCTGAGTCAAAGAGGTAGTAAATAACTAGAAAAATCATAAGCAAGCAAACAAAAAACCCCACAAAACAACAAAGGCAAAAATATGAACAGGCATGTCTTTGAGGAAGATTTTTAGGTAGCGAGCAGGCATACGAGGGGGGCAGATATAAACACTTTTATGCAAGCCCGGACACCTGAGTTTGAACCCTAGGGACCACATTTAAAAAGCCTAGTGTCAGAGTGTGTTTCTTGAATCCCAGCAATCCTAGTGAGATGGGAGGCAGAGACAGGAAAGTGGCTAGCAGCTTGCAGCCAGGAAGCAGAAGAAGCAATATAAAACAAAAATAACCTCCTTCCTAGGGCAGAAGGTGAGAACTGACTCCTGAGAAATTGTCCTCTGAGTGCCACATGTGTGTTATGGTGTGTGCACCTGCATACACACAGGACACACACACACGCTAAATTTTTCAAAACAAATAACTACAATAAAAAATATCTGAAAAGATTCTAGGGCTGGCTCAGTGATTAAGAGCACTGGCTGTTCCTCCAGAGGACCTGGGTTCAATTTCTAGCATCCACATGGTGGTTTACAACTACGTGTAACTCCAGTCCCAGAGAGTCCGACACCATCTTCTGGCATCCACAGGTAGTGCATGCACATAGTGCACAGTCATACATAGAGACGAACCACTCATATACCTAAAATAAAAGCTGAACAAAAATTATTGAAGATGCTTAAGCTCACTACGAAGCAAATTAAAATCATAACGGCTATTGCCACTCATCTCTCCATACTGCTTTCCAAAGCTCACAAAACCGACGTCACTCACAGATTGGAACATTCCCATGTTACTGTTGCAACACACAAAAGCAGTTTCACACTGGAAACAGCTAGGCAGTTTCTTTTCATTTTTAATTTTTAAAGATTTATTTTTATTTATTTCATGTGGTATCTTCGCCTCAGATCCCCTGGAGTTCTACAGACAGTTGTGAGCTGCTTGGCAGTTTCTGAGGAGTTAGTAAGGATGTTTTCTGCTTAAGCCTGAAGACCTGTGTTTGAATCCCAAGTACTCATTTAAAAGCTGGGTGTGGTCAGTCTTACACCCATAACCCCAGTGCTACCAAGGGAGAGGTAGGGGGATCCCTGGGGATTGATAACTTCCAGCCTAGCTCCATGACCAGTGAGAGACCCTGTTTCAAAGGAACACAGTGGAGTTTGGTAGAGAGGGAGACCTGACACCCTCCTCTGGCCTCGTGTATTTGCAGGTACATATACTTTCACACTCATATACCATACACACGTAAAATACACACACATGCACACGTATAAAACCAGCTTTCACATTCCAAGGTATTTGTCCCCCACACCCAAATAAAACTGTACTGAAGCCAGGCCTGGCGGCAGAGGCCTGGAGTTGCATAGGAGGTTTAAGTAGGATAGCAAACTCAAAGCCAGCCTGAGTAACTTAGCAAAAATATGTCTTTAAAAAATTAAAAAGGTAGCCTAGTGGTGGTGGCACACACCTTTAATACTCAGGAGGTAGAGGCAGGCAGATCCCCAAGTTTAAGGCTCTACTGGTCTACAGAATGAGTTCTCTAACAGCCAGAGCAGCACAGAGAAACCTTGTCTCAAACAAACAAATAAAAAAGGTAAGAAGTAGGAGTCAGTGAGAATCCCCCAGTGAGGGGCTGGGGTGTGTCTCAGTGGTTAGAGCCCCTGCCTAGAATCCCCCAGTGAGGGGCTGGGCTGTGGCTCAGTGGTAGAGCCCCTGCCTAGAATCCCCCAGTGAGGGGCTGGGGTGTGGCTCAGTGGTAGAGCCCCTGCCTAGAATCCCCCAGTGAGGGGCTGGGGTGTGGCTCAGTGGTAGAGCCACTGCCTAGAATCATCTAGTGAAGGGCTGGGCCATAGATTATTATACTCTGCCTGGGCTCTGTCACACTACTGAAAGGGGGGGGGGGGATTGATTTAAGTTGACTTAAGTTGACACACAGGCAAATATTGCAATTACTATTAATTCATAACCACCCAAAACAGGAAATAACCCAACTGCATCTGTGCAGGAGAATGGATTAACAAAGTGTAGCCCAGTATTATGCAATAGAATATACTTGTGGCAAGTATAGGTTCCCAGAATACAGAACTCCATGAATGAATCCCACCAGCATCCTGTGTGGTTCTGTGACCTTCTGGTCGAAGCAAAACAATAAGTATATAAAGGCATGGTAGGCAGCAGCTGGAGGTCTAGGGACAAGCTGACCACAAGGTGACACCAGGAACTGACAGGTGGGGGTAGAGAGACATACCTTTGTATGGTCATCAAAAGGAGAACTGGGCTGGAGATGTAGCTCAGTGGTAGAACATTTGCCGGGCATGCACGAGGTCCTGAGCTCAAGTCCCATCACTCCATCTATCCCCCAACACACACAGAGCTTTGCAGTGAAAGGAAATTTCCTGGGGCTGGGATAAACCAGGGGTGGTGGTCCCTGGGGAGGTGGAGGCAGGAGGAGCAGGCGCTGGAGGACATTTGTAGCTACATGAAATCCTATCTGGAAGAAAGAAGAGAGAGGGTACGGGAGAGAGGAAGAAAGAGGGAGAGAAAAGAGAGAAGAAGCTTCCGCACACAAGTAACTACTAAGATCTCAGCTTTTTTTTTTTTTTTTTTTTAAGAATCTGGAGCATTTATTTTGATAAACCCCAAATAAGTCTAAGGAGCCATGCTATCAAGTTTAGATGTCACTAGCCACAGAGCACTGCTTAAAATGACAATGTAATTAAAATGGAATACAATTTCATTTTTCCACGGCATAAGCCACACTTCAAAGGCCCAGGAGTCACCTGTGACTACTGGTCACATGGTCCATACAAATCAAGAAGGGTCTGTCACTTCACGAAGTCCTATGGGGCTGTGTGACCCTCTCTCTCTCCTCCCATGTGCCCTCCCCTCTTCCTTCCCTATGTATTCCTGTGTTCCTTTTCTTTTTATTTTTGAGATGAAGTCTTGAATAGCCCAAGCTAGGCTCCAGCTTGCTACGTAGCAAAGGATAGCCCTGTACCTCTGGTCTTCTTCCCTCTACCTCCGAAGTGCTGAGATGGCAGGTATCCCTGCCATATAATTTACACAGGGCTGGGAATCAAACTGGTAGTTGGTGTGTGCTAAGCAAGCATTCTACAAACTGAACCACCACCCCCCCCCCCACACACACACACCTGCCCTTTTTTTAAGACAGAGTCTCACTGTGTAGCCCTGACTGGTCTGGAACTCATTATGTAGACCAGGCTGGCTTTGAGCTCATAGAAATCTCCTTGCTCTGCCTCTGCTTCCTGAGTGCTGGGATTAGAGGCATCAGTCACCATGACAGGTTCTGTCCTTATTTTTTGTCTGCATCTGGCAGGCCAGCCTGGAGCTCAGCAACCTCCCTGCCCCCTCCCACCCCCATTGCAAAGCTGTTTTGTTCAGAATGAAACATTCCCTTGTAGAGGGCACTGGGGAGACTCACAAAACTCCCAGGAATGGTACCAGATTCCCCAACATCACTTTTCCCTGACAGGTTACATAAGCAATGAGTACTCTCTGGGGAAGAGGACACACTTCAGTAGTGTAGCTGCCTGCAGCTTGTGTGGGAGCCAGGGATGGACAGGGGCGGACCTTCCATGATGTAGCTGCCTGAGCCACCCACTTATGAGGACTCCTTACCCAGGATCCTGAGAGGGACCCCAAAGAACTCATAGCCTCACTGAGGTAGACTTGGGTGAAAGGGTCTGTTGTCAGAGCCCTATCTGGTGTGATTCGTGATCTGTTTAAGACTTCCTGGGGAAAGTCAGTCAGTGTGACATGCCACCTCCTGAGTGCTAGGATTACAGATGTGGCTTGGTGTGGGGGATGGGAGGGTGAGGAGGTGTTTCTCACACTTGTGAGGCAAATGTTTATCCACTGAGTCTCTATGTTGGCTCTTTGAGGGTAGCCCTAGATAGTCTGGAATTTATAATCCTCCTGCCTCAGGAGTGCATGCATGCTTGTGTGTGTGCGTTGCTAGGGATGTGTACATGTTGGACATACACCCTTGCGATGATCTGCTTGAACCCTTCATGTTTAGAAGCTGCTATTTCATACTCTCACCCTGGAAGGCATGGCATGGGGAGCTGAGGCCATGTTTCAGCCTTCTTGTAGACCCCCTCCCCCTTTTCCTGTCTGCTAGATGCCACTTCCTACTTTAATTATATTTTTTCAGAACCTTCTGGCATGCATGGGATTACTTCCTGATTCTCCAGGGAGACCCCAGAATGTCACATCACACAAGAACTAGAATGAAATGATTTCTATAAAGATCTGA
The DNA here is from genome assembly GCA_033318265.1 of Phyllotis vaccarum. NCBI lineage: Eukaryota > Metazoa > Chordata > Mammalia > Rodentia > Cricetidae > Phyllotis > Phyllotis vaccarum. The sequence goes on along the minus strand of JARWLC010000017.1, from coordinate 71,962,172 downwards.
CTAGTGTGTTACTGCAAAAGGCAGAGGCCAAAGTGTGTGGGTGTGTACTTGTGTCCCTCGAGAATGTGTACACTGCTCCCTCCCGTATGTGAGACCCAGAATTACTCCTGCAGAAACACTTCTTACCTATTAGAGACCAACCTGGAATGCTTCTATTCAGCCTGTTCCCTCATGGTGCTGACTTGTTTGACTTTAGACTGACCCGGTATCTAGAACTCATATACGCTAGCTCAAGAGGAGAGCTGTCTCACTCCAACACCACAGGCTATGTGTTCAAACCCAGGCAGGAGGGGAAAATACCCTTGCCAGAATGTTGTGACTCAGAGAAAGACAACTGTGGGTCAGTGTTTCTATGTGACAGTTATCTTCAAAATTATTTTTCCCTTCTGGTTTTTAACCTCCTACCTCAGCCCCTTCTGACCATGCAAGGCTTCAAAAATCCTCCTCTCTCCTCTCTCTCTCTCTCTCTCTCTCTCTCTCTCTCTGTATGCATGAGTTACAGGTGGTTGTGAGCCATCTGTTATGGGTGCTGAGACTGAACTTGGGTCCTTTGCAAAAACAGTCCCTGTTCTTAACCATTGAGCAATTTCTCTGGCCTCCCTCCTTTCTCTCTCTCTCTCTCTCTCTCTCTCTCTCTCTCTCTCTCTCTCTCTCTCTCTCTCTCTCTCTTTCTTTCTTTCTCTCTTTCTCTTTAAGACTGGGTCTTGACCTGCAGCACAGGCTAGCCTGAAACTCTCAAGGCATCTGCCTATGCATCTTGAGTTGAGTGGTAGGAGAGTAGGTTTGTGTCACCACACCAAGCTTGCCAGGCATGGTAGCACGGGCCTTCAATCCCAGCACTCAGGAGGCAGAGGCAGGCGGATCTCTGTGAGTTTAACATCAGCTTGATCTATACAATTAGCTCAGACCAGCCAAGGATACACAGTGAGTCAAGAAAAAAAAAAAAAAAAACAATAATAATTCTTTCCTCCCATCTCACTCTCTCCCGTTCCATCCCTTTCTTCAAGTAGGGGTCTCATAGAAGCCATGGTGGTCCTTAGGTCCATTCCTCCTGCCTCTACCTCCCAAGTGCTAACATCTTAAGCATGAGTCACCTCATTCATCTGCAAGATTCTTAAGCAGTAAATATTGCTCATCTCACTGTCCCTGTGGGTCAGGGATTCAGGAATGACCTTGGTAGGTGGCCCCAGCAATCAACACGTTGGCCACAGCCCTTCACCTCAGAAGTTTGTCTGAACCTGAATCTGCGGCTATGTTGTTTATAGCAGGAGGCCATGCGATCTCTCCACATGACCGATCGAGCATCACCGTGGCAGCCAGCTGCTGATTCCAAAGTGAGAAATGCAATCAAGAGTGAAGAGGGAGACTGTAGAAATAGCTCAGTGGGTAAAGTGTTTGTCTCACAAGTGTGAGGACCTGAGTTCAAATCCCCAGAATGTCCATAAAGCCAGATCTGCGCCAGCAAGATTGGAGGTGAGATGGGAGCTTCCCAAGAAACTTGAGGACCAGCCATCCTGTGGTATGCACCAGTGAACAAAGAAACTTTGTCTCAAGTGAGGTCAAAGGTGAGGACCAGCACACTAGGTTGTCTCTTGACCTCTACAACTATGTCACATGTGTTCCCACCTTTGTACACCAAGGTATACCGATATACATATCACACACACACACACACAAGTTTAGAGAGAGGGAGAGGGAGAGAGATTTTTAAAAAGAGTGAAGAGGGGCCACATGTCTTTTCTGACACAGCCTTAGAAGTCAGATTCTACACTGAGCATAGTAGCTTGTGCATGTCATTTTAAAATGCACTTGGGGCATTGAAGCTGAAAGGTCATCCATGACTTTAAGATACATAGTAAGTTTCAGAGTCACTTGGGCTAAAGAGTGGGGTCCTGTCTGGGAGAAGGGAGGGGCATGTAGAAATTAGACTCTGCCATGTCTTGTGGTGTCATAATGGTCCTGGAGGCTAGCCCAACTCATTCTGGGAGACCCTATGGATGGCAGGAGGGGAGTCAATGCAGGGCTGATATTCCAGGCGCTCGCTCAGCACCCAGTGGTAAACAGTGAAAGCACTCTGAGCCAGCTTAGATGAGAGTGAAGGAAGGTATACTGGGATGCTTGGGTTGGTATGAGTCCCATATGCACACGGGGGCAGTGGGAGGGACCGAGATTCAGAATGGCTTAGCTGAAAATTTTAGGAGCAAGGACTGGAAGCCTTTCCAGGAGATCTGATGTCCTTGTGGGGCTTTGTGAATTCCAGTATGCATGTGGTGTGCATAAACTCTCTCTCTCTCTCTCTCTCTCTCTCTCTCTCTCTCTCTCTCTCTCTCTCTCTCTCTCTCTCTCACACACACACACACACACACACACACACACACACATACACACACACACTAAATAAAAAAAATAAAAATTAAACTAATAAAAAGTAAAGAAATTTTAAAAATGAAAATGTCAGGTGCATCCAACTATGATTGTTATCCTAAGACTGATTTATTTTTATGTGTATTGGTGTTTTGACTGCATCTGTGTCTGTGTGAGGGTGCCAAATTCTCTGGAACTGGAGTTACAGACAGTTGTGAGCTGCCATGTGGGTGCTAGGAATTGAACTCTGGTCCTCTGAAAGAGCAGCCAGTGCTCTTAACTTCTGAGCCATCTTTCCAGCCCCTATATTATTTGTGGGTTTGGTTTTTTTTTTTTGGTTGTTTGTATATTTGTTTGTTTTCCAAGACAGGGCTTCTCTGTGTAGCTTTGGAGCCTGTCCTGGAATTTGCTCTGTAGACTACGCTGGCCTTCAACTCACAGAGATTCTCCACAGAGGCATGCACACCATGAGGAATATTCCCACTGTTTTAAGTGAGAAATCACTGCTCTTTGTTTTTAAGATTACATTTATTTATTTATTTTGTGTGGTCATACATGTGCCATGTCATGAACGTGCGGAGACAGTGGACAACTTGGGAGTCAGTTTTTTCCCTCCATCATAGGGGGCCCAGGGGTTGAACTCAGGTTACCAGGCAACAATCTCCTTTACCCACCTCATCATGTCATCAGCCCTGTCAACCTATTTCCCCTCCCCCTCTAAAAAAAAAAAAAAAGTCTATGGATGTTTTACCTGCCTGTGTGTCTGTAGGCTCTGTGTGTGCAATGCCTGCTGAAGCCAGAAGAGGGCATCCCCGGGAACCGGAGTTACAGATGGTTGCTAGGCACCACGTGGATGCTGGCGATCAAACCCTAGTCCTGTGCTCTTAACCACTGAGCATTTCTCCAGTCCATCTTATCTCTAGTTGGTGCTGGTCTACGTCAAGGAGGGTTCTCTGCGCTGATCCATGCCCCTGTCTTGCTCACCTCTTGGTGTGTGTTTTGTCAGAGTGGGGTCCAAGAGGCATCTATCTGTATGCTTCTTCCCATGGTATCAATTTTCCCACGTTTGGGGGGAATCAGATTGATCCTGTGTCCGTTTTATTTCGTATTTTGTTTCATTATATCTATCTGTCTATCTATCTGCCTACCTACTATCTATCTACCTATCATCTATCTAGCTATTTATCTACCTACCATCTATCTATCTATCTATCTATCTATCTATCTATCTATCTATCTATCTATCTATCTATCTATCTATCTATCTATCTATCTCTATATCTCTATATCTCTATATCTCTATATCTATCTATCTATCTATCTATCTATCTATCTATCTATCTATCTATCTATCTATCTATCTATCTATTTTTTGAAGCAAGGTCTTGTGTACCCTGGGCTGGCTTTGAGCTTGAGGGTGAGCTTTGGATCTTCCTGTCTCTACCCTACCCCCCACCTCCTGAAGCGGAAATTACAAGCCTCTGTCAACATGCCTGATTTATGTAGATGCCAAGGATTGAACTCAGGGATGTACAAATGCTAAGCAAGTGACTCTACCAATCAAGCCACACACCCCCAGCCTCCCTGGTTGTGTAAAAGTCTCCAGGGTTTCTAAGTTTATACCAGCTCAGGGAGTCCTTCCTAGACAGGGAAGGCATCATGGAACTGCGCATGTCTGAGGATGCTTTGGTTTGGGGCCATGGAAATCAGGCCTCACAATTTAAACAAAAAGGGAATTCATTGGCCTGGTACTGGGTAGTCACAGGACAGAAGAGCCAACATCCAGGCTCTGGAGGAGACGGATCCAGGGTTGCTGAGATTTTTAGCAGCAATTCCCACAGCTGGCGGCTGAGGATGCCCTTTGGGGATTAATGAGCTCCGAGGTTTCCGTCCCTTGCATCAGTCTCCAGGGGGAAGAGGCTGCTTGACTCACTGGAAGTTTCAGACCCCTCCAAAGGTGGAAAGTGGACAGGCGTCTTGGCACGCAGCCCCTCCGGGCTACACGCAGAGCGCTGGCCCCAGCTCAAAGCAAAGTCTGGTTGCTGTTAGCTGAAGGAGGAGGGGATGCTGAGCAGGAAAAGCAAAAGCTGGCCACAGGCTTGTTCTGATTCCCTTAGTGACCCTCTGGCAGCTCTCCACAGCCTTTTGTCTTCATTTCATCCCTTAAAACCGTTAGTGGTGAGAACATTTAAAATACACAAAAGAGCCGAGTGAGGTGGCTCAGGCCTGTAATCTTAAGACTGGAGATGTGGAGGCAGGGGCGTCGGGAATTCAAGGTTTCCTTCGGAGGCTAACTTGTGCTACATGAGACCGTGTCCCAAACAAATAACAAAACGAAGGTGTAGGTACTGGGAAGGCTCAGCGTGCTTGCCACGCATCCCTGAGGATGTGAATTCAGACTCCTGGCATTGACACAAAAGCCAGGTATGTATGGTGTGTGTGTGTACCCAGCACTGGGATCTCTAGAGGTCACTGGCCAGTGTCCTTGTCAGATGGGGGCTCAGAGAGAAACTGTGTATTTAAAAAAAAAAAAAAAAAAGGCAGAGTGAGGAAGAGATACTAATCTGTGACCTGTCACACACACATATATTTCAGGGGGCCAACAAGATGACTTAGTGGGTACAAGCCTCATGACCTGAACTCCATACCCACAACCCACATAACAGCGAAGGACAGGTGGTCTCTTCAAGAGCAGTGCATGCTCTTAATGGCCCAGCTATCCGCCCAGCCTCTCCTCTTGTTTTGAAACAATGTCTCTCCCTGAACCTGCAGCTCACTAATCAGCTAGACTGACTAGCCAGAGAGTTCCTGGGATCCTCTTGCCACCATCCCCACCCCAATGCTGGGGTTACAGATGTGCGCCATCTTGCCTGCTTTTCACATGGGTGCTGGGGATCGAACTCAATTCCTCATGCTTGTGTGGCAGCCCTTTACCCACTGAGTCATTTCCCCAGTCCCTATTGGCTGCTTTCTAAGAACAAGTTTTGGGAGCTCATTCATGTCGAGTGTGTTATCTATTAATCCATTATGTGGCTGAGAATACTTTACTAGGTGGATATTCCACATATTTAAAAATTTGTGCTTTTCACAATTTCATACATAGACAATGCCCTTTAATCTTACCTCTCATTAGCTTCTCTTCTCCCCTCCCCTCTTCTGCTAACCACTATCATCTCCCCAAATCTCTCTCCTACTTCCGTTTCTAGTTTCTGATTTTCATTTGGCTCACTGCATTTAATAAGGTTGCTGGCATAAACACGGTGGTGGTGGTGGGGGTAGTCCCTTCAGCCAAGGCAACTTATCATGGCTACCCCGCAGAGGAACATGGCCACCACAACCCCCCACTCAGCATCAGCAACCATTAATGGCCAATAGCCCCCGAGGAAAGGAGTGACCTCATAAGCGCTTCTCCCAGCTTGTTCAAGCTTTGTGCAAGAAACCACAGTTGCTGTGAGTTTGCGGATGCAATAGTCATGTCCAGAAGACAGTGTTTTCACAGCCCACCTCTGTTGCTGCAATGCATGCTTTGGGCGATCTGGCCCTGGAGTTTCCTGATGATTCTCCTGTCTCTGTCTCTCATCTCAGCTCAGGAGTGCTGGGATTACAGATGCACACCACTGCATCCATCTTGTTAGGTGGGTTCGGAGCATCAGTAGCATCAAACTCACACTCACTGGCTTACACTAGTGCTTTTAGCCTCTGGATCATCTCCCTGGTCTCTCACAGATTTCTAAACCATCTCCCCACCACTGAGGGACACACGGATTGCTTTCCAACACTGACTGTGAGTCACAATGTGGAGCCTTCCACATGTGTTTCTGTTTCTCTATAGCAGACTCCTTGGGCTAGGATTGCTAAATTGCATGGGAAGTATATGCTTAACTTTAAAGAAATAACCAGGCTGTTTTCCCCAATGGCTGCAAGCTGTAACGTTCTCAGCCATGGAGACCCAACATTCTCCTAATCCCTTTGATCTGTTGTTTCTCTTCCATTTTCCATCCCCCTTTCTCCATTTATTTAAGAAACTGGGTCATTTGTTCATTTAGAGTTTCCCACAGTCTGACTTTGGCATTATGTCACAGTGTCTGAGTTCAGCTAAACGCCACCACCCCCCCCCCCCCAGCACACAAAGGGTTCTGGTAGCTTACCCAGACCTATGAACAAAACAAAATAAAATCAGGCTAGTAAAAGGAAATTGGGTAACTTGTAACAATGACCGGAAACACTAGAATTAATCTGTGGATAAAATCGGCACAAAATATAACCCCCAAAGCCTCTGGGAAAATCCAGCTATTATAGTTCTGAGCCCAAACACAGAAGGAAGAATCTCCATGACCATATTCATTGTCCTCAACATAAAAACAAGATGAGCTCTATCTATCAGTGCCGGCCTAGAATCTTCATCCCTGGGGAGATGGATGCTGGGAGATCAGGGGTTCAAAGTCATCCTCTGCTACATGCAGACTTCCAGACAAGCCTGGGATTATAGCCAGATCTTGTCCCAATAGAAACAAACCCAAGCAGAGCTGAATTAATCTGGCGTACATTTGGTGCCAAATATTTATCCCACAGGTTATTAATATGTGGTTTTCCATTTTGACATTTTTGGGAAAGCTTTATTACACAGGGATTCTGTGTGTAGCCTTGGCTGTCCTGGAACTAGCTCTGTAGACCGGCAGGTCTCAAACTCAGAGATCTGCCTGCTTCTGCCTCCTGAGGGCTGGGACTAAAGGCATGAGCACACTGCCTCATCCACCATCTTTCTTTTCTTATATCCATTGTGTCTTTTATTTCTGTGCTGAGAAAAGGCACTGAATCAGAGCAAATGTTTGGGCAAGCAAGATGGCCCAGTGGGTGAAGATGCTTGCTGGGAATGATGGTTTGATCCCCTGGACCCACAAACTGGGAAAAGGAAACCACTGCCCAAAAGTTGTCCTCTGATCTCCACATGTGAGGCATGTCACAAAGCCTCCATCATAAATGAAATGTAATAAGATAAAAACTTAAAAAGAGAAAATGTTGATGCCATGCAAGGTGTGGTGGTGTACATCCAGATTCCCAACTTGGAGGCCATAGCAGGAGTATCCAGAGGTCAAGGTGAATTTGGGATTTGGAGTAGGTTCCAGGCCATCCTGGGATACAAAGTAAATTTGAGGCCAGCCCTGGACTCATAAGGAAATATTCTCTCTCTCTCTCTCTCTCTCTCTCTCTCTCTCTCTCTCTCTCTCTCTCTCTCTCTCTCTCCTTAAGATTTGTTTTTTTGCTTGGTGGTGTTGGCATACACCTTGAATCCTAGTACTTGGGAGGCAGAGGCAGGAGTATCTCCGGGAGTTCAAGGCCAGCCTGGTCTACAGAGCAAGTTCCAGGACATCTAGGGCTGTTACATAGAGGAACCCAGCCTCAAAAAAAAAAACAAAAGAAAACAAACAAACTAACAAATCAGTTTTCTTTTTTGTGTGTATGCCTGTGTCTGTGCACATGAGTGCAGTGCCTATAGAGACCAGAAGAGGGCGACGGACCCACTGGAGTTCTAGATGGTTGTTAGCTGCCCCCTCAGGACCTCTGTAAGAGCAGCAAGTGCTCTTAACCACTGAGTTATCCTTTTAGCCTGAACCCTGTTTCAAAAACACAGAACAAAAACCTCCCAAACAGCAGAATTCCTTGTTCATTAAAATACTGTTGATTCAAAGTCTACATTTCCCAGCAGAAGCTAAATGACTTCAGTATTCTACATATACATAGTGATGATCTATAAGAACTGCAGAGTTCACTAGACTAAGTGGCTCAGAAGGACAGATTTGCTCTAGCTCTCTATAGTTCCAGAGTCCCTGAATCCTTAACTTGGCTCACAGTGGGTACACAGAAAGCTTTATTAGATGGATGCTAGAGGATGGATTTGCAGTCTTTATGTGAAATATAGAATTCCTTCCCTCCCTCCCTCCCTTTCCTCATCCCTTCCTTCCTTCCCTCCCTCATTTCTTTCTTCTTTCCTTCCAGTTTGTGTGTGTATATGTGTGGTTCAGTGCAAACGTAGAGGTCAGAAGCCAGCCTCGCTCAAAACATTTCTCTCTTCCCACAATGTGGCTATCAGGGATTGAACTCAGGTCATCAGGCTTGGTAATATGTGCCTTTGCCCACTGAGTCATCTCAATCAGCCTTGCCTGTCCTTCCTTGAGAGGCTCTTTTGTGTGTATTTGTGAGTGTGGCATATGCACATGTGTCCCGCGCCCACTTCTCGCCAGCAAGAAAAGACGCGGCACACACGTAGGATCCTTCTGCAGTACAGCTTTAATGGGTCTTGAGGGAGAGCATTCAGCTTACGGAAAATGGAGGGGAGGGCAGAGAGAGGAGAGAGAGAGAGAGAGAGAGAGAGAGAGAGAGAGAGAGAGAGAGAGAGAGAGAGGCCGGCAGAGAGACGGCAGAGAGGAGCGGAGGGGTGGGGGCCGCGGCGCAGGAACCCGCGGCGACAGGCCCCGGCAGGGAAAAGGAAAGCGAGAGAGAGCATGAGGTAGGAAGCGCCCGATTTTATACAGACCAAAGGCCCCTGCTTTAGACGTATCATCTTCCTATAGGTTGCAGTCCAGTATCTCACATGACGCCACGGAAGAGGCTGAGAAACCAGTCTCGCGAGAGCACGCATGCGTTCTCTACTGACTCAGGTGGGTTGGCCAGCACCAGATAATGGCGCCACCTTGAGGAGTTGGAGCCAGCGGCCCTCAACACACATGTGTGTGTGTTCTCAAATGTGGAGATGAGAAGAATAGCATCCTTGTTTTTTTCTATCATTCTCCCCTTAACCCTTTGAGGCACAGTCTCTTCTTGAACCTGGAGCTTACACTCTTCAGCTGGGCTGGAAGCCAGCAAGGCCCACTGCTCTCCTGTCTCTGCCCCACCTTTGGTGCTGGAGTTACAGGCCTGGTTTGTTCTGAGAGTTCTAGGATCCAAGCTCTTGTGTTCATGCTTCTGTAACAAGCACCCTTAATGGCCGAGCTGTCTACCTAGTCCCTCTGAAAGGCTCTTTTGGGAGAGCAGGTCCTTGGGCTGGAAGGATGGCTTAGTGCTTGATGATTCTTACCGCTTTTTCGGAAGACCTAAGTTCAGTTCCTAGCATCCACATGGGGTAAATCACAGCTGTCCATAGCACCAGCTTCAGAGGAACCCAGTTCCCCCTTCTGGCTTCCATGGGTACCTGCACACACACATACACACACACACACACACACACACACACACACACACACACACACACACACTGAAGAAATTTTTTCATTTTTTAAAAAACTGATGTCTTATTTGCATTTAAGTGTATGCACTATGTGAGTGAAGTATCTGAAACTGCCAGAAGAGGGCGCCAGACACATTGAGACTGGAGTTACTGATAGCTGTGAGCCACCATATGGATGTTGGAAATCCAACTTGTGTCCTCTGTGGGAACATCCAGTAATCTTAACCACTGAGCCATCTCTTCAGTTTTCTATAATAAATCTCAAAAAGAAAGAGAGCAGAACATAGGTTTCTGTCTGCGACCTTTCCCCTGGGGCTGGAAGCCACTATGCCTGGGAACATTTCCCATCTGAATGACTTTCTCAGTTAAAATTTGTTCTTTCAGACCTGCATCCTAGGCTCTCCCAACACAACAGAGCAAAAGGGAGCAGGATACTTCCAGAAATAGATGCCAAGAGAAAAAGAAGCCCATTTATATGCGGACAAGTCCTGCAACATACGGGTTGTTTTCAGTACTGAAGAGGAAACTCATAGTACTGAGCTTTACCACTGAGCCACACCCCAGCCCCTCACTGGGGGATTCTAGGCAGATGCTCTACCACTGAGCCACACCCCAGCCCCTCACTGGGGGATTCTAGGCAGATGCTTTACCACTGAGTCACACCCCAGCCCCTCACTGGGGGATTCTAGGCAGATGCTCTACCACTGAGCCACACCCCAGCCCCTCACTGGGGGATTCTAGGCAGGGGCTCTACCACTGAGCCACAGCCCAGCCCCTCACTGGGGGATTCTAGGCAGGGGCTCTACCACTGAGCCACACCCTTAGCCTTTGGTTATTATTATTATTTATTATTATTATTATTTGATACAGGGCCTCACTAAATTACCTAGACTCATCTTGAAATTGTTCTGTGGCCTAGGCATTTCTTGAGCTTGTGACTGATTTTTCCTGCCTCAGCATTCTGCATCTCCAGGATCACAAGTCTGTGATCATAGTACTTTTTGACTTGATGCTTTGTCATGCATGCAGAGAATTGCAGAGGTCTATCTTTGGGGTAAGTGTAGCTGCTAATGTTCTAATGTAGAGGTACAAGACAGATTCTAGAAACAGACAACTAGGGTTCCAGTAACTTCCCTACCTACAGGACTATGTATAAGTTAATCTTTCTGCATATACCAGATTCTCGATTTCATGTAATGATGTCATGTGACTAGGAAGCCAACATCTTCCCAGTGTATGTCAGTTCACAATAGACATATTTACTCATTTTAAACAGAAACAACTGTTGTTCATATATGGACAGTTCTCTGGGAATAACAGCATATGCCAGTGATCCAGTACTTGGGAGGCTGAGACAAGAGGATTGTGAGTTCAAGGCCATTATTGAGTAATAGTGAAGCTGAGGCCAGTCTGGGCGATCAAAAACATCCTGTATCAAAAGCAGCAGTAGCAGCGGCAATGGTCAAATGTGGTTATCCAGCATTAACTTCAGATGATTAACCCAAAATAATAACCAACATTTAAGTTTTAGAAAAATGAAAGGGTTGGCTAGATGGCTGAGTGGTTGAAGGGGCTTGCCCCAAAACCTGACATCTTGAGTTTGATTCCTGGGACCCACAGGGTGGAAGGAGAGAACCAATTCCCACAGGTTGTTCTCTGTCTTCTGCCCATGTCCCTGGGCATTTGCGCTACCAACACCACAAAAAATAAAGTAATAAAAAAATTAAAATAAATTAAATGCCGAAAGAACGGGACCCAAGGAGAGGAAAACGATGGCAAAACTTCAGAACTGGGGACAGGAAAGAAGGTTTTAAAAACAGTGGAAAGATGGAGTCAGAGGCTAGAGGATTCCACGCTGAGGGCAGCAACATCCCTTTTATTACTTTTTCCTTTTATATTTTTAGAAAGGTTCTATCATGTAGCCCAGGCTGGCTTTGAACCTGAAGCCTCAGCTCCCTCCTCTGCCTTGAATGTTGGGATTGCAGATGTGAACACTACAGATATAGACATATCACCCTGTTTTAGAGTGAGTAGAGAGCCCACAGAGTTGCCTCCTTCTGGGAAGAAACACATTGCCCCAGGAAGGAAGTGGAATCTGCAATGGCCTGGCCTCCAGCCTGGCTTCTGGCCATTTAGAAACAGCAGAGCTGTGCTAAACACAGAGTGCAGGGATAATTGGAAACAGATGAGGTGCAGCCTCTTGCTTTGACGGTTCCTCACAAAATGTAGCCTGTTAACAGCCATGTGGTGTGGGGAAGTGAGGTTTGCCAAGGATGTCTTGTACCTATGGGTCATATTTTTTCCTGCTATGTAGCCTATTAATACTTCAGGAAAGGAGATGGCACACTGGCTAAGAGTCTCATAAGGTTTAATGTAAAAAAATAATTCAAGATGACATCATTTAACATCTCTTTTTGGGGGGAGGTGAGGCCATAAGTACATAAGTGTGTACATGGGCATAAGCAGAGACCTGGGAAGACAGATGCTCAACTGAAAAATGCCACCATTAGACTGGCCTGTAGGCAAGTCTGTGGGACCAGCCTAATTCTCTCTCTCTCTCTCTCCTTTTTTTCTTTTTGAGACAAACTTACCCTATCCAGTTCTGACTTTCAGGAATTTGCTTATAGACCAAGCTAGCCTCACATTCGAAGACCTGCTCTGCCTCCTAAGTGCTGGGATTAAAAGCATGCACCATCACACCCTGCCAGCATTTTCTTGATTAATGATTGATAAGGAAGGCGATGCCACTTCTGGGCATGTGGTCCTGCCATGAGGTACCAGCCATTAAGCAGTTATGCCCCAGAGTCTCTGCTTCAGTTCCTGCCTCATTCTCTCCACAAAATACTGTAAGCTGTAAGCCAATTAAACATATTCCTTCTCTAGTTACCTTTGGTCACTGATTTTTGTCACAGGGCTAGAAAGAAATCTGGGACAGTTGATAACTAGCAAGCTCTGGTGATGCTTCTGCTTTGTCCTCAGTAGCACAGAAGTTACAGGCACGTGAGGCTTTTCTATGTGGGTGCTCAGGATTCAAACTCTAGTCCTCAGGCTTGTTCAGTAAGAACTCTTACCCACTGAGCCCCTCCGGAGCCCCAGACTTCCTTTTTAGATGTATGGCAATACTATGAAACTAAAACAACTGTTGATCTGAGGGGGCATAAGTAGGGCTCAAAAAGCAAGAGGGAGTCAGATTTGTTGGCCCTAAAACCTCCCTACTCAGATTTTCCCTTTCACAGCATTGTGTAGCTGTTTCCTCTCAAGTGAAATCTTCTCTTGTAGAGAGTAGGGGTGGGGTGATAAGCCTTGGAAAACTCACAGGAAACTTGTATGACTCAGGAAGCTCAAGAAACTTACAGTACCCATAAGGCTCCTTCCTCAGGTTAGGTAAGTGCTTTAAAAAAAATGTAAAGAAGAAAAGACTCTTCAGTGGAGCTGCCTGCAAGTTGCACAAGGAGCTCTAGGCACTCAACTTTTGAGTCACCCATGCTGGGTAAAGAAGCTGCCTTTTCAGTGGTACAGTTGCCTTTCCTTTGAGTCTCCCATGCTTCTCTGGGGAACTCCATGAACTCATCAGTTTCCCTATGAGACTTTGATGAAACTGTTTCTTTGGTCTGTCATTGCGCTTCCCCAGAAAATATCACACTAGACAAATCAGTAGTCCCACTTAGTCCAGTACATCAGAAAATATGACCCACAAGCACACAGATCATTTACCTTTGGAGTAATTCCAGTCTGATATTCCTCCCAGCCTCGAATCATTGCTCAAATGACAAGTACTAGAAGCTTGTCCTAAGGAAGTCCACCACCTGAGAAACCCTGTCCTCTGATCAGAACTCTGATAATGGATGAGTGATCTTAGGTGTGTCATGGTGTAGTAGTTAGTAGTGACTGGAGCTGCAAAGGCAGAATGCATCCTGCCTTTCTCCTTAGCTAACAGAACTCTGATTTTGCCTAGAATTGTAAAGGGCTCAGCCGGAAGACCATTTCCAAGGGCTGACCAGGTAAGAATACTTCCTGCTCTTGCAGAGGACCAGTCTTACCAACCAAGCCACACCCTCAGCTCTGAAAAGGGAAATTTCTGGCTGTATGTTGGGCATAGCAATTAGATAAAGCAGTGTTTCGTATGTATGGATAGCAGGAGTGGACAAAGTAAAGAAGGTAGAGGAAATTGGAATTAAGGAGCCTGGATTTGTTAGGGGAAAGAGGTTTGTCTGCTGCTGGTGACTGTGAGGGGCCACAAGGGGATTGTTTTCCCAAAAGTATTAAAAACAAACAAACAAAAAATAAAAAACAAAAATGGCAGGTCATGATTTAGTTGCTGCTACAGAAAGGAACTGATGAGATAAGGGTAAAGTTTTGTGAGGATGACAAATTTTGAGGGACAGGAAACAGAGAGCGTCAAAGGGAGGGAAGCAGGAAATAGAAAGGCTTTTTTTCCTATCTCCCACTAGCACCACCCACTGGAAGGACCAAAAAGAGTTAACGCAAAAAAACTGGCTACGGTCTGGAGTTGGGAGAGGCTATAACTTACTAGCTGGCATGATTTTGACTCTTTGCACAGGACAAATCACCTTGCCAATGTTTGTGGTTCTTTCCTTAGTGTTCTTACCATGCAACTCAAACGATGCTTGATTTTTGTCGTCTTACACGTTGTGCGTGGGCACGCATGCGCATGTGGAGGTCAGAGGCCAACTTGTAAGAGTTGGGTGTTTTCCCCTTCCACCATGTAGGTGCCAGGGATCAATCTCAGGTGGTGATGCTTGGCTCTCCACTGGCCCGCTAAGTCATATGCCTAGAAGCAGGTCCACTGTGCTCCTTTTTTTAGACAAACTATCCTCAAGGTCACTGTGCTGCCTCACACTTGCCTGAAGTCCATCAAAGCTCCCCCTGTTGCTTTCTATCTGTGTATTACCACCCCACCCGAAGGGGAGGGGGCTCTCACAGATATTTCCATGATTCCATTGTTTTTGATTAGCTTTGCTTTTGGATGCTTGTTTTATGAAATGTTTATTCCAGAATTTGGCCTGATTTTCTATTGGGTCTTCTAAGATTTTGCTGTTACTATTGTTACCTGGCAGAGCTGAGAATGGAACCTGAAGTCCTGGCCTTGCCTGGCAAGCATCCTGCTGCTGATCTTAGTGTCGTTATTTGAAAGATTGGAAGACTGCTCCTTGTTGGTAATAATGTGCTGTGAATATTGGCTTTCTGCCACTCCATGACTTTAATTTTCAGCGTTTGTTGCTCAACTTTCATGAAAATTTAAATTTTTTTTTTGTTTTATTGGGTGTATGTGCACACACGTTCATGAGTGTGTGGGTGCACATGTGTATGTAGAGGCTAGAGTCACTCCAGATATTCTTTCTCAAGAGCTTGCCACCTTGTCTTTTTTCCTAAATAATTTATTTTCATTTTATATGCACTGGTATCTTGCAGGCATGCATATCTATGTGAAGGTGTCAGATCTTGGAGATACAGACAGTTGTGAGCTGCCATTGGGTGCTGGGAATTGAACTCAGATCCTCTGGAAGAGCAGTCAGTACTGTTAACTGCTGAGCCATCTCTCCAGCCCCACACCTTGTTTCTGAGGAAGACTCTCACTGGGCCCTTATACTTGCTTAGGCTAGGGTAGCTGGCCAGTGAGTCCCAGGGACCCCCCTGTCTTTTATATCACTGTGATCAAAATACCTAAGGTAGCAGCTTCAGGGAGCAACAGCTGATTTGGGCTTGTGGTTTGAAGGGCCCCATCCATGGTTGTTTGGTTGTGTACATTTGTTATTGGTTGTTTTTTACTTTTGTGGGGAAACTGCCACAAATTCCCAAATAAATCACACACAAAGACTTATTTTTAATTATAAATGCCCGGCCTTAGCTTGGCTTGTTTCTAGCCAGCTTCTCTTAACTTTAAATTATCCCATCTACCTTTTGCCTCTGAGCTTTTACCTTCCTCTATTCCTGTATACCTTTTGTTTGTATCTTACTCTGTAGCGGGCTGTGTGGCTGGCCCCTGACATCCTCTCCTTATTTTCTTGCTTCTCTTTCTCTGGCTACTTTTTTTTTTTTTTTTTTTTTTTAAACATCCTCAGGATTTCTCCTATATATTCTTTCTGTCTGCCAGCCCAACCCGTCCTTTCTCCTGCCTTGGAATTGACCACTCAGTTCCTCATTAGACCATCAGGTGTTTTGGACAGGCACAATATCACAGCTTCACAGAGTTAAATAAATGCAACCTAAATAAAAGTAACACACCTTAAAATAATATTCTACTACATACACTTAAACCGAATAGCATGTTGCTCAGAGCATGTGATAGAGGAGTTTCTTGACCTCATGGTTGTTAGGGAGCAGGACCAGCATTCATCTCTCTGACTTTGCCTTGTGACTAGCTATACTATCCTCCTGCTGTCTCCCTTCCTGGCACCTACTGTGGGCCAGAATAAGCTCCTCCTTTCCTAAAGTGCTCAGGGTAAAAAAATAACTGATAGAATGTCTGGGACCTGGCACCTGCTTAGGCTAGGTGGGCTAGCCAGTGAGCACCAGGGATCCTCGTTTCCATCTGCCCAGTGCTAAGATAGCAAGTATGGGCCACTGAGCCTCACTTTTTTAAGTGTGAGTGATTGGGATCAAACTCGGGTCTTCATGCCTGTGCAGAGAGCACCGAGTACTTCACTGGATCTTCTGTAAGGGAACAACATATATTAAATGCCAAGCAATGTACAGAATGCTAGGAGCAGTAGGTGTGTGTGAATAATGGAAAGAGAGATTTCTTCAGATGGGTGCACAGGCAGAAGTTAAGGAGACACAAAGTCTTAAGCTGCCACATGTGATGTTTGGGGAAGTGGGCAGTCATACCCGGTCTTGTGCAGTCATTCAGAAGGCCTGGTAGTCCTGACTGAAGTCCTGAGACGTGGCCTTACTGAAGTGTACCAGTGAGGAAAAGACCTTATTAAAGATGGGTTGTTACCAAGCAACAGCTGGGATGTCAAGGACGAAGTAGAAAGAGCTTAAATGGGGAGGAATGTTTGAGAGCCGTTCTGGTTTCTGTGTAATTTCATCTTAAGACACTTGGCTTCTCTCAGTGAGAGTCAGTCTATGTTCACTGGAGAGACTCAGGGGAGTAGGCTGGAAATGAATCTCCAGTCTCCATGGCGGCAGTGGGGAACTTTTGGATGGGAGTGGCAGGGTGTCCACCTGTTGTTTGACCTTGCACGTGCTAGGATAGCCCATTCACACACTTGGGTTGGTTAACTTCTGTGCCAACCCCCACATCCCTGTTAGCTAGTAAAACACTATTTCTGAGTATCTTTCTAGAATTGGCTAGTGTTTGAAAAATATCTTTTTATTTGTTCTTTGACCATTTTATATATGTGCTGGGGATGATGGCTCACTTCTTTAATCCCAGCACTTTGGCAGTAGATCTCTGTGAGTTAGAGGCCAGCCTGGGCTACATAGTGAGTTCCATGCTAAACAGAGACACATAGTGAGATCCTGTTTCAAAAAAAAAAAAATCATACATATATACCATATATCTTCTTCAGGCCCCTGCTGCTCCCCCTAGTCACCTGCAACAAGCCCCTTCCCACCTTTATTCCCCCTCCTTCATGCCCTTCTCCTAGTTTTTGTAACCTACTGTGGTGGTTTGAATAAGAACGGTCCTGATAGGCTCATAGATTTGAATGCTTGGTCATCAGGAAGAAGCACTACTTGAGAAGGATTAGGAGGCGTGGCCTTGTTGGAGTGAGTGTGTCCTTGTTGAAGGAAGTGTGTCACTGGGGGCGGGCTCTGAGGACTCAAAAGCCCAAGTCAGGCTCAGTGGCACATTCTCTTCTTCCTGTCTGTAGAACTCAGCTACTTCTCCAGGACCATGTCTGCCTACACCTCACTGTGCTCCCTGCCATGATGATGATAAAATAAGCAGGCCCTGACTAAATGCTTTCTTTTATAAAAGTTGGCGTTACCATGGTGTCTCTTCACAGCAGTAGGACACTGATTCATACCCACTGAGTCTAATTCTTGTTTGATGGAATGCCAACTAGTTGGCTTGAGCTTGTGTAGGGCTTCTCAAGGAGACCCTAGCTCAAGTTAGCTCGGGAGTTCAATAGGCATGTCATGTCCAGAAAAGCGCATCCCCCACTCCCTCCTCATCCTCTGCCTCCCCCATTCGTTCTCATCTGTGATGCTCCCTAAGCCTTGAGGAGGTTGACGTGGATGGCTCATTTAGGCCTGAGAACTCAACAGTTGGTGATTCTCAAGTTCTGAGTCTCTGCATGAACGGCTGCCCACTGCAGAGAGGGGCTTCCCTGGCCCAGGCTGAGGGCAGCATTCATCTATACTAGTTACTTTTCTACTGTGAAGAAACACTATCACCAAGGCAACATACAGAAGGAAGGGCTTATTTGTCTAATAGTTCCAGAGGGATAAGAGCCCATCACGGTGGGGGACAGTAGCAGCAGGCTCTCAAGAAAGCCATGGGCCAGCATGCCTGTGGGAGGCTGAGCAAACGCTAACCTCATTGGCTCATGAGACTTTCATGAAATAAATTTCCCAGGTACTGGAGACTTTGGAACAATCCCACTTATAAATGACAGGCATATTTAGAGAGAAGAGATTCAGCCTATGAATCAGCATAGGCTGAGATATGTTCCTGGCAAGAGCCTGGCTCTCCCTTCTTCTCTGGTCTCAGGCTCCTGGGCAAAATGAAATTAGTTGGCCAGGGTTGGCTCCGGTGCTAAACAGGAAATGCAGAGGACCTAACACGCACACTGGGAGGCCTACAGCCTGGCTCCCGGATCTAGGAACCCAACACCTCACACAGAGACATAAATTAAGCATAAAACAAACATAAAAGGCAAATAAGGTGAACAGAGGAAGGCACTGGCTGCTGGCCTCTGGTTTCCATATGCATACCGTAACCCTCCAAAGCCAAACAGAACATTTATTGATGGCTGGGCAATATAATATTAGTTATTAGCTAACACTGAACCCTGGGGGATCCGAAGACAAGCTGCGACTTAAGGTCATATCTGAAAATGAAATAGAGCTTTGGTTTCTATTTCCTTGTCTTTAATTTTTTTCTCTCTTCTTCATTTCTTTAGGAAGTGAGACTTTTTTTTTTTTTTTTCCATTTCTTTCAATGTGGACCTTAAAAAGAAATCATTCAACCAGGTCTTTTTGATTTCTAAAAGGACAAGGGAGGGGTTGTATCATCCACACTGCTTTCCTGGAGTTCCCAGGGCTGCTGGTCACGTCCCACCCCCCACCCCACCCCCTTCCTTCCAGCCAGGCTTCTCTGCTTGTTTGTGTGAGTCTGGGAGGCCCAGGCATCTATCCTGTTGGCTAGAGAGAGGGCTTGTGGGGCCGAAATCTTTCTGCTTGGGTCTCTGCAGAGTTCTTCCTGCTTCGAAAAGAGATTTTTGTGTGTGTGTGTGTGTGTGTCCCCTTTTTTGGCCTCTGAGGCTCCAGGGGAGTGATTAATAGAAGGCTACCTCGAGATTTCAATAGGGCCACAGCGTGAGCTCCCAGGGCCGGCAGGGCTTTTGTTCCACACAAATCTGCGATAAAGCTTTGGTGGCTGCCTGCTTGCAATCCGAGGTCCTCCTACTGTCTGTGCCTGGCCAGTCTCACGACCTGAGCAGCTTGG
Organism: Phyllotis vaccarum; assembly: GCA_033318265.1. Lineage (NCBI taxonomy): Eukaryota > Metazoa > Chordata > Mammalia > Rodentia > Cricetidae > Phyllotis > Phyllotis vaccarum. Next base: position 71,942,946 of record JARWLC010000017.1, on the reverse strand, counting down.
GAAGGTCGGGGCTGGAGCTGGGGTACCAGGATCCTGGATTTCTTTTGTGCGACCCCGCAGAGGGAAGATCATGTGTGAGGGCAGGGCTGGTCACCCTGTGAGTCTTATGTAAAGGGGGAGGGGGGAGGGTGGGCAGGAATTTCCTTCCCTGGGCTTCTGTGACAGAAGTGTGCCAGAAAAGATGAGGGCCTGTGAATGGGACACAAGACACAGGGCTCAGGGCCCCACCACAGATACCCTTAGACAGGGCATGAAGTTGGTCTAATACACAACAGAAGCCTTGGGGACTTTGGGGCTCATGGGAAGTGATAAGATTGGATGACATTAGACATGAAGGGGAACATTAATCAGCAGGTGGGGCAGGTCACTTAGGGGTGTAAAATGTGCCTGAAAAGGGCCCACTAGAAGGTTATCATGGCCCCGTGAAAGCAAGAACCAAATGGAACATTTAAAAAATCTCTTTTATTTTTCTTCTCCTTTTTGTATTTCTGAGGACTGAATCTAGGGCTTCCAGCCTGCCAGACAGGGGCTCTACCACTGAGCCACACCCCAGCCCCTCACTGGGGGATTCTAGGCAGGAGGTGAACTGCTGAGCACTTACCCTATCAATTTTTTTTTTTTTTTTTTTTTTTTTTTTTTTTTTTTTTTTGAGAAAAGGTCTCACTAAGTTGCCTGGGCAAGCTTTTACACTCCCTCTGTCACCTGAATTTACTATCCTCCTGCACCAATGTCCCGAGTAGCTGAGATGTTAGACCTGTACCGCTATCCCCAGCTCCTTCTTTCACTTAGGTTCCATGTTGGCCTGTCAACTATCAGAGAATCTTGTGTGTGGCCAGGGTGGGTGGGTCTCCCGGGTCTCCCTCCCTCAGTTGCTCTCCAGTATGTCCTCTGGGAACACCCTCACAGAAGTGTACTTTACTCATCTCCCAGGTATCTCAGCGTCGGAATGCTTTTTGTATGTGTGTGTTCATGTGTGTGGGTGCACAATAGCTCACAAATGTACCTATGTGTGTCATAGTTAAGGTTACTATTGTGGGGATTAAACACCATGACCAAAGCAAGCTGGGAAGGAAAGAGTTTACTTGGCTTACACGTCCACAGCACCGTTCTGTTCATTTTCTAAGGAAGTCAGGACAGGAATTCAAACAAAGCAGGAACCTGGAGGCAGGAGCTGATGCAGAGGCCATGGAAGCTAGTTACTGCCTGTAGTTGGGATTTTCTTTGAGCTGCCAACCAGCTCCCAAATAAAGACACAGAGACTTATTAATTATGAATGAATGCTTAGCCTTAGCTTAGGCCTGTCCTGCTAGTTCTTTTAACTTAACTTGTTTCTCTTTATCTACGTTTTGCCTTAGGGCTTTCTTTTATTATGAAGGTCCTACTTTCCTGTTCCTCTGTGTCTGTCTGTCTGTCTGGCCCCTGGTGTCTTTTTCTTTCTCCCCCAGCCTAAATTCATCCTCCTACATACTCTCCCTGCCTGGAAGTCCTGTCTAAACCCCCCTCTCTGACTATTGGCTGTTCAGCTTTTTATTAGACCAATCAGGTCCCTTAGGCAGGTAAGGTAAAACAGCAATACATCTTTACCTAAGTAAACAAGTGCAACACATATTTACATACTTAAATATTCTCAATCATAAACAAATACATCTTTTCATAGTTAGGCATTCCAATACAAAACTGGCCTGCTCCTCATGGCTTACTGAGCCTGCTTTTTTACAGAATCTAGAACCAACCCAGAGGTGGCACCACTCACAATTGGCTGGGCCCTCCCTCATTAATCACTAAGAAAATGCCCTACAGGCTTGCCTACAACCTGAGGCATTTTCTTAATTGAGGCCTCCTCCACTCCAATGACTGTAGCTATGCCAAGTTACTATAAAAGTAGCCAGCACAAGGTGTAATAGAGACAAAAGGACACCCCAAGTCTCAAGCGTCCTTCCTCAGGTGCTGTCTGCTTATTTCTTATTTTGAGACAGTGTCTCTCATTGGCCTGGAACTTACCAAATATGCTAGGTTGACTAGCCAAGAAGCCCTAGGGACCTGCTTGTTCCCTTCTGCCTAGTTCTGGGATTATAAGCATGAGTCACAATACCAGGAAGCATTTTAATGGTAGACTTTGGGGATTGAACTCAGGCAGGTCCTAAAGCTTGTAAGGTAAGCATGTTATCAACTGACCTATCTCCTCAGTCCAAAATTTGCCTCAGTGTGGGAGTTTTGACCTGCTTTGTCACCTCCTCCATCTAACCAGGTGGTCCCCTGCTCCTGGGAAGTCATCATGGTGATGTTGAACTTAGTGTGGGTACCCCATCAGTACAACCCAGAACTCCTGGACTTAAGTGATCCTCCTGCTTCAGCTTGCAGAGTTGCTGGTGTGTGCCACCAAGCCTAGCAAAAAATTTGCATGCTGGAGCTCCAACTCCCAGTTTACTATATGAGTGCATTTGAAGATGGGGTCTCTGTAGGAGTGACTCAGAGAAGGTGATGTCACTAGAGTGCCTTGCTTCAGTGGGGCCAACTCTCTTGACCCATACTTTGGCCTGCAAGATGGGAAAGAGAAAAATGTCTGCGATGTCCTACTCCTGGTCTGTGGTGGTCACAGTGGTTCTGAAGATTGAGTGATTAAATGAAAACTAACTGGATCCAGTGCAGAGGGTGATCTCAAAGGATTCAGTCATGACAAAATGCCAACCATGGTGCCTCTCCCATCCGGAACCCTGGTGTGGAGTCATTTGACTTATGGTTGATGGCTCTGCAGGGGACCTTATAGTGTTATTCATATGTGCAGACTTTTCTTTTTTTGGAGAGATGCAACACACACACACACACACACACACACACACACACACACACACACACACACACACATCTACTCACCCCACATCCCAGAAAGGAAACCTAGACCATACCAAAGTTCAACTTGGTGAACCAGTGAGTCTTTTATCAGGGTCCCTAACAGCCGCACTAACTCTAACTTGAAGATGATTGGCAGGCAGCTTTGCTGATTAGTGCCCTCCCCCATCAGCCATTTCCTGCTACTATAAAGCTGAGGAAGGGCCTTCCACAATCTTCCCACGCATGTGACTCACGCTCCCAGGCATGTGACACTGTTTTACCTCTGGAATCTCATGATCCTTGAGCTTCCTCCTCGAGGAAACTGTTACAGAACGTGGCACACCGATCGTAATGCAAGTGAAGACAGCTGACAAAGTTACACGGAGTTAAATAGAAAGGAAGCTGGGCTAGGCAGCACATTTCTGTAATTCCAGCACCGGAGACGGAGGCAGGATTGTGAGTTTGAAGCCAGCCTGGGTTAAATAGCAAGATCCTGTGTTTAAACACCCAGGTCTGAAGACAGCCAGCCAAAGAGTGAGTCTCATTGCTACTTTAAGAGGTGTATAAGTGAGGGCCTCTCACCCATTCCATATGGTGTTATTCAATCAGGGTCAAGCCACTAGGCTCTTCTCTGGTTACAAGGATGTCACAGGCCCACACTTCATAGGCCATACAAAGTTGCAACTGGGTGTGTAATTTTATTTCCAGCTATGGTCTCATATATCCCAGCCTGGCCTCTCTTGCTAAGTAGCTGAGAATAGCCTTGCACTTGTGATACACTTTGCCTCAGCCTCCCGAGTGCTGAGATCAGAGGTGTGTATCATGATTTGTCGCTTTTTTCCAGAGGGGTTCTCTCTATACAGTCCAATCCAGATTGGAAGTCAAGATCCTCCTGCCTCAGCCTCCCAAGTGCTGGGATTACAGGCATGTTACCAAGCACTTGTTTATCTACAGTGTAAACTTAACAATCTTTTTAGAACGAGGTACAAAGGTGCCTGCTGATCTGAGTTGACTCTCCAGGACGCACATGGTAGGAGAGAACAGACTCCTCCAGCAAGTTGTCCTCTGACCTCCACATCCACAATAACTAATAATAAATGGTTAAAATATTAGGATAGTGCATCAAGTTTAAAAAGGCAACAACCTAAGAACCAATAAACTATTTAATAATCACACTAAGCTCTTGGACAGCAGCTAGGATCCCATAAACACAATCGCGAAGACTAAGTGCTATAATAAAGCGCCTGTAATATTTTAATAACTTCCTCTTCAAACTGTTCATTTATGATTACATGTGTACGAAGAGGGGGTGGCCTTGGCCTTCAGGAATCTGCAGGCAGCTGGCTGCACAGGAGGCTCTCTGCACCGATCCCACCCGAAGAGTGCACGCTCCTCCATCCATTCATCCCCGGCCCAGCACGGTTATCTCCAAGACTCCACCCACCCCGCAGCCGCTGCACACACGTGATCGCGGACCACGGTTCCCCTCTCTCTGCGTGGGTCAGGAAACCGCAAGCATGCTCAGCCCAGACACCGGAAGGCGCCGGATGCGGCACCCTGCGCAGGCGCGGAGGGCACCAAGCGCCGCCAGGGGGCGCTGCGGGTGCCGTGGGGGAGGGGTGCGCCGCCGCGCGGGACCACGTGCGCACCACGTGGCGCCCGGCAATCCGGGGGCCGTGGCAGGGTCGCGCTGTTGGCCACCCCACAGCCCGCGTGGGTGGCGGAAGCCGTTCTCCCGGTCTGCTCCTCCCTGCCCGCTGACCTCTGACCTCCGACCTCACTGCCTTAGGGTTACCCCTGGCCGCCGGTCGGGCGGTGTGTTTATAAACAGAACTCCTGGTGGGAGCGAAACCCCGGATCGCCGGATTAAAACCCAGGGGAACGGAGCCTCCGCACATGCGCACCCACAGTTACATCCGCGCGTGCGCACTGAGGCCTCGCGCGGGGGGGGGGGGGGGGAGAGGGTGTGGGCGTGGCGGTTTCCGCCCAGTGCGTCCTTGCGTAGTGCAGGTGACTCTTCCGGGAAGTGGGTCGGGAAGTTAAGTACTGACCATGCACTAGTCATAACTCTGTCTACTTCCCCTGACCGTAGTGTCCCCAGTGGATACAGCGAACCTGGCTGCTGAGGACCCTGAGGAATCCGATCAGTACAGCATGAGGAACACGTGTACTTCACGTTTTATTTCAAAAGTGGGAGGAAATGAACACTACATGATGAGCCCGAGGACGTTTGCAAAAGGTGGCACACACCTGTGATTTCAGCAGCAGGGGATGCTGAGGCGGGATGATGGGTTCTAGACCAGCCTACATGATCCTGCTTATAAGAGATCCCTGGAATAGTTAACATCATAGGAAGTAGAAAGGTGGTTTCAGGGATTAAGGAGGGGAAAATGAAAGTGTTTAATACCTGCAGAGTAACTTCTCGGGAAGTTTCGAAAGTTCTGGGGATGGGTGGTGGTGAACAGTGTGAGTGTACTTGGTGTCACAAGACTACTTAGAAACGGTTCCGGGCTGTGGCTTTAGTGGGTAGAGTGTTTGCTTAGTATTATACCCCAAGAACATACAGAAAAAGGCATGATGGTACAAGCCTGTGATCCCAGCATTTGGGGGAGGATGGGCAGGAGGTTCATAAATTCATAGGTCAGGCCCGGTGCTTGTGCCGTCTCACTGAGAAAAGGACAACATGAGTTCTTGGAGCTAAAAGACTCGCTGGGCTCTCACTTTGTGTCAGTCTGAATCCCTCCAGCCCTAAACTATACCCAGATTCAACCCTCATTATGTTAGTCTCTTTCCTCCCCAACACCAGCGTGAGGTCTCCACCATCTCTGGTTTGTATTTATGCTATAAACTTGTGTCCCTGTTTACTAAACACTAGGTATTATGCAAGGAGATAGCTGACCTACACAGGTAAGGACTCTCTCTCCGACTTTCTACCCCTGTAGAGTCCATTGTTGATGAAGACAGAAATGTCAAGTGGTGACTGCTGGAATAAAGGGCGATTTTAATTAAAATTTTATTCAGTCTTTTTTCTTTTAGATTTTTAAAAAATTAATGTATTCCTATATATTACATCCTGACCGCAATTTCTCCTACCTCCTCACCTTCCAGCCCCTCTCCCCTCCCTATCTACTCCTCCATTTCTCCTCAGAAAAGGGCAGGCCTCCCAGGGATATCAACCAAACATAGCATATCAAGTTGCAATAATACTAGGTACCTACCTCCTCTCATTAAAGCTGGATGAAGCAACCCAGTAGGAGGAAAAGGGTTTGCCTACGCAGGCAAAAGCTGCCCCCACCCCTGTTAGAGTCCCACAAAAACACCAAGCTACACAACTCTAGCATATTCATTCATTCATCTTGTCTGTGTGTATCTTCTCATGAAGGTATCCTGTGTCCACTAGACATTAACTTCCATCTTCTTCTTTCTAAAGTTCTTGGTACCTACCTACCATTCTACTCCCAGTGTGTGTGTGTGTGCACGCATGTGCACATGTACACATATGTGTCATAATGTATGTATGAAGGTCCATCATGTGACTCCCAGCGACTGAGCTCAGGACATCATTGTTCCTACCTGCTGAGCATTTCACTGGCCTATGATCTAATCTTGATCAGGAGATGGTGGAGAATTTGCTGAGCATGAATGTTCCTTTGAGCCCACACCTGTGGGAGGGCTGGAGTTTTCCTTGGGGTTTCCATGGAGGGAGGAAGTAACTAATATACAAAGCTCTAGGGCTGGGATCACTTGGTGAGTTTGAGGAGCAAACAGTGAGGGGGATGTGAAGGCAGCGAGTCTTGCCATATTTATGTGACAAATCACCCCAACGTAGCAGATTAAAACAATAGTCACTCTGTGTGAATCACAAGTTTATGGTTGAAGTGTTTCTTAAGAGTCTTATATAATGGTTACTAAATGTTGTGGGTGTCTGAGGCTGGATAGGGCTAGGCAGCCAAAATGGTGCCTTCCTGTGGTTGGCTGGTGCTAGATGTCAATGGGGAAATAGTAGTGATGTCAGGAAGGTGTCCCTGTGACTTTTCCAGTGGGGCAGTCTTAGAGTCTTAGTCTCTCCTCCCCTTCCATCTCGTGTGTGTGTGTGTGTGTGTGTGTGTGTGTGTGTGTGTGTGTGTGTGTGTGTGTGTGCATATGCATACACACGGGGAGGCTAGAGGTCTAATCCAGATGTTTTCCTCATTTTCTCTCCACCTTAATTTTTGAGCTAGGTTCTCTCATTGACCAGGAGAGAACTACCCCCACTGTCTGTGAGTTCCAAGGATCGCCATGTTTCAGCCTCTCTAGTGTCCAGCTGTACATTGCGTGGGTGCTGGGAATTGAACTCAGGGCCTCATGCTTGTGCACAAGTACCTTCCTAAATAAGCCGTCTCCTCAGCCCATTTCATTAAGACAGGATCTTAGGAGTTGCCCAGCAACTTGCAATGTAGGACAGGCAGGCCTTGAACGTTCTATTTTCCCGTCTCAGCTCCCTCCAATAGCTGGGAGATAGGACTGTACCATTGGGTCTGCGTTCTCTTATTCATGGTTAAATTTGCAGCATGCAGTGAAGGCCCTGTTCTCCAGCCACCACTCAGTAAGTGCTTGAGACACCGATGAGTAGATAGATTTAATGAGGAACCCGCTCCACAGCCTCAGAATTCTCAGTAGCAGCATGCAGAGCACACACAGGGAACTTTGTGGAAGTCCCCAGGGTTCTTGGCAGCATGCCTTAGACCCATTTTACAGAGAGGCTTAGGGGAGAGAGCCAGGGTCCAAGCCATGGACTGGGTTGGGTTTCACTGATGACGACCCTCTGTCCTGCTCTGCCAAACCTGTCATGAGTCAGAGGTAGTGTTCAGTTGTGATGAATGATCAAAACACCTCATAGCCACAGGTGGCTCAGCAGCCTCATGATGACAAATGACAAAAAGCATCAGGATAAAAAATTGGGCTGTGGCTGTAGCTCAGTCAATAGAATGCTTATCTACCAGGCACAAAGCCCCGTGTCCCGTCCTTAGCCCTGCATGATCTGGTGCATACCCATAATTTCAACACTTGGGAGGTAGAGGCACTTGAATAGTGAGGTTAGCCTGGGGTATATGAGACATTGTCTCAAATAAACCAGAATGAGCAGGACATCTTGGCTCACTGTAGTGTTGGGAGTGTGGAGATGGCTCAGTTGTTAAAATGCTTGCCATGTAAACACTGAGAACCCAAGCTTAATTCCCAGAACCTATAGAAAATGCCAGGCATGATGGTGCATGCTTGTGATCCCAGCCCTGGGAAGAAGCTGGCAGGCAGGTTCTTGTAGTTCACTGGCCAGCTGGCTAGTCTAGCCTCACTGATGAGCTCCAGTCTAGTGAGACTCTGTCTCAAAACATAAGAGGACAGTGCTCGAGGAACAGTAGCCACTGTTGACCTCTGCCTTCCAGAAGAGACCATCTCTTTAGTCCCTCAAAATACGTTTTAGAAATCAATATTATGAATTGATGAGGGAAAAATACTAAGATTTTACAAATAAGATGTTCTGACTAAGATGTTCCCTCTTCATACCTGCTCATGTCAGGTGCCATTACTCACCTAATCGTTTCTTCCATGGTAAAGAAAAAAAAAATTGTTCACAAGCCCGAGATCCTGTAATTACGCATTTGGCTGAACATGTCTCACAAGATCTTTGCGGTAAGCTCACGATGAGGGAGGCAGGGACTCTGCCAGGTGCAGAGCTCTGCTGGCAAGGGGACAAGTCACATGAAACAGGGTGACAGCCAGGAATTGCTCCTGTGAGATCCTGGCTGTCAGGCAGGTGTGATAGTGCATGCCTGTCATAGTAGCTACTTTGGAGGATGAGAGGAGAGGTCCTCAAGTTTAAGGCCAGCCTGGGCTACATAGTGATACCCTGTCTCAAAACAGAACCAACAAAATCCAGCGTTGGATCCCTGCAGTAAGCTGGCAAGCTAAATATAACCATTGAGCTCCAGGTTCAGGTGAGAGAGACCTTGTCTCAGTGTATACGGTGGAAAGTGATTGAGGAAGATACATCTTAATTTATTTTTCATTGCTACGACAGAGCATATACATGTATTAAACCAATCTTTACATGTTCTTTCCTCTCTTGTAATATTGTTTGAGAGAGTATCAGTGGTCATCATGTTTACGTTAGAAGACACTAAAAGGTTAAGTATGCCTCAAGGACATTGACACCTATTCTAAAATATAGTACATTTGCCGTTCTACGTGGGATAGTTACATCATGGTTGGCAGAACTATGACCTGGTTATTGTTTTCACTTGGAAGTAATCAGAGCATAAGGAGATGTGGTTGTGGGTCAAGCTGACAAGGGGTGAACGTGTGGTGGCTGTTCTTGGTTGCTCTTGACATCTGGAATCAACCAAACCATGACCTACTGGGCACAACTGTGACAGATATTTTAATTTTTTTTGTTTATTCTTTCCTCATATATTACATCTTGACCTAACTTTCTCCCCCAATGCCCAGCTCTTCCCTAACTTCCCCTCACCCTTGGATCTACCCTCCCTCAGAAAAGAGCAGGCCTTCCAGAGACATCAACCAAACGTGACATAATATGCTACTATAAGACCAGGCACGTACTATCATATCAAGGAAGATGAGCGAGGCAACCCAGTAGGAGGAAAAGGGTCCCATAAGTAGGCAAGAGTCAACAACCGCTGATGCTCCCATTGTTAAGAATCCCCCAAGAACACCAGGCTACTCAGCATAGGTCAGACCCCTACAGGCCCCCTGATCTCTGCAAGCCTCCATGGATCCCAATCTGATGATTCTTTGGGCCGTGTTCTCTTGGTGTCCCTGACCCCTCTGGTTCCTCTGAGTCTACATCTGCTCCCACCAGTTGCTGGATGAAGTCTCTCTGGTCTCTGGTGAGGGTTCTATTAGGCTCCTCCAGCCCCTGAACACTGCAGGCAGGACAAGCTGTAGGTCAAAGGTTTTGTGGCTGGGTTGGTGTCCCAGTCCCTCCTCTTGAGGCCTTGCCTGGTTACAGAAGATGGCAGGTTCAGGCTCCGTGTCCTCCATTACTAGGAGTCTTTGCTAGGGTTGTGCTCATAGATTCCATGAGTTTCCATTACACTTAGTTTCCACCTCACCCCTTTGCCCCTCAAATGCTCCACAATTCAGTCATTTCTACACACACACACACACACACACACACACACACACACACACACGCACACGCACACGCACACGCACACACGCACACACACACGCACACACGCGCACACACAGACACACGCACACACACGCGCGCGCACACACACACACGCACACACACGCACACACACACACGCACGCACACACGCACACACACACACGATCCCTCCTGTTCCCAACCCTACCCACCCCCAGTCCAGTCTTGAAATCTATTTCCAATTCCCAAGAGATCCTTTTGATCCCCTATAGTCCTCCTTGTTACCCAGCCTCTCTGGTTCTGTGGACCATGGTGTTATTATATTTTACTTACAGCCAATGTCCACTCGTGAGTACATACCACATTTGTCTTATTGGGTCTGGGTTAACGCAGCATGATTTTTAAAAGGTTCCATCCTTTTGTCTGCAAGTTTCATGATGCTATTGTTTTTATTATCAGCTGAGCAATACTCCATTGTGTAAATGCAATAAATCCTGGCCTATTGTAGAACAGAATATTTGTTTAACTATGTAAAGATGTGTTGCTGCTTCAACTTGCCTGCCAAAGGCACCTGATTGGTCTAATAAAGAGCTGAGCGGTCAATAGTTAGGCAGTAGAAGGATAGGCTGGGCTGATGGGCAGAGAGAGAAGGAAAGTCAGTCAGCACAGCTGGTTGCCAGGGAGCTTCCAGGGGCCAGCCAGCCAGGCAGAAGCCAGACAGATATGGAGGAAACAGGAAAGCAGGACAAACAGAATGAAGAAAGGTAAAAAACCCCAAGGCCAAATGTAGATGAGGAAAAGCAGACTAAGTTATAAGAGCTAGTGGGACAAGCATTAAGATAAGGTCAAGTATTCGTAACTAACAATAAGTCTCCATGTCATGATTTGGGGGCGGGTGGTCCAAAGGAGTCTGCTACATTGGCCTCCACAGGCACCAGATATATGCTTAAGAAAATCAGTAGAAGGGTTGGAGATGCTCAGCTGTGAAGTCTTGCAGAGGACCTGAATTTGGTTCCCAGCATCCACATCAGGCTGTTAACTTCCTGTAACTCGAGTTGCAGAGATCTAGCTCTGCCTTCTGACTTCTGTGGGCACGGTACACACATGTAGTACTTCCTCTCCCCACATACATACATAAATAAAACTGTTTTAAAACTCTATTTAAAATGGAGGCAGGACCCTGTCTTCCATCAGGGTAGTCCACCTTAGTTTTTGAGGTGGGGATCTCTCATGGGTCTTTTGTTTGCCACACAGGCTGCCTGGCCAGACAGCCTCAGGGATCTGCCGGTCTCTGACTCTGTGTTGCTAAAGGTAACAGGTATGGCTTTAAGTGGGTTCTGTGGGTCTGAACGCAGGGCCCAAAGCTTCCTTAGCAAGCCTTTTACCTGCTGAACCATCATCCTTTAAGCAAAATTTTTCTGAGTTATCTTTTTCTATCTTAAATAAAGAAAGCCCCCCTAATTCTCAGAATGAAACTGAGAATTTTGATTGGTTAAGAAGCCTGGCTCACTGTTTTGCTTTATTTATTCATTTATTTTGTTTTTTGAAATAGGATCTTACAGCTGGGTGTGGTGCCTCATCCTTTAATCCTAGCACTCAGGAGGCCAAGGCAGGCAGAGTTTGAGCCAGTTTGGTTTACAGCTTGAGTTCCAGGACAGCCAGGGCTACACAGGGAAACACTATCTCCCCCACTCCCCCACAGAGTGCACAGAAAAAGAAGTAGGATTTACTATGTAGCCTTGGCTGTCTTGGAACTCTCTATGAAGACAAGGCTAGCCTTAAACTCACAGAGATCTGCCTGCCTCTGCCTCCCAAGTGCTGAGATTTAAGGTATAATTGCCTCTGACCCATGCTGTAACTGGGAAGAAGACTGTCTATGTCATCTAAGGTACTGTCCCTAGATTCTTTCTTTTTTTCAATTTTTATTTTAATTTGTGTGTAGTATATATGTGTTTCCACATTTGTGTGCTCCTGTGTGTGCATCCCCCCCATGTGTGTTTGTATATAGATTAAAAAAGCCAATTATCAATGTCTTTCTCAATCACGCTTCATTCTATTCTTTGAGGCAGAGTCTCTCTCTGAACCTGGAGCGCACTAATTTAGCTAGATTCACTGAAGGATCCTTCCGATTCTGCTTCCCCAGTGCTGGGATGACAACCACGCATCATTGCGTCCAGTATTTCTTTTTTAGGGGGGTAGAGGATAATGGGGATCTGAACTCAGATCCTCCTGCTTGCATGGCCCACACTTTACTGACTGGGCTGTTTCCCTGACTCTGTGCCTTCTGCTGTTGCTTGAAAGAGGAATTGCTGTGGAGCTGACCTTGAATGCTCAGCAGTCTTGCTTCAGCCTTCTGAGTGCTGGGATCACCTGGCTTGGTTGCATAAATATTTAAGTCATCTTGGTGCCATATGTTTGGTCTATATGTCGTAGGCAGGAATCTAGAGCCCAGGGGATTTGAGGAAGACATGACTCAGAGCTGACTCTACTTGGGAAGAAATGCAGGGACAGGTTTTCTCTGTCTGCAGAGGCATCTGTTAAACAGTAAGACACACACACAGCTGCCTTCATAAACTCCTGGAAAGATGCCAAAAAAGCCATGGCCACCAGCATCCCTGTAGGGAGATGGAAGTGGGGATGTGTTCCTGGGCTCTGTTGTGTGCATTCTGAATTGTGTCCCATGTGAGTATATTTCCCATTTAAAAGGAGAGAAGACGTGAATTGTAAATAGACTTACCTCAAGCCTTCCCATTTTATCATTTTATTTTATTTCAGCCAGGGTCTTTGTGTAGTTAAAGGATGACCTCAAACTTACTGTGTAGCTGAGGATAACCTTGAACTTCTGATTTTTTTTCTGACCCTCAAACACTCGGATCACAGGTGTGAGCCATTCTGCCAAATTGGCAACTGCATTTTGAGCAAGCTCCCTGATGTTACTGACGCTGCCTGCCTTCCTAGTGATGCTGGTGTCAGCACTGTTGCTGATGCTGATGCTGGTGCTGGTACTCATCTTGACCATAGTGATGGGCATTCATAATTATGGTGATTCAGATGTTGCTGTTGCTGTTCATGCTGTTACAGATGTTGAGATTCTTGGTCCTTGATTTATGTTGCTATGAAAAGTACCATGATCAAAAGAAACTTATGGAGGAAAGAATTTATGTTGTTTTAGAGGATATAGTCCATCAGTGAGGAAAGCCAGGGAAGGAGCTAAAGCAGGACAGAACATCTCTCTATACCGCCCTGGCCCACCTGCTTGGGGATGGCACTACCCGAAGTGGGCTGGTCCCTTCTACATCAGTTAATGTCCCTCCTATAGCAAAGAAATGTCCAGAAATTGCTCTGGGCTGTGTCAAGTCGACTACTGATACTAATTAGGAGAACCACATTTTCACCATAAAGACCCCACTACAGCATTACACAGGCCACATTACACAGGCCTGTGATGTGATCCACACAATTCAGGATCTAAAGCTTCCCACACACTAGGTAAGACTTCCTTCTGTCTTAGCCTGAATGTCTCTCCAGCTGCTAGCACATGAGACTAACCATGAATGGGTACCTGGGCTTATGACCTCTGTCCCTGGTGGCTTTGGGAACTAGTGTTTCCCTTCTTTTTGCTACTGCAAGTGAAGAGAGATAGCTATAAGCTTATGGTTGTCTGTCTATAAGCTAATAGTTGTCTCCATCCAGATCCAAAGCCTGGTCAGGACCGCAGTGCCCTAACTCTGTAAGCCGAGTCTGCAGCAGCTTTGCTTGCTAGGAAGAGGCTCTGGAAGGAGCAAAGCAGCTCCCTCAGCAGCCCCTCACTGAGCCCCCACCTCACCCAGCCACAGTCCCTTAGGCAGTCGGCCTGCATCCTCTAGGTTTCTGCCCTGACCTCCAGCTCCCAGGGTAGACAGGAAGGAGCATAGCTTGGAAGGATGTGGTGGGGATGCTGGTGTTGTGGGCTGGAGAGGGAGAACGCTCATTTAATCATTTGATCACCACTGATTTCCTCCCGCTGTGTGACAGGTAAGCGTCCTAAGTGTCGGGGACACAGAGTCAACGCAGAAAGCAAATTGCCCAGATATGTGAGGTCACCATTAGTAACCACCTGCAAAGGCCCTATCTAAGAAAGGTTTCTTTTTCTGTAGAGACGTAGTCTTCTTGCTCTGTAGTCCAGGCTGGCTTCAATCTCACACAAAAAAATTCTGCCTCATCCCCTGCAGGGATTTCAGGAAGAAGTCATCGACTTGGCTAAGGATGTATTTTCTTCTTCTTCTTTTAATTGTGCGTATGTGTGTGGAGTATGTGCTCATGAACACAGGTACCCATGGAGATCAGAAGAAGCTGTCAGATCCCTTAGAGCTAGAGTTACAGATAGTTGTGAGATGCCTGCTGTAGGTGCTGGGCACTAAACTCAGAGAAGCAAATATTTTTAACCATCGAAAGATGATTTTTAATGGTGTCTGTGTCTGTGTGTGTATATGTGAGTGTGTGTGTGTAGGTAGGTAGGTAGGCACTTGTGTGTCTATGTATGTGGAAGCCAGAGGACAGCCTCCTGTATCACTCAGGAGTCCTCTGCCTTGTGTTTTGAGATAGAGTGTCTCAGTAGCTTGGAGCTCAACAAGCTGGCTATGCCATCCCCTGGCCAACGAACCCCGGAAGCCTACCTGTCTCCACCTCCTCAGCACCAGGCTCACATGTTCACAGCCACACTGGCTTTTAAAGTCTGGGTTCTTGGGATTGAACTCAAATCTTTGTGCTTGCAAAGTACATGCTCGGTCCACTGAACTATCTGTCTGTCCCCCACTGTTTTTGAGTCAGAGCCTTGCTGTGTAGTCCGGGCTGCCTCAAACTCACACTAATCCTCCTGCCTTAGCTTCCAGATATTGGGATTATAAACACTAGCTATTCCCTGGCTGAGGAAGTTTTTTGTTTTTTTGGTTTTTTTCCTTTGTCTTTTGTAGTACTGGGGATTGAGTCCAGGGCCTTGTACATGCTAAGCAAGTGCTCTGCTATTGAGCTGTATTTGTGTGTGTGTGTGTGTATTTTATTTGTTTTAAAGAGTTCACTATAACCAAAGCTAGCTTCAAACTAACTGTGTAGATCAGGATGACTTTGAACCCCCGATGTTGAGTCTTGGATTTATGAGTGTGTGCCATCACATTTGATTTTATATAGTCCGTGTGATAATTTGAATGAAATGTTCCCATAAGTCTCTGACATTTGAATACTCGGTCCCCAGTTAGTGGCTGTTTGGGGAAGATTAGGAGGTGTGGCCTTTCTGGAGGAAGTATGTTTCTGGGGCAGGCTGTGAGGTTTCCAAAGACTCATATACTCTCTGCCTCCTGCTTGCAGTTTGAGATGTGAGCTCTGCCACCATGGATTGTAACCCTCTGGACCCATAGGCCCAGTTAAATGCTTCCTATTTTAAGTTGCTTTGGTCATGGTGGTGTTTTTAACAGCAATGGAAAAGCAACTAATACACAGTACTCCCTGCAGGCTCCACCCACAAACCTATATCTCCTATCTGAGAGAGAAAGAGTGTGTGTGTGTGTGTATGTAGTTACATGTATGTGCACATGTGTGCACATGCATGTGGAGGCCGGAGGACAACTTTGTGTATTGTTTCTTAAAAGCCATCTACCCTGTTCTTTTGAAGTAGGGTCTCTCACTGGCAAAGTAGCCTACCCTGACTGGCCTGTAAGCCCCAGGGACCCTCTAGGTGCCTCCTTGCTTCCCCTTAGGAGCACTTGCATTACAGATGTGAACTATCACATCTGGCTTTTATGTGAGTTTTGAGGATTTGAACTTGGGTCTACACACTTGTGCCACTGAATCATCTTCCTGAGTCTATTTATATATTAAAAAAACAAAATCACATTCATTTATTAAATGTATATATGTGTGTGCTTATATGTGAATATGTGGCCATGGCACGCATGCCGAGGCCTGAGGATGATTTGTAGGAACCAGTTTACTTCTTTTACTAAGTGGGCACTGGGAATCAAACCCAGGCTAACTTTTTGGCAGGTGCCTTTCCTACATAGGTACTTTACCAGCCCCTCATTATTTTTGAGACAAGATCTCATGTATCCCAGGCCGGTCTCAAACTTGAGATGTAGCTGAAGATGATCTTGAGCAAATCTTCATGCCCCTACCTCCAAAGGTTGGGATTAGAGTGCACCACTATACCTGTTTTTACACAGTACTAGGGATGGACCCAGAGTTTTATGCATTCTAGGCAAACACTACCACCTGAGCTGCACCCCAGTCTCCATTTCTGTTTAAAAATTTAACTTAAAGACTCTTAGAGGGATTTAAAATATGTACTCCCTTCTCCCCCTGAGTGCTTGAGAATGCACATGTGCTGTGGCATGTGTGTGACTCAAATAACTCCAGGGAGTCAACTCTCTCTTTCCTCTGTGCACATTGTTAGGCTTCGTGGCAAATATCTTTCCAATCTCCTCAGCCCCATTTTCAATTTTTTGAGATAAAGAACTGATCTGTAGCCCAGAGTGGCTTTGAACTCACAGTCATCCTGTATTCATCTTCCCAGCCCTGGGATGACAGGCCTGTGCCGCCACACCTGCTTCTTCCTCAGTTTTGACATCAGAGTTCCAAGGAGCTGTGAACACTTGCCTCCTCATTTTTGTGAGATACAGTGTCTCACTGAACCCGGAGCAAGGATGCTGGCAGCCACCAAGCCCTGGCCTGCCCTGTCCCCTCCCAGAGCTGGGATTCCAGCTTCTTCAGAGGATTCTGGGATTTGAACTCAGGTTTGCTCAGCAAGAGCTCTTACCCACCCAGCCCCTTAGCTTCCTTTTACCCGCGCCCCCCGCCCCCCAGTTTCTTTTATTTACCAAGACCAGCCTTGTGTACTTCTTTGGAATGTGGCTTGTCATAATGTCCCTGACTTCTTGAACTTGAAAGCGGCTCATATCCTAGTGAACGATTACAAAAAATGTCTCTGGTCTCCTAGTCTTTAATCTCTCCCGCTGGGGCAATCTACTCACCGCTCTGTAGCTGAGATAAGAACATGTTATTGCTCTGCTGAAAAGCCTCAAAAATCACACAGACGAAAATTTGTTAGGGCATTCCCATTGCTCTGCCTTTTGGTCTACACCTCTGTCTTCACTGTCGCTTACTACAATGTCACTTTTTGCAGAAAGTCAACTCTGATTCTCTTCCCCCCCCCCTCTCTGAGACACATGTGAAATCAGAGAACAACATTTTGTCTCCTTTTGTTTGAGACAAGGCTAGCTGGCCCCCAGCCTCCCAGCTCTGGGATTACAGGCACAAGTCATGGCACAGGACTCTTGATGTGGGAATGTCTTTCTGTATGCTGTGAATATCAATCTTTAAATAAAGGTGTGGGAGATTGTGTTGTTACATTGTAAATAATTGTCCCACCCACTGGTTTAATAAAAAGCGCTGATTGGCCAAAGGCAGACAGGAAGAGTAGGTGGGGCTACCAGACTAAGAAAACTCTGAGAACAGGAAGCACAGGGCAGAACGCCAGAGAGAAGCCGGAAGAAGCAGAGAATAACTATGTTGCTCTGAGGAAAGGTACCGAGTCCCATGGCTGAACAGGAAGAATCATGGGTTAGATGAAGGGTAGAGAGCTAGCAAGTTATATGCCTGGTCCTTAGGCTGATCAGCCTAAAACTATTGAAAGCATCTGTGTGTCTCTGTGGGACTGTGGGACTGCAGGTCTGCGGGACTGTGGGTCCTAAACCATGAGGTTAGGCCCAAAAGTCCGGGCCAGAAACCTCTTACTACATAAAGGAGCTGCTTTGGTCCATGACAGGCACCATAAAAAAGTAGGAGAAATCAAAATAAATAAATAATAAAAAAAAACCCTAAGTCAAAAACAAACCAAGCCAGCTGCACCCCCCCCAAAAAAACCATATAAAAAACACAAGTGAGCCACGAGCCACGTGGCAGACAGATTAATTAAAAAAAAACCTAGCTAACAATATGCCTGAGCCATAGACCAAACAACATAAACTTAATATAAGCATCTACGTCATTTCTAAAGGCCTAATCAGCTGCGGATGGCTAAAGAGTCTAAAACTTCAAGTCTATAAGTCTAGACCTCTGGCCCCCCCGGGGCCAAAAAAACCTTATTATAAGAGATGGCGCCCAACATGGGGCACCAGATGTGGCAGTACATTTTATTTAAAATATATCAATATAAGATAAATATTTATTGGAAAACGAATTAATATTTACAATAACAGGTTATAGCTTAGGAACACACTTGAGCAATCACATGGTTTGAGCGATGGACATTGATCTAGTCTCTCAAGAAGGCAGGAACAGATGGGGCCCCCAAGATTCCAGCAGCCCCTCTTCAATGGGGCTGGCCACTCCCCCTTCAGGAGCTCAGGACCCTGGATAAGTGTCTTTTGACTTTATCAGCTGACACCTGAATCTCACTACAGACTTCTCTTTACGTGATCCCCACACTTTGGACACAAGTGCTTTACTGACTGAGTCAGCCATCTTTGCGCTGTCAACAGTCATCTGAGAGTCAAGTTAGCAAGTCCTACTCAATTCTCCCACGGTCCTAGATACATTACCTTATCTTTGTATGAATGGCTTCTCTGTCTCTAGAACCCACAGCTCTTCCACACAGGGAGTATTCACTCATCAGTGTGTGACCCAGGAGGATTGCTACTATTGTTCAGTGGAATTCAGGGCAGAACTGTTCTGGACTCAGACAGTTGAATTCTTTCAAAGGAGAGATGTGCTAGTTTAGCATAATGTCATCTCTGTGGAATTCCAGTCCCACCCTCTTCCTACCTCCTCTCCTTCCCTCTTTCCTTACTTTCTTTGTGACACTAGAGATGAAACCCAAAGTCTCTTACATAACTAGACAAACATGTTACCCCTGAGCCACACCCCAGCCCCTCATTGGGGGATTCTAGGCAGGGGCTCTACCACTGAGCCACAACCCAACCCCTCACTGGGGGATTCTAGGCAGGGGCTCTACCACTGAGCCACACCCCAGCCCCTCACTGGGGGATTCTAGGCAGGGGCTCTACCACTGAGCCACACCCCAGCCCCTCACTGAGGGTAGACTAAGCAAGTTCTCAATGTAGTTAGAAGCTACCTTCCAAACCCTTTTCTTACTTTTTATTTTGAGAAAGTGTTTCATTAAGTGGTCCAGGCTGTCCTTGAATTAATGCTGTATCTCATTCAGGCTTTTAACTTAGAATTCTTCTACTTCAGTCTCCTAAAAATCTGGGATGATAGGCTTATGCCAATAGGACCTGCTCTGTTATTTTTTGAGTTGTAGCCCAGGGTCTGGAGAGATGACTCAGCAGTGAAGTATAATTTTCAGAAGATCCAGGTTTGATTCCAGCATGCACATGGTAGCTCACAACTATCTTGACTCGGGTTCCAGGGAATCCAGCACCCTCTTTTGACCTCTATGCACATGGTGCACATACATACATGCAGGCAAAACATTTATGCACATAATAAAATTAATAAATCTAAAATGATGTTTTAACTTAGCATAGTGGTGTACACAGAGAGCCCATACACTCGGGAGGCTGAGACAGGAAAGTTCTGAGTTGGAGACCAGACTGGGCTATACAGCGAGACCTTGACTCCAAAATGGGTTCTTTCTTTTCTTCAGGGTCCTGTATACCCCAAATATGTTATGTGAGTGAGGATGCCTTTGACTTTTGATACTTCTGTCTCCACATCTTCAGAGCTAAAGATTGCAGGCAGAGACTCCCACCCTTGGTTTTCAAAAGAGAAAACAGTTTTAATGAATTGGCATAGATTTCCTCTTTCTCTACTTTTTATTTTAAACATGTAATTATTTGTGTGTGTTCACATGTGGTCCTTGGAGTGCAAATGAGGTGACAGAGAACTTGGGTGAGTGGTGTGGTTCCTGGGGACATTGAACACATGCTATCGGGCTTGGTGACCCACAAACTGGAGAGGGTTTTCCTGTCTGTGCTTATCTCCTTGTGGGGAACACCAGGGCAACAGATGTGGGCCCTGTCATGTCCAGCTTTTATGTGGTCATCAGGTATTTGAACTCATGTCCTCATGCGTGCTTTATAGGCTGAGCCATCTCCCCAGCTCCGTACTTCGGATTTTGAAAATGACAACATGACAGAAATGCCAGGGTTCCAGATGGTTCTACTACTGATTATTGTCTATCAGACACTGCAGCTGGAAGTGAGCAGTCCTGTAATACTTACTGCTCTTTGCCTGAGGGGGACCTCATTACTTATGTCAGTGTCAGGGACCTATATGAGTTGGTAGGGTGTGTGGACACCAGGGAACCCCACAGCCTCCAGTTCAGCACAGGGAACTATCTGTAACATATATCCATTGCTCCTGGTTATGAGACCAAGAGAACAGCTTCTCTATGGAGTCAAGACAGAGCAAGGAGCCGGCACACTCTCCAAGCAGACTTCTAAAAGGAAGTTCCAGACTTGTACATTCTTTCTCCTTGTTCCAACCTGTAGCTCAGTTTCCAGGCAAGGGCGTGGCTTGCCTTCAACCCCCAGTAACTGATTATAACCACGGTCCTCAGTGGAGATTCAATGAAAGTTTCAGAAGTTTTGGAGATATCAGAGGGAATCTACCCACAGTCTATGTGAGGGGTTAATAGAAGCTCCAGAAGTTCCAGAGCTCTAACCACAGTCAGTTTAGGAGAACCAGAGAAGGGTGATTCACACCTTTAATCCTAGCACAGGGAGTATCCTGGGAGTGGTGACCTATGCCCTTAATCCCAACTGAGTTGATGTCACTTTAGATTACAAAAGGATTTCCAGGCTCCCAAGCAGGCAGTGGTGGGGCCATGCCTTAGTTTACAAAAGGGTACTTAAGACAGGATAGAAACACAGGAAGGAAGCCATTCCAAGGGAATCGAGGCTGAGGAAGCTGGAAGACAGCTGGTGTGTCTTCTGACTGTGGTGTTTATTCCCTCTAGTATCTCCAACTTCTTCAGAGATCTATCCCTGAGTCTCACTCATTCGTGCGACAGTCCTCAGGACAAATGCCTTGTGACCAAGGTGACTCTGTGAATATAGTTTTGGTTTCCTTTTCTCTTCCTCCCTGCACCCTCCCCCGCCCCTGTGCTGTAGGCCTACACACCTGCACGCACACTTGCAGAAAATGTTTCCACTTTGAGAATGGGTCTCTTGAGACAGGGTCTCTCCTGGAGCTGGGAGGGAGATTACCAATTTGGGTAAGCTGGCTAGCCAGGGAGGTCCTGGGATCCACCTGTCTCTGCCCCCAATGCTAGGGTTACTGAGCACACCTAGCCACGCCCTGCTTTTATTTCATGTCCAGCTTTGTAAGTGGGTTCTGGGGACTTGAACACAGGTCTTCATACTTGCACAACAAGGACTCTGACCCTACTGAGTCATCTTTGTAGCCCAGTTTTGGATAAACTCTTTAACATTTAAATATTTTCATTTGTGTATATGTGTGATGAGCACATGTGTGGGGGTGCCCATAGAAGCCAGAAGAGGGTGCCAGAGTTTCAGGTAGCTGTGATCTGTCCAGCATGGGTGCTGGGTCCTCTACAAGAGCAGTGTGTGCTCTTAATTGCTGAACCGGCTCCAGCCGCTACTTCTTACCTCTTGAGATATGACACCTTTGTTCATCTGTCTCTGTGGCTTCCTGTTTCCGACCCTCCCACCCCCCAACCCTCTCTCCAGGGATTAAAAAATGTGAGGCAAGTGCCTCTGTGTCAGTCTGAGTACTCACGCTGACATCCATCCTCATAATGGTTATGAAGGCTCTTAAGGGCCAGCCCTCAGATGAGCATGGGGAGGGGGTCTAGGAGAGGCTTGCTTACACACCACCATTTTTTTTCCTGGCTGTGACTCCTCTATTTGCCTCCAATAGGGAATGGGGATGGCGAGGCATGTAACATACGTAGGTGTCCCATGGAACACTTACCAGAAGGTCCAGGGCTCCCTGCAGGTACCCAGGCACAAGTGCTGGGATATTTAGAAATTGAGTGGTGAGAAGTGAGGTTTGGGAAGCTGAAGGGGGTGGAGCCTCTTCCTACTACTTGGTGCCGCCTAAGAACTACTAGCCTATGCCTTTGGCAAGCAGTGAAACTCACTACTGAGGCAAGCTAGACAGCCTAGAAAGGATGAAGAATGCAGCACAAGTGCTGACCACTGTTAACCAAAGCTAGAGAGTCAATCTGCCCATCTGCAAGCCACACCCATCTCCCTGAAGGATTCTAGGCAGGTTTCCTTCCCCAGAGCCCTGTCACAGCCATTCACTTCCATGGTGGTGAAGATGAGGGGGATATTACATGGTAGGTGGCAGTCTTTCTTTATCAACTAAGGACAACGACCTACCTAACAGCTTGTGGAAGACACATGGCTTGTGTCCATAGTATTCTCAGTACATGGTACCGTCCAGTGACTACCAAGGATTAGAGCTGCTTGGCCCAGCGGGGCCACCAGCCATAAATCATTATTCCTGCTGCTCACACAGCACAATACTTCTCTGTGTCTCCTTTCATTCTGTAACCCCACTGAGAGATGATCTCAAGGACCCTTATGTTTTTATTAAAGGCTTGGGGGCGGGGGTGGAGGATGGGGGGGCAGGGAGGTTAGGTATCTTTCAACTACTTTGAAAAAAGGAACTACCAGAGGGCGTGGGACTCTGCCAATCTCAAAGTACAGCTGTGGGCACCCCCGGATGGGTAGTGGTATACAGGCAATGGGTGGGGAAGGGACACAGATGTGTGACCTCACAGATGCCTCCATGTATTTCTGTAGGTGGAAGAGTGGGCATAATGGGGATCTATGCTGAGTAGGAAAGGTGTGTTAGTTTTTTTTTTTTTTTTTAAATTGGCTGTGACAACAAATACTTTACAAATGCTACTTAAAGAAGGAAGAGTGAGTTTGTCCAGTTTGGGAGCTGTCTTTCACGGCGAGGAAGTCCTGGCAGAGGAGCGTGAGGCAGCTGGCATCTATAGTCAGGAAAGAGAGAGAGAGAGAGAGGAGAGAGAGAGAGAGAGAGAGAGAGAGAGAGAGAGAGAGAGAGAGGGAGGGAGGGGGAGAGGGAGGGAGGGAGGGGGAGAGGGAGAGAGAGAGAGAGAGAGAGAGAGAGAGAGAGAGAGAGAGAGAGAGAGAGAGAGGGAGGGAGGGAGGGAGGGAGGGAGGGAGGGAGAGAGAGAGAGAGAGAGAGAGAGAGAGAGAGAGAGAGAGAGAGAGAGGGGAGAGAGAGAGAGAGAGAGGGAGGGAGAGAGAGAGAGATATGAATGTTGGTGTTCAGCACACTTTCTTGCTTTCTGTCCAGTCTGGAATCCCAGCCCATGGAAGTGTGTTGCAGACATTCATGGCGGATCGTCCCACATCCGCTGAGCCTCCCTGGAAACCCAAGTCTCCTAGGTGATTCTCAGTCATCAAGTCAACAGCGAAGAGTCACTACCACAAAAGGGAACAGCAGAGGACACCTGCTTGGACACACCTTGTGGTGACTTTGCCAGTGGACCATGAGCCATTGGGAATTGGCTGTCGGTGAAGTCACAATGCTTTGTTGCGAATATGGAAGAGATGTGGTTAAGTGTGACTCCCATGTATCCTGTGGCCATTTTCCTGTATAGTCCTGTGTCACCAGAGATTGCCCGTGTATTGTCCCCGTGAGCTGGCTTTCAGAGCTTCCACAGCCTCTCCTTGTAGGTGTGTTGATGACTGTGTGCTCTGGGCCGTTGTAGTGTCTAGGAGAAGCTCTGCCTGTCCCTGTGCCATGAGCCATGTGTGGTCCATAAAGAAGAGTTCCTGGGTGTTGGCAAGGACTCCCTTTCTTAGCTATCATTGTCTTGGTCTTGGGACACTGGGAGGGCAAAATACCAGGGTTTATCAAGTTAGGGCATGACTCAGTGGTACGCTGCTTGTCTAGAATCCCCCAGAGGGGTGCTGAGGTATGGCTCAGTGGTAGAACTCCTGCCTAGCTAGCATGCATGAGACCCTGAATTCAGTGTGTGTGTATGTGTGGTGTCTCAGTGAGTTTAATTATGCTTGCTACTTTCAGGAACATGTACAAATTTTACTGTGAAGCTGACTTCACATTTGTTCCCCAGCAGGTGGTGCTGTTTGGGAGGGTGTGTGACCTGTGAGAGGAGGGATTTAGCAGGAACAGGACTTTAGGATTACAGCCCTCTGCTCTATTTCCTATCCCATTCCTGCTTCCCATTCTGCTAAGATCAGAGGAGGTGAGGGGTCCTAATCACCTGCTCCCATTTCCGTGGGCTGCCTTCTTCTGACAGGTCATGTGTGCCCAAATAATAATATATAGGATTATCCACGTGTTCTCTCAATTAGCCTCAGTTCCTGCCATGCCCAATTGCTTCTCAACCCCATGACTGTTGCCAATGGCAATAGAAAACTCTGTGTATGATGCAGATATAGAGAACAACTCTCTCCTTCCGGCTCTACTTATTTATGGCCCCCTGCCTGATGTGTGTAATGGTTAATAGCCGCCGTCAACTGGACAGGCTCTAGAATGAACGTGGAGACACACCTCTGGGCAAGGCTGTGAAGGAGTTTCTAGATTAGGTTAACTGACGTGAGAAGTCCCATCCTGAATGTGGGAAGCACCACATTCAGGCTGGGGTCCTGGATCCAGAAGCAGAAAGCAAGCTGAGCGCCAGGCTTCATCACAGCTTCCCGACTGGATACAATGTGGCCAGTTGCCTCACACACCTGCCTCCAGAACTCCATGCCCTCAAGACGGTGAGCCCACATAAACCCTGGTCTCTAAACTGCCTCCTCCAGCTAGTTTGCCACAAACATGAGAGCAGGAATTGATACAAGGTTGCAGGCATGCTCAATTGTGACCGCAGCTTTGATCCTAACAAGGGGTCTTGAACTCAAGCTGATTATGACCTTCTACACTTATTTCTGCTGCTTTGATGAAGTCCTCAGATAAAGAAAGAAACTTAGCAGAGAATAGGGTTTATTTTTAACACAGGATTCCAGGTTACAGTCCATTACAGCGGGTAAATCAAGGCAGGAGCTTAAAACATCTAGTTCACACTTGCAATTCAGAGCAGAGTGAAATGATTGACGGACGTTTACTTGCTCACTCTCTGCTCTATTCCTCTAGTCTCACAGAGCCCGGGACTCTGTCTAGGGAACGGTGTCACCCAGGGGATTAAGACAACTGGGCTAGAGTTATGGCTCCGTGGTTAAGAACACACACTGTTCTACAGAGGAGCTGGATTTGGTTCCCAGGACCCATATCAGATGGCTGACAATTACCTGTGCTGCAGGGAATCTGATACCCTCTTCTGGCCTCCTTGGGTGCTGCACCCATGTGCAAAACCCACACATGTATACACATACCTAAAAACAAAAAAAGTCTTTAACAACAATAGCAACAAAGGCAATTCCCATAAACATGTCTATAGACCAACCTGATCTAGATAATTCCTCATGGAGACACTTTTACCAATGATTCTCAGTTGTGTGAAGTTAAAAGCCCAAACCAACCTCACTTGTAGGGAAATTAGGAAATTTCATGTTCATTGTCCTGGAGTGAAAAACTCGCAGGACCAGATTCTGTGGAACCTATGGTCATAGGGTACATGTTTGTTCACGAGCTGGCAGACAACAAATGGGAAAATGGCAAAAAGCCCAAGAGAAGATGGTGTCAGTGGTTGGATGAACGTGTCTGAATGGGTAGAGCTTTCAGAACTTGCTCAGAAAGAATTTGGCGTCCTCAGAGGCCCAATCAAGCCAAGGGTGGCAGTGTTGAGGTTGTGAGGCTGGGTGTAAATCACACATTCATATCTGCTTGTCACTTGATTTTAAGTAGAACTGATTAACTTCAGCCACTGCTTGCTTAGCTGTATAGATTTTTTTTTTCATCTAGGGGTTAAATCAACTAATTATGAAGAATGGCTCTTGTCATCATTGAATAAGAAAGACAAAGATTAGGGTCATGGCTCAGTGGTAGAGCCCCTGCCTAGAATCCCCCAGTGAGGGGCTGGGGTGTGGCTCAGTGGTAGAGCCCCTGCCTAGAATCCCCCAGTGAGGGGCTGGGGTGTGGCTCAGGGGTAGAGCACCTGCCTAGCAAGAGTGGATCCTTACTTTTAATCTCTAGTTATGAGACAATAAAAATGATATCAGCATAATGTTTCTCAAATGCTGAGTTGTGTCATATAGTTGTCCTTCCTAATGTTGAAACTGTCACTAGTTTCATCATTTAGACATATTAAGAGAGGAGCAGACTGGTAAACAGTTTGCCTGAGTGCACAATAATTACAGAACTCAGGCTCTGAATTTTTCTCTTCAGGTGCCCAACATTGTTGGCTTTAGAAGCAGAATCTGTTGGGCTGAGGAGATGGTTCAGTGGTTAAAGCACGGACTTGTAAAAATGTGAGGACTAGAGTTTGGATCAACAAACCCACATAAAGCCTGGTGGGTTTCGTGGGACATCTGTAATCCACCCTACCAGGGTGAAGACGGGGATCCCCAGAACAAGCTGTTTAGGGAGACCATGTCTATGAATGAGACCCCTGCCTCACAGGACAAGGCAGAAGGAGATCACTGGAGGACAATTCCTGATATCAACCCTGGGCCTTCATGTGCATGGACATGTTTACTAGGCACAAGCTAAAGTCATCAGTTAGAAGGGAGCCTTAATTGAGATATTAAGATCCCACTGCAGGCAAGCCTGGAGGTCATTTTCTTAATTAGTGATTAATGGGGGAGGGCCCAGTCAATTGTGGGTGGTGCCATCCCTGGGCTGGTGGTCCTGTGCGCTATAAGAAAGCAAGCTGAGTAGGCCATGAGGAGCGAGCCCAGTAAGCAGCGCTCCCCCTTGGCTTCTGCATCGGCCCCTTTCTAGTTAGAGTTCTTGCCTAAGATTCCTTCATTGGACGGTAAGTCTGGATATTTTGGTCATTGGGTTTCTTCACAGCAATGGCAACCCCAAGAGAACCTGTGCACATGAGCCCCTGCACATGTGTGTCCCATACACGCACAACAATAAAACACAACTCGTGAATACAGAAACATGCGCCCACACACACCTGAAAAACAGAAAAATGGAAAAATGTGCTAAGCCTTGTAAGTGCAGGAGTTTGGATTCATAGTTACAAAGGTCTCATTTACCGTACCTGCAATGCTCCGTGCCTTTTCGAGAGATATGGATTCTTTTTTTGATGCCATGAATTTTGAGACTCCACAGGCAGAACATTCTCGAAGTTCCCCCCTTACAACTTGGCAGCTTTTACAAGATTCTGGGGTTCAATGCTGCTGGGGGGAGAGAATCTCCCATCTGATTGGGTTTTCTCCACTTAGCATTGTATCTGAGTTTTAGATTTGGAGAAAGCAAGGTGCTTGGGGATTCAGTTGGGTTGGGCCAGTTTGTCTGTTCATCATTTAGGATGGGCTCTCTCCCCTTCCTGGAGTCACTCTGAAACCAGCAGCCTTGATGCATGTGCCTGCTTTCTTAAAGTGGGCTGTCTCAGCCACTCTGGGCTTCCAGCCGTGCCAGAGAGGCGTTCTGGCCCACACTCCTGCGAGAATAGGTTCTATCTTGCCCTGACTTGGAAGGTTTAACCAGGATATTAAGGATCCTCAGGGGTGTGGTGAGGGTCAAATTAGCTATGCGTGAGAAAGTGCTTCGGAGGGATTAGATGCCCTGTAAACTCAGTAATTCTCTTCCTCTCCCACCCCTTCTTTCTCCCTCTGTGAATGTGTGTGTGTGTGTGTGTGTGTGTGTGTGTGTGTGTGTACCAGTCCACATGTATATGGGCCTGGAGACCAGAGGATAACCTTGAGAGTCATTCTTTAGGTACCACCCACCACTTTTTGAGGCAGAGTCTCTCACTGGCTGGGAGCTTATAAGTACCTCAGGCCAGCTGGTTCATCACGAGCACCAGGGATCCTCCTGTCTTCATCTCCCCAGCTCTGGGGGCACATGAATACAGAAACATGCACCCTTCACTGGAAACTATGTGTTTCTTTTTTACATGGCTTCTGGAGATGAAGATCAGGTCTTCATGCCTATGAGCCAAGCACTTTACTGACTGAGGCATCTTCCCAGTCCCACAAACACAGACTTTTGCAATTATGATAGCAGTTCCTGACAGATACAGTTGGCTCAATGCCACAGGGCACGCCCTGCTCACCTTTCTAACTGTTGCTTAAGTGCTGATTCTGGCCACCTCTACCTGGTTCTTACTGGCCAGACAGCTCAGTGAAAACCTCTGCTAAAGAGGAAGTTTGTCACCCCCCCACTAGGAATAGAAAGCTCTGCCCCCTTGTAATAATCAGTAGGAGGAGAGTGTGGTGTACTTTGGGACTGCTAGGCATTTCTCACGTGTCATCTCTTTTACTAACATTTACTGATAATAGATTATGAAGACATTTGTTTTAAACAACTGGTTGTTGTACATGCAGTTTTATCATTTACTGAAGAAACGAGAAAAATTGTGTAGGAATGAAAAAATTTGGACTTTTGGATTTCTTGCATGTGTGTGTTGCCTGATACCATCATCTGTATCTGATGCCTGTGGAGGTCCAAAGAGGCTTTTAGGTCCTCTGGAACCAGAGTTAGAGAATCAACCTCAGGTCCTTTCTTTGAGCAACAAGTGCTCTAAATCACTGAGCCACCACTCCAGCCCAAGGAATTTTAAAAAAATATAATAGAGATATTGAGGCAATGAGTTTGGACCTAAGGAGTGAAGCTGGAGCAACCAGAGGTGGCCATGGTCCCCAAGGATGCTCTCTCAGCCTGACCTTTGCACTCTACTAACTTCCAGTAACACTTTGTGTCCCAAATCTCCCTGCAACCTCTGGACCTTTGCATATGCTGTTCCTTTACTATAAATGCTGCACCCACCTCCCCCATCTTACTGTAGGTCTGAAACATCTTTTCTGGACTTGGCAAGAGCATTATTTAATCTCTGGGACATTCCCTGACACTTACCTCCATAGCAAAATGACTTTTTCCTCATCTGTAATCCTGTTGGGCTGTGTCCCTCACATGGACATTTGTGTTCTACACTTTGGGGCCCAAGAATGCTGAGGCCACACAAGATATGGTATCCCTGTCAGAATGGCTATCATCTTGGAAATAAAGAAAGGACCAGTGTGATGTCTCGGTGGGTAGAAGAATCTTTCACCAAGCTGAATGGCCTGAGTTCTATCCCAGAGACCCACATGGTAGGAGCAAAAAACTGATTCCCACAAGATGTCTTCTGACCTTGATGTGTGTTCCATGGTGTGTGTGTGTGTTGGAGCCCTTGGAACTAGAGTTACAAACTGCTGTGAGATACTGTGTGAGTACCAGGAATCTAACCCAAGTCCTCTGGAAGAATAGCCCTTAACCATTGAGCCATCTCTCCAGTCCCTTATTACATTTTTAAATTTTACCCTGTGGTGTATGTTCATAGACAAACACATGCTGTGGTTTTAGCTGGGAAGTTAAAGAACAATTTTCAGCAGAGTCCATTCTGTCCTTCTACGGTGTGGGTCCCAGGAATCGAACTCAGATCCTCAGACTTGGCTGTTGGTGACGTTCCTGGGTGTGCCATCTCACCTGCCCATCTTTATTTTCTTCAGAAGAAAATCCCTCACTCTCACAAATAGCTCCTCCCACGTAATACAAATGATCTCTTTCCTGGGGCCTGAGTAAAGTTTTTATTTCATCTGGCTGGCAGATGTCTTCAATTCAAGGCGTCTGTACAAACAACAGCCCGGAGCCAAAATGTCAGCGTTAAGCAACACTCTCAACCAAGCCAGTCTCTGCAAAGGCATCGGAGCCAGGAAGACACAAGCATTTGGCTCTCACCTCCACTCCAGATATAAAGATGATGCACCTTCCCAACAACTTCCCCCTTTGCCATGCTTTTCCATGTAGTCAACCAGCACTCAGTGACCTTGCTCCATTGGGGTGATACATCCCATAGTTTCACCGATGTGGGTGGGGCTGCCTCCAGGCTCCACCCCTTTACTGTAAACACTATAATATGGTGTAATCAGGTTTCAAAAGTCCTTTCTGAAAGGCTGGGGCTGTAGCTGGGTTGGTAGAGCGCTTGCCTTGCTTCTGTAAGAGGCTCTGGGCTTAGATCCCAGCATTGCGTTATCCAGGCATGGTGGTGCGTGTTAAAGTACAGCAAGAAGGATGGATAAGGTGTACAAGGGCTGTCTGCAGGATCTGTGCCATAGCAGCCTGCCACACTGTCTGTGGACCACCCTTGGACTCCAGAGGGGCTTTTCTTTCTGTGGTGATTTATTGTGTTTTTAATAAAATCAGTCTGGAATATAAGAGGACAGAGCCACATCTCCAGCCTTTGTTTTGTTTTAAATTTTTTGTTTTGTTATGGGGTTTTTTTTTGTTTTGTTTTTTTTTTTTTTTTTTTTTTTTTTTTTTTTTTTTTTTTTTTTTTTGTATAACAGTCCTGTCCTGTCACTCACTTTGTAGACCAGGATGGCCTTGAACTCACAGAGATCCTCCTGCCTTCTGCCTCCCAAGTGCTGGAAATAACTGCTTGTGTCAATATTGCCTGGCTACTAGGCCTTGAACTCACAGAGATCCAGACTGATCTCTGTCTCCCTAATGATGGGATTAAAGGCATGGGTCACCACTCCCTGACCCTCATGGCTTGACTGTGGGTGATTCTGTCCTCTGATATTCCAGACTGATTTTATTAAATATACAATGTTCCACCACATCTTCATCTCTCCCCCTCCCCTTCCCCCCTCCTTCTTCCTCTTCTGGCTGAGAAGTGATGAGATCAGATCAGACCATATGGGATCTTGTTTGAAAGAGGATCGTTCTGATAGCTGCGGGAGATTGGCCTGGAATCAGAGAGGCCAGGGAGAAGGATTCCACATGAGAAATGGTGGATGGTTGTTGTGATGATGCTGTGGATGGATGCGGTCAGCCTCCAGCAGGGCTTTGTAGGGATATAGCCTACAACATGGCTGGTTGAATAGAGGGAACACAAGCCTCGCCCAGACAGAAGATACTAGAAGGAGGCCAAGGCTGTCCCTGGAGCTGGAGTTACAGGTGGTTGGACACCTGATATAGATTCTGGGAGCTGAACTGTAGTCAGAAGTTTCTCTGTCCCACCCTACCAATCCCATAGCCATTCAGTCTCAAATAATGACGCAAAGGCTTATATTAATTATAAGCCTATGACTCAGGCTTGTTACTTGCTAACTCCTTTTTTTTTCTTTAAGAACTGCATAGGCTCATAACAGGGTCTTCAAAAATTGTCTCTTCATTAACACTTACTCTTAAAGTAACTCAAGACTCTTCCCATGTTTAGCCACGTGGCTTGGTATCTTTTCTCAGAGCAGCATCTCACCTTCCTTCCTCTGCATCTGGCTGGCATCTACTGCTCTGTTCTTCCACTTTCTAGAATTCTCCTAGTCTGGTTGCCTCCCCCTACTTCCCATCTAGCTTCTGGCCAATCAGCATTTTATTATAGCCAGTATTTACAGTGACAGATATTTGCAGTGTCCAAGAGCACAGTCCCACAGCACTGAACCCAGGTCTTCTGTGAGAGCACAGTGCTCTCTTACCACTGAGCCAGATCTCCAGGCTCTTGTGTGGATGACTCCATGAGTTTCCTCAGGTTACAGCATCTAGGAGCATGGCTGAGGGGTTGTTTGCAGGAGTATGATGGATAACTTGCCGGTGTTCATTGCTATATAAGACGTCTCTTCCTTCTCCAGCAATCATTAACTACCTATAAATCCTCGGGAAGTGCAGACTCTCAGGAGCCCCTCCTGATATCAACTGCAGCCTCTTCTCTCTCAGACGAAATGTTGATGGGCCCAGTCTTGTGCAGGTGATCATAACTGTCTAATACTGAATGGATTCTGTGGGGGCAGGAACTGGGGAGTGGGGGTTCATGGGAAAAGAACATCTGTTCCATAGTGCTGGGGGGAGGGCTCAAGTGGGAAGACTTAGAGCCTCCACTGCAAGAGGGAACATAACTGAAGCCATTTTCAGTCTGGGCAAAGTCTCCATTTTGTTTTAAAGTCAAGTAAAGTTTAGGTTCCCAGCCTTCCTCCTTGGGTAACTGTCATCAGCATTCTGTTCTGCAAGGATAGCTTTATGGTACCCTGTTTCACAAGGACAAATATAGTCTGTCTGTCACGAGTACAGGGGCACCTTAGATATCAGTCTAACTGCATGGGGCAGAGGACAGCCAATAGGAACGAGCCAAACCACCCAGTGCAAACATCCTAAGCCATGATTGGTTCCTGACACTCACATAAGCAATGATGGTTATGATTCCTTTCGCTTATAAACTCTGAGTCTGGGATGCAGCCAGCTCCGGAGTCTGTGCTGCTGTCCTTGGTCGGTCAGTCTGTGATGACCACTCCACGTTAAATCTTGCTTTGCATGAACTTGTGTGTCTACTTGGGTTATTACAGAGTTGTGGACCCACAGCACCATGATGTCTGGAGCTTGAGCTACATCCGCTCATTCTGCTGTGAATTGTTTTCGAGGCTGAAGCTGGATGGGTGCATAAACAACCACTGGGCTTCCACAGAACGTGGCACACACCCGTGACACCTACTGTCTTTATTCTGGTGCTTGGAAGTCACTGAGTATCACTTCTGCCTTGCTGTACTGTGATCACGAAGCATGGGTCAGTTTCAAGAGGAGGGGCTCATTGCTACATTGGAGAAATATTAAGGTTTCATTTTAAGAAAAGCTGATGGTGGGGGGAGACAGTACACAAAGTGTCTAGAGAATTTCCTCCCTGGGGAACTGTAAACAACCAACCCTCTCTCCTAACTTCCCAATGACAGGTCACCAAAGTTCACCCTGGGGAACAGATTGGCCTTACTTACAGAGCATGGGTGAGGGGTTATTGGCAGGAGCATAGGGGTCCTGTGCAGCCTCCCCGGGAAGTCTTTCCCCAGCTTGGATGCTGGCTTCCTGATATCCACATAGATGGAACCCCATTCAATTAGCTTCCACCAGACTCTAGTACCTCCCAACCTTGAGGCTACACGTGCAATTGGGGTAGAATACCATACAAATATTGGGGGGGGGCGGATCTGGAGTCTCAGGTGACTGACTGATCCATGATCCTCCCCATGAGAGAATGTTAGCAGTTGAAAGCAGAATCCTGGTGATCTCTTGCAGGTAGAAACCCCTCATCTGAAAGAGATGGCAGCTATTGTATTCAGGGGACTATGTTCAGCCAGGGAAGCAATTCCCAAGCCTGAGAAAGACACTAGAGCTATCCTCTGGCCTCTGCTCTGTGAACACACACACACACACACACACACACACACACACACACACACACACACAGAGGCACACACACACTCTCACACTCATACACACACACTCTCACACATGCTCATACACACTCTCACACACATTCATGCACACTCACACACACTTACACACACAGGGGGGCACACACAGAGGCACTCACACACACTCTCTCTCACACTCATACACACTCACACACACTCACACACTCATGCATACATACACTCACAGACTCTCATGCACACACACACACAGAGGCACACACTCTCACCCTCATATACACTCTCACACATGCTCATGCACACACACACACACACACACACACACACACACACACACACACACACACATGCTTATCCGAGAGAGGGATCCTGCAACAAACCAAATGACTACAAAGCCTGTCTTGGGGAAACAGAGGGTTTACTGGGTCACTAACAGGGCTACTTAGGGGAGAGGGACAGACTCAAATGCAGTGGCAACACAGGGCGACAGCCACAACTCTGAGCTCTCTGCATGACTTGCAAGCACTGGAGGGGCTGAGAGCTTCCTCTTCCCAGTGTGGCTGGTCACGGGTGTCTCTAGCAACTGCTTCCTGCTTCCAAAGCCTCGGGGAGGGTCCCTGGGAATCTTAGAAGTTCCGGCTTTCTCGGACATGTGACATTTGGTCACTTCAGAGTCTCAGAAGCCTCCCCTTCTTCTCCCTGGAAGGGATGTCTGAGCTCTGTGGAGGTTGCTCTGTGACGTGCACAATGTGACATGCACAATGACACAGGCTCAGTGTGTTTTGTGGAAATATCTGCTAGGAATGCCGGACAAATTCAGAAACCCAAAAGGCCTATGTTTCTAGGGGGAGTGAACCATGTTGCCATGTTTTCTGGCTTGGACTTGGCGTCATCTGAGGTGGATAGGCTGGGAACCTGTCCCTGGGGGGGGGGGGTAGGTACACCATGTGGTTGCATTTGATACTCAGAAAGATCCCATACTTCCATGAAGGTACATACAGGACACTTAGCATATTCTCTCTTCGGTTGTTTTCCACACCAGCAGCCAGCGCACTGCACCACGTTAATGTCTAGGTATTTTTCCATCTGGAAAAAATTCTTTTTCCTTCCCTAGCTACTTCATAGGGATATAAAAATGCCTGCATAAATACCCCTTTATACATCAGACAGAGAGTAAAAAGAGGCATTGCCAAAATAGAAGGTACTCTTCACACCAGAGGATTGTAAAATCCGTGATCGGGGAACAGGGAATTGAAGCGTTATGAGGCAACCACATCCGCAAATGTCTTGGAAATAAACATTCTCGCTGAAAGGGTGGAATAATTAGAGACTGGAGACTGTTAGGGAAAGAAAGGAAAAGCTTCACTGAGAGAAAGGCAAAAGAAAATTGGTGGGCAGAGGGATTGGGAAATAGAACAGGAGAGAGATTTGTGCCCATCCTCCATTACACTGGCAGCATTTGAGATGGGCACAAAATGAAAAAAAGGCTTTGAGAAGGAAAGGCGCTGTGACAATTTTAATTGCCAACTTGGTACAATCTAGAGTCATCTGAGAAGACTTTCCCAATGAGGAATTGTCTAGGTCAGGTTGGCCTAGGAGCGTGTCTGTGGGGATTGTCTTCATTGTTAATTGATGCAGGGAGACCCAGCTCACTGTGGGCGACACCATTCCCTAGACAGGACATCCCGAACTGTCTGAATGGAGAAAGTGAGCTGAGAGGGAGCAGCATGCAGGAAGCCACAGGAGTTTATTCTTCCTCCTCCTCTTGATTGTGGATGGAATGCTTTAAGATCTTGTTTTCTTTTATTTCCCACTGGTAATGGTCTGTAACCACCTGGAATTGTAATCCCCCCCATCCTTTTTTCCTACGGTGCTTTTGGTCAGGGTGTCTTTAAGTTGCTTTTTTTTTTTTAGATCTATTTTTAAGTGTGTGTGTGTGTGTGTGTGTGTGTGTGTGTGTGTGTGTGTGTGTACCTCATGGTATGCCACATGTGTGCGGTACCTGTGGAGGCCACAAGAGGGTGTTGGATCGCCTGGAGCTAGAGTTACAGATGGTTGTGAACTGCCAAGTGTGGGTGCTGGGAACCGAACCTGGTTCCTCTGCAGGAGTAGTGCACATTCTTCACCACTCAGCTGTCTCTCTAGCCCCCCTCCCTCCTCAGGGTTTTCTTATCACAGCATCAGAGGTGATGTTCAAAAAGAATGATTTCTCTTTTATTTTAACATATATCAGTTTTAATGAGGTATGCTTCACATCTAGTGAAATTTGTTCTTTTAGGAATAATAATAATAATCCTATGATTTTTTTAATTTGCTATTTATTTTCTAAGGGGTCTCTAGAGCCTTGCTATCTAGGCCAGGCTGACATCAAACCTGTAATCCTCCTGCCTCTTTTTTCCCCCCTCTCTTCCTTTCTCTCCTCGGTAGAACCCAGAAGCTAACACACACTAGGAAAACGCTCAGAGAAAAGTCACACTTAAAAAGTTATGGGTTTCTTGATGACATTCTCATACATATATCATTATAATGTCCTGATACTCACCTCCACTTTCTTCTTCTCCTCAGGCTGGTGCCCTTGCTGCTCTGAAATAGTTTGCTTTCTGCTTCTACGTCATATCTATATCATCAGTTTGTACAGGCATTGTACACACACACACACACACACACACACACACACACACACACGTGCAGCATCTATACCTGCGTTATTCACGTCACATTTGAAAGAAACCACGAGTCTTTGTTTCTTCTCTGTTGCTGTGACGAGATCCCCCAACAAAGCAAACAAAGGGAGAGGGGGCTTATTTGGCTCCTAGCTCTAAGGTACAGCCCCTCACTGCAGGGACGGCAAAGTGGTGGGAACCGGAAGTGGCTAGTCACAGCACATTCACAGCCAGGCTTAGAGGACGGGAGAGCGGGAGATGCTCCCCCCTTTCCTCCCCTTCATGCAGGCCAGGTCCAGCCTGTGAAATGGTGCTCCCACATCCAGGGAGGTGAGTGGTCTTTCCACCTCAACAACCCAATTAAGACACCTCCTCCAGGGGTTCTGAGAGATGGGTCAGCAGTTAAAGTATTGGCAGCTCTTCCAGAGTTCCTGAGTTCGATTCCCGGCAACCACATGGTGACTCACAACCATCCATAGTGGAATCTGGTGCCCTCTTCTGGAGTGAAGGTGTACATGGAGATAGAGCATTCATACATAAATTAATAAATCTTTAAAAATTACTTTAAAAAAGAAACCTCCTCCAGACACACCTACCGCCCAAGCTAATCTAGACAATTCCTTATTGAGACTCCTTCAGTGATTTTACATTGTGTCCAGTTGACAATATTAGTTGCTTTTTGGGTGTTATGATAAAATACCAGGACCGAGGCAACTTATGGAAGAAAGAATGTATTTCGGCTTCTGGAAAAGTCCATGATAGCAGGAAGGAAGCCATGACCACAGGAGCAGGGAGAAGAGGTCTTACGTCTTGAACTACAAGCACCAAGTAAAGAGAGTACATGAGACACGGTGTGAGTCTTTAAACTCTTAAAGCCCAACCCCACTGACACACTTCCTCTACCAAGACCATGCCCCCTAAGCCTCCTGAAAAGCACCACCAACTGGGACCAAGCATTTGAATGCCTGGGACTTTGGGGACATCATTCGATCTACCACACTGACAATCAAGTCTGCTTTTCTTCCCTCCATCCCCTCCCTTCTTACCGCCCTGGCGCCTGCCCTTAGCTCTCTCCCTTAAAGTCCCTCCTCTACTTCCATGCATATGGATACATTTAAATTTGGATTCTGCATATGTTAAATACTCTTGCATCTACCATCCCCTCAAGGAGGCTCTACAAACAGAGTGTGAGGAAAGATCAGGTGACCCAGGTTACATTCTGGAATTAGACATTTGTGGTGATGATTGCATTACGCTGTAGATACCGACTGCCCCAAATTGTAGACCTTAGTTTTAGAAAGTTAGATGTTATATAATTTTCAACCAATGGAAAGGGGGATGAGAACCAATGAGATGGTCCAGTAAGACGCCTGCTGTCTAAGCATGAGGACTTGTGTGTAGATCTCCAGCACCCACATGAAGAGCTGGTTATGGCGGTGACCCTCGCACTGGAGAGACTGAGACAGAAACAAGAGAATCGTGAGGCTCACTTATAGCTAGTCTAGCCTAAACTGTGAGCTCCAGGTTCAGTAACATGGAGAGCAACTGAGGAAGAGAGCCATTGTTGACCCCTGACCTCCACAAACACCTGCATGGGTGAGCTCTCCCACCCAACACATACACTACCCACCCTCTCTCACACATAAAGAAACAAACCAAAAAAGAAAACAGAGACGAATTATTTTGAAAAGGCATCAGCCTATACAAGATTGCGACCTGACCCAAGAGCTGGATGGAGAGTATGAAGTCAGAACTTACAGTTCTTTCCTTGCTAATTGGAGTGAGCTCAGGTTTCTGGCTGCAGCGAACTGTCTTTATGTGATTAATTTAGAAAATGTCATGGTCAAGAGGACAGGCTGTGGATCCGAACAGCACAGGTCCGAGGCTCGGCTTTGCCACTTAGAAGTTGTGTGACCTTGGCGAGAGTTTTAATTTAAAAAAAATTATTCATTATTATCAGCAGCCCAAGAGGAAACGCGTGACTATTATCCAATATTGTATTTGACCTTTCGGGTCTTGGGACTTCACTGGGGGTGGGGGAGGGGTAGTGTCAGGTCTGTCGGACAAACAGCCAAGAAGAAAAGAGGCCATCATGAGTCCGAATAGTCCACAAATGTTTCTGAACGTTAGGAAAATTAATCATGAATTGGAAAGAGCTTCTGGGAGTCACGAATCTTTAAATTCTTTGCGCTTCAGTTTCTTTACTGGTGATTGGGGAATAATAAGGAAGACAATGAAATAAAGGGCATTTCATACCCAGCTCAGTGGCTGCAAGCTTTGCAATTGTTGAAATTATTATTATTGTTGTTGTTATTAATTCACCCAGTAGTTTAATGTGAATTCTGGGATAGCAATACATTTCACTGCTTCCACCCAGCCAGCAGGCCCAACATTTGTGGTTGTTGGTGTTTTTAACTTTATGGTGTGTGTGTATGTGTGTGTGTGTCCCCTCGTGTGCATGGAAGCCAGAGGAAGCCATGGGGTGACTTACTCCCTCAGACTCTTCCATATTCCCTTGAGACAGGGTCTCTCACCGAACCTGGAGCTAGGATTGCGGCTATCTAGTCCTAGTGATCCATCTGTCTCCATCCCTATGGCATTGGGTTTGTGGATGTGTGTGTGGCCACACCCAGCTTTTACATGGGTGCTGAGGATTTGAACTTAGGTCCACCACATGTTTCTACAGCAAGTACATTTTCTAATCCATGGAGCCATCTTCCTAGCTCATCTCTCCCTTTTTGAGACAGATTCTTTCTATGAAACCCAGGCTGACTTTGAACTAATGGTTTTTCGGCCTCTGACTCTCAAATGCTGGGATTATGATGTGAGCCGCCATGTTTGGCTTACATCAATCTCTGAGTGGAGTGCTCCCATTTAGTATGTGCTTAAGGAATAATTGATTAATTGATGAAAATACTTAAAATCTAAGATGTTTTTGGAGATAAAGATTGAACCATAGCTTTCCTGCTGTTCTTAAGTTTTCACCTTCTTCAAAATGTCTCTGTACTGGTTAATAGAATGGCTAGCGTTCAGGAGAGTCTAGAGTGGCATTGGATGGATGAACAGATACTTCCCAGAAACTCTCTTGGGCTCTAACTTTGGGTGTGGCTGAGTGGTAGAGCCTCTGCCTAGAATCCCCCAGTGAGGGGCTGGGGTGTGGCTCAGTGGTAGAGCCCCTGCCTAGAACCCCCCAGTGAGGGGCTGGGGTGTGGCTCAGTGGTAGAGCCCTGCCTAGAATCCCCCAGTGAGGGGCTGGGGTGTGGCTCAGTGGTAGAGCCCCTGCCTAGAACCCCCCAGTGAGGGGCTGGGGTGTGGCTCAGTGGTAGAGC
The DNA here is from genome assembly GCA_033318265.1 of Phyllotis vaccarum. Lineage (NCBI taxonomy): Eukaryota > Metazoa > Chordata > Mammalia > Rodentia > Cricetidae > Phyllotis > Phyllotis vaccarum. Next base: position 71,903,717 of record JARWLC010000017.1, on the reverse strand, counting down.
CCTGCCTAGAATCCCCCAGTGAGGGGCTGGGGTGTGGCTCAGTGGTAGAGCCCCTGCCTAGAACCCCCCAGTGAGGGGCTGGGGTGTGGCTCAGTGGTAGAGCCCCTGCCTAGAATCCCCCAGTGAGGGGATTAATACCCCCCCTCCCGACTTCCCTCAATGATGATCTGTGATCTGGAAGTGTAAGACAAGTGTATAATTTCCTCCCCTAGGCTGTTTTTGGTTATGACAGTTGTCACAGCAACAGAATGAAACTAGAACACACAGTAGATTGAAACATGTGTTCTGTGTGGTTCAGAAAATTATCTGTGACAATCATGTTTTCAGTTTTGAATGGATACATTTATTAAGTGGCTTATTAAGCAGGCAAAAGTAAAAGAACAAAGTGCAAGGAGCAGACAGATAGAAGCAGCAGACTGCAAAGCATCAAATCAGGTGCCTATAACATCCCACAGAGAGGCTAGACTAGCCCAGCTAATAACAACAAAAGGATGCGATTAAACAAGAGGCTTGGAAACATCCAGCAGAAATTGCCTGGGGAAGCCCATTGAAGGAGTCTTCTGGCGTTCTTGAATGAGAGTCCCTAGTGGAGAAGAGCCGAGTGTCCCCTTCAGTGAGCCTTCCAAGTACAAGACCAGATAAGAGCAGGAAGGTAACATCATAGAATTGGTGATTATAGTCAACTAGCAGAAATGGCTGGGGAAGCATGAAACAATCAGCTCCAGTTCCTGACTGAGTATTCTGGGCAGAGCAGAGCATTTTCGGTGTGGGTGAACTTCTGTTCTCTCTTTTCCACTGCAGGCATTTTTATATTATGGGATCAACAATAGTAGCCTCTATTGAAAATCATTTACCTTCTGAGACACGGAGGCTTGAAGGATATGAGATATACTGGTCCTCCTGACTCCCAGGCTTAAACAGCACATTATAATTTATTAATCCAACCCAGATGTGTACCTATTTCTTGAGGGAGGCACCTAAAGTCTATGGAAGTAGACACAATTTACAAACCTTAGGAAGTTCCTGAAACGTACAAGACCCAAAGTTTCTTTTCCCAAAGTTATATAATCAGCAACCATTTGTCAGGAAAAGGAGACCCTCCAACTGACTGAGCTGCCTGAAAGCTGTACAGAGAGGCCCAGGGATGCAGCTTTCAGGAGTGGTCAAATATGCTGTGGTGAGCTCTGTATTGATAAGCTGTCTTTGAGTCCTCTACACTCAAAGATATGTATGTATGTAGCCCTAGTAATCTCACTGGCTCACTAAGGTAGACTTGGGCAGAATAATTTATTTAGTGTGTTGTTCTTTATCCAGGGTGGATAGATATTTGTTCATCCCCAGAACAGTCAATCATACAACACAAAACCATTTCAGCTTTGTATGCATCATTGACTAAGGTCTTCATGGGCAGAACTGAGGCAGGAGCAAATAAATAGAAATTAAGAGAACGATGAACAAGGAGCCTCTCACTCTGGAGTCTGGTTCAATTCTCTTTCAGCTGAGCACCAAGAATTCTGACACAAAGCCGGGCAGTGGTGGCACATGCCTTTAATCACAGCACTTGGGGGACGGAGGCAGGTAGATCTCTGTGAGTTTTGAGGCCAGCCTGATCTATAGAGTAAGTCCACGATAGCCAGGGCTACACAGAGAAACCTTGTCTCCAGAACAAAACAATACACCCCCCCCCACACACACACAAAGAATGACAGAGCCAGGCATAATGATGCATGTCTTTAAAGTTAGCACTTGGAAGGTAGAGGCAATGCATCTCTGTAAGATCAAGGGCAACCTGGTCTATATAGTGAGTTCTAGGACAGCAAGCACTATATGCTGAGACCCAGTTTTGAAAACACAACAGACGAACAAAAAGAACTCCCACACAGTTAGCAACCTTTGCTGTGAAGGTTGTTTATATATAGAAGATATTCCTTTCCTATAGAGGTATTTCAAATGTGAAACTAGTCAGTCATGAATCAAGCTTAAGGTTTAGGCTTATGTGGCTTTTCCCAGATAGAAACTCACACTTTTCTGGAATGCTCACAAAGGACTATAAACTTTGTTTACAGTAAACACAGTTTTGCTCTCTTGTTTAGCCCTTCTGTCCTAGGGTGGTCCCTTTCCAGATGTCATCCTATCCTGTGTACCCCAGGAATCACTGTATGATTTAATTTGTATCCTTTAGACATCCTTTGAGTTATAACTTCAGGACCTAACAAATCATACATATGGCTTTTTGTGCATGAATGTGTGTGTGTATGTATGATATCTCTTTGTACATCTCTGTGTGTATATATGAAGGCCAGTTAAATGTCGAGTATCTCCCTCGTCATTTTCCCATCTTATTTTTCAAGATAAAATCTCTCATTGAACCTGGAGCTCACAGGTTTGGCTAGACTGGCTGGTCAGACCAATCAGTGAGGGAGCCCCCTGCTGTGGGACAATCCTCTTACACACTGTAAAGAGTTGTCACTAAAATTGGTTCAATAAAATGCTGATTGGCCAGTAGCTAGGCAGGAAGTAGAGGTGGGGCAATCAGATTAAGGATGATGGGAAGGAGAAGAGCGGAGTCAGGAGTCACCAGCCAAAAACAGAGGAAGCAGGATGAGAATGCCATACTAAGAAAAGGTACCAAGCCACATGGCTAAACATAGATAATAATTATGGATTAATTTAACTGTAGTAAGTAATAAGCTTGAGCTACCAGCCAGACATTTATAATTAATATAAGCCTCTGAGTGGTAATTTGGGAAGCAGCTGCTGAGTATTTGGGAATTACTGATGAAGCTTCTGCCTACAACCCCCAGAATCCCCGTCTCCACTCCTCCAGTGATAGGGTTACATAAACTTGCCCTTCCACACAAAATGTTTGTATATGACACTGGGGAGCTGAACTCAGGTCTTCATCCCAGCAAGGCAGGCACCTTACCAACTGCGCCCTCTCCTAACCTCTGAATATGGGTTTTGTAAAGACAAATAGGGTTCTTTCTAGGATGTCTCTCTATATTAAACCTGGTATTTAAAATCTGTTAAGAGCTCTTCTTAATAAACCCCAACGTGGGCTGGCAGAGTACTTACTTTCGTCCATGCACAAAGTCCTGGATTTGAGCTACAGTGTCACAAGGCTGAGTGTTGCTGGGTGGTGGTAGTGCACACCTTTAATCCCAGCACTCAGGAGGCAGAGCAGGAGAATCTCTGAGTTTGAAGCCAGCCTGTTCTACAGAGTGAGTTCCAGGACAGCCAGGGATACACAGAGAAACCCTGACTGGGGGTGGGTAGGGTGGAACCTAAACAAAAAAGAACTCCCCTCCAAAACCCCAACTGAGTACGGTGGCACATGTCTGTAATCCTAGCACTTGGGATGTAGAGGCAAGACGATTAGAAATTCAAAGTCACCCTCAGTCAACCACATATCAAATTGAAGTCTAGCCTGGACTACATGAAACCCTTTCTAAAATAACTAAATACAGAATTCCAACTCTATTTGACACTGGCTCATCTTGAAATTCTTTGATTTGGCAAAGTCAAAAATACTGGCTTCAAACTGAGTGGAAGTCTTTGAAAAGATACCCAGGCCCTGTGCTGCCCGTGGCACTGTGGAGCCAGGACTGTGGCATCCCATGGTCACTTACCTTCCCAAGGCTTGTCTACTAGATGGCGAGAACACGGGTCTCCACAGCTCACAATACAGTTCTAATCTGTAAAAAGGGGTAAAGAAAGCATTGAGCAACAGGTGGCAGTGGTGGCAGCGGCACATGTCTTTATACTTGGTACTTGGGAGGCAGAGGCAGGAGGATCTCTGTGAGTTTGAGGGTGAGTTACAGGACAGCCGGGGATACATAGAGAAACCTTGTCACCAAAACCAACTCCAAACATTGTGAAGCCGGTGAGATGGCTCAGTGGGTTAAGGCACCCACTGCCGAGCCTGACGACCCCAGATCCACCTTAGGACCCACGTGGGAGAAGGAGGAGGCCCGACCCTGAAAGTGGCTCTCTGACCTCCACATGTGCGCTGTGGCTCCCTTGCCCCACCCCCCTTTTCCTTCATGTCATCTCCTTCCTCTTCCTCCTTCTTGGGGCTTCATTGTTCCTACATCTTCTTCAGAAGTGAGGCACTGTTGATAAAAGGCTTTAGATCCTCCAGCTGTTAAGGAGGGTGCCCTTTGTCTCAAGGAGGGCTGGGGGGGGGATACACCCTTGGCTTGATGGAAAGGCTCCTCTGGGTCTTTTACTCCTACAGTCTAGAAGGTTCCAGAGGTCATGATTACATTTTAATACATACATCCCTCTTATTTCTTCCTTTGGAATCCAGTGAAATCCCCACCTTTGTTTTGTAACTGGATGTCTGTTTGTCTTGTGTGGGGAATCTTTGGGTTTTTTCCTATGAAATGTGTCTGATTCAAGGATGCTTGTCAGCAGCAATCCCTTAAAGATGGATTCTAGAAGCAGTGTTTTATAGGCTGGCACTCTCCCCTCCCCTCCCCTCCCCTCCCCTCCCCTCCCCTCCCCTCCCCTCCCCTCCCCTCCCCTCCCCTCCCCTCCCCTCCCCTCCCCTCCCCTCCCCTCCCCTCCCCTCCCCTCCCCTCCCCTCCCCTCCCCTCCCCTCCCCTCCCCTCCCCTCCCCTCCCCTCCCCCCTTCTGTCCCCTCCCCTCCCCTCTTCGTTTATGTCCCTAAACATATTTTACCTAGCCTATACAATCCACAAATCCTTTTCAGGAAAACCTTCTAGATAAAATGACGGGAATAAACCCCCGTGGTTTGAATATGAACTGTCCCCCACAGGCTTGTGTGTTTGAACAACTGCCCTCCAGATGGTGGCACTGTTGGGGAAGGTTGTGGACACATTAGGAGGTGTGGCTTTGCTGGTGGAAATGTTCCAGCTAGGGAAGGCTTTGAGGTTTTATCTTCCGGTCCCACTTCCTGATTCTCTCTACCTACTATTTCACTAAGAGATGAGGAGGTGGGGACTGCTCCTGAACGTTCCTGTCACGGTGGAGCCGGCTACAGCTGTCCCTTCCCCTCCATGATCAGCTGCATCCCTCAAAGAGCAGAAGCTGCTTTTGTTATAGCACACCTACACGGAAACAGCGTATACCCCCCCCCCAACTTCCGTACCCCCATCTCCCTCCTGGATTCATGTGCTCATGTCTGTTTTTTTTTTCTTTCTCTCTAAAAATATTTAGCCTTATTGTTCTTAATTGTGTGTATGGCAGGAGCCTTCAGTGTAGCAGCAGACGCCTTCCAGGGTAACTAATCATTTCAGTCCACAGCTGTTCAGCCTCATGTGCTTGGGCAGATGGAACCTCAGGAGGAGGATGATGTTCACCCCAAAATGGACAGGAAACAGGAAGTGGATATAGGGATCTCTTTATTTGTGTGTGTACATATGTGTGCATGCGTGTGTGTGCCAGATGATAACCCAGTACTAGGGTTACAGGCATGTGTAGCCTTACTCAGCTTTTTACTTGGGTTCTGGGGATTTGAACTCAGGTCTTTGAGCTTGTAGAGCAAAAAACCTTTTCACCCCTTAAACCCTCTCTCCATCCTCCTTCTGCTACCTATATATCTTGATCAGCAGTCAACGACCACCGTTATGTTTACATCTCTTTTAGCATCCCGAGCCGGCCCACTTAGTGTTCTATATTATCTAATTTGGAGGGTCTATTGGTCAGTCCCTCTCGGAGCTAACGTCCTGCCTAGCATTTCCACACGTGCTTCACTTTTCCTTCAGTGTTGATCGACACAGCCAATCACTGTGGAGGGAGCTAACAAGGTGTTTCGCGGTCGCTCCGCTTTGCTGTTGACATGTGTCTTCTTTCCACTTATTTCAGAAATTAGAATACTGCACAGGTCCCAGAAAGGTGGTTCCGTCTCTTTCAGCTTTAATTTACTGTCAAACGCAGGGCAGAGAATTTCAGGCTGCAGATCCCAGCTCTCAGCCCCGAGGCTCTGCGTCAGAGTTCTCCAAATCTTTATCAAAAATCAAATCCACACGTCTCCTCTCCCTAATTCAAGGACGGTGACCTTGGGTAAGCCTGTCTGTCATCGCTGCTTGCAATTCCAGGCAAGGCTTTGCCTACACCTCTGACTCTGCATGGTGTTTTTCAGATTATAAATCGGAAACTTGGTAGGAAGGACTGCAGTCTGTGCATCAGAAATACTATACATATTATTATTATCTCCCCATTGCCAGGCAACACCACCCACCTGTCTCCCGTGTGGCGCACCAGTGTTCAATTATTTCTTAGTATTCTTAGTGCGACACAGGTGCTTCAAAGTGAGCTTCCTATTTCCATTTCTCCCTCCCCTCCTTCAGCCTCTCCCTCCTCTTGACTTCCATCCGCCCCTCCTCCTCCCTTCTATACCCCCGACCCCACCCCTGCAGCCTCTTCTGAGGTCTCCTGGGTGGGCTCCAGCCACTATCCTCTGAAGATTACTAGTTCCTTTTTTCCTAATGGCTATTTGTTTTAAGAGACTCCTAAGATGCTTTATAAGTCAGAGCTTGATCACCATTTCTTACAATTTCTATTTTTGAGATGGGGTCTCATTCCGTGGCCCAGGCTGGCCTGGAATTCACTACACAGCCTGAGCTGTCCTTAATCATTGCAATTCTCCCCTCAACCTCCTGGGTGCTGGATGCCGGGTGTGAGCTACCATGGGTGGTGGCAGCTTCTTCCTCCTCCTCCTCTTTTAATTATATAAATTGTACTATCTATCTAGCTCCTAAAGCTGTTTGCCTTGAAGTCCATCCTGGAGCAGGCTTGGTAACTCCCAAAGAGATCTCAGAGCACTCAGAATAAAAGACTCATTCAATATGAATACACCAAACACATAGGCTTCTTCAAGGCCCTGGTTCCATGGTAAAGTGCAAGCCTGTGTGAGACCCTGGATTCAGTCCCCAGCACTATAAAACCAATCAGGACAGCCAAAGGAAAGGAAGAGATTGAACCTAGAGATTTTCCTGAGACAAGGAAGAGGACCACAGAATGTTTCTCCTTAAGCTAACTGATACAATTTACCTTCATGTTGTCCATCCCTTCCTGCCCTTGAGTTCAAGGTTAAATCCCTCTTTCTAGAATGTTCATTCAACATTGCATCTCTAGACTGCAGTTGGCCGTAAGTAACTGAGCTTGGAGACTGAAAGCCAGCACATGGGGGCAAGGTTCACTGATAACATCATGAAGGGGGGTCTTCTGAGAACAAGGACCCTTTGGGGAAAGTGTCACAGTACCTGTATCTGCTGTGGCTAGTTTTAATTGTAGACATTATAGAATCGCCTGGGAGCTGGGCCTCTGGGAAAGTCTGATAGAGTGTTTTAAGTAGGATAACTGATGTGGGAGGGCCTGCCCACTGTGGGAGGCATCATTCCCCAGGCTGGGATCCTGGTCTATACAAAATGGAGAGGACAGGTTGAGCAGTAGGGTGCATGGCATTAATTCAGAAGTTTAAATTTGGTTTACTTTTTGTTTTAGATGCACGGGTGTTTTGCCTGTATGTATGTTTACAACATGCAGTTTCTGCAAAGGGCAGAAGAGGACATTTGATCCTTTGGGTCTGAAATCACAGATGGTTGTGAGTTGCTATATGGGTGCTAGAAATTGGACCCAGGTCCTCTGGAAGAGCAGCCAGTGCTCTTAACCCATAAATTATCTCTCCAGACTCAAAATTGGAAAAAAAAAATCCAACCAAGCAATTGGGTATGCTAATGTGTACTTGTAATTCTAAGATGGAGAGATGGGAGGCAGACACAGGGGGATTACTGGGAGCTTGCTGGTCTGCTTGGTGGAAGGTGCCAGAGGAGGTCCCCTGACCTTCACATGCATGCATACACACATGTGCACTCATATATGAGCATATACAAATAAAAAAGCAAATGGGGTCCATTTCTGCATGTTGGCTCTGAGATTAAAAGAATTTTGAAATTGTTTGAGCCAAGCAAAGCAAATATATATACTTTATCCAGAACTGACACATGAGTTCTGATATATATACACTGAGGTCTAATTGTCAGTCAATTCTGACTCCCGGTCCAGAGGTTCAAATTTAACAGAGAAGGAGGTGTCAGAGGAGAGGCTATTTCTAGCATTCTCCATGAAGAAAACCCCTCAGGAGGAGGTGAATGTATTTTTTTCTGTATTAAGAGATCACTAGGAGATTATTGATAATCCTGGTCGTGGATGCAGCTCTTCAGACTTGAGTGCTTGCTGCCCTGTAATCTTGTCTGATCTTCAGAATGGCCCATGAGCTCTTCAAGAGCACTGGACACGTCCTAACCCGATTAGAGATAGAGAAAGACTTAGACAATTTTATTTATTGGAAGGAAGCTGAGAGAGAGAGAGAAGGACGCGGCAGGGTTCATGTTTCCTTGGGGAAGGGGGTATAAGCTCAGATCTGCAGTGCTCACTCTCATTCTCTCTGCTTTCTTCCTTTGTGGATGCAGAGGACGGGAGCTCAGAGATGGAATCAACAGGAGAGGCCACTTACAGACGAGAGGGCTCTATCTATCTATCTATCTATCTATCTATCTATCTATCTATCCATCCACCCACCCACCCACCCATCTATCCATCCATCACCTCTCTTTATTTTCTACCCATCTACTACCTCTATCTCTATCATTTGTCAATATATTATCTATCCTCCATCATCTAGTTATCTTAAATCCATCATCTATCTATAATCTACCTATGAATCTGTAATCTGTCCACCTGTCTATGTATCTATCGTCTTTCATCTGTTTGTCAATGATCTGTGTCATGTCTCCATCATTCTGTCTGTTCTGGCTTCTCACTACTCAGCTGTAAGAAGGACACTCTCTACCACAACGTTACATGGATGAACCTCGGGGATATTCTAAATGAAATAAGCCAATTACCAGAAGGCAAATCCTGTGCTAGTTCACTTTCCGAGGTCCCCTGGGTTCTCAAGTTCCTCAAGACAGAAGGTAGAATGGTGATTCCAGGACTGGGGCAAGGGCAAGTAGCTCATGGGTGTGGTTTTCAATTTTTGTCATTATGAGAAGAGTTCTGGAGTTAATAGGCAATAATGTGAATGACCTGACACAGTGCCAAAACGTGGCGAAGCCACTACTCATACGGCATGCGTGCTGGCTAATTTTACGCCAGCCTTGTGAGGTCACTGTGTTTCTGAGGGTTAGGGACAAGAAGTGAGGCTGAACAAGTGACAAGAAGTGACCACAAGGTGGCAGTAGAAGCCTGAGTTTTATTCAGTTGGAGCTTGGACAGAGTTGCATGTGGGAGATTTTCAGGGGCTAAGATGTGGGGTTGCCACTCAGACAGCAGGGGAGGGCTGGGACGATAGTGGGAGCGGGATCAGAGAGGCCTCTGGGACACCTAGATGACGTCTGTCACCCAGCAGTCCTCGAGGGCCTCTGACTTTTGATAGCTTGGGTTCCTCTTAGTAACTGTGTGTGTATGTGTGTGTGTGTTTGTATAAATGTATTTTGTAAATTTTAAAAATAATGTACTTCAAAATAAGTAAAGGCTGGTGTGGTGGAGCATTTTAACTCCAGCACTTTGGAGAAAGAAAGAAGAGATGGAGGAAGGAAGAGCCGGATGGTTCCCAAGTGACAGCACAGCTTTCCTCTGGCCTCCATATCTCCTACACACACACACACACACACACACACACACACACACACACACACACACACACAATAAATGCTCTCTGAACCGACCATCTTTTTTTGTGTTCCTGTTATTATCTAAGTGATGCTGCTTAGCAGCTATTTACACAGACTTGACCTTGTGTTAGTCTTTCTAAGTAATATAAAGATAACTGAAAATGTGCAGATGTGTATGGGTTGTATGCAAACACCATGCCACTTACGCCAGGACCTCCATATCCATGCGGTTAAAGCCCCTGGGATGCAGAGGGGCGACTGCGTTACCAGGATGGAAGTGACGCAAACAGGATGCAATTATGAGTAGTCCTGAGCTTGGCCACGTGCAATCAAATCTGTGTAGGGAACAAACCCCAAAATCATGACATTAAGAAAAAGTCCCCAGGCTAGGAGGATGGCTTAGTGGGAAGCCTCCTTAGTGCCAAGCAAGCTCAAGGACCTGAGTTCAAATCCTCAGAATGCAGGTAAAGTCTGACATGGCAGTACCTACCTGTAATGTCAGTGATTCTGAGGCAGGACAGAAGGACAAGAGAATTCCTGAAAATGCATCGGTCAGGTAGCCTGGTGGGCACAGAGGCAAAAAGTCTCAAACAAGGTAGAGGCCAGGACTGACCCTGGAGGGTTTCCTCTGGCCTCTTGTGTCATGACACGCGTGCATCCTTACCCATATAAACACACACCGCACACACACAGAGACAATAAAATAAAAAAGTACTTTAAAAAAACCCTTCAAGGGTAAAATTTCCAGCCTTAAGAGTCACTTTAATATGAAATAACATGGGACTTAGTCTGTCCCTACAAGGAGGGCAAACAAGCTAAATAGACTTTTTCTAAAGCGCTGCCGGGACTCTGTCATTGCTATTCGGCTTGTCACACAGCTCTGTCAAGAAACCTAAATTTAGAGTGTTCCTTGCTCGGAAACCAGGACATTCCATTTTTGTCCAAAAAGCGGTGACACAGAAGGCCTATTCAGTCGCTGTTAATTCATAAATTGTCTGAATCCAGCTGAAGAAATAGAGTTGTTCATTGCATTGTTATTTATAGTAGCATAAATTAGAAAAAAAAAACAGTGGTAAGAAGGAGAAAAGAAACCACGGTATAGTTAATCAAGGAATATTATGCACACACTAAGAAGGATAGTCATGGGCTGGGAGATAGTCAGTGAAGCGCCTGCTGTCAAAGCGTGAAGACCTGAGTTCAGTGCTAGAACCCTGATTAAAAAGAATCAAGCAGGACTTGTTGGTGTGTGCTTGTAAAACCAATGATGGAGAAACAGAGACAGGGAGATCTCCTTGACGGGCTGACCAGCCAACCTAGCCTAAAAACAGTGACCCCAGATCCCAGGGAGAGACTCTGCCTCTGAAAATAGGGGGAACTGCTCCAGAAGAACAATACCTGAGATTTCTTTCTGCCCTCTCCCCCATAAATAATAGTAATAGTAGTAATAATAATGATAAAAATAAAATCAAATGTATGTTGATTATGCTGACACGTACCTTGCCTCTAGTACTCAGGAGGCTGGCATAGTACCTCATAGAGAATTTGTTCAAAAAACCAAACCAAACAAAACCAAAACAAATAAGCCCAAAGACAAAGAAAAATAAATAATTAAAAATTCAACCTGCCAAATGATCAATCAACTCATCATCTAGGCAACCAACCAATCAACTAACCAGACAACCAATCAAGTAATCAGCCAACATCTAACTAATAGCTTAGTGAAATAACCAATCATTCAACCAGCTTATCAACCAATCAAAATTAAGCCAGTCAACAAACCTATCCACCAACCAATAAACCAACCAACCAGAAAGCCTATCAATTAACCAACCAACATTAATCAACCAACTGACCAATCAAGCAACCCAATTTATCAGACAATCATCCGACGAATGTACCAACCAATCAACAGCTAACCCAGCCAGCCAGCCAGCCAGCCAGCCTAGAAAGCAAGCAACCAGCCAAGCAAGCAACCGGACAAGCAAGAGGCAATTAGCATAGCCCCTCAAAGGGTAGCCATGAAGACTCAGCCGGAAGATAGGAGGACAAATGAGGGTAACTGGAAACCAGGAAGTAAAACTGTATGCACACCACAGTGCTGTACATGTGTAAATGCATTTGAAGGTAGGAAAAATGTTACTTGTCTCAATGAATTGGAATACGTTTTTAAATATTTATTATGTAGTCACACGAATGCATGCATGTGCATGTACTACAGTTGTGTGTGGAGGTCAGAGGACAACGTATGGGAACTGATTCTCTTCTTCTGTAGTGTAGGCTACAGGTATCGAACGAGGGTCATCAGACTTGACAGCAAATGCCTTTGCTCACTGAGCCATCTCGCTGGCCCTAAATTGCATAATTTTTTATGGAAAATTTATTTTATTTTATTTGTTTTTCGAGATAGCGTTTCTCTGTGGAATAGCTCTAACTGCCCTGGATCTCTCTCTGTAGACCAGTCTGGCTTCAAACGCATGGAGATTCACCTGCCTCTGCCACTGGAGTGCTGAGATTAAAGTTGTGTGCACCAACTCCTGGCCTGGGAGGAAATTTTCTGTGGCTTTCCAGGGGCAAGGTTTTGTAGTATGAGATCATTTGAAAAGCATTTAACAGGGATATGTGATGGAGACATTATCAGACAGCATTGGGAGTCAGGCCCTAGCAGCAGCTCTGGGCTTGCAGCATCCCCAGAATCCAAGAGGCTGCCTGAAGCAGGAGAATCATGAGTTCAAGGTCAGCCCAGGCTACACACTGAAAGAAAATCTAGTCTGGGAGAGCATTCAGTCACTGAAGTACTTGCCATACAGACATAAGGACCCGAGTGTGATGTCCAGAATCCAGGGAACTCAGGCATGGAGGTACAGCCTTGTAGTACCAGTAGTTGGCATGTGGAGACAGAAGGATCCCCGGACTTGCTGGCCCTGCCAGTTTAGCTTCATTGGTGAGCTCCAGCATGTGCCGCCATGTCCTAGTTTTTATGTGGCTTCTAGGGACTGAACTCAGATCCTTGGGCTTGTGAAGTCAAAACTTTACCAAATAGCCATCTCCTCAGAGTCCGAGCCTAGCTCTTGTCTTGCTGATTGTTCTATCAACTGGGCAGCGAAGACTCCATGTTACTACTTTTAGGAAGGGAATCTGGAGAGGCAGATAAAGAAGGGAAACTTGGATCTGAGATGACAGGGTAAGCTCTTACTCTCTCTCCAGGCCAAAGAAGAGAATCCTAGCACTGGCGGAGGCCTCTCAGAGGACTTCTAACCACCAGAGGTGTTTAATTGGCAAGCTGGACTGGCAGTGTCTCTCTTTTGTGGCTGCAGACACACCTTTTTCAGGATTTGCTTATCCTCTATGACCTTCTGTCTTGACTCAGGAGCTTTCAGGATTCAGGTTCTCAGGACTTGGTGTCTGTAAGGGTCACATGACCCCTCCCCCCACCAAACATGGGCTCGAGGTCAGATAGGAGACTCAAGGTTGCATGGCTTAGTTGATAATGAATGCTATAATCTGCATTGCTTCTGGTCACAAAGAAAGATGTCTGGAGCCTGGATGCTCTAGAAGCTGGGAAGGTACTTGACATATTAGTCAGGGTTCTCTAGAGGAGCAGACCCAATAGATAAAATGACTCTACATTAGAAAAGGAATCTTCTAGTTGGCTTCCACAACAAAGGCTGGTTAGGTAAGTCCATCACTGGCTGTGTGTGTGCTCAAGAAGTCGAGAACAGAAGCACTTGCTCTGTGAGGTGGGATGTCACAGTACTGACCTGGTGCCACAGGCCTGGATAATTCCTGGAGAGATGCTGGTCTTCACTTCCTGTTGGCAAGAGGTTAGGTTCTAATGTTGGGTGTGGAATGGCGGCAACAGGATAGACGCACTCACCAGCCAGAAGACCAGGTGAGCCAGCAGCCTTCCCTGCAGACCCTGGGCACTGCCACCCACTCTGTGCTTCCCTCAGCAAATTCTTCAGGGGAAATGCCCTCATACTCACCCAGAGGTATGTCAGGTATGTCTCTTATGTGATGCCAGATCCAATCAAACTGACAGTCAGGTTCTAAAACCTCCCCAGCTACCCGCTCAGTCTCTGCTACCTTGGCCACATCCTCAGAGCTTCCATCAGGAGAGGTAGGCTTGGGTCTGCAAGATGGCTTCATGGCTGAGGGTGTTTGCTGCCTAGCTTGAGGGCATGCATTTGGTCCTTGGAACTCACAATGTGGAAGGAGAGAACTGGCACACTCAACACAAAATAGGTAAGTAAATAAGTAAATAAATACAACAAAAATGGTGGCTGGTCCATCAGGTAGTCAGACAAGTGGATGTGTGTGTGTGTGGGGGGGGGTACCTTGACATTTGAACAAACATTGTAGTTGACTAGAAAAGTAATTAGAGTGTTGGTGATGTTTGTCTGTAGACCTGACACTCTGGAGGCTGAGGGGGGAAGGTGGTCATGAGGTTGAGGTCAGCCGGATTGTTCAGTTAGTCCAAGGCTAGCCTGAGTGATGCATCAAATCCTGTATTTTTTTTTTTTTTAATAAGGTTGCTGGGTGTGGTGGCCCATTCCAGCACTCTGAAGGTAGAGGCAAAGGAATTTCTGAGTTTGAGGTTAGCCTGGTCTACAAATCAAGTTCCAGGACAGCCAGGGCTACCCAGAGAAACTCTGTCTCAACAAACAAATAAACAAGAAAGAGGAAAATAGGTTGTTGCTTTTGGACAAATCCAATGTATTTTTGTTGTTCAAGTTATTGTTTTAAGATAGGGTCTCATGTAGCCCAGACTATCCTTGAGCTCACTAGCTGAAGAAAGACCCAGCATTCTGCTCTGACTTCCTTGTGTGTGCTTGGGTGTGCACACTTACACACTCACATACATGCCACACACACAAAGATATAACTGGGCGTGGTGGTGCACACCTGTAATTCTAGCCATCAGGAGGCAGAGGCAGGAGAATCATCAGTTTGAGACTGGCCTGGGCTACAAAGCAAGACTCTGTCAACAGACAGGCTAGACGTGAAGCATCAAAGATGTAGAGTCTAAAAAGTCATTTCTGAGGTTTTCACGGGCCTTGTCTGGGTGGGGATAAGGTTCGTTTGGATTGACTGTTCATCTGTAATCTCTAAATACTTGCCCGTCCTGCAGTTGATCCCACACAAGTGTGGTGCTCCCTATGCCCACACAGCTGTTACCCTGAAGCTGCCCCTCCATCCCGCCTCCCCCCCCCCCAATGCTATCCAGTGAAGTAGGCTCACAAATGGTTCACAGAAGGAGGCCAGGGGAAAATCATTCTGAAATTCAGGAAGCAAGGCAAGTGTGTCCTTTTCTTGCAGTGGATGGGTTGCCAGAGATGTCCAAGGCCTGTTCTTCTCTCTGAAGAATTCTATTTTGGTGTTTGGTGCTGGTGGAGTGTTATCACACACCAGCTCCAGGGCTGAGTCACCCCCAGCAGCTGTGGTTGACTGTGCTGATGATACTCAGGTTTTGTATATTTGGGGTCGCCTGAAGCGACTCCCACACGCTCATTTGTTTGAACACTTGGTCCTCAGCCCATGGGGGAGGGCGGCGTGTCTGGGAGGTGTTGTGGTGATTCATTTTCATGTTGTTTAGGATCCTTCAAGAGGCATACCCCTCTGGGCATGTCTGTGAGGGCATTTCTAGATAGAGTTAACCCAACTCACCACGAACGTGGGCTATATTGTCTCACGGCTTCCTAGGTTGAATAAAAAATTAAAAACTAAGAAAGGAAGAGAAAGCAAGCCCTCCGTCCAGTCCTGGGGTAGACACTAAGATGCCTGAGGCTCCTGTCACATGTTTTGCCCACCACAGTCAATCCATGAACTAAAACCATTAAGTTATGTTTGTTATAGAAACAAGAGAGGTTGTTAATATAGGGCTATAAATGTCCATCCTTACTTAAGATTTATTGTAAGCTATGCGTATCTTTGTGCCTGTGTGTGTTGTATTTGACCATGTATGTGTTTTAAGCTATGCGTATATTTGTGCCTGTGTATGTATTGTGTGTGTTGTATTTGACTGTGTATGCACATGTGGAGGCCAGAGGCTCACATCAGGTGTGCTCCTCAATCACTCCCACTTTATTCTTTGAGACAGGGTCTCTCCCTGAACCTGGAGTCAGATGATTTGGCTAGCCTGGTTGCCCGGATTCCTGGCATCTACCCATCTTACCCATCCTGTGCTGGGATTAGAGGCATGTGCTTTCTATGTGGCTACTGCAGACTTGATCTTAGGTCCCCATGCTTGTGCAGTGAGCACGTAATCATCTGTCTTCAGGTTTTCTGTTGCCGTGAAGACACACCACGGCCATGGCAACTCATAAGGAAAACATTTAATTGAGAGGGCTCCCTTATAGTTTCAGAGATCCAGTCCATCATCAGCATCATGGCAGGGAGCATGGCGGCATGCAGGTAGATGTGGTGCTGGAAGGGATTTCTGAGAGTCCTATATCTTGCAGGCAACAGGAAGTTGACTGTAATAATGAGCAAAACTGGAGCAAAAGAGACTTCAAAGCCCGCCCTCACGATGACACACTTCCTCCAACAAGGCCACACCCACTCCAACAAAGCCATACTTCCAAATATTACCACTCCCTATGAGACTATGGGGCCAATTACATTCAAACTACCACACTATCTGATGCCGTTACCCTGTCCTGGTTATGTTGTGCCTGAGACATGACAAGCTATGCTCACACCTACTAGAAGATAGAGCCTCTTCTCCAAAGAGCCTTCAAGAGAAGAAGTGAGCTAACGGACATCTCATTGGCGTCCATTTTCTCAAAAAGCAGTCCGTTTACCACCCAGTGCAGTTTTTATGGCTTAAATGGTGGATGGAGACTGCCTTCCCAATTGTGACACCATTCTGGGAGTTTCCAGAAACTTTAAACTGGGTCTATTTGAAAGTAGTGGCTCGTAGTGGGGGGCGGCCTTGATGTAGGTCCTTGGAGGGATCTTATTCCTGATCACTTCCTTTTTTCCAATTTCTGCGGCATCTGTGAGGGAAGGCTGCTGCATCTGGATTCTAACATCATGTCTTACAGTGACCAAGTCCCCGGAAACCATGAGCCAAAATGAATAGAACTCAGTCGCTCCCTTTGGATACAGCTGTAGATACATTTTTTCCCCCCTTTAGGGAGGGAAAGATGGGAAGTTGTATTGAAGATGTTCTTAGAAGGATTCTGCAGCTCACACCCTGGGGTAAAGCACTAGTGTCCCTGTATGCTAGCTAGTCTTTGTGACAACACGGAGGGACATACTATTTCTTTCATGATGCCTCCACACGAAAGAGCTAGGGTTCAAATGTTTGTTTGGTGCCCAGGAAACACCCAAGGAAGCCCTCAAGTTTTACTAGCTCCCAGTGGCAGGAAGATCTCTAACTTTGGAGGTCACACAGCTGGTTTCCCACCTGTTTGGGTAGAGGAACCATACCATGGGTTATGGTAACAGTTGCCTAGGTGACATTTCAGGGATATGAGGGCTACTTTTATTAATAACACTGACTCTTCACTTGGGTCTGCAGATGCCCAGTGAGTGACGGGAACAGGAAGCAAGGCTGGGCATTTGTCTTACCAGCGTGACGACCTCCTTTGTTGTTTGATCCTACGTATCAGACCCTACCTGTCTCTGCATGTAGACAAGGTGATCATTTGAGAAATGCTTTGCTCAGAACTGTATTATAGGATGAACTTGACCTAGATTTTCCTGTTCTCTCTTTTTCCTCTTCAAGGCTAAGACATAGGAGATGCCATGATTCAAACCACAAGACCTTGAAAGGGGGAAATGAGGAGTCCTTAGAAGCGGGAGAGATGGCTTAGTTGGTAGGATGCTTGCTGCGCATTTAGGAAGGTCTGAATCAGATCTCAGAACCTGCATAGATAACTGAACATGGTGACACATGCTTATCACCCCATTGGGGAGGTGAAGTCAGCCAATCTCTGGGCCTTGCTAGCCAGACAGCCTAGCCAGATTGGTGATACTCAGGACCCAATGAGAGACATTGCCTCCAAGAAGAAGGTGGATGGCTCCTGAGGAACAGCACCTAGGCTGTCCTCTGGCTTCATCATGCACATGGACACACATATACACATGCACACACACATACTCATACCCACAAAGATGTAAGAAAGGAGTTTAGTACACACAGTAAGGGAGAAACATTTAAATGTATTATTATTTTTTAAATAATAATAACTTCTGATTTCTGAAACCTGGACCTCCATGGAGAGCCCATGTGGTAAGATGAAGCTTATATCCTAGAAGTGGAAGGTGGTGGTGGGTGAGGCTGTAGCATCGTGTAGTTCAGAGCAGCACTGACTCCCAGATGAACTGAGCAAGCATAGGATATTTTTCTTTCCTTTTCTTGAGTTTGGCATATGTATGGGTTCATGTGTGTACACATGTATGTGCAGGTGCATGTATGTGTATGAAGGCCAGAAGTCAATGTCAAGTTTTGGCTTCCTCTATTGCTTTCTACCTTATTTTTTGATACCTGGGGTTCACTGATTTAACTAGACCACCTGCCAGCTCTGGGGTTACAAATGCATGCCATAATGCATGGCTTTCCTACATGGGTTCCGAGGGTCAAACTCAGGTCCTCATGCTCTCCTGGTGTCCTGGTTTTGATTCTGTTGCTGTAGTAAAACACATGGATGAAAAGAAAATTAGGGAAGAATGGTATATTTTAGCCTTCAATTCCAGGTTATTGACTATCATCAAGGGGAGGTCCCAGTACTAGGAGCCTGAGACAGATGGGTCTGTTACAGCCACAGTCAATAGCAGTGAATGACATACTCCTTGCTGGCTTACTTGTGTTCAGCTCAGTTTTTTTTTTTTCTCACTTCTACAGTTGAGGATCTTCTGCCTAGGGAATGGTGCCGCCCATAGTGGACTGTGTCTTCCCATGTCATTAAGATAATACCCCATAGGCATAAACACAGGTCAACTCTTTGACTGAGACTTTCTCCCTAGAATACTAGGTTGTGTCAAGTTGACAAAGTTTAACCATTACACATGGCAAGCAATGTATTTGACTGAGCCGTCCCCTCAGTCCTTCATGTTATTTTTCCTTGTTATTAAGATCTGTGGTGTGTTATGCAGAAACAGGCACCCGATACAAATGGATGGCGAGACTCAAAATGCCAGATAAGGTTTCACCACCTTCTGACATTTTCCTAGGCAGACTCAGCTCCCAAATCAGAAATCAGAAACCATGTGTCCGTGCAAAGCTTTTCCAGAAACATGGTTCAATTTTATGACTTGTGGGGTAATGACATCATTTGAAGACTTGCCCATAAGCAAGCAATGGGCTGAAAAAAAAAACCCTTTGGCAAGATTTCAAAACTGAAGGAGTCTTGGGAGGCAGATCATTTATAATAAAACACAATGGCTTGATGGCTTTAGTTTTCAGTTATTAAGGTTGTAGGGCCAAAGCTCAGTCATGCAATTTAGTTCTTAGCTATGTTCGATAATATCGCCTCGGAGTCCGACATCTAAATACCCCTGTCAATCAACATCCATTATGCAATTCTTATTCCATGTAGTGTGACCCGGGAGCTGTTGGAAGGACTGTAGGAAGTGAAACGTATTCCCTGCTCCACGGGGGATATCTAATTTTGAGAAAACACAAACCCACTAAACAGATCAATTATTCCTCAAAATGCTGATAGAATTATCATTGGGTTCTTTAGAACTTTATTTTGAAATTTTTTAAATAGTACTCTACACTTATTTCAAAAATAACTTTCAAAATGCAAAGAAGCATAAAGAAAAATAGATTTTCAATAACTCTGATCGTCGACTGTTGTTGACATTTTGATGAATACCTTTTCTGAGAATTTTCAAGGTGTGTATGCTGTTATAACATAGTTGGTGGAGTCGGTTGTCTGTAGCATTGGTAAGCCTCACGTGAACTGGAGCTGCCTGGAGCTCATGGCAAGCCTCTTACTTCAGTGTCGAGATTACATGTATGAACCACCAGGCCCTGCTTGTATCCGGTTTAAACTAATATCTTATTTTATCTATGTGTATTGGTGTTTCAACTGCTTGTATTCTGGTATCCATGGAGGCCAGAAGAGGGCATTGCCGTATTCCCCTGGAGCTTGTATCACAGATGGCTGTGAACTGCTCTGTAGGTGCTGGGAATCGAAACTTTATCCTTTGGAGGAACAGTCAGTGCTCTTAACTGCTGATCTATCTTTCTAGCTCTGCACATAATTTTTTAATAAAAGGAAATTAAGTGTGTGAGTTGACCCAGTTGGTAAGGTACTAAGAACGGAGTTTGGAAGCCCAGAACCCTTATTAATAAAGGGTCAAGTGTGGTGGCATGCACCTATAATGTCAGTGTTGGGGAGGGGAAGGAGAGAGGGTTGTTGGGCTTGCCCATTTAACTGAATAAGTGAGTTCCACATTCAGGGAGAGACTCTATCTAAAAAAAAAATGTAGAGTGTGATTGAAGACAACACCGAACATTGACATCTGCGTATTTGCACAGATGGGTGCATACATACCAGCAGACATTACACACACACACACACACACACACACACACACACACACACACACACACACACACACACACACACCAATACCATCCTGAGTTACCTGGTGTAGTAACAAGCTCTAGGTGATACCAGGATTAGTGCAACACCATTTAAAAGTAAAAAATTTAAAAGTATCTGGAGAGAAGAAACAGTAGATAAGGGCATTGGCTCCATAAGACCCAGGTTCAATTCACAGATATACAATATGAGGTGATACAACTATACATATTAAAAAAACCCTGCTTTTGCTTTTTATTCTTAAAAAATCAGTATCATACTGACGTCACCCCCCTTTTCTAACATGGATGTCTTTCTATGTCATTATTGGTGTGTAGAATTTTAATGGCTATGCAGCGTACTGTGGCATGAAGGGGAATCTTCAACTGGTAGACGTGTTGACTATATAAATTTTCTTTCTTAGAAAGAGCAATACCATAAAAACCTCTGCATTTTCTTGCATGGATAATTGTACCCTTACCGTTTTATGACAAGTTTGTAGGAATGGAATAGACATTGGTTTTGAGCCTGGGGATCCTGACCTTTTTCACAGGGGATTGCGTATCAGATATTTACATTCTGATTCATGGCGGTACCAAAATTACAGTTATGAAGTAGTAATGAAAATAATTTTATGGGTGGGCTCACCACAGCATGAGACTATCAAAGGGTTGCAGTGTTAGGAAAGCTGAGAATATTGACACATAAGGTAAAGTGACCTCAGAGGATTTACACAGAAAATTTTCTCTAAAGAAATTAATCCTAATTACATGATGTGATACTTAGTCTCCATTTCAGTCTGACTGGATAGAGAAATGCCCGTGACACACCCACAGTGTGTGAGCCAGTGAGGAGGAAGTTTCCAAAGAGATACAAAGAAGCAGGAAGCTCCAGCCAGGGTGAGTGGAGGCATCCCATAGGCTGGGATCCTGGACCAAATAAAGTGAGCTGAGCATCATCATTCATTATTCTCTTCTTCCTGACAGTGATACCATGTGGCCTTCTTGTTGATAATGGACCACACTCTCAAACTGTGAGTAAAACAAACCCCTTTCTTCAAGCACTCCAGGTTGTGTCATAGTAACAAAAAAAGTAACTAATATAGATTGCTATGTCACAATTGAAAGACATAAGGAGGCTGGAGGATTTGGTTCAGTGGTAGAGCTCCTGCCTAGAGTCCCCCAGTGAGGGGCTGGGGTGTGGCTCAGTGGTAGAGCCCCTGCCTAGAATCCCCCAGTGAGGGGCTGGGGTGTGGCTCAGTGGTAGAGCCCCTGCCTAGAATCCCCCAGTGAGGGGCTGGGGTGTGGCTCAGTGGTAGAGCCCCTGCCTAGAATCCCCCAGTGAGGGGCTGGGGTGTGGCTCAGTGGTAGAGCCCCTGCCTAGAATCCCCCAGTGAGGGGCTGGGGTGTGGCTCAGTGGTAGAGCCCCTGCCTAGAATCCCCCAGTGAGGGGCTGGGGTGTGGCTCAGTGGTAGAGCCCCTGCCTAGAATCCCCCAGTGAGGGGCTGGGGTGTGGCTCAGTGGTAGAGCCCCTGCCTAGAATCCCCCAGTGAGGGGCTGGGGTGTGGCTCAGTGGTAGAGCCCCTGCCTAAAATCCCCCATTAAGGAGTTGGGGTGTGGTTCATGGTAAAGTACAGCAACATTCTGGGTTCTATCCAAAGCACTATCAAGAAAAATTAAAGCAGTACATAACAAAGTTGGGTCTCTTGATCTCCAACATTATTTTCCCCAAATAGTTTGTTTCCAAAGCTTGATGTAATTACAATTCAACAGTGGCCCTGATGTGACCCTTTCAGCACAGTGTACTCAAATCCTGTCTCGCTGAGCTCCTCTGGAGTCCACAGAAGAATGGTTTATGGGATGCCTGTATGGTAGAAGGGTAGGGCAGAGGTTGTTTTATACCTTCTCAGTTTCTCTGTAGAGGTTCTGTGCCACCTGCCTGCTCAATATACCTACAAGTCTGTCACTATCTGTGATTGCTTACCTCAGCCTGCTGTGGAAGGGGATTGCATCCTGACAGCTAGCTACAGCGAGAGTAGTACTCTATGGGCTCCTTACTAACCAACCACCCCCCACCCCGCATGGCTACCCTCTTAGTTTTTTTTCTTTCCTGGTGTTGTGATAAAATCCTGTGACCAAAGCAACTCAAGAGAGAAAGGGTTTGTTTTAGCTCCCAGTTCAAGAATACAACATCATGGTGCTCAAGTCAAGGAGGCTGGAGTGTGACACGCTGGTGACAATCTCATCTACACACAGAAAGCAGAGGTCCATGGAGGCACACTAGTGCTCGGCTCATGTTCTCCATTTACACAGCCCAGGATCCCCTGCCTAGCCACGGTTCCAGCCCTGGTTAAGGTGGGTCTTCTCACATCAAACAATGAAATCAAGATGATAATCCCCGACTGCTGTGTCCAGAAGCCCGTCTTCCAGATGCTTATAGATTCTGACAAGTTGACAACAGTAACCATCATAGCTCCCTAAGGACTAAGACTGCCTCGCTGGCCCCCACACGGTAACTGGTTGTAGGTCTCTGTTAATTCCAAGGTGTAGCTTTTTCCTGGCTTTCTTGGCTTCTAGCCTTTCCCTTCAATTTCGGTCTTAAGTCTGTCCTTCTGGAAAGTGGAATAATGAAAAGGGGGGACAAGGGGGAGGGTGACAGCAGTTCCTACGTTTTATTTGACAAATGGATCCCTTAAGTTCTTCCAAATGATACTTGCTTTTCTCCATCTAGTGTCTCTGATTCTAGCTGGAGAAACATGGGGTGGGCAGGGACAGAAATGACCTTCCCCTGAAATGCAAACCTTGTCTGTAGTACTCAGCCATTTTAAGCTTTCTCCTGGGGTTGGAGGACGCCATGTCTCCGTTTCCCTTTCTCCTGCATTGCTTATGAAGCAGAACACACATAGATTTTGAAAATGAAAGCTCAGAGCAGTTCTGTAAGACGGAATGGGAGAAATAACCTATGAGGGACACATTGTAGGGAAGGTGGAGACAAGTGGATCGCTGGGGCTCAAGTGAGACTCTGTCCCTAAAAACCAAGGTGTCCTGCAAAGCTCAGGAGCCATCGCAGAGGAAGGGGTTTAAAGACTGTAAGAGCCAGTTGTCAGGATGAGCCAGAGTAACATGGATATGACAGCACAGCTGTGGTTCACTGAAACCCATGCTAGAGCTGGCCAGCCAAAATTCCAGCATGGAGAGCAGAAGGGGTGATGAGCCCCCATCCTTAGCTGAGAAGCATCCAAGGGAGGGGGAGTCAGTTTTCTTTAAGATGAACCCCCTCCTACACAGTGAATGTCCCACACCTGATGTATATAGGCAACATAAACTGGATTTGGTGGGTTCTGAAAAACAAAACCCAAACCAAGGTAGACAGCACCTGGGGAACCACAGAGGACACGGTCCTGTGGCTTCTGCATGCCCGCGCATCTGCAAACACATAAGTACACCGAGAAAGACAAGGGCATGGGAGTAGTGTGTGTGTGTGTGTGTGTGTGTGTGTGTGTGTGAGAGAGAGAGAGAGAGAGAGAGAGAGAGAGAGAGAGAGAGAGAGAGAGAGAGAGAGAGAGAGAGAGAGAGAGGATCTGGTCCCTACATAGCAATAACAGGTTCCATTTAGTAAGAAGGTGCACTGTTGCAAACGTGGATGCCCTGGGAAAAGGGCCCCAAATTGATGAAGTGTAGACCATCAAGAACTGCAGAGGAAATCAAGAAACACACCCTTACGATTCTTTCAATTATTGATAAGCCCCTCAGACAGAAAGTGGGAGGCTGGCAAGCATTGCACTGTGACCCCAGGACCACACAGAACTCTACATTCAGTGCTGGAGACATCGAAAATACACCGAGACCCACAGACATTAATCATATAGCCGCTGGGCCACACGGTGGCCTCGATAAATCTCACGGAATAGGTTTCACACGGCCCTTGAGCTCTGATCACATTGCTATTAAGTTAGAAGTTAATACGAAAGGACAAGTTGAAAAATGCTTTCTGGACGGGCGTTTGAGAATGCGTTGCCGTATAACTTAGGGTCTAGGAAGAGAGAGCTAGAAGGAAGGTGTTTCTCTGAGAGAGGGCCTTGCTTTGTAGCCCAAGTCTGACCTGGGAATTCGCTTTAGCCTAAGCCAGCATTGAACTCATGGTGACCCTCCTGCACCAGTTTCCTAAATAGCTCTTTAAGTACAAATTATTTAAGCTCAATCATTCCAATTATACTTAAATATTTAGGGTAAAATCCTGACAATTTGCACACCATTCTAAATTTTAAGTCTGCATTTCTTTAAAAAAAAGTTTTATTTTTATTTAAATACAATTTTTTATTATGTACAAAATTATATGTGAGTCTGTAGGTATATGTGTGTGGGCACAGTGTGTAGGTATGTGTGGAGGACAAAAGAGGGTGTCGGATCCTTTGGAAATGGAGAGATAGGCAGTCGTGAGCTGCCTGGTGGGTGTGGGAACTGAGGTCAGGTTCTTGAAAAAACAGCAGGTGTATTTAGATGCTGAGCCATGTCTTCTGCTCCATTATATTTATATTTTCTTTATGGCGAAAGTCTTAGAATATTTACGGGTCTGTTTTCTGATAATAATATCAATGCCACTAGTTTAATTGGAAAACTAAACATGGTGGAAGATTTGGTTACAGTTTTATATTATTTGTTTCTTTGGGTCCAAAATGCCCAGAAAGCAGGGTTGAAACTATCAAATGTGGCAACAATTCTTTTCATTATGTGCGGATTTTACCACTTCATATGTGGTTATATCCACCGATTTCAGTTTGTCAATATTTTTAAGGGGTGACGGAGAGATGGTTGAGCAGGGCTTGTTAAATAGTCCTGAGAACCAGAGTTTGGATTCCAGTGCCCATGTGAGAAGCAGAGCTTCCAGCATGTGGGGCAGGCAGAGACAGGAGCTGGTTTCCGAATAGAGAAAAAAAAAATGTGTCTCATGTTCAGGGAGAAATCTTGCCTCAAACAGAGTGGGAGGACTCCCCTGGCTTACTCCAGTCTTCACACATGCTCACATAGGCAGTGCGCCCAGACCTCTTCTTTTTTAAGGCTGAATAGTATTCCCCATATCCAAAGGCAATATGATCGTACGGCAGAGGGATCTGTGCTTCCACATTCACTCCAGTGTTGCTCATCACAGCGTGAATATTCCCTGGCGGATGAGTGGACACTGAAGATGTGTCAGATGACGGTAGAGGCAAATTGGAATTTATTTTAAAAAGAGAAATGTAGTAAATCCCAATTTGTTTTTATCATCTTAAATAAGAGTTTATCAATTTGCCTGGCATGATATGTGTTAAGCAATCTATTTTCTTACCCTGAGATGAAAGCTAATGTTATAGGACCCTTTGCTGAGTTCTTGTGAGTACCTGGACACCCGTGCACACACATCCAAGAAAGAGTCTGAACTATCCAATTGGCTATGCTTCAGGGCTCTGCAGAGTCATTTCTGCCGGCACAAAGTCCTCACTGGATGCCCAGCAAGTGTCAGAACTGTAAGATTTTTTTCTTTAAAAATTGTCCATTCTGGGGTGTTCCATTATTAGCAGCAAACCAAGCATAAATAGTAGCCTGTCCTGGCTAACACAGTATGATAATTTCACAGACTCACTCTCCCCTCTCTTCTCTCAACACACACACACACACACACACACACACACACACAACTTTCCCCCTAAACTGGTACATATCAAAACAACAAACAAACAGTAAAAGACCCCTCCCCCCCACACCATTACCACCACCACCACCAACAACAACAAAAAAAAAAAAACAAAAGAAAAAAATGTTATCTTTTGGGAAACAGTGATGACTAAGCTCAGTTGTCAACTTGATGAGATGTAGAATCCGTCACCTGAGAGATGGACCTCTAGGCTTGTTCATGGGAGATGATCTTGATTAGGTTAATGGAAGAAGGAGGGTATACCCACTGTGGGTGGTATCATCCCCTAGGCTGTAATTCTGGACTGCATATATATTAAAAAAATGAGAAAGTGAGCTGAGCACCAGCATTCACCTCTCTCTGATTGTAGTAGATGCCACGTGAGCAGCTGCCTTATGCTCCGGTCAATGCACCCCTCCCCATGTGATGAGCTGGGCTCTCAAACTGTGCACCAGAGCAAACTCTCTCTCCCTTAAGTCAGGAAATGGGACACTGAGACAGAGACCCGGGATGAACTCAGAGAACAGTCTAAATGAAGTAAGACAAAGACTGCATGACCCCACCTATGCGAGAAATCTACAAATGCGGTACTCATAGAAATGGAACCGTGGCTAAAGGTGGAACAGTGTGGGCAGAAATAAACAAGGTTACAGCCACAAAGGTTAATGCATTCTGGTGGTCTAACGTGCAGCCTGGAGCTCATGGTGTAGGCCAGGCTGGCTGGCCGTTGAGCCTCAGCTGTTTTTAGCTCTTCAGAGTTTGGTTTACAAGCTCACGCCACTGTGTGCAGTTTTTCATGCTGGCTCTGGGGACTGAACTGGGGTCCTCGCCCTTGCTCAATGGATGTGAGCATTGTTACTTTGAATTGTTTGCACCAACAGTTGCCCCAAATCCCATGTTCTAAGTGCTCCTCACCTGCTGGATCAAGCTGCCGCCCCCTACAGGGCTGCCAGGATCTGACCTGATCTTGCTTTGTGTTTCTGCAAACCCAGTGGTGAAATAGTGTTTAATTCTGTTCTAATTTGCATCTCCCTGATTACCGACCACACCATCGCTTTCAGATTAAACAAAAGCAGTGAGTGGTTCTCAATGAGGGACAATTTTTTTTTTCCCACTTGAGGGACAATTTGGCACTGTCTCCAGACACTTGGATTGTCACATGGTTGTTGGCTAGAGACCACAGATGCTGCCCAGCATTCCATAGTGCGCCTGGACGAGAAGGTCCACAGGCTGATGAGGAGAAACCTGAGTCCCTAAAACTGTGTTTGATAAATGCTCTCATAGCATCTAAACTGTGGGGCTGAACTGCATCATTCTTAAATAATCTCTAGGGTTATTATAAAAAAGCGTCATCATGAGACATTTCCCAGTCAAACCTCGTCTTTTGTACACATGCTTTGGAGATTGGCTGGAGAGGACATCCCATCATGGCAGTTAGCAATATGGCTGTCTACAGTGTGGTCATAGGGCATGATATAACCATTGCCATCGTGGAATAGAGATTACCTTAGCCCAGTAGCCATGGCAACAAAATAAACAGAAAGATGCAGAGGAAGCCAGGACTATGGTAATGATAGCAAAGCTATTAACACTTCCTGGTTGAAAAGGAAAGGGGCGGGTCAGAGGACCTTTACCTGGGAGCCCAGCATCACTTCTTTCTTCCTTCTCCCAGCTGCAAGTGATGGAGATGCCAGGGTACCAAGGGCATGGGGTACTGACGGAAAGGGGACTCCATGCTGGCTTCTGTGAGGTTTTCAGTCACTGTAGCATGAGACTTTGTCTTGAAGTGGCTATTTTTAGGCTCACCTATATCCCTGTCAGTCACCCCTCACCTGTCAGTCACCCCTCACCTGTCAGTTACCCCTTGCCTGTCAGTCACCCCTCGCCTGTCAGTCACCCCTCACCTGTCAGTCACCCCTCACATGTCAGTCACCCCTCACATGTCAGTCACCCCTCGCCTGTCAGTCACCCCTCGCCTGTCAGTCACCCCTCACATGTCAGTCACCCCTCGCCTGTCAGTCACCCCTCGCCTGTCAGTCACCCCTCGCCTGTCAGTCAGCCCTCGCCTGTCAGTCACCCCTCACCTGTCAGTCACCCCTCACCTGTCAGTCACCCCTCACATGTCAGTCACCCCTCACATGTCAGTCACCCCTCGCCTGTCAGTCACCCCTCGCCTGTCAGTCACCCCTCACATGTCAGTCACCCCTCGCCTGTCAGTCACCCCTCGCCTGTCAGTCACCCCTCGCCTGTCAGTCAGCCCTCGCCTGTCAGTCAGCCCTCGCCTGTCAGTCACCCCTCGCCTGTCAGTCACCCCTCGCCTGTCAGTCACCCCTCACCTGTCAGTCACCCCTCACCTGTCAGTCACCCCTCACATGTCAGTCACCCCTCACATGTCAGTCACCCCTCGCCTGTCAGTCACCCCTCGCCTGTCAGTCACCCCTCACATGTCAGTCACCCCTCGCCTGTCAGTCACCCCTCGCCTGTCAGTCACCCCTCGCCTGTCAGTCAGCCCTCGCCTGTCAGTCAGCCCTCGCCTGTCAGTCAGCCCTCGCCTGTCAGTCACCCCTTGCCTGTCAGTCACCCCTCGCCTGTCAGTCACCCCTCATGTCAGTCACCCCTCGCCTGTCAGTCACCCCTCACCTGTCAGTCACCCCTATGTGAGGAAGCCCAAGAAACATGTTGGTTCCCCAAGAAGTGCTTAGGAGTCATTGTTGCCTTGGTCTGTGGCTGGTGTCCTATATGCAAAGGGTAGACATTTGTTTATGTTTTTCAAGGAAAAAGTTCACGCAGCACAGGCATATGTGAGAGGGTTAGTCACATGTGTGAACTTTAGCAGCAAGGGAGGCTGGAAAAGCGAGACCTTTATTCCTCTGTCTCCCCTCTTCACAAATAGATGAGGATTTGTCCAGCACCAAAAGAGCTTAAAGCCTTGGGTTTACAAGATGAATAACAAATGTACCAACGTGCCAAAGAGTAGATTAGAAGACAAAATGAGATGAGAAAGTCACTGGCATCATGGAGATTTCTTAGTGGTTTTGGTTTTTTTGTATTGATTTGTTTTTTCCATAGATGCCAATCTCTGATCCCTCCCTTCTTACTTGGGGACTAAATTATGCTTTCAAATCAAGTAATTTTTATGGACTGATTGAATGACTTCATTGACTTGAAAGAACATTCCAGCAACTGCTTTTAATTGCCTTTCCCTTTAAATCAGAGGTGCTTATATTCAGGCCTGGATCTGCATCAAATTAGGTGATTATATGTTGTTGTGGTGACAGCTTCTGCTCTTTTTTCTTCAAAGTGAATGGACTGTTCACTTCTCCCCTGGATGTAATGACCTGTGCACAGAGTAACACCTGGCATGCTGGGTGACCAGCCTCCCAGGAGAGGTGAATTTGCACAGCATGGGTGACTCTCTTAGAATTCTAACCAAAAGGACTCAGCTAGGGGCTGGAGAGAGGGCTCAGTAGTTAGAAGTGCCTACTGCTCTGCCACAGGACCCGGGTTCAGATCCCAGCACCCACACTGGGCAGCTCACAAACAGGTATAATTCCAACTCAAGGGAATTTCTTGTTCCCGTCTGACCTCCACAGGTACCTGCTCTCTCAAAAATATTTACTCTTTTAAAAAGAGAGCTAAACAAAAGGTAAGAGAAGATAATGATAATAAATAAAAGATACCACAGTTAGTGACTCGTGGTTACTATGCAAACATGAGAACCCGAGTTTGAATCCCCCAGCGGCTGTATAACACTGGGCATGGCAGCCTGCTCCTGGAACCCGTCTCCTGGATGGGTGGATGAGGGAGAGTGTATACAGCTGGATCCCCAGGGCCTACTGGCCAGTCAGTCTGGCTCAAACAGTTCAGTGAGATCCTTTTTATCTCAAAGGAATAAGAAGAACCTTGCTAGAGGATGAGCCTCAACATTTCCCTCTGGCCTTCACATGTGTGTATGGGTGAATGCACACCTATATACCCGCACACACATGAGGTGTGCACGCATACCACATGCACACCCAGAGACACAGAAGATAAGGAAAATGGCAGTCAGAATGAAAAATGAAGAATGGTGATTTCTACTGAGTTTGGTTTTTATTTGAATTAGCTCATCAGAGCACAGAGAGAAATGGATTGAAGATCCATCTTGGGTTTACTGCTACTGCTTTATTCATAGCTACATGTATAGTATTGCCAGGGAGGAGACCGACAAAGCATGGAGAGAGAGGCAGTTGCAGCTGAGGGGCAGTAATAAAAATGATGTAATTGTGTCTGAGGAGATAGCTCCCTTAGTAAAATTCTTGCTGTGTGTCCTAGTTAGGGTTAATTGTTAACACAACACAGCAAAGAGCCACCTGATTGGAAAGCCTTGAATGAGGAACTGTCTGGATAAGATTGGTCCTTGTTGTAAGAAGTCAAGCCCACTGTGGGCAGCACCATCCCTTAGGCAGAGGTGGTCCTGAATTGTATAGAAAGCTAGCTAGGAATGAGCCATCCACTAAGCAGCAATTCCTCCCTGGTTTCCATTTTAAGTTCCTGCTGGCATTGTGCCCTGACTTCCCTTAGTGATAGACTGTGGCTGGGAAGTGTAAGGTAGAATGAACCCTTCCCCCTACCTAAGTTGCTTTTGGTCAGTGTTTCATCACAGCCCCCAAATGGAAACTATACCACTGTACAAGCAGGAGGAGCTGAGTTCAGTCCCCAAGACATATGGTAAAGAGCCATCAAGTTAACACAGGCATGTAACCCCAGTACTGTGAAGGTAGAGACAGGAAGATCCCTGGGGCATGCTAGCTAGGCTAGCCTAACCTGCCGGGGGTGGGAGGGTCTCCAGGCTAGAAAGAGACCCTGTTTTACAAAATGAGATGGAACCCCCTCCCCCCGGGAGGAACACTCAAAGCTGTACTCTGCCACCCTTACACCATCTGTGCCCAATGACGATGTCACAAGCAGACTGTAAGGTTTGCAGCTAAGGCCATTTCCCCAGCACATGCAGGAAGATGATCGCAGGATAAAGGCTGCTCAGAAATTCAGTTCTTTGAGCACCTTGAAAAGTGGAGAGTATAAGCGGCTATCATGAAATAAAATCTAGTCAGAATAATTTGCCCGTGCTTGAAAGTGAATTAGCCACAGAGATGCTGACAGGTGGGGATGAGGGATTCGGTGTTTGCCATCTGCTCAATTATCAGGGCGATAATTACTTGAAACGACCTTTCAGCTCATCTCTAGACAAGAACAGATAAAATATTCCCAATCCATTGTGTGTGTGTGTGTGTGTGTGTGTGTGTGTGTGTGTGTGTGTGTGTGTGTGTGTGTGAGCTTTGGTGTCTTAATTCGTTTTGAACAAAGCGAACTGAATACAGGACAATAGGGGAGGGAGTGGAGCATCTGGAAGGTTAACCATGAGACTCTCGTTTTTAATGTGAGAATTAACAGGCTAGGGTGGGAAGAGTCAAGTCTGCTCACGATCCCAGAGGTTTCCACGTGAGATTGGTGGACTCCATCGTTTCTGGATGAGGCAGAGCATCATGGGAAGGGTGTGACGGAGGAGGCAAGCTGCTCCCCGTATGGTGGCCAGGAAGCAAAGATAGAATCAGCAACTGGTCAGGAGAGGGCAGATCACTCAAGGACCCAGCTAGTTCTTGCTCCCTGCAGGTCTAGAACCTCACAGCTGTCTATTCCAATTTAAAACTTAATGCATCAATTCGTGAGTGCATATGTGGGCATGTAAGGATGGACACATGTGTGTACACACGAGGGTAGAGGACAACCTTGTGTGTCATGCCTTAGATGCTGCCAGCCATTTTTATGCATGTGTGTATGTGTGCGTGCATGTGTTCATGTGTGTGTAGTGTGCATGTGTGTGTGTGCATGTAGTGTGTATGTATGTAGTATGTACATGTATATGCGCATGTGTATGTAGTGTGTATGTAGTATATGTGTGTATGTGTATGTAGTATGTGTGTTTATGTAGTATATGTGTATGTATGCATGTGCATGTGTATGTGTAGTATGTGTATGTAGTGTGTGTGTATGTAGTATGTATATGTATGTAATGTGTGTATTTGTGTGTGCATGTGTGTGTGGATGTGTGTGTGAGTATATGTAGTGTGCACGTGTATATGCATGTGTGCATGTGTATGTAGTGTGTGTTTGTATGTAGTGTGTATGTGTATGTAGTATGAGTGTATATGTGGTGTGTGCGTGCATGTGTGTGTATGTATGTATGTGCATGTGTGTGTACATTTGTGTGTATCCATATGGGTGTGTGTCCGTATGTCTATGTAATATGTGTGTGTATGTGGTGTGTGTGTATGTGTGTGTGTGCATGTGCATGTGTGTGTGAGGGTGTGTATATGTGTGTTTATGTGTGTATGTGTGTGTATATGTGTGGGTGCATGTGTGTGTATGTGTGCGTGTGTAAGTTAAGAGATTAACATTGGAGGCCATTCTTCAGGAACTATCTTGTTTCTTGAGACAGGGTCTTCTGCTGGTCTGAATTTGTTGATCGGGTTAGACTGGCTATTGAGCACCAGGAATCTGCCTGTCCCTACCTCCCCTAGGCTCAGATTCTAAGCATGCACTGTCATATCTCACTTTTTAAAAAATGTGCATTTTATTGAACTCAAGTGTCGTGTCTCTCTAAAATCCCTGGTTTGGCTGGAACTCACAGTGTAGTTTAGGCTGACCTCTAACACACGGGCATCTGCCTGCTTCTGCCTGCCGGTGCTGTCTTCAAGGCGTGTACCACCACAGCGGTCCATTTTGATATTTAAGATGTCTTCTGTGCCAGTAGCAGCCTTTGAAGTCTGGATCTGCCGTGAACTCTGGCTCTAAGTGTCCACCCATCTGATGGACACTTCTATCTGGAGCTTCCAGATTTAAAAAAAGAGTCTCAAACAGTGCCTGTGGCCTTCCAAGGGTCATGTCCAGGATCATCACTCTTTTAAATAACGGGCTTTGAATGTGTTTACATTTTCTATTGCTGTGACAGATACTGCAGACTTATATACGTTACAGAGAGAAAGGGTTAATTGGGTTTAAGTTCTGATCCAAGGTGCAATGAGAGGAGGCATGTACAGATCCAGCCAGAGGCTGTTTTAACTCAGAATCACTGTTTAGATAACCTACTAAACTCATAACCCATTAATTCAATAATTGTGTGAATGGATTGGTACATTCATGAGGTCAGAGCCCTATTCACCTCTTAAAGGTCCCACCTGGCTCCACCTCTTGATCTCTCACAATAATTAAATTTCAGTGAGTTTCAGGGGAGAGTAACATGTAAGATCCAGCTTTTCCCTCTTTTGATTTATTGAGTTATGAATCTAAATATCCAAGAGACTCATGTTTATTAAGTTTAGTGGGAGAGCCCCTGCCTAGAATCCCCCAGTGAGGGGCTGGGGTGTGGCTCAGTGGTAGAGCCCCTGCCTAGAATCCCCCAGTGAGGGGCTGGGGTGTGGCTCAATGGTAGAGCACCTGCCTAGAATCCCCCAGTGAGGGGCTGGGGTGTGGCTCAGTGGTAGAGCCCCTGCCTAGAATCCCCCAGTGGGGCTGGGGTGTGGCTCAGTGGTAGAGCCCCTGCCTAGAATCCCCCAGTGGGGCTGGGGTGTGGCTCAGTGGTAGAGCCCCTGCCTAGAATCCCCCAGTGAGGGGTTGGGGTGTGGCTCAGTGGTAGAGCCGCTGCCTAGAATCCCCCAGTGGGGCTGGGGTGTGGCTCAGTGGTAGAGCCCCTGCCTAGAATCCCCCAGTAAGGGGCTGGGGTGTGGCTCAGTGGTAGAGCCCCTGCCTAGAATCCCCCAGTGAGGGGCTGGGGTGTGGCTCAGTGGTAGAGCCCCTGCCTAGAATCCCCCAGTGAGGGGCTGGGGTGTGGCTCAGTGGTAAAGCCATCTGCTTAACGTGCATGAGGCCCTGGGTTTGGTCCAAAGTGCCACACAATTTTTTCATCCATTCTGATAAATGTATAATTGTGTCTCATGTGTTCTAGTTTCTTGTTTTAATATTGAAATACTTTCTATGCTTATTGAGTATGTGAAGGATCAAAGATCTTATTGTGTGAAGTATTTGTTTAAACCTGCTTTCCACTTCACATTTGGATTCTCTCTCTCTTCCTCTCCATTATTTTAAGACAAGGTCTTTCTATTAACCGTTCCAGAACTTGTTCTGTAGACCAGGCTGGCCTTGAACTCAGAGATCTGCCTGCCTTTGCCTCCTGAGTGCTGGGATTAAAGGCGTGGGCCATCTCTCTTTCTTCTTCATCAGAGCTGAACTGCTCATACCTCACCCATATCTTCAAGCTGCCGTCTCTCACCTTTATTGACAAACAGAGCTTCCATATTTTTAAAGGTTTTGGAGACACGGTCTCATTGTGAGCTCAGATAGACTTCAAGCTCACGATAGTACTTTTCTTTGAGTGTTCTCTGTTTTGTTACACACTTTCACACACACCCCAGTGTAGTAGGAGGTTTCTGGCCTAGCATCAAGGTTTAGGCCCACAGACCCGCACAGACACACAGATGCTTACAATAGTTTTTATGCTGATCAGCCTAAGGCCCAGGCATATAGCTTGCTAGCTCTCTACCTGTCATCTAACCCATGACTCTTAACCTGTTCAGCCATGTGGCTCAGTACCTTTTCTCACAGCAGCATGGTTGTCCTCTGCTTCCTTAGGCTTCTCTCTGGCATTCTGCTCTGTGCTTCCTGTTCTCAGAGTTTTCTTAGTCTGGTAGCTCCGCCCACACTTCCTGCCTGCCTTCGGCCAATCAGCGTTTTTTATTAAACCAGTGGGTGGGACAATTATTTACAATGTAACAACATAATCTGTGTTGATTGTTGTATGCCATACATTCATGCGTGCACATGGATGGATACATGTGCTGTGTGTTACATGTATGTGTGTGTTTTATAATTTTGTGTGTTCGCATGTATGTGCATGACCTGCAAGGTGGCACACATGTGGATGCTGCATGTGTATTGTGTGTGTGTGCGTGCAGGTATGTGTGTAGTATTTGTGTTGTGTATGTGGGCGGTGCATGTGGAGGCTAGTGGTTGATGTTGAGTATTGCCCTTTATTGATTCCCACTTTAATTTTGGAAATAATGTTTCTCACCCTGGAGCTCACTCATTAGGTCTTGCCGGCTGGCCAGTGAAACCCAGGAACTCCATCTTTCCAGTCTCAAGATTGCAAGCAGGAGCTGCAACACCTGGCTCTTTACCTGAGTTCCGGGGGATCAAACTCCGGTCTCCTGTCTATATGGCAAGCACTTTATCAACTAAGCCATCTCTCCAGCCCCTTCAGATAAAATTCTTATATGTGAGACAGTTGTCAGGATGAATGTGCCCCTGTGGGATCCAGTGGCTGCTGGGGTGTTTATTGAAGAGTAACAATGTCAATCAAATGGCCATCCGTGTACAGACCTGGCCTCCATTCTGCCCTGAATGGCCCCCTAGTCCCTCTGGGTGCCTATAGCACAGATCTCATGACTACAGCTTTTATGTGAGCCCATATCTAGACTTTATATCATCCTTTCAACCTTGTCCTTCACAGCTGCACGAAGCCCTCTCCCTAAGCAAGGCCGGCTTGTCTTTCAATTTATTTATTTGCCACTCTGTTTGTGCTTTTAGAATGCAAAATGAAAAATTGTACCAATACACTCATATAAACTAAAAGATATTCTGTGCTTGAGACAGGCAAGGAGGAGGGGCTGATGCACACCAGCTACTTACCCCTCCTGGCTCATCTCTGTCCAGTTACTCAGTCAGCTGTTCGTTCCGTATGTATTTATTGAGCTCTTGCTGTGTGTCAGAGAAGGAAAACATGGGTGCTGGGGAGATGTCTCAAAGTGCTGAGTTGATCATCAGAACATCTGCAAATAAAATAATAGCGTGTACCTATAATTCCAGCGTTGGGGAGGTGGGCACAGGTGCATTCCTGATTAGCCTAGCAAAATTAATGAGCTCTGGCTTCAGAGAAAGATACCGCCCTCTCAACACACACACACACACACACACACACACACACACACACTCACAGAGAGAGAGAGAGAGAGAGAGAGAGAGAGAGAGAGAGAGAGAGAGAGAGAGAGAGAGAGAGGGAGGGAGAGGAATCCTTTAAAGCTTCTAGTTTTGAGAAGATAAAGATCTTATTAACTATTTGGGCCCCAGATTGTGAAGAGGCTTATGAAGGAGAGAGAAGGGAGATAAAACAGTGCAGGGGTCCTGAGGCAGGCCAGCGCCAATCAGCCCTGAAAACAGCAGAAAGAGGCCCTAGAAACTCACTAATTCACTATTTACCTCTGCTCCCCCAGCCCCTGGTTCCCTGGTCATTTTTCCTTCTCCCCCTCCCTCCTTCTCCTCTTCTTCTCCGAGACTGGGTCTCATTATCTATCTAAGGGCGACCTGGAACCACCAGGTCCTCCATCCTCCCCTCGACCCTCCCTGTGTCCATGCTGTTACAGATGTCCGCCACCCTACCACACTCAAGTGACATTTCTCACGTGACAGCTTCATTTAGGACTGAGTTCGTCAGAGGTTGGAAGATCCATGAAGATGGGGATGGGGTCCTACCTTTTTTTTTTTATTTCTCAAATAATGTTCTGTTCAGTGTGCAGAGGGGGTATTGGGCATCATTTGTGGAACGTCCCTTCTACACTTGGTCGGGATTTAGAGGTGCTTGTTCACACAGTCCACAAGCTCACCTCTGACTTTTTGAGTAGATGAGTTATTTGCCTTGAGGAAATCAAATTAATAACCCACGCAAACGTGCCCCACACCTTCTGGTTTATGTTTAAAGACTTAACACCGCTCATTTATTAACTTCTACATTAATTTACAAGGGTCTCTAGCTCTTAGTTACCTAAAGATCCTTCAAGGGACATTGTAGTATGTAGAGAAATAAGTAAATATTTAGAGTGATAATGTCTGCTGACCTCGGGGTCAGGGAAAGTAAAGAATTGGCTGTTACAGGCTGTGTGCTCAACTGACTGCATGCAGCCTTGTCATTAACGAGGTCAATAATAGCAGAGGTGGAAACTCTGAACACAAAGAGGACATCACGTGATGAACGTCATCCATCATACACGGTGACACTTCAGCCCTGTGTACAGTGGGAGGAAGCAGACCTGATGTGGTGTTGGAAATGTAGAACAGAGGACATGCCCATGTCCTCATTGTTCTGCTGTTGGAGGTGTCTCAAGAAAGAACATGACATAATGGATCTTCAGTTTCTATGGACACTCTTGCTACTACCCACCTCATAGGACTGTCCTGGCCTTGCTCTTTGCGACAGGGTCTCATTACATACCCAAGGGTGACCCAAAACTGTCCGTCCCGTGACCAGTGCTGTGACAAGTTTGCCCCAACTTGGGGTCTGTGAGCTATGAACTCCTACCTATTTATGCAAAGCCTGTACACCAAATGTTTATTTTTCCATGTGTGTGCACATGTCCATGTGGCTTTTATGCACAAACGTGCATGTGGGTGGAAGCCAGAGGTTGACACTGGGTGCTTTTCCATTGTTCTCCACTTTGTATTTTGAGGCAGGGTCTCTCACCTGAGAGCTCACTGATTCAGCTAGGTTGGCTAGTCAGCAAACCCCGGGGCTCTTCCTGTATTTATCTTCCAGTGTTCCGGATTACAGGCTCCTGTAGTTGTACTCAGCTTTTATATGAGTGCTGGGAATCTGAACCCAGGCTCTCACACTTCATTAACTGACCCCTCCAGGTTACTTTTGACTCATTTTGGCCACAAATGTGGAGTTTTCCTTTCCTAACTGAAACACTATGGGACCACATTAGACCTTTAAGGGGGAGTGTCCCTAGATGCCTTCTGAGATGCTTCTTGAACTGTTTTGGCTTAGCAGAAAGTTTGGGCTCAGAGCCCTTCACCCCTTTCTCTAAGATGTCTTATAACACAGCTTTCCTTTGGAGGCCAGCAGTCTGTGATTATCTTTTTTTTTTTTTTCCCTTTTAAATGAGGCATTTGCTGCCGGTGTGTGGGTATCTGAAGCTGCCTTCAAAGAGCATGTCTCACACCACGCAGAGCTTCTCTCCCACTTTGAATGAATGGAAATTCTCTTTAAGTATAATTCTGTCTGGGAGCTTGACACAGGTGGAAAAATTCATTTAGCATCAGCCAAAATTTCTCCTCAGCAGAAAAACAGTTATCAGATTCCAGACCCAGGTGTCTTTCTAGGTGACACTCTAGGTGTCAGCGTGAAAATGCTCTATAGAGGTGTTTCTGTCCTGATTCCCACAAGGCATGCAGTTCAGACAAAGGTTAAAAAAAATGCACCCAAAGCCTCCTCTAAAGAGTTGTTATGGAGCAATCCAACAGAGAGTCACCAGTTCCATGCTTCCAAGAACCATATGTGACCCAGCTGTCCTTGTGGGCAGACAGCCGAGGGACCCTCAGACAGCATGCTGTAGGGATACTGCATGCTTGTGTCTATTGCTACAATGTTTGCAACAGGTGAGTGGTGGAAGCAGCCTTGATGTCTGTCAACAGAATGGTAGAGAAAAGCATAGTGTACACATAGTGGTGCTTTATTCAGCAGCCTAGAAGAAGGAAGTCATGTGGTTTGCAGGAAAATCACAGATCACTGTGCTAAATGAAATAAGCCAGGCTCAGAGGAGCATGGCATGCTTTCTCTCATGCATGGAATATTAATTTAAATATATGTGTATATTCAAATATATATAGACATATATGTGCGTATATAAATATATACATATTTCATGATAAGTGTGTGTGTGTTTGATATGCAAACAGAGAGATAACTGTGTTGGGAGAGAAAGGAGCTGAGAGGCAGGAGGGGGAAGAAAGGGTAAGTTGGTGAGATACAAAATACATGTTTTCTCTCATGCGTGTTATCTGAATGTATATTATATGGATGTATATTACATGGATATGCGTATTACATGGCGTCTTAGGTTCTTTTGTTGCTGTGATAAAAACCCATGACCAAAAGTGACTTCCAGGTACCAGCCCGTCACTGAGAGAAATCAAGGTAGGAACCAGGAGGTAGGAGGAGGGTCGCAGAAGCCACCACGGAATGCTGTTCATTGACTTGCTTGCTCATCTGATTTTTTTTTTTTTTTTACATCCTTCATGATCTCTTGCCTAGGAATGAGATCATCCACTGTGTGCTGAGCCCTCCCACATCACTCATTACTCAAGACAATGCCCCACAGACTTGATAATGGCTAATCTGATGGAGATATTCCTCAGCTGAGGTGCCTTCTTCACAGGTGACTCTAGCTTGTGTCAAGTTAGCAAAACCCAACCAGGACAGTAACATATGGACATATTTTTACATATATCTCTCTCTATATATGTTATATGGATGTGTATATTATGTATGTATATAGATATGTGACATGAAGAGGAAAGGTGGACCGTATCCCTTGGAACTTTAAGTCAAAATAAACCTTTTCATCTCTTACCTTGCTGTGCTCAAGCATTTTGTCATAGTAATGGAGAAAATAATTAGCACAGCTCCCTAAGCTCAGGCTATATAAAGTGTGATTCAACTCTAATCAGGCATGATATCAAACCTGATTGCAGCAGATGCCAAATCTTAAAAAAATCAAGCCAAGCATTTAATTTAGCATCTTCCTTATGAACCACATACAGCTTTCTAGAATTTTCCAACATATTCTCTGAAAAGCAGGCAAAACAAAAAAAAATAAGATCAGGGTTGGGGAGGGGGCTTAGTCGGTGAAGTGCTTGTCACCTGAGCAAGAGGACCTGAATTTGATTCCCAGAATCAATGTAAAAATCATAGCATAGTGTCATGGGATTGTAATCTGAGGGCTGGGGACCAGGTCACAGAGGATCCCTAGGGCTGGCTGCTCAGTTAGCTTAGCCTGATTGGTGAGCTCATGGCCAATGAGAAATCCGTCTCAAAAGCCAAAGTGGAGGTTGAAGATAGGCTTTGTGTTTAAGAGCAGATACTGCTGTTCTCAAGGACCAAAGTTCTATTCACATCATCCACATCCAGTGACTCACAAGTGCCTATAACTCCAACTCCAGGGTGCCCTCTGGTTCTGAGGGTACTGTACTCACGTCAAACACGCATACAGAACACACACACACCAGCAGCAGCAGCAGCCAAAACAGAGGATGGCACCCGAGCTTGACCTCTGGCCAGCACAGAGACACAGAGACAAGTATGCGCACTCACAGACACTCTCCCACTCCCACACATATGCACAAACGGGAAAAATACAAAATCTACTCGTGCACTGCAACACACCTCAGTGCAGAGCTTCTAGAATCTCAAGTTTTGTTCTGCCCCCCCTCTTCCACCTGCCTTGGCCATTTCTCTTCAGTTGGAAGTGTTATCCCCTCAAATAGGAATCCTCCCCGATATCCAAGCTACCCAGAAGCAGGCTCACGTTTGCCTTCTCAGCATCTCTGCCCTTCACTCCGGTTTAATTCCTCGAAAGCATCAGGTACAGAGAAGATAAAAACCTGAGCTCAGCAGCCAGGGCAGCTTCAGACCTCACAGCTACTCCCCAATTAGGATATTTTCTGTGCCGTTTGTAGGAGATGTAGGTCATAACTTGCAGGGTTTCCTACTTTGGAGAGAGCCCACTGAATTCTCTTGTCCTCTCCATGTAAATGTTAAAAAAAAAAAGTCCCATTATAGACATTCAACTTCTGGGACAATTCTAAGCCTGACTCAGAACATGTGACAGATCAGGTAGCTTAT
Organism: Phyllotis vaccarum; assembly: GCA_033318265.1. Taxonomy (NCBI): domain Eukaryota; kingdom Metazoa; phylum Chordata; class Mammalia; order Rodentia; family Cricetidae; genus Phyllotis; species Phyllotis vaccarum. The sequence continues at coordinate 71,863,158 of JARWLC010000017.1, read as the reverse complement.
AATGAATGGCCAGAGTTCTGTCAGCAGGAAGCATTGTTCTTTGGATGGCAGTGTCCCTTGAAGATTCCTATGTTGGAATACTTGGTCCCAAGCTGGTGGTGCTGTTCTGGGAGTTATGGAAATTTTCATCCTTCTAAAAGCGGGACCTAGCTGTATCTTTGAATAGGAATGTATCTTTGAAATTTATACCTGCCCTCTAGTTTTGGTCCAATTATCAGTGATTCTTAATCTGTGGGTCACGATCCCCACAGGGGTTGCATATCAGATAGCATGCATAGTCAGTATTGACATTTCAATTCATAACAGTAGCAAAATTATAGTTATGAAGCAGCAATGATAATAATTTCGTGGTTGGAGTCACCACAACATGAGAAACCATATTAAAGGGTTGCAGAATTAGGAGGGTTGAAGACCACTGGCTTTGTTGGCTAAGTGTGTTCTTGCTCAAGCGTGAAGACCTGCTTGATGACATGTCTTATAATCCTAGCGCTGAAGAGGTGGAGACAGGAGGATCCCTGGGGCTTGCTGGCCAGCTGGCCTGGCCTTTCTGGTGAGTTGCAGGCTAATGAGAGATCCTGCTTCAAAACACAGGAAGTGCAGCCCTCGAGGAACAACATCAGAAATTCCTCTAGCTCCTGGGCACACCTACACCTGCGCCACATCCAACACACAAATAGAAATCCATATGACAAGAAAAAACTTCACAAAAACAAAAGCCAGAGTCTTCATTTTTCAAGCTGGAGATCAGCCAGGGAATCTGGAACTCGTTCATGAAGCTGATCCCTTCATGGCTTTGGGATAAACTTTAGATTCTGATCAATTACTATTATTGGCCATTCTGTGGTTTCTCCAGGAAGGAATGCCCTTGTGCTTGATGACAGTGAATAATTTAGTGGAAAGTCTTGTGCACTCTGCAGCCAACCTTCCAGTCAAATGGAATCCTTGGCTACACCTGTCTTTTCTTTGCCTTCTGTGGTGGTCTTCCTTACTGATGTCATCCCTGTCAAGCAGATCATACATAAGGGGGACAGTCCCTTTATAATGCTCATAGCATGGAGTTAATTTTTCTTCTGTTTACGCTTCAAGGTAATAAACAGCCACACATTCAAACATGGTCTCATGTTTGCCTATCTAGTTTTATGCTAAGAACATACGACATACTTCTAAACGCATATCTTCCGAAACAGTCTGATGTGTCTCAAGTCTGTCCCCACTGTCACTGAGGATGACTTTGAACTTCTGATCCTCCTGCTTCCCCTGCAAAGTTCTGAGAGTGCAGATGTGCACCACATCTGAAGTGGTGTGGGGATGACACCCAGGGCCTGTGCATGACAGGCAAGCACTCTACCAACTGATCCACTTCCCTGGCCCTCTCAATGAATTTTTAGATAAAAGTGTGAGAGCTTATCAAGAAACAGAGGCCTGAAACTCCGAATTCCCCTTGTCTAACATTGCATTAAGCCCTAGGTTCCATTCCCAGAACTGGATTTTACAGGTAGGGACGCATGTCTGTTATACCCACAACCGGGAGGTGGAGTCAGGAGGATCAGAAGTTCAAGGTCATCATCAGCTACTTAGTGAGTTCAAGGCCAGCCTGGGCAACATGTGACCCCCTTTTAAAAGCAAACAATAAAAGAAGCTTTAATAATACACCACGGAGGCATCAGGGCCCTGTCCCTGTCCCTAATGCTCGAGCTGGCTTTTGGGAACTTATACCGTCTACTGAGTCGCCTTACCCAGCCTTAATACAAGGGGAGGAGCTTAGTCCTACCTCAACTTGATATGCCCGCTTTGTTGACACCATGGGAGCCCTGCCCCTTTCTGAACAAAAACAGAGGAGTGGGTGAGGGAGCGGAGTGGAGGTATGTGTTGGGGTGAATGGGAGGAGAGAAGGGAGGGGAAAGTGCAGTTCAGATGTAAAATAAATAAAAAATTTAATTATTATTATTATTAATAATAATAAAAAGGATGCATGGCTGAGCAGAGCTTGACTGCATTCTTGGTGTGGTTGGTGTCTCAAGCCTTAGCCAATTGCCCCCGGGAGACAACTTGACTGTGTCATAACCAAGAGCATTTTACTTGTTAAGGGCAGCCGTGCCTATAAAGAGCGCGTGCCATAGTCTTGAAGGTAGTAATGACTTCTAGATGTTTCACATCGTAAATCACGCTTGTGGAAGAGCTCAAAGGAAAGAAGAGATGCTTGGTCTCTTCGAAGACTGAGACTCCGCCCGGCTGCACCATGGAGAAAACCCATATGTCTTCAGTGGCATTTGGGGAGTATCGGCTAGGATGCAGGACACACACAGCTGCTCCCGCGTCTCCCAGGAAACAGGATGCCCATCCATAAATTTCCTTGTGTTGTCACAGATGGAAATTAGAACCTTCTGACCAACACAGTGAGTGTCTACACAGCCTGGAAATCTACATTTAAACCAGTGTCCAGCTTCTCCTTGAACCTTAACTCTCCTCGAATCTGATTTTTTGTGTGTGTAGTGTGTGTGTTGTGTATGTGTGTGCTGTGTGTGTGTGTGTATGTGTTGTGTATGTGTGTGCTGTGTGTGCGTGTGTGTATGTGTACATGTGTGTGTGGTGTGTATGTGTGTGTTGTGTGTCCGTGTGTGTATGTGTTGTGTATGTGTGTGTGGTATGTGTATGTGTGTGTGTTGTGGGGTGTGTGTGTGTGTGGTATGTGCATGTGTGTGTGCTGTGTATGTGTGTGTGGTATGTGTATGTGTGTGTGCTGTGTATGTGTGTGTGCTGTGGGGTGTGTGTGTATGTGTGTGTGCTGTGTATGTGTGTGTGTTGTGGGGTGTGTCTGTGTGTGTGTGTGCTGTGTATGTGTGTGTGCTGTGGGGTGTGTGTGTGTGGTGTGTATGTGTGTGTGTTGTGGGGTGTGTCCGTGTGTGTGTGTGCTGTGTATGTGTGTGTGATATGTGTATGTGTGTGTGCTGTGTATGTGTGTGTGTTGTGGGGTGTGTGTGTGTGTGTGTGGTGTGTATTGTGTGGTGTGTGTGTTGTGTGTCCGTGTGTGTGTGTGCTGTGTATGTGTGTGTGGTGTGTATGTGTGTTGTGGGGTGTGTGTGGCATATGCAGATCCATGTATGCACATTTCTTCCACACCCCCTCCCCACTCATCCTTTTCCCCGCCTTCCCTCTCCTTTCCAGTCTTTCTGTATAGACCAGGCCTTGAGACTTACCTGCTTCTGCTTCCTGAATGCCACACCCCGCTGTCTTACTGGTTTTTTGTTTTGTTTGAGATGGGGGTGTGTCTCTCACTAATGGAGAGCTCACTGATTCGCTTAGCCGGGTTGTCTGTGAGCTGAAGGGATGCAGGGCTGGGGATTCAAATAAGGTCTTGATGTTTGTAGACCTTCCCATACACCCACTCAGACAAACCCAGAGCCAAGGAAGCCACACAGGAAGAGAAGCTCAGACACACCCCACACCCCACACATATATCAGAGAGGACTGTGGGAGGAAAGCAGCAGCTTATGTTCTTTACAAAAAACCAATACAGAATCTTATGATATAGCCAAATTCCTGTGGAGAATAGGTAATTGTAGGAGTTTTCCTGGGGAGATGTAAAGAAACATCTATTTACCCCAGACAGGAAGGGCACGGGCACTCCTGGGTAGCTACCAGCAAGCTCCACTCACAATGTGGTGGTTCATCTTGAAGCTGTGGTATTAAAAACCTCCATTCCCAGTTCTTCTGACTCCGTATACGCCATACACAGCTGAATGGGAGGGAATGGTGAGAACTCAGGTGAGGGTCACTACACTCCTACCCCATGGGGGACATTAACAACCTGACCACAGGCAGAGGTAGAGCTACATAATTCTGCCTGTATTCTGTATTGGGCCCCACCCCAGCCCCTCCCTAGGGGATTCTAGGCAGGTGCTCTACCACTGAGCTACACCCCAGCCCCTCACTGGGGGATTCTAGGCAGGGGCTCTACCACTGAGCCACACCCCAGCCCCTCACTGGGGGATTCTAGGCAGGGGCTCTACCTCTGAGCCACACCCCAGCCCCTCACTGGGGGATTCTAGGCAGGTGATCTACCACTGAGCCACACCCCAGCCCCTCACTGGGGGATTCTAGGCAGGTGCTCTACCACTGAGCCACACCCCAGCCCCTCACTGGGGGATTCTAGGCAGGGGCTCTACTCCTGAATCAAACTATTGGCCCTGCCTTGTTTTGTTTATGTTATTTTTTGAGATAAGTTCCCTCTGTAACCTTGGCTGTCTTATAATTCACTCTGTAGACCAGGCTGGTCTTAATCAGGTTGACAGACATTACCTGCTTTTGCCCCCTGAACACTGGGATTAAAGGTGTGCGCCACCACCACCCAGCTGCCCTGAGTTTTTATGAGCGTCTAATTATTATAATCAGGAGTGCATTGGGCAGCAGGTGCTCTTGCTATGGCTCTCTGTTCTTCCCTGTGTCTTTTTTTTTCTTACAGTTGTTTTTACATTCCCAGCTCCTTGATTTAAAGCGTTGCACATAAGCCAGCTCCCCACTGACAAGCTAGAATTCTTCTCTGGATCAATAAGTGACATTGGAAGAGAGTCGTCCAAAGATGCCAAGCGGCAAGCAGAGGAGCCTCCTGGTGCTGTGGACACACACACCGGCTAATTAAAAACCAGAGTGACACAAGCTGATTCTTTTTATTTTGAAGATTTATTTATTCATATATTTCTATGTAATTTGCATGTATGTCTGCATGACCGAAGAGGGGATCAGATCCCATTAGTAGATGGTTGTGAGCCACCATGTGGTTGCTGAGAATTGAACTAGGATCTCTGGAAGAGCAACCAGTGCTCTTAACTGCTGTGCCAGCTCTCCAGCCCAGAGACGGCATTCAAAATCACACTTGTTCACATGCTAAACATTGACGACCTCTCGAGGAAGCTCAAAGGACAGACACAGTTTGAGAAAATCATACCATCCTTGTGTTACATGACCACTTTCATGTAACTTATTTGTTTTTGTTTTCCAGAACATTTTTTTTTTTTTGATACAGAGTCTCACTGTGTAGCCACAGCTGGCCTTGAATACACTACCCAAGCTAGGAAGCCCCAGAGTTTGTCTATATGGAATGATATTTGGAACTCCCATCAAGATTCTAGGAAAGAATCAATCTTCAAACGGCATCAGAAGTTGTAGGAGCAAGCAGTCAGGCTGAGGGCCCTTGAAGATAGATTTTACCCTGTTCAGTCTGAGAAGTCCGCTGGATGAGAATTGACTGTGGTCTGTTCCCTCTCTCTGATATTCAAGCTTTCCCCCAATCTGGCTCTGAGATTAAATATCAATTATAATTCGTACAATAATGTTATCAGTAGGTAAACATGGTTCATACCTGGGATCATGTGAAAATGGCCCTGTATGGGACTCCTCAGGGGACATGGACATTTGAGGCATGCTGGATTCTGCGTGGTTGTCTGAGCAGTTGTGAGGGATTGTATTTTTCTCCTTCTGATAACATTTTGACCATGTTTAGGTTTGTCTGATGTCTGTCATCCATGGAGACATGGCTGAGACCTTTGAGATTTGTAAGAAGCAGGTCTTAGTGTAGATCCACGCCTGATACCCAGTTAGATCACATTTGGTTTGCATATTAGAGGCTACTGACGTGGGATGTCTTTCTGTATTCTGTGAATTATAATTGGATAATAAAGAAGCCGTTTTGGCCTATGGCAAGACATCTTAGAAGCAGGTGGGAAATCTGGGCATAGATAAAGTGGAAGGAGGGTGGAGTTAGGCAGAGATTCTCTCTGTCCACTGAGATAGCATCAGGCAAGCCACGAGCCACGTGCAAGACACAGATTAATAGAAATGGATTAAGATGTGAGAGCTGGCTAGCAATTTGCCTGAACCGTAGGTCAAACAGCATGAAATTAATATAAGACCTTGTGTGATTATTTGGGACCAAACATCTGTGGATGGTCTATTTGAGACAGCTGGTCCGGATCTTAGGGCTAGACCGGGCCAGAAATTCTTATGACAAATGTCACCCCTGTCCTCCAGGGCTCCTAGCATGATGCCTTCTGGTTAGTTTCACACCTCCATTTGAGGGTCTCACCTAAGAGTTTTTGGTGGGACTCTTCTCTAGGCTGGAGGAAGCCCAGGCTTCCACCCCAGCACCACATAAGCACAGCATGGTGGTTCCATCTGTAATCCCAGCACTTGAGAGGTGGAGGCAGGCAGGTTAGTAAAGGTCTTCCTTAGACCCGTAGTGAATTTGGGGGTCAGCCTGGGCCCCATGAGACCCTCTCTTTAAAAACAAACAAACAAAAAAGACCCAAAGAAGAAAATATTTTGGTTTGCCCAGATCTGCTGGCTGAGAGGGAGGAGCCTGGAGCCCAGCCTGTCTTTTGTCTGTTCTGTGAATACAGTCCTTTATAGTTTTGTTTGGAAGTGTTTTTTTTTTCTTTTCTGTTTGCCTCTAGTTTGGCCTGAAGGTAGAGTCCTGTGTTGTAATTTTATTTGGAAATGCAGGTTCAGCTCCCCGTATACTCCAGAAGGCTGAAAAAATCAGCAAACAAGACCTGGAAAGGGGAAAAAACCCCAAGTGCACACAATAAAACCTTATTACATTTCACGTTATGAAAAAACTATTTGTTTTAACAAGAGCTATGCTCTATGTTGTCTTTGTTCAAATCCATATATATCTTGCTTGTCAAAATTATTTAGGTAGTTCATATGGGATGGAATATAACATGTCTTTTTTTTCCTATAAAAACAGGGAAAAATTTCATTTAAAATTTTCTTTTTCTTTCATCATAAAAGTTTTGAGGAATAAATTAAGCTTGTTAAGGGTACATCACTCATGAGATGTATAGATTTTTTTTTTTTAAATTTAATTACACGGGGTTTGTACAAATGTGTGCAGTTGCCCACAATGGCCAGATGAGGGCGCTGGAGACCCTGAAGCTGAAGTTATGGGTGGTTGTGAGCTGCCTGCTGTTGGAGCTGGCAACCAAACTCAGGTGCCTCGTCCTTTACTGAGCCACCTGTCTATCTCCCCTCCTGCTTTGTCTTTGAGACAAGGCCTTACATACCCCAGGTTGGCCTGATGCTTGATATGTAAGGATGGAGGATGGCTTTGAACTCCTGATTCTCCTGCCTCTGCCTCCCAAGTGCTGGGATTACAGGCACACATTATCATGCCAAGCTTATTGCATATGAGAGATTAAACCCAGATGTTGTGTCTGCTAGAGGAGCACCCTATCAACTGAACTGGGCTACCTCCTTAACCCTAGGTACTGTTTTAAAAACACCTCAAACTACGCATACTGCTCATTCTGTTGTCCTCGATGGGTTGGGGAATCTTGTTTTATTTGGGTAGAAATCTCACAGAGGCCAGTTGTACCTCCCTTAGAATTATCACTATTGAACCGAGTGCCCTGAAGTTTACAGAGCCTTCATTTGAAAGTCAACAGTTCACTGCTCCAGGCTCCCAGAACCAGCAGCTCAGTACACAGAAGCTAGAGCTATGTTGGTGGCCCTTGGTGGCTCCCCGACTGAGTCTATACTCCAGAACTCTCCCAGCAGTTGGGGCTAGCAGCTTCTTCTCACCCTTGGCTCTATGAAGTCCCTTTGCTCTTAGGAATGCTTTAGCCACCTTCTAGTGGCTGCTGGGCCACCTCAGCCCTTTTGAGTATCATCACAGCCCACTCTAGCTGTGAAAAGACAGTGTAAAATACTTAGCTGAGGGTTTGTTTTTCTGAGCCTGGATGACAGCATGGGGCGCGGGCAATGTGTATAGGAGGGACAGCTTCTGGAATGTTCCGTGAGGTTTGTCGTAGGAAGGGAACTAGATCTTGCCTGGCATGGTTAGGAGCTGTTGGGAGGGTCACAGGCTCCAGAATGGCTTAGCGTGGTATTGTCTGAATTGGCTACAGGAAGGGCCATCTGAGTCTGAGGATAACAGATTTGATTTTGTCTGTCACAGAAATGGAAAATTTACTTGACGATGTGGTCTCTTCCCTCATTATCAATCAGTTGCTGGCTTCTTCACTCTCCCAAATAAGATGATTAACATGGCTGATGAACTCTTCTAGAATCACCCATAAGATAAGCCCTGGGCATGATGGTGAGGGAGTCTCTTGATTAGATTCCTTGAGGGGAAATTTCTGCTCTTAGTGTTAGAGGGTCCTGGCTGGGTAGATGGGAGGGATCTGAGCACCAGTCTGTGTCTCTTTCTGCTTCTTGGCTAAGGATGTACCTGCCACCTCATGTTCCCGTTACCATGATTTCTCCACCATGACAGACAGCACCCGGGAACTGTGAGCCCAAACCAGTTTTTTCTCCCTTATTTGATTTTATCTGAATGTTTTGTCCAACAATAACCAAAGGAATTAAGACACAGAGCAGTGCCTCCTCCATAATGCTCACATTTGATTAACAGAATATTGTTGTTATGAATAGATATGCCGTGTCCATGAGTGAGGGTGTGTGTGTGTGTGCCTATGAACATACTTGAGGAGTTGAGTTTAGTCAATATATATATATATATTTTTCCATTTTTCTGTGTGTGTGGCATGCATTTGCATATACATGTTTGCATGTATACAGACACTCCAGTGGGTGTGTGTGATTGTGCATGTGGAGGCCCTGGGAGTCATTCTCCCATCCGTCTTATTCATTGAGGTGGGTCTCTCCAAACCCAGAGCTCACTGATTGAGTGGTCTAGTTAGCCAGCTTACCCCAGGGATGCTTTATCCCCATCGTTGGCAGCTGACATTGCAGACAGGCTTCTGTGCCCGCCTGGCATTTTTATGGGTACTAAGGATCCGAACCAGCCAGCCTTCACTCTTATGTGCTAAATGTTTAATACTGAACCATCTCCCCAGCCCAAATTTAGCGAATATTCTCCCTGGAATGTTCTTGCACTGTGTAGAATCTACAACTTGTGACTTGACTGGGTTAATGTAGCCAGCTACTCGGTCCCACACCCCGCGAAGAAGGTATTTGGTTCCACGTCTACAGTCCCAAGTCATAGAGATTAATCTTGGTATTTTGCTTGATTCTGCCCAATCAGTTTCAGGGCTTGAGATTCAAAACTAAAGTTTAGAGAAGAAGAAATTCTGCTGTAAGACTCAAGATCACAGCCCAGTCCTTACTGAGTTTCTTCTTACATAGCAGATTCTGATGGGGCCGGGCAGTTGGTAAAGTGCTCGCCCTGCAAACATGAAGACCCGAGTGCAGTCCTCACACCTCACCCCCATGTAGAAAGCCAGGAGTGGCACTGCAGGCTTGTCACACCAACCCTGAGGAGGTGGCAGGTGGATTCCTGGGGTTCCATATTCAACCCATCTAATCTACTTGATGAGCTAGTGGGGGACCTGTTTCAAAACAAGGTCAAAGGTGAACTAAAATATAACATCAGGGTTTGTCTTCTCAACTCCCTATGCACAAGTACACGTGCACATACATGCACACACAGATTCCGGAGCTAGTGGCCTGAACAACTGAGTTAGTCAGTTCCTTAAAATAAATGTTACCATTAATACCATTATAACAATATAATATAATTAGGTAGCAATAGCGTACAATTAGTGATGATTTATTCAAAGCCATTAATGTGTTATGCACAATTATATATACTTCAAAGATTTATTTTTGTTGTGTTATGTATATGCTTATGTCTGTGTGTGGGGTATGTGCATACGAGTGCAGGTGCCTGCAGAAGACAGAAGAGGGCGCTAGATCTCCTGGAGCTGGTGTAAAATGTGGCTGTGAGCTGCTCAGTGTGGCTACTGGGAGCTAACTCATATTCTCTGACAGAGAAGTATGCGCTCTTAATTGCTGACCAGCTCTCCAACTCCTAATTTTTTTATAATTTATTTATATTTTATGTTCATTGAAGTTTTGCCTGCATATATATCTGTGTGAGGGTATCAGAAGCCCTGAAATGAAGTTACAGACAGGTGTGAGCTGACATGCTGGTTCTGGAATTGAACCCAGTTTTGATGGGAAAGCAACAGCCAGTCCTCCTAGCCACTGAACCATCTCCCTAGCCCCTTGGGCATTTTTTGAGATAGGGTTTCTCTGTGAGGCCAGTCTTGGAACATCCTCCGTAGACCAGGATGGCTTTGAACTCACCGAGATCTGGCTGCCTCTGCTTCCTAAATGCTGGGATTAAAAGCATGTGCCACCCTCTCAATTTTTATCTTAATTTTTTTTGAAACAGAGTCTAAAGTAGCCCAGACTGGCCTTGAATTTGGGACGTAGTCCAGGATTACTTTGAACTTCTGATTCTCCTGCCTCCATCTCCAAAATGCTGGGATTGCTGATTCTATTGTGCAGAATATATGATGCTTATGTACAGATATGTAGCCCAGTACATGTATTACCCAATATTTCACATGCAAAGTTATTTGAGAGTTTGATTGACAGGGCATGTTGTCATGGGAATGTGACGTGAGAGATATTTAAAATGAGACAATGATGACCTTAAGGTCAAATCTGGAGTCCACATGTTAACAGCATGGTCCCAGAGTAGCACAGCTGGAAGGTGTGTCCTGACAGGAACTTTCTAGGTCCCTGGGGTGGTGAGGTTGAAGGGGATTGTGGGGTGGAGCCCAGCTGTACTGAATGATTGACATAAGTTGGAGTCATCAGAGGGAGGAGCCTCATTGAGCAAATGCCTCCATGAGATCCAGCTGGAAGGCATTTTATCAATTAGGATCAGTGAGGGAGGGTCCAGCCCATGGTGGGTGGTGGCATCCCTGGGCTGGTGGTCCTGATATAAGAAAGCAGACTGAATAAGGCAGGAGAGCGCCCCTCCATGGCCTCTGCATCAGCGCCTGTCTCTAGATCCCAGCCCTGCTTAAGTTCCTGACCTGACTTCCTCTGGACGTAGTCTGGACGTGTTAGTCAAATAAACTCTTTCCTCCCCAACTTGCTCTTTGGCCATGGTGTTTTGTCCAAGCAATAGAAACCCTAACTAAGACACCAAGCCACTCATTTCTGACGTACTCTTTGCTTCCTGGCCACTGTGATATGAACAAAACCTGTTCTGTAATGAGCTCTCTGCCATGATGTGTGATGCTACCACAAAGCAACAGAGCCAAGTGACCATGAACCGAGAATCTGAAACTGTGAGCCAGAACCAACCTTTCCTTGTTATAAATTGACCGTCTTTGGTATTTTGTGCTAGCAATGGAAAGCTAACAAAATCCATGAGCTGTGGCCGGGGAGATAGCCTAGCCAGTAAAAAATGCTTGCCCCTAAGATTCCACATTACAAAAGCTGGCTGTGGTAACATGCATTTGCTAGAAGAAGACAGGTAGGTCCCTGGCCCTCATTAATAGACCAGATAGCCCAGCCTAATTGGAGAACTCCCAGCCAGTGAGAGATCCTGTTTCAACCACAAAAAGAACATGGTGTATTAGAAATGATGCTGAAGGTTGTTCTCTGATCCACCTGCAAATTTACACACACACACACACGCACACACACACACACACACTCACTCACACACACACACACACTCACACACACACACACACACACACACACACACACACACACACACACACACTCTTACAGACACACATACTCCCAAGCCCAGCTGGGGTCCAAATTAATAGCCAGACACAGAGGGTAATCTGGTTAGATCAGAATTATTCAAAATAATGGTCATTAACCACTTGCAACCATTTAAAGTCAAGGTAATTGAAATTAAAGGTCCAGTGTTTCTTCCTTTCTATTTATTTATATTATTGATTTATTTTGAAGCGGGATCTCTCTATCCCTGGCTCTCTTGGAGTTCCCTGTGTAGACTAGGCTGGCTGGATTTGAAACTCCTTTAACCCCAGCACGTGGGAGGCAGAGGAAGATGAATCTCTGTGAGTTCAAATTCTTGAGGAACAAGAACCATTCCCTACTCACAGTCCCGAGCCCTGGGGACCCGGAGTTTAACACCAGCACTCATATTGTCTATCAGCACAGACGGTGTGTGGATTCATCTTTCCATTTTTTTTTTTTTTTTTGAAACTGATCAGGCACACGACCTTGTCACATCTGAAGGTCATCAGGCAAGCTTGGCTGTTAGTCATTTCCTACTCTAAATCTCTAGTCTGGTGGGGTTGGGGTTGTGGGGCTAGTTTAGCAGAATCTGAGCTAACGTATCAGGCTGCAGGTGGGGACTAAGTGTTTCTTGTTTATATTTAGCTGGACCTCGGCTGCTCAAGGTACTCTTGTCTTGAAATCAAGCCATCTGGTTTTATTTCTTACCTTCTCCATTTTCAGCCTAAAGAGCCTCTTCTCCCAGGGGTTCCTTCTGCTGATTTTGGAAAACAATAAAAAAATAGATACGTTTCAACTTGGATGAAGTAAGAGAAATCACATAATTTTCTAAGTGGGAAGGCAGGTGCTGTGAACACAGTAGTTCTGGGGCAGTAAAAATAAATGTGCTCCGCTGCTTTTTACCTGGCTATTAGAAAAAGGGACATTTGGAGGAAAAATGAAGAAAAAAAAAATCAAAGCAGAGGGTAGTGCAGGAGAAGCTCTTAGCATAGAGGGAGTTTTATTTTATTTTATCTGTGTGTGTATGTATGAATGTATGCATAGGTACATTTGTGTGCGAGAGGGTATCCATGTTCATGTGGAAGCCGGAGGACAACCTGAGCTGTATTATTTGGGGACCATGCACTTTCTTTGAGACAAGGTCTCCCACTAAACCTGGGACTTAACCAAGCAGGTTTGGTTGGCTGGCCAGGGAGGCAAAGGATTGGCTTGTCTCTGGTGGCCTGTCCTGATGGAAGAAGGTAAATACTGTGTCCAGGACCTTTGTGTTGAGGCTTAGGGAACTTTAGATGGGATCAAGAAGCCCACCTGGGGCTGGGGTTGGGTATAGATTGTTGCCTAGCAGGGTTCCGACGTTGAAGCTGGGAACCCCCAGTGTGGTTGGTGAAAATGGTACCCTGGAGAGGTGATTAGGATGTGATGTTTGCATTCTTGTCTCCAAGAAGAGACATCAGTGCTCTCCCTCATCCCTCCCCATCCCCCCCCCCTTTGAGATGGCTCGGTGGGTATAGCATTTGCCACATAAGTGTGTGGGCTGGAGTTTGGAATCTCAGCACCTATGTAAATGCTGGCCTGAAGTGGTATAGCATCTTCGATCTCATCACCATACAGAGACAGGGGATCTCTGGGATAGGCTGGCTAGCTCTGGGCTCGTTGAAGGACCCTGTTTCAGAAACCGTAGGGTAGGCATCCATACTCCTAATTCCCTCTCTCCTACTTTTTCTCTCCCTTCCTCTCCCTCCTTCTCCCTCTCCACCCCACTTCTCCTCTCTCTACATTCCTCTTTGTCTTTCCCTCCCACTTTTCTACCCCCCCCCTCCCCACAGCGGGAGGGCACAGCAGAAGTCATCCACTCTCCACAGGCAGGAGAGCCAGGAGGCTAGACTAACCTCTCTACATTACATTCCCACTCACGCCCCCTCATCTCAGAGCTCCCTTCCAGAAATGGGCAAAATAAATCTGCTGTTCCAACCCCAGCCCTGGGCTCCACCTGAGCCTGACTTTCAGGCAGTAAGCCCAGGGAAAGATGACCAACCTCATTAATGATCATAGATATGCAAATTAAGGCGACAGCTTGGCGGCATTTTAGCGAGGCAGAGGACATGAGCGGGAACCTGCATATACTGCCAAGATGGGACAGTTAGTGAACCCTGCATCTTGGAAAGCCATCCCCAGCGCTCTCCACTGTACCCTCACACCGTCTCGGAGCCTTCTCAATCCAGGCGTGGACCCCAAGGACACTGAGTGCATATGTTCCCAAGGCTTTCTTGGAGGATGTTCATGGCAACCATGCGCATAATGATAACATGATGGCAATCATAACTGTCACTCAGAGTTTGGGCACTGCAGTGTATACTTTCTGGGGAAGAGGCTTTTAGGGGTACAGACCTTAAAGTATCTATTGTGAACACCTGTGGCATTCTGATTGCAAGGTAAAGGTGTTTGGGGGTAAAATGGGTTTTATTTATTTATTTGGTCACTGCTGCCTAACTAATCTTCGACTAGATCATGATGCTGTCTTCCAACATTCTCTGCTGGAGACCAGTGGGAAAAGAAACCTGGCTCTCTCATGCAACTGTTGTAGTTTGAGTATGAAATGTCCCTCACAGGCTCATATATTTGAGCACTTGATTTCCGGCTGGTAACACCGTTTCAGGAGGCTGTGTAAGCTTTGGATCCAGGATGCAGAGCTGGCTGAGCTGGTCACTGTGGATAGGGGGACCTGGAGAGTTATAGCCAAGCTACTGGCAAGTGCTCCACCACTGAGCATCCCAGGTCTGCTTCGTATCCCAAGTGTGCTTGGGTTCTGCCCATCAACTCACAGCAGCCAATGCCCAGTAATACCCTTAGTTTTATTCCATCTTCCTGTGGCTAATTGCTCTTTGCTCTGTGAATTCCCTACCAGATGGGTTAGGCTGAGCTCATTGAGGTTTGGGGTGTAGGAACTTGGAACAAACTCTCTGAGAACTTTCCAACACATCCTCCTTCAGGGATACCCGGGGGGGGGGGTATCCCTGCAGAATACCTGCCCAATAAATACCAAGGAGGAAGAATTGACCCTCATTCTTAGATTCCTTGCAGCTGACTCCAATGTCCATTCATGGTGGTGCTTGAGGACCCCAGTGCTTTGCTCTCTGCCCCATGCTCTGTATTTCAGAATCATGATCTTCCATGATTGTTTTCCGAACCGAAACGCTCAGCTCAGACTCTTGCAACCCAAATACTCCTGGTGTCTCTGTTGACCCCTCTGTCCATGTGGCAGAGAACACAGAAAAAGGGAAATTAATTTCCACTTGAGACTAGGAGATACCTTTGAGCACGTGGGGGCTACCTTGAACCCACACTCTTATTTTGTCTTTTGGGAAACGGACTGTTGTGGGATTCAGGTGTCAGCTGATAAGGTCAAAAGACACTTATACAGGGCACCGGGCCCCCTGAAGGGGGCGGGGACAAGCCCATTGAAGAGGGGCTGCTGGAACATGAGACTCTCTCTTCCTGGTTCCTGGATGATTGGGGATAGCATCGGCTCCACTGACTGTCCTCACCGTTCCAGACTCCAGTCCCTATTCAGGTGCAACTGTAATCTGTTAACTGTACCGTGAGTTCTGACTTATATTTTAATAAATATCTATCTAGTACTGGTGCCTTCTAAGTAAACTCCACCTACAACGGACTTCTTACATCCTTTGTTTATTTGAGAAAGTTATTCTAAGCCATGAGCTGCAGAGGGACAGTCAATTATTCTTAGTGATGATTGATTTTCAAATTCATGCTATACATAAGTTATCTACTGATAATGGACATTCATTTTAAAACTGTCCCCTCTCTGTCTCTCCCCCTGCCTCCCTTCCTTCTTGAGACAAGGTCTCTTTGTGTTACCCAGGCTGGCCCCAAAGTAGCAGTAACCATATTTCTGACTCTTGAGCATGGAATTATGGGTACATGTCCTACCTACCTCCCTAGCATTCTTGATAGTAGGCAGGAGTTATATGGTTAGAAAGAATATGAAACAGGATTAAAACAGTTGGGTGACCTCAATTGCAATTTATAACATAATCACAGCGCTAGATATTTTAGCTGGGAATTGGCCCCCTGAGCTGAAATCATAGCAAACCATGAAATGGATTCTACAGATCCAAAAATCTGATGGAGTGGTACAGAGAGAATATCCCATATCTTTTAATATTGCTGCCTCTTCTGGAACAACTGCTATGGATGTGGTTGTCATTTAAATTTTGGTTTGGGGCCCAAAAAAGTTTTGAGGCTGAAAGAGATGCTAAAATCGAGACAGGTTTTTAAAGCTTTATTTATTGGTGGAAAAATTGGTTTCTTTATATCGGTAGAGCAGAAATTAGCTTCTTTCAAATATATTTTAAAAACGTAAATTCCTGGGCATTGAAGTAAGATGACCTTAAAACTTTTATCTTCGTCGATTTGATGAGTATAATGCATTATGATGTGAGGAGAATATTTGTTCTTGATGACTATTTACATACTTACTTTGTTTTATTAGCTATATCTTTTTTGAAGATGGGGATGAGGTCACTGTAGGGGTATTGTGTTGTTTCATGGTAAATAATTGTCCCACCCACTGATTTAATAAAAAGCGCTGATTGGCCAAAGGCAGGCAGGAAGTGTGGGCGGGGCTACCAGACTAAGAAAACTCTGAGAACAGGAAGCACAGAGGAGAATGCCAGAGAGAACACCAGAGAGAAGCAGAGGACAACTATGCTGCTCTAAGAAAAGGTACTGAGCCTCATGGCTGAACAGGATGAGTCATGAGTTAGATGAAGGGTAGAGGGCTAGCAAGTGATATGCCTGGGCCTTAGGTCAATCAGCCAAAAACTATTGAAAGCATCTGTGGGTCTGCAGGTCTGTGGGTCTGCAGGTCTGTGGGTCTGTGGGCCTGGGTCCTAAACCTTGAGGCTAGGTCCGAAAGTCCGGGCCAAAAACCTCCTACTACAGGTCACTGTATATTGAACCCAGGGTCTTGTGCATCCTAGGTAGGTGTTTTACCACTGAGCCACACCCCAGCCCCTCACTGGGGGATTCTAGGCAGGGGCTCTACCACTGAGTCCCAGGACTCTTTTTATTTTTTATCTTGAGAGGATTTCACCAAATTGCCTAGCTTAGCCTAGAACTCATGATTCTACTGCCTCAGTCACCCTAATATCTAGAAACTCAGGCCTGGACCAAGACCACAGAATTATTATTATTTATACAGTATTACTAGTTTTTTTTTCCTGAAAATGAAGTTTTAAAATATTTCTCTGTGTTATTTTTTTCGTGAAATCCCCTGCAGTCTTTGTCAAAGGCACTGTTATGGTTACTGAGTTTGAAAACCTTGACACGTTCAATTGATTCTTCTCTGTCAATCATAATATCTTAAGTTGTGTAAACACTCTCTACAGATACTGAAGTGTCTGGTAAAGTCAGAGAAGCTATGATTCATGGAAACCAGGACCCAACATTAGCACTGTCAAGCTGTTACAATAGGTAAGCACCTTAGTCTAAGTCTTTAGAAAAAACATGGATTCTGTCTTTTCCTGATTACCTTCTGTCGACAAACATTTTTATGAGTCAAAATCTGTGAAATAAGCTTCCCATATTTAAGATCCCTTGGAGTGTTTTGCTAATCAAACATGCTAGGAAATTACAGGAACGTATCAAATCCTGAATAAAAACCGTATCTATCAAAAGACGCCCCCTCCCGCCGACTTTGGATATTCCCAATCACAGCCTTCGAAGTTTAAAATTAAATCTTGCACATGGCGTGTGGCTTATAAGTTGTTTACTTCCTGAAAGGCTTTTGTGGGAACAAATTTCAATGCCTTCCTGATTGCAGCCCTTATTCTCAGTAATTGTACTGTGGGAGGATCGTCAAGCGATGCAGGTCTTTTGAAATTCCTTGATTACCTTAATTAAAAATTTATAACTGATTTGAAAAAAAAATAATGTGTCTACAATTCAGATGCTTCATTGACTAAAATAAAATAAAAGAACACCCAGCATGGTTGCAGGCTGCTTCCTTTGAATAACGATATTCTAAGATTCAATATTTCTAAAATGTTTTGATGATAGGAAATTAAGTGACAAAGCATTAGTCTTTAAATATATATATATATATATTTTTTGTGGGGGACTGGAAAGATGGCTCAGTGGATAAGAATGCCCACTGTACGCTGAGCTTAGATCATAGCACCTATGAAAACAGATGGGTATGGCCGTGCACTGTAAGGAGCTGAGACGGGAGAATCTCTAGGGCTTGCTGGCTGCCACTCTAGCTCTGGGGTCAGTGAGAAAACCTGTCTCAAGGCAATAAGGCAGAAAGCAATAGAGTAGGACACACAACTTCCTTCTCAGGCTGCTGTGAGCAGACACACGCTCCTATACCACATGCACATACTACACATCTACACAAATATGCTCACACACGATAATGAAACAGTATACCATCACCATTTCTTAAGTATCCTCACAGCTCACTCTTTGTTTAAACCTCAGTAGACACAATTTCATTTTAGTCTTTACCTTAGAATATTGCTGTGTCATGGGAAACCGTATTATACTCAGCACAACTGGCCCCCAGTGCCCCTTTGTCTTGAATATCTTTCACTTGGGCCAGAATGAAGTTTTTACCCTGTCCATGTACTCCTTCTCTACCCTGACAGATTGTAATCTTCTATGTTGAGTTTTTAAACGATTTTCAATGTGAGTTATGGTGATCTTAGATGGCTCTCCTTTAACAGGGTGGAGTTTCAGAGGCTCCGACTGTAGAATTTAGATGAAAAAGAAAATTCAGTTGCCATTGAAACCATGGGATTTTCTATAAGGAACATCCCTCAACCTTGGAAATGTCAAAATAAATGAAAATGGAGACAAGGGCAGAACTATTCTGGAGAGGACACAGCCAGGCAGCCTCACCAATGGCCCAGACAATGCTTGGTGTAAAAGCATCCATAAAACTGAAGTTGAATGATTTCTTGGAAAGCCCTACTTAGGAAGAGAACATGAGCTCAGCCAATCAGAAGTGGCTGGTGTGGTTAAGAGCATCACCAGGAAACAGACCAAGAAGAGAATTCTGTGGCTGTAACTAAGCAAATGTTTTTAATACTTCAGTTATTCTCTCTCTCTCGTGTGTGTGT
Organism: Phyllotis vaccarum; assembly: GCA_033318265.1. Classification (NCBI taxonomy): domain Eukaryota; kingdom Metazoa; phylum Chordata; class Mammalia; order Rodentia; family Cricetidae; genus Phyllotis; species Phyllotis vaccarum. The sequence goes on along the minus strand of JARWLC010000017.1, from coordinate 71,844,478 downwards.
GTGTGTGTAAAATTGTGTGTTGTATGTGCACACGTGTGGTCCCGTAAATGTGTGTGCAGAGGCCAGAGGTGGACTTGAACCCTTGCCTTATCATCCTCTTTATTCCCTTGACTTGGGGTCTCTCATTGACACTGGAACTAGCAAACCACAGACGTCCTCCTGTTTCTATCCCCTACATTGCTGGGGTCAGAGATGTAAGGATTCCTGGCATGTAGCAGCACATGGTAAACATGCTAGTCCAATAACCCAACATGGTGGTGCTGGGCAGAACATGGAGGGCATGCCCTTAGGCGTGGCTATGTAAATCTGCGCCCACCTGTTCCACACATGTGCCATGTATAAGGTTGTTTCTTTTCTTTTCTGCTTCTCTTGTACCTGTTCAGCAACTTCCCAAATAAATGCTAGTGTGGCAGCTGGTAGTGTGTGTCTGTTCTCACGTGTGAACCCAGCAATAGGTATACAGGGCCACACCTGGCTTTTTATGTAGGTGCTGGGGATTTGAACTCAAGTCCATGATTACACAGCAAGTGCTTTATTCACAGGGCCATATCCTGTCTTATATCTTTATAAAATCTCTTTGGCGTGGTCTATCCATTTCTGGTTTAGATCTGTTAATTCGTGAACCATTCTTTACTCAAATAAACTTTTAAAAAGGGTGTTTAATTGTGCCTCAGTTTACCATAAGGCAAAGCAGCTGCCTAACTTGGATCACTTAACAATTTGGAAAATTCTGCAAGCAAGTCAACATGAATATGCCTTTATGTGATTGCCAATCTTCATTGTCACTTAGGACTTAGAGTCACCTAGGAGACATAGGGCAATGGTTGTTGATATATATATATATATTTACTTTAACTTTATTTATGTGCATTGGTGTGAAGGTGTCAGATCCTGGGGAACCAAACTCACAGATAGTTGGGAGCTGCCATGTGGGAATTGAACTCAGGTCCTCTAGAAGAGCATCCAGTGCTCTTAACCATTGAGCCTTTGCTCCAGCCCTGAGATGGTTGGTTTTAATGTGAACCTGCCACATGTTAGAATCACCTAAGTGGGGAACCTCAATGGAGAGCTTGTCCTGATTGCCTTGATTGGGGGAAGATCCACTCCCAACATGGTGGTGCCTTCTGGTAGCAGTCCAGGTAACAAAGGGACATGGCAGAGACATGGCAGAAATAAGATTATTTGCTGCGTCCCCCTTAGCCTGCCTCTTACAGTCAAGTTGATATAGCCTTGTTTCTGATTCCTTCACTGATAGTGGGCCAGCATTTCCAGCTCTCCATGGACCAGTGGCTTTCCAGGAAATCTTTAGTGTTTTGGCACCAGATGGGGCATGCTGGGCCACCCAGCCTTGTGGACAGGTGTTGGCCTCTCTAGTGTGATCTAGCTACTGGGAGAGACTATTTTAACTCCTGAGGCACCCAGCTTCAAAGACTGAGAAATGATTGGGTTCTCAGACTCTCAGGTGTGAAGCATCTGTTGTCACTATTTCAAGGAGTAATTCATTAAGGAATTAATACATTTTTATCTGGTTTTGTTCCTCTAGAATAGAGGTTCTCAACCTGTGGATGAAAATACTTTTTTGGGGGAATTGAATGACCTTTTTGGGGGGTGGGCAACCACCAGAAGACACGTATATTTACATTATGATTCGCAACAGTAGCAAAATTACAGCTATGAAGTAGCAACAAGAATAATTTTATGGTTGTGGTCATAATGACATGAGGAACTGTATTAAAGGTCACAGCATTAGGAAGGTTGAGAACTGCTGCTCTAGGGGTCTTTGGGTATGTCCATGTGGGCATTTCCAGAGAGGTCTTAATGGAAGATGAAAGGCCAAGTTCAAATGTAGGGAGATTAGGTTGTTTCATTGTAAATAATTGTCCCTGCCTATGAGTTTAATAAAAAGTGCTGATTGGCCAAAGGCAGACAGGAAGTGTGGGTGGGGCTAACAGACTAAGAAGACTCTAGGAACAGGAAGAACAGAGCAGAATGCCAGAGAGAAGCCAGAAGAAGCAGAGGACCACTATGCTGCTCTGAGAAAAGGTACCGAGCCCCATGGCTGAACAGGATAGGAGTCATGGGTTAGATGAAGGGTAGAGAGTTAGCAAGTTATATGCCTGGGCCTTAGGCTGATCAGCCTAAAACTTGTAAGCATCTGTGTGTCTCTGTGGGTCTGTGGGTCTGTGGGTCTGTGGGCCTAAACCTTGAGGCTAGGCCCAAAAGTCAGGGCCAGAAACCTCCTACTACAGTCAAATGTGCGCAATACCAGTTTCCAATGACTGGGTCCTGGGCTGAGTAAAAGGATAATGTGAGCTGAGCACCAGCATCCATCTCCCTGCTTCCTGACTGTGGATGCCTCAGACTCCTGCCGCCATGCCTTCTTCCCACCATGATGGACTGTGTGCCCTCAAACTGTAAGCTGAGATACTCCCCTCCCCACTTAAGTTGCTCTTGACAGGTGCTTAGTTCTTGTACTGAGAAATGTGATAAATCCCATACACATACAATCAGTGTGTCTAAGTCCAGTGTGTGGACAAGGCACCTTTGGCATGGATGCCCATCCATGGCATTTGGTCTTAAGGAAATCCACTTGCCCCCAGTGCCGTGAGAGGAGATTCTGCTTAGTGGCACACACAGGACACTGTCTATGCACAACCTTCTAAAATGACACTGAAGCTTCTGTAGCAGTTTCTTCTTTGTGTGGAAAGTTCTGTCACCTGCTACCCGTGATGGATAGTAAACAGTGACAAAGCACCCCATGTCAAAAATCCGTATCTGCCAACATCTTTATTGAGAAGAGGAAATTCACTACTTAATTTTTATTAAGCCTGTAACATGTACTTCCCTCCCTCCCTCCCTCCCTCCCTCCCTCCCTCCCTCCCTCCCTCCCTCCCTCCCTAATGTGGTAGTTTGAATATAATTAGCCCTCATAAGCTCATAGGGAATGGCACTATTAGGAGGTGTGGCTTTATTGGAGTGGGTATGATATTGTTGGAGGAAGTATGTCACGGTGGGGGGGTGGGCTTTGAGATCTCATATATATATGCCCAAGCTATACTCAGTACTACAGTCCATTTCCTGTTGCCTTCTGATCAAGATGTAACTAGCACTATGTTTGCCTGCATGCCACTGTGATCCTCATGATGATAACGGAGCGAGCCTCTGAAACTGTAAGCCACCACCTCAATTGTTTTTCTTTCTAAGAGTTGTTATGGTCATGGTGCCTCTTTACAGCAATAGAAACTGTGACTAAGACACCTTCTTTTGTGTTTTTGAGACAGACTCTCATTATGTAGCCCATGCTACATAATTTGCAGTGATCCTCCTGCCTCAGCCTCTTGGGTTTACATGCATAAATGACCTCACCCAGATATTATTTACCTCTTTTCCTTTATTGCATTCATAAGGGTCTATTGTTAAAATGAAAAGGTATCAGCAAACATTGAACTCACTACTTGTTGCATATTTATTTCCTAGAGTCTGTTTTTCTGTCACTGTGGGGAGTACTGAGCACCAGGTTTTTCTAACAGAATCTTCACCAGACTGTCCCCCACATAAGATTCAAACTCCCCTGTGGGAATTTGATACTCCTGATGAATGAATCCCAGTAGTGATTTGAGAGTTCTATGTGTTTGTAGAGCCAACAAGGCTGTGTGCATCTGGCATCTATGGTCACAGCCGCACTGACTTCCTCCCACTGCCAAGGAAACTATGGCCAGCCTCTCCTTTCTCACAGTCTCTTTCCATCATGGGGCTCCTGGAAAGAGAAGTATCAGCAGTGTTGGTGATGATATGTGAACAAGCCACTCATGATGGCTTTTAGGCTTCCAGATTTAATCACAGGGGATTCTGTTCCTAGTAGACGAATCTAACCCAGGACTAGAATAGATGGCACTGTCTTGGCAGATGTGAAGTCTGGTCTCTATAGGCAGACAGATGATACTACAGTAGGTGGATGAAGAAAGACTCCTGGAGGGTAAGTTATAGATAATAAGAATACAGCTAACTAGATAATAAACATATGAATCTGGGGACAGATCGGTGATAGGTTAATATATAGATGATACAAATATGGTAAGTGGTAGATGGATGGATTGATAGGTGGACAGATAGGTGATTCTTTATAAAGCATTTATAGAAAGATGGATTAATGATAAATGGATGATGTCTTAAAACATAGATTGTTGATATGAAAGTATATACATAGATACATAAATATTAGTAGATAATAGAAAAATGATTGACAATGGTAGATTGATAAATACATAATAGATCACTGATAAATAGGCAAGTGGCAAATAGATAAATGATGGATAGATAGACAGTAGATTGATAGATAAAGATAAATGGGTTTAGGGATAAACAGATGATAGACTGATACATAAATGATAGTTAACACGTAGATGGTAGGTAGATAATCAGATCATGTGACTTTTTGCTAATTGTTCCTTTGTAGCTAAGGTGTGCATCCATGAGCCACGAACAGGGGGCCTTTTATTCTTTTGGTCTTTGTGAAATATGGATTACTTCCCAGTAGCATGGATTATATGTTGAGAATTCTTCTTCTCTGGGGTGTCTAATCTGTTTCTTTGAGCTTCAGCTTTTCTGTGTTTAAAATGAAGAGAGAGAGAGAGAGAGAGAGAGAGAGAGAGAGAGAGAGAGAGAGAGAGAGAGAGAGAGAGAGAGAGAGAGAGAGAAAAGGCTCCACTTCCCAGCCATCCTGCAAACAAGGATGCCTATGAGCATGATTTTAATGCCAGGCAAAGCATTCTCTTTCCAGGAGACAAAGATCCCCTGGTGTGCTGCCCCACTCACTCACTGTGTTCTCTGGCTCCCTCTGACATGGCTGCTTTTGGGGAAGAATTTTTCCATCATTTCTTGTACTGCCAAGATGACAGACAGAGAAGGGGAGATGAAAGTGTGCGTTCTCGTAAAGATTTACTTTCCTCCCAGCTAAAAGGTTTACATTTTAAAACATTTATCAAAGCATTATGTGCGGCTTTAAAATCAAATAGAATCACGGGAGTTATAATGAGACTCAGTCATTTCTACACCCAGATCCTTCCCCTCACTTACAACTTCTGTGAGCTGCATCATTATGGTAAATTATACACAGCCTAAACTTACCATGATAACCACTTTTAAGGGGGAATTTGAACAGCTTTAAGCAATTGGCAGTATCATAAAACTGCTACCACCATCCCCCAAATGAGGGGTTTAGTCCAGTGAATGCTTTCTCGACAACCTTTTGTCTCAGTTCCCTTGCTCTGGGAAGAATGGTTTTGTTTGGCTTACAACCCCAGGTTACAAACCGTGTTTATAAGGGTGTCAAGGAGGAACTTAAAGCAACACATCCACAGGCAGAATAAGCACACGGATCCTCACTTGCCCCCTTGCTGTTCCTTTGCACTGTCCAGGAGCCCTGCATAGGGAATGGTGCCGCTCACAGTGAATTGGGCTTTCCCATACAGATATGCTCACAGATCAACCCGGCTCTAAATGAATCTCCCAGCTAAGGCTCTCTCCCTAGGTGATTCTGGCTTGTGTCAAGTTGATGGATAAACTAACCAGGACAATCTCCACCCATACTATTCTTTCTCTCTAGAGGAATTAGATGATTCAAGGGACCTTGTAGAAGTGGGATTTCATATTATTTGTGTTTGGGTAGCTGGTGTATTTCACTGAGTGTCTATCCTCATGGTTTATTGTTGATGTTATGTGTGATGGCTTAAATACAAGCTGTCTCCCACAGGCTCATATATTTGAATACTCAGTTCATATCTGGTCACTCTCTTTGGGGGAGCTATAGAAACTGTCGGTTGATAGAGTCTTGCAGAAGAAATGGTTCAACTGGGGGAAGGCCTTAAGAGCTTTAGGTAAGCCCAGCTTCCAGACTTTTTCTCCCATGGCAGCAGACTGGGGGGGGGGGCATAGACTGTATCTTTTTAAACCATAAGCCTTCTAAAACCTCGCCTTCCTTTTTCTCTTATTGGCCCCACCCTGGTATCTTTCACTGGATGGCGTCTTCCTGCTGTTTGCAGTTTGCAGAGCCGTCTGGGAGCAAGCAGTGGCCCTTTAAAGGAGTAATATCCTTTCTTTCTCTACCTGCCTTAAGTTTCCATAGCTCATTGTTCATCATATGACACTCTTCCTGGGGAAACGCAAACAAATGTCTACACACCCCAGAGAAGGAGCTGACAAAACCCAAAGTATAGACACCACCATTATCCATTTTGGTGAACCAATGTGTTTTATGGGATTTACTTACAGGAATATGGGTGAGGAGTTACTTGCAGAAGCATAAATGACTCAAAGATGGCTGCCTCACCAAAGACCACCCAAGGATGGATGAGCTCACAAAGCTGGAAACCTGAAACACACTGCTAAGTGTTACAGCTCTGAGGGAAAAACTTTCCCAGTGGAGGTGTTACAGCTCTGAGGGGGGAAGGTTTCTTCAAAGCAAGTGTTACAGCTCTGAAGGAAAAGGTTTCCTGACAGTCAGGAGCTAAGGAAAAATACAAAGTCACACCACACAGCAAACCTCACATAAGAGATTTATTGAGAGGGAAGAACACGGGAGGGTGGCTGCCTCTGTTCCAGTGAGAAACAGCAGGGGACAGGCTTGGGACAGAGCAAAACACAGGCTTACATAGGGTTTCTTGGGGGAAGAGCTTTCCAGGATGAGGACTGGTGAGATTTTAAGCCACATCCAGGGATTGGTAAATTTTCAGACTCAGGGATTGGTGGGTTTTTGTGCTCAGGGATTGGTGGATTTTGCTAAGTATTCACATCTGGAAGTGGGTTTGGACTTTTACTCTATACTGTGCAGCCTACATGTAGCTCAACAGGCTGGAGGATGTTCTTACCAGGTAGCTAAGCCTTGTCTAGGTAGCCTGGCCAGTCTTTGTCTCTTCAAGGCAGTTCATCTGGTCTCTGCATCTTCCATACTGCTTGGGATGACCTCTTCTGAGCAGCTCATCTGTTCTGGAAGGTGACTCTCAGCTGCCTTTATTGCTTATATACTCTTGAGGAGGGAGGGACTTAATGAATGTGGTCAGTTTGGGAGACTTTCTGAAGCCATTTAATGCTATTTACTTCCTGTCTTACTGAGTCGTCTTCTAGGAGTCAGTGCTTTCAATCTGGGAAGAAACTGCCACACAACAATATTCCTTCAGGATTGAAAGGGTGGGGCCGAGAAACCTAGGGATAAGAAGTGAGATGCTGTTATTATCTTCAGAACGTTGTTTTTAAAGGTCGTTTCCTTCTGCTTCTTCTACATTGGTATATTCAGGTCTTGCTGTTATAGAACCACCAGATTCTGATAGTGCTGTATTGTTCTTTATGTTGTTATATGTATTCTTGCATTGGTATCTGCCCATTGCATCATCAGATTCATGTAGGATTTGTCTGTATCTCAGGGAGCTGGTCTTGATGCAATTTGCTTTGGCTGTGTCTGCGTCTTTGAAAGTCTCTTGTGGCCCAATCTGGGTTCTTGGTCTACTGGGAAGTATTGTGTAGAATGAGTTTCTGGCCCAGAATAGTCCTATAATTTGGACCTGCCTGCCGCTGCTTAGGCCCCCCAAATGACTCAGATGCTTATATTAATTTCATTCTGTTTGGCCTGTGGCTCAGGCATATTGTTAGCTAGCTCCTGTATCTTAATTCAACCCATCTCCATTAATCTGTCTGGCCGCATGGCCTGTGGTTGCTTTTACATGTTGATTCTCAGGCAGCTGGATGGTGTCTCCCCCTGACTCTGCCCTCCTGCCCCTCAGATTTCCTGCCTGTTTCTGAGATGTCCTGCAATAGGCCGAGACAGTTCTTTTGTTGTCCAATGATATTCACAGCATACAGAAAGACATACCACATCAGTATTGTATTCTGTGTCTCAGTGAGCTGTTCTTGGTCCAATAGGAGTTGGTTGTTCTTGTGTCTTAGGGATCCAAACTTGGTCCAATATGAGCTCTTGATCCTGTAGGAGTTCTTGATTCAGTAGGGCCTGGTGACTTCTGGGTCTCTAGGAGCCACTCTTGATCCAATAAGAGCAGGCAAATTGTGGGTCTCAGGGAGCTGCTGAGGTCACCTCTTGATCCACTAAGGGTTGGCGAATTGTGGGTCTCAGGTCGCCAAGCTGGGGGATGGAACTTTTGGGGGGGGTGAGGCAGGATTTGTAGAGGAGGGTGTCAACTTGGGTGTTAATGAGATGTTCTGGCCTGCAGGAGTTTTTCCTCCTAACCTTAAAAGAGGAAATAAAAAACTTCCTTAAACAAATAGAGAAAAAGTCAAACAAAAAAATTGGAAGAGATAAATAAATTCCTTAAATAAAATGAAGAAAACCAAGAAAGAGCAATAAAACAGGTGAAGAAAACAGTTCAAGATTTAAAAATTGAAATAGAAGCAATAGAGAAAACTCAAACTGAGGCAATGCTGGAAATGGAAAGTCTGAGTAAGTGAATAGGAACTACAGATGCAAACATAACCAGCACAATGCCAGAGATGGACGAGAGAATCTCTGGCATGGAAGTTTAAATAATAGAAATAGATACGTCAGTCAAAGGAAACACTAAGGTCAAAAATGTCATAACACAAAACATACAGAAAATCTGGGACACCATTAAAAGATCAAATCTATGAATAATAGGAATAGAGGAAGGAGAAGACTACCAGCTCAAAAACATAGAAAATATATTCAACAAAACCTTAGAAGAAAACTTTCCCAATCTAAAGCAGAAAATGCCCATAAAGATACAAGAAACTTACAGAACACCAAATAGACTAGACCTCCCCAAAAAAGTCTGCTAACCACATAATAATCAAGCTACTAAAACTACAGAATAAAGAAAGAATATTAAGAGCTACAAAGTAAATAAAGGCAGACCCATCAGAATAACACCTGACTACTCAATGGAAATAATGAAAGGCAGAAGGTCCTGGTCAGATGTTATAAGACACTAAGAGACCACAGTTGCCAGCCCAGACTACTATACCCAGCAAAACTATCAATCACCATAGATGGAGTAAACAAGATATTTCAGGACAAAATCAGATTTATACAATATATACCCACAAATCCAGCCCTACAGAAAGCACTAGAAAGAAAACTCCAACCTAAGGAAGCTAGATACACCCACAAAGCCACAAGCAATAGATAATCCCACAGAAGGAATTCCATAGTAGGGACACACAACACCAAAAATAACAGGAATTAACAATTACTGGTCATTAATATCACTTAATATCAATGGACTCAATTCACCTATAAAAAGACACAGGCTAACATAATGGATATGAAAACAGGGTCCATCCTTCTGCTGCATACAAGAAACACACCTCAGCTTCAAAGACAAACACTGGCTCAGAGTAAAAGGTTGGGAAAAGATTTTCCAATCAAATGGACTTAAGAAACAAGCTGGTGTAGCCATCCTAATACCCAGCAAAATAGACTTCAAACTAAATCAAAAGAGATCAGGAAGGACATTACTTATTCATCTCAGGAAAATTCCATCAAGATGAAGCCTCAATCCTAAACATTTATGCCCCAAATTCAAGGGTACCCACATATGTAAAAGAAACATTGCTAAAACTTACACCTCACATCAAACCCAACACATTAATAGTGGGAGACTTCAGTACCTCACTTTTCAATAACCCACTACCAATTGATAGGTCTACTAGACAGAAACTTAACAGAGAAATAAGAGACCTAACAGATGCTATGATTCAAATGGACTTAATAGATACATACAGAATTTTCAACCCAAACACAAAGGAATATACCTTCTTCTAAGCACTCCCTGAAGCTTTCCCTAAGATTTACCACATGCTTGGTCATAAATCAAATATGACTAGATACAAAATACTGGGAATAACCCCTCTATTCTATCAGACCACCATGAACTAAAGTTCTAACATCACAAACCACAGAAAGCCTATTAAGTTCATGGAAACTGAACATCTCTCAACTGAACCACCTCTAGGTCAAGGAAGAAGTAAAGAAAGACATTAAAGACTTCCTAGAAATCAGTGAAAAAGAATCCACAGAATACCCAAACTTATGGGATACAATGAAAGCAGTGCCAAAAGGAAAGTTGGTAGCACTAGGTGCCTACAAAACAAATACAGAGAAATCTCACACAAGAGACTTCTCAGCACAGCTGAAGGCTCTAGAACAATTAGAAGCAAAGTCACCTAGAAGGAGTAGACGGCAGGAAATAATCAAACTTAGGGCTGAAATCAATACAATAGAAACAAAGAGAACAATCCAAAGAATCAATGAATCAAAGAGTTGGTTCTTTGAGAAAACAGACAAACCTTCATCTAAACTAACCAAAAAGCAGAGAGAATATCCAAATTAACAAAATCAGAAATGAAAAGGGGGACATAACAACAGACACCGAGGAAATCCAGAGAATTATAAGGCCATACTTTAAAAACCTGTATTGCACTAAATTGGAAAACCTCAGAAACGGAAAGCTTTCTGGACAGTTATCAAATGGAGGACCACCCAAATTACCATTATAGAACCTTCATCCAGCAATTGATGAAGACAGATGCAGATGATAACTATCCGACAAGGGTTTTCAAGTAAACCAGTATTTCCCAGCCCATTGCCACCATTCCATAGCCTCGCACATGTAAACAGTGTGCGCAAATGGCTAGGATCCTCATGACATACGTGTTCATTTCAGTGAGAAAAATCTCTAATAATATTATTATTTAAATGTTTGCATGCTCGTGTCTACGGTATATGTATACGTTTGTGTGAATATGTGTTAGTTGGCTTGTGTGTCCGTGCACGTGGAGGCCAGATGTCGGCACCAGTGTTTTTTTCTCTGTTACTATTTGCCTTATCCTTTGAGACAGGGGCTCTCACTGATCGATTGCCTAGGGCAGCTGGCCAGTAAGTCCCAGGGACCTGCCTATCCCTCACCTTCCTGGCCCTTGTGTAAAAGTTCTTGTGACTTTAAATTAGAATAGCCTCCAGCTACTACTGAGTGATTCCCACCTCCGGGCTAGTGTAATGTGGGTGGCTGTGACAATGACTTTTTCATCTGTACTGTCACTTCTGGCTGACTTAGGCCACTGAGGCATAATAGACTATTATGTGCATTAAAAGAGTTTTAATTATGTCATTTAGAATGGTTGTCATCTTTGACCGCCGCTCAGTGTGGACTCAGGACTCAGAATAGACCACAGCCAAGATGAGAAGCACAGCGAATTATGCATTTTAAGTGGAAGCTAAATTGAAGCAAAGGAGACTTGCAATCTGTTTCCAACAGCTCTTTAAGACCCACAGATTACAGTTACCATATCAAAAATGGCACATTGAGTTCTTTCTGTTTTAAAAATTCATTACATAGAGAAAGCAGAGCAATGACAGGACCTAAGGTCACCTTCTATCCTTTGCAAATACTGTCTACATCCTTTCTGTCTACAGTGGGGATGGGTGAACAAAGATACTGGGGATGAAATAGGGCCTAGACTGTACTAGGCAGGTGCTCTACCACTGAGCCACACCCCAGCCCCTCACTGGGGGATTCTAGGCAGGTGCTCTACCACTGATCCACACCCCAGCCCCTCACTGGGGGATTCTAGGCAGGGGCTCTACCACTGAGCCACACCCCAGCCCCTCACTGGGGGATTCTAGGCAGGGGCTCTACCACTGAGCCACACCCCAGCCCCTCACTGGGAATTCTAGGCAGGGGCTCTACCACTGAGCCACACCCCAGCCCCTCACTGGGGGATTCTAGGCAGGAGCTCTACCACTGATCCACACCCCAGCCCCTCACTGGGGGATTCTATGCAGATATTTTACCAACTAAGTTATATCACCAGCCGTGTTTTTACTTTTGATTTTTCGATAGTGTCTCCCAGACTGGTCTTGAGTTCACTCTGTAGCCCTGGCTGGTCTTGAACTTGCCATTGAACTTGCCACCTTTCTGCCTCAGCCTTCTAAGAAGCTGGGTTAATGAATGTGAGCTGGCTCTGTTTCTTTTTTCTTCCAATTAAAAAAAAAAAACAACTTTTTTTTTTTTTTTTTACTTCTGTCAGCCTGAATGGCATGCTCTTCTTCTTCCACCATTGTTCAGGCTCTGTCAAGCATAGCCTTCAAGTCATGCCTCTAGTAATAGTTCTAGAACCTTCTAAACATGTGTTTTTATTTGTGGTTGTTCTGTTTCCCAGTTTTTAATTCAATGATTTTGGTGTCTCTCCCCAGTCACTTCCAATGTTTGTGTTAGATTCTGTATGACCTGCGTTGGAACTTTGATATTCTATTTTCAGATATGTGCACATATGTGTTCATGTGTGGGTTTGTGCTCCCAGAGGCCAGAAAACAGAGTTGGATCTCTTAGAGCTGCTGGAACCAAACTCAAGTCCTCTGCAAGAGCAGCAAGTGTTCTCAGCCACACAGCCATCTCTCCAGCCCCACCTGCTCTGATGTGAATGGGGAATAGGTGGTGTATATCTCACTCTGGCTCCATTATTTCCTCACTTGCTTCTGGTGCCCATGAGTTAGCCACACCAAATGTCAAGAGGATCCAAGATATGGCTGACTCTTTTCTTCGGTTAAAATGCTTTGGCCTCTCTTGGCTACTTTGAGTTTTTGTTTATTCCCATTTTATAGCACCATCCCTCAGAAATCTTCACCAATTAAAAAGTTGCAGCCTGCTACCAGTTCTTCCCAGTCCTGAAGGAACCTGTTGTAATAACACTTACCTTAAGTTTACATATTTTCGTGTACATTTTCACCTTAATTCCAATATTACCTTCTTTAATTCTGGAACTTTCCTTTATTAAATATGTCCACCTTTGTTCTCTCTACCAAGTTTGATCATATTGTGAATATGTATTAATCAGCTAGTGCTGTGTAACAAGTCATTCCAAGCCCACAGGCATATATCAATTATCAACTTGGAGGATAACATATCTACTGGATGGCCGGGGCTTTTGGGAGCTAAATTCATGTCCAGATGGGTTAAAGTCTTCTATGAATGTCTTTTATTATTCTGTGATAATCAGAACACTGAGGACATATTCTTCTCATGACAATTATCTATGTGCAAAAATGCAAGCTCAAGCAGATGGAGTCAACACGGGACAGTTTGAGGTTCAGTCTTGTACAAAGGAAGTCAAGGTGAAAATTAAACAGCTTATCAGACCACCTGTATGGTCCACAGCAGAGAGAAACAAGCATATCCATGCTACCTGCTTTCTTTAGTGTTATAGTCCAGAGCCTAGCCTAGAGAATGGTGCCACCCTTGGTGGGCTTTCAACTAACAATCAAGCAGTCCCATATGGACATGTCTATTGGTGAACAGGCCTAGAAAATTCCGTAACTGAAGCTCTTTCCAAGTGACTCTTGGTTGTTGCATATGGACAATCAAAACTAACAACCACCTCTACTAACAACCCATTGACAAAATGTGACAACTAGTCAAGCCTGAAATCAAGTGGTAAAGGAAATAGGCAGCCCACCATGAACCCAGGCATGCAGAGGAGGGTTTCACACCAGCAATTCAGTCTTTTCCAAAGTATTTGTAAAATCAATAAAACCAACATTCAAAAGATTCCAGAAAGTTTTTCCCTGATTGCATAGAATTTAATAACTGGGGGATGGAGAGAGCTCAGGGGTTAGGAGCACTGTCTGCTCTTCCAGAGGATCCTTGTTCAATTCCCGGAACCCACATGGCAGCTTGCAACTGCCTGTAACTCCAGTTCCAGGAGATCTGACACCTTCAAACCAATACATATCAAGTAAATCATTAAGAAAAATAATTAATAACTGAAACTTTTCATATACATGTGGCAAAGACTTGAGAGTGTAAGGTTGAGATGTGGTTGAGTCTCTGAGGGCCCCGGGGCCTTGTCTCCCTCTGTAAGATAGTCTAGTGTAGTCAAAAGTTTTTCTGTCCCACCTGAGCCTTCATGACAAAGAGTTATCTCCCACTCACAGCCCCACAGCTCCTTAAAAAATAATCACTCAGAGGCTTAATATTAATTACAAGCTGTTTGGCCTATGGCTTAGGTTTATGGCTTGCTAGCTCTTTCAACTTAATCTATTTTCATTAATCTGTGTATTGCCACGTGACTCATGGCTTACTTGTGTTTCTTTACAACTTGCTTCTTTTATCAGCAGCTCACAGTGACTCATGACTCTACCCTCCTTCTTTTTCTGTGTTCAGGTTTCCCACCCGCCTCTAAGATATCTTGCCATAGGCCAAAACAGCCTCTTTATTAACCAATGGTATTCACAGCATACAGAAAGACATCTCACATCATTCTAGTGTCAGGTGATGAGGGTCTTCAGAAGCAATGTCTTAGACAACAATCCCTTAAAAGGGATTAATAGAGATCTCTTGGGATTCTGGTTAGTCTCTCAAGAAAACCATCCACCCCATGCACTTGGCCCCTTCTGCCAAGAGCTGGTTCTCTTCCTTTTTTTTTCTGTATTATGATACAGTCAGGACAAAATGGTTGGGCAACTCAACTTTAGAAGTATAGCTTTTAAACCTGTGAGCTAAACAAATCTCTTTTTCTTATAAAGTATCCAGCATTGGCTATTTTGTTACAGCAATGAAAACAACTTATTACAAAAGTACCAGGGAAGCTAATATATCCCTAGCATTACCCTACTCAGGTGTATATTTCTATCTGTATGTGTGTATGTGTGGGTGAGAGGACCCCCCCTCCCCCGTGTGTAGGTCAGAGATTGATGCTGTGTGTTCATCAGTCATTCTTCACCTCATTTTTTGAGACAGGGTCTTTCACTGAGTATGGCTTTTGCCAGTTTAGCTAGACTGGTTGGCCAGTGAGTCCCTAGAATCAGGCCCCAATAATGAGTTACAGATTCACATTTACAACATCTAGAGGATCCAAATTCAGGTCCCCACACCTTCATGGAAACACTTGACTAACTACACCATCTGTCCAGCACTACCCCTGACTCAGTTTCTCATGAAACGTGACTCACTGACTGTATCTGGTGGAGACCAGAGCCTGGTAACATAGGCTCAGGGAATCCTCCAACGTAATTTCTAGCCGTGGCATGGAGGTACAAGCCAGCTACATCCGGGGAAGGCCCACTTCCATCCCAACTCCAACATTCTTTATTGGCACTTCCCTTGGGCCCTCAAAGGAAGCAAAGGCAGGAGCTGTATTAAATTCTCACAGGCTGTCTTATTTTATCAGGCTGTCTCTGTAAGATGGACTTTGGCATCTGTGTGGGAATTATTAGCAAATCGGGTGGAGGAACAAATATTTTGGTTCATTATTGTTCCTTTATTAATGTTTGTTCTTTTGATTATTTGTGGGATTCTATTAAAGGAGCCAAGGAAGATGAGGCCCCTTCCAGGTTCCTGTCCATAGATGTGAATCTTAGAGATTTTTTTTCTGCATTGAAATTTGTTTTCAAGGTTCATTTTTTTGTTGGGTTGGTACAGCATTTCCCTTTATAATTTTTAGAGAATCATGGGTTGGGAATAATATTCATAAATATTTATTTTCTGAACACTTTAATTCTTGTGCTTAAAATGTTTGGGGGAAATTGGAGGGGAATAAATTTTCATTACGTGGCAGAAAAGTTGAATAATTGAGTCGGCAGTTTGGAAAATCTTCTGGAGAATTGGAGAGAGTTAAGTGGTGTCTGAGGTGGCACAGGTGGGAAACCCCACTCACCATATGGAGGAGGGGACCCAAGAAGAGTCGGGAAGGCATTTTAAGCAATGGGAGGTTTTGGTCTTTAAAACTCACAGGTTTCTGCTGCATGTGAGGTTATCAATTACTCATTATAATATGAATTATTCTGGGGAGACATGAACAAATGTCCATTCACCCCAGATGGGCCAATGATGAATGACCAAAGTAATGAAGCCACTAAAATTCGACTTGAGAAACCAAGTTGAGTTCCTTACACAGCATGGGTGAGGATGACTGACCGGAGTGTTGGTGACTCCAAAGTAGCTGCTTCATGGCAAAGTTCCATCCCAGTGTTACTGACAGCCTCACAGAAGCCAGCATGGAGTCCCCTTTCTGTCAGTACCCCATGCCCTGGGTACCCTGGCATCTCCATCACTTGCAGCTGGGAGAAGGAAGAAGGAAGTGATGCTGGGCTCCCAGGTAAAGGTCCTCTGACCCGCCCCTTTCCTTTTCAACCAGGAAGTGTTAATAGCTTTGCTATCATTACCATAGTCCTGGCTTCCTCTGCATCTTTCTGTTTATTTTGTTGCCATGGCTACTGGGCCAAGGTAATCTCTATTCCATGATGGCAATGGTAATATCATGCCATATGACCACACTGTAGACAGCCATATTGCTAACTGCCACGATGGGATGTCCTCTCCAGCCAATCTCCAAAGCATGTGTACGTAAGATGAGGTTTCACTGGGAAATTTTTCATGTCCTTTTTTTGTAATAACCCCAGAGATTGTTTCAAAGCGATTTTTCAACTCCTATATGTGGGTGGTAACTACCTTGACAGCTCCATGGTTTAGATGCAATGGCAGTGTTTATCAAGCAGTTTCAGGGGCCTGAGTTTCGCTTCATTGGCAATGTTGACCCTTTTGGTCAGGTGTACTGTGGGATGCTGGGCAGCATCCATGGTCTCTAACCAATAGACACCATGTGACAACCTGGAATGTCTAGAGACAGTGCCAAATTGTCCTTGGAGTGGGAAAAAATTGTCCCTCATTGAGAACCACTCACTGCTTTAGTTCAATCTAAAAATGATTGTGTGGTCAGTAATCAGGGAGATGCAAATTAGAACAGAATTAAACACTGTTTTCTCATTGCATTTGCAAACACATAGAGTCGGACCATGCTGGAAGCTGGTACCCCCACAGGGTGATGGCTTGTTCCAGCAGGTGAGGAGCTTAGGATGAGGGATTGGGGGAACAGTTGGTGTATTCTATTCAAAGTAACGATGCTCATGTCCAGTGAGTGGGAACATTCCTCAGGATTGGCTCAGGAGGAAGATGTGCACTTCCTCCTGAGAGGTAGCCTTTGAATGGTGGGCTTTCTGCAAAATGACCAGGGTTGACAGGGACATATGCAGCTTTAAGTGCAAAGCAGCAGCTGCAAAATGGACACATGCATATGTGCCTATGGACATAAAATGTTATCAATAAATGCATTAATTAAAGTCAATAATTATTTTATTACCATCTATTAATTACAAAAAGAAAAATTACCCAGGATTTGATGTTCATAAATAATTGTACTTATATTTTCAACTCCTACATGTGGGTGGTAACTACCTTGACAAAAATGTTGATTTTTCTAAAGAGATTTCTACCCCTACCTTCGACTATATTGATATCAGGGAAAGTGGGAGCCCTTGAGAGTGACAGAATCTTTATTGTTTTGCATGTGCAATGAATAGGCTAGGGAGGTGAAGAAGCAACCACCATCAAAACCATATTTGACCCATGTCTCTACCTCCTGAACTTAAAAAATGAATTTCAGGACCATAGACAGGGAGAGTGAGTGTTCAGGAGTTTACTATGGGTGAGAGGTCAAGAGACAAGAAGCAAGCTGAGCTCCTGTATAGCAGAAGTAAGTCCCAAACATGGGTTGTCACTGTCCTTGTGCCAGTCAGCTTTAAGTGTCAGCTGATGCAACATAAAATCACTTAGGACGATTGTCCTTTTGAGGAATTGTCTACATTGGGTTTGGCCTGTTGACTTGTATATGAGGATTTTCTTAATTCAGTTAATTGATGCAGGAAGAGGGAGCCCACTGAGGGTGGCACCAATCCTTAGGCAGGGGACCCGAACTTTATAAGAGTAGAGAAACTTAACTGAGCATGAGCAAATGGGTGAGCATGCACACATTGCTCTCTGTTCTTGATTGTGGATATGACGTTGCAAGCTGTGTGAAGTTCCTGCTTCAACTTCCCCACAGTGATGAACAGGAACCCAGAACTGTGAGCCAACCCTTTCTCCCCTAAGCTGCTTTTTGTGGGGTTGTTATACCACAGCCACAGAAAACTGAACTGGAATAGTCCTCATCTAGGAGTTAGTAAAGCTTTACTGGACAGAGGCAGGAGCATGGAGGGGGTGAGTGGGCAGTCCAATTGTCCCAGTCATGGGGTGTTCACTCAGCTCAGTTCTGGTCATAGCCCCCAGTAATGCTTCTAGACTCCAGAGCTCATTTAGAATGTGTAAAAAAAGTAAAAAATTGAAGAGGAGCCAGAAAGCTAAACACTTCCAGTGTTACTGGCCTCTAGTCAGGAAGGAACCACCAAGGGAATTCCCAGTTTCTAGTCACAGACAAGGGTTGGCTTCAAGACTCTCTTGTTTTTGAGGTTCCCCCTTTCATAAAACTGCCTGACAAGTTTCTACCTCTCATGACTATTAAGATATAGAAACCATAGAGCTAGGAAATTGAAGTTTTCCCCAGAAATCTTACTTTGGGAATAAAAGAAAAAGGCTGAAGTCTGGTGTTGACCAGACAGAAACTCATCTCTCAGGAAGTGTCCACATAGTTCTGACAGCTGGTTAACGCACCTTGCAGGAGATGCTGAGGCTGAGACAATGATGTACTAGTGATTGGCAGGATCACACCTTGGTGAGAGCTGCTTGGATACACATACCTCTTGTCTTATATTAGGACCCCAAAGACAGCCTTGAGGGGTTGGGTTTCTTTTTATTTGGAGGGAGAGGGGATCACCAGACTTCTATTTTTGTTAATGTGACTACATTCACTACATCTCCTCCCCCCCTCCTTTTCCTTATTGTCTCTGTAAGTAGTCTATTGAAGGCAGGTGGCTGAGTCTAGACTTTTAACAGTCTTATTGGGTCCTAATATCTCGGATAAGGACAGATATCTTTTTCAGTCACACAAAGGCATGTAATGCCACCTCTAGCTGCTTCTTCTTCCTTTGTTCTCACTGAAGGGACGGACCCTGTCCCAATGGTGGGCACAGTCACCTTGTACCTGGAACAACATAGCTCAGGTCCCTGAAATAATCATCTCATAAGAAGCAAATGCTGGCTCCCGTCTGCCATCAAATTCTGCCACCACATCACACACATGGGGCAGAAGCATAGGGCAGGAAGAGGTCTGTGCCCTTCATGGCTAACAGGGAGTTAAAGCCAGAGAGGGGCTGGCATGCCAATCTCCCCTTCAAGAATACACTTCCAAAGACCTAAATGTCCCTGCTAAGCCTTACTTCTTAAAGGTCCTACCCACTCCTTAGAGCTGAGGAACACACTCACACAGCCTCTGGGGAGTTGCTCTCATCCTGGCTCTTCCTTTCTCTCTGGCGTTGCCCTTACACTGAATTCCTGACTATTCTCGTCTTCTTTTCTCATGTGATAAAATACCCTGACAACAAGCAACTTCTGGATGAAAGGGCTTATTTTAACTTGTGACTCCAGGTGACAGTTCATCACTGCGGGGAAAGTCACAGCAAGAACCTGAGACATCTGGTCAGTCACATCACATCTGCAGTCAAGAGCAGAGAGAAATGCATGCGTGGGCACATGCTCGCCTGCTTGCTTGTGCTTAGTTCTAGGTCTCCATTCTTGAACAGTTC
This sequence comes from Phyllotis vaccarum, assembly GCA_033318265.1. Classification (NCBI taxonomy): domain Eukaryota; kingdom Metazoa; phylum Chordata; class Mammalia; order Rodentia; family Cricetidae; genus Phyllotis; species Phyllotis vaccarum. The sequence goes on along the minus strand of JARWLC010000017.1, from coordinate 71,824,944 downwards.
AGACCTCCTGCCTAGGGGTTGGTGCCACCTGTAGTGAACTGGGTCTTCCCAAATCAGTGATCTTAATTAAGACAACCCTCCAAAAATGTCTTCTTGGGCCAGCCAAATGTAGATAACTCCTCTCAAAACCTCTTCCCAAGTGAGTCTAGGGTGTGTCAAGTTGATGGTTAAAGCTAACCTCATACTGTCTGACTCGGTTCCCATCTTTCTCTCTTGCAGAATCTCTCATTGAATTTATCACCATTAACACATCTCTGAATCATTAGCATCTGACTCTCTGGAGACCCTGAGCTCCAGTGAGTCAGACACCGAGACCCTTTGTGTTGATGTCAGAACTACAGCACCCTGCACAGCACCTGGCATGGAGTGGTGCTTGATAAATATCCATCCTATTAACTGATATCAATGTAAATGATGAATGGCTTCCAACACATCTGGGTGGGGGAAATGCATCAATACTCTCTAAATGGATACTTTCCCTATTCTGAGCAGAGGCAGGTTTTAGATAGAAATAGGCATGGAAAATAAACTATCATTGTATGCATTTGGGGGACTTTGTGTGTGTGCAAATACGTGTGCATCTGTGTATATGTATGCATGTGCACATACATGTGTTTCTCTCTGTGTGTTTGTGTATATGTATATGTGTGCATGTATATGTGTGTCTCTTTCTCTCGGTCTGACTGTGTGCATATATGTGTGTGTTTATGTATGTATGCACATATATATGTGTGTTTCTGTATATGTGTCTTTGTGTACATATGTGTATACTTATGTATGTGTGTTTTTCTCTCTGTGTGTGTGTACATGTATGTATGTGTGTGTGTGTGATATGCACAGGTGGGGAGGTCAGAAGTATTTTGTCATATTCTGCTTCTTCCCTTGGGACAGGATTTCTCCTGGACCTTGGAGCTAGGTCAGCAGTTAGCAGGTGCCAGCCATCCTCCTGTCTCTTTCTTCTCATCCCCCAGTGATGGGATTATGGGGTCCTGGCCCACCTGGCTTTTAATTTTTAATGTGGATGCTGGAGATTGGAACTCAGGTTCTCACACTTTGCAGCGAGCTCTCTTACTCACAGACCATTCGCTGGGACCAAGCTCTTGATACCATTGAACTCTCAGGGGCCATTTGTCACTGTGTGTGGTCCAACTTTGCCTGTCTTTGGGAGTGTGCAGCTGAGGATACAAATGTCCTGAGTGGTCCTGCGCGACTATTATCTCATCCAGACACTGAAGAAAAATAGTGCTATTCTCAGGGTAACTGATCAGCTGAATTCTCCCAAGCAGGAGGTTTCTACACAGAGCAGATAAGACCGGGAAAAAATGACAACCATTTTAGCAAAAGTGAAACATCTTCATATGTCTAAACCCCCAGCTGCAGACAAGGGGGCTCTGATGACCACTGACTGCATATGTAGCAGGTGATGAGCCAGATTGCCAGTCTTCAATAAAATATTTTCCACTTGTTTGTAAAAAAAATCATTTACTGAGCACCTATTCTGCACCTGGCATTTCTCTGTGTGATTTATCGGGAAAGAAGGGAGTGAAAATTCCCACTGGTCTAGAGTTTATATCCAGGGGAGATGCACATGATAAACAGCCAACACAGCACAGAGATAGAGGGGACAACATGCTAGAAAGTTAGATGTGAAGGAAAAAAAAATACATACCTGGTTTTGAAAAGGTGTATCCGAGAAAACTAGGCCAGAAACAATGAGAAGGATACTGCTCTTTCAAATGTGTTATCAGGAAGGCATTTATCGAAAAACTGAGTTTTGAACAAAAACATGAAGGAGGAAAGAGAGGGGGGAAGAGAGAGAAGGAAGGGAAGGGGGAGAGAGAGATAAATCAGGGGGAGGGAAATAGTGCAAAAGCTCTAGTGTGGAAACAAGCCTGGTGTTGTACAGCAGTATTCTGAACTGATCTTGAACTTTCGTTTTCTCCTTAAGATTCATGAAGTGAACAACTCACAAGTCCCAGAAAGTCCTGAAACGTACAGGATTACAAAGTTTTACTGCTCCTGGTTTGTATAAGCAGTAAAGACCATCTGTGTAAAGTTTAATCTGCTGAACAGCTTGCAAGTCCTGAGGAGAGCTCCAGGGCTCCATCCTTCATGAATTATTAGCCAGGCCAGTGTGAGCTCTTTGAATATACAGTTCTCTTTAAGTCATCTCTGATTCTGTGACCCTCTCACCCACACTCCTGTAAGTGATGTTAGTTAGTTAGGCAAACTTGGACTAGTATAATTGCTTTTCTAACTGCCATTGGCTCTGTAACTGGGGTGAGATGTTTGTTCACATTTTTCTAGGAAAAGTCACACACTATCAGGACATTTGAAGTCTAGTGGAGGATAACGGACTGAGTGGGTGAAGTGCATGAATATATATAAATGGAAAAGCAGAGAAGACAGAAGAAAGTGTGTGTATACATGTGTGCATGTGCACATCTGTTTATGCGTGTGCATATACTTGGGTATATGTCTAATTATGTGCGTGTGGGGGGGTCTGTGTAGGTGTATGTATAGATATGTTTGAATGTGCGTGTATGCAAATGCACATGTGTATAATATTCATGTTGAGGCCAGAAGTCAGCCTTGGGTGCCACCTTTTAAATTGTACATGTACATGTATTTATTATAGAGGTATTTCTATTTTAAGATATTTTCATAATGAAGCTCTAAGAGACTCCTGTGTGCAGGATTGACAGTGAAGTCAATAAAGTCACTGAGAAGATGCTTTTTTTCTTTAGCCCTGAAGCTGATGGCTTGGCCAGTGTTCCCAGTTCTTAGACCCACTAGCTAAGTCAAGAAACTCTACATGAACCCGGTTCTCGGTCCAGATACTCTGGGTTAAGACCAGAAGGGGGAGCTAGAGAGCCAGGAGGGAGAATAACACCACTGATTTATACATGGTAGGAATCCAGATTGGGTATCACTTCTTCAGGTGGTCTCCAGACTCCATCAGTGTGGACATGTTCACATCATTTTAGCCATGGGTCACCTACTATGTACCCTAGAGAATTGCAGATATCTTTAGATGGAGTCTGAAGAGATGGGAGGTTTTAGAATGTTCTGTAAATGGGATCTAGCTGACAGAAACTTAGATGCAGGCCTTTGGGGGTTGTCATCTGGTCTCGCTTCTGGCTCCTTTCTGTCTGTGTCCTGTCCATCAAGACCTGTCAACTCACCATCACACATTTCTGCTGACATTTCTTCCTGGCCTTCCCATGCTGTGACAGACTCCCCTGAGACCCTGAGCCAAGGCAAACCCTTCTCTGAGCTGCTCCTGTCAGGAGTTTGGTGACAGTGACTACAATCAGAGCCATACAAAGTTTTTTTTTTTTTTTAAAGCTTTTATTTTGTTATTTATTTATGCATGTGTGTGAGTGTATGTATGCCTCAGAGACCTAAAGAGGGAATCATTTCCCCAGGAGCTAGAGTTACAGGATGTTGTGAGCCACTTTCCATGGGTGCTGGGCACTGAACTTGGATCCCCTGGAAGAGCAGGGGCATTTCTAACTGCTGGAGCTATCTTTCTAGCTCCATAATTTTTTTTTCTTTGAGACAGGATCTCATGTAGCCTAGGCTAGCCCTGACCTCATTAAAAGCTCAGGATGACCTTGAACTTAAGATCCTCTTGGTGCTGGGGTTCCGGGTGTGCACCACTATGCTCAGTTCCTGAGGCTCTGGAGATGGAACCCAGGGCTTCCTGAATGTGCTATATAGTCCCAGCCTTGTAGATGGAGGGATATTTGGCTTACTGCTATGAAGCTCATATTATCTCACTGAAGAGCCTTGGAGACACCGACACTAAACAAATTCTTACATACAGTTTATAATGAGAGCCAGGTTCAGAAACCAATTTTTGATCTCCTTATACCTTAACTGTGACTTCCTGGGTGTCCATGAGTTCTCATGGATTAGTGTGCTCACAGACCTGCTTCCCTGGCTCTGTGTCAGAGACTTAATCTCTGCAGAGAAATCTTGGTCTCTGAAGGAGGAAGAAGCTATGGTCTGTGGGAGATTGTGTTGTTTCATTTTAAATAATTATCCCACCCACTGGTTTAATAAAAAGCGCTGATTGGCCAAAGGCAGGCAGGAAGTGTGGGCGGGACTACCAGGCTAAGAAAACTCTTGAGAACAGGAAGCACAGAGCAGAATGCCAGAGAGAAGCCGGAAGAAGCAGAGGACAACTATGCCTCTCTAAAGAAAGGTACCGAGCCGCATGGCTGAACAGGATAAGAGACATGGGTTAGTTGAAGGGTAGAGAGCTAGCAAGTTATATGCCTGGGCCTGAGGCTGATCAGCCTAAAACTATCATATGCATCTGTGTGTCTCTGTGGGACTGTGGGACTGCGGGCCTAAACCTTGAGGTTAGGCCCGCAAGTCCTGGGCCAGAAACCTCCTACTACAATGGTCTCTGAGTATTTGAAGCCCCACTTCCCATGTCTGCAGACTCTTGTTGCTCCCTGAAGGAGGAAGGAACAATAGTTCCTGAGCATCCCACCTCCCGTCACCCCCTGCATGTCTGCAGATTCTTCATTTGTGGATCCCAGTAGCTGGATGGAAATTCTGCCTCTGGACTGAGCCCATGCAGGAGTTTTTCTTGTGTTCCTAAACAACACGGTGTAGTGTCTGATGGGAAGACACGCAGGGGCTATAAGCAGACGGTGCTTTTTTATCTAGGGATGTGAATATTCATGGAGTTGGACAGCCGCAGGGAAGTCCAGTGTCCCCGGATGACTGGGAACATACTGTTCTTTCCTCCTGTCTTTTCCCGTTTCCTCCCACCCTATCCTTCCCTCCTCACTCTCTGACTCCACCCTTTTGTCCCTGAGAAATTTGATGACGATGGCATTCCGAGGTACTTGGTGCAGTTCTCTTGTCTTCACTTAGTCCCTTCAGGAAACCCCTTCCTGCCCCAGTTCTTAGAGAGTGCGCTGATGTTTTTTTGTCTCTTCCTATCATCCCAAATGTGTTCAGGGCCCCTCATATGCTAGGCAAGCACTGTACCACTGAGCCACACCCCAGCCCCTCACTGGGGGATTCTAGGCAGGGGCTCTACCACTGAGCCACACCCCAGCCCCTCACTGGGGGATTCTAGGCAGGGGCTCTACCACTGAACCACACCCCAGCCCCTCACTGGGGGATTCTAGGCAGGGGCTCCACCACTGAGCCACACCCCAGCCCCTCACTGGGGGGTTCTAGGCAGGGGCTCTACCACTGAGCCACACCCCAGCCCCTCACTGGGGGATTCTAGGCAGGGGCTCTACCACTGGGCCACACTCCAGCCCCTCACTAGGGGATTCAAGGCAGGGGCTCTACTAATAAGCTGGAGATTAAAGAACTTGCAGCTTAGGGCCAACATTGGGCATGAGTTTTATTTGTAAGCAGCAAAATGAATGTGGTATATCGGAGCAGAGAAAGAACTTGGGGGCTTTTGAACATCTAAGAGCCAGGTTTGGAAGCTTCTTAGCCACTGACAAGACTCACAAGACAAACTGGCTAGCAGCTGTTACAGCCAATACTTGGGGTCCCCAAGGGGTTTGCTTGCCTAATCCCCATCTGTACCTCACACTGGAAGCTGCTGCCACTGCTGGCGCTAGACACGGGACACAGCTCAGCCACTTTGGGCAGGAGGAGATCAGTGAGGATCTATTTCTTGGCTTTTTCTGGCTCCAATCACAAAGTTTTTCTGTAGACACTGACATCTAGATTAGTGTCCAAGGCATCCATCTACACACAGCTGCCCAGGGAGAATGAAAGCGGGAAGCAGCCATTCCTAGACAGCAGCTGAGTCCCTAGCCTGGGCTTGAGAGTTAACAACACACACGCCCCAGGGACACGGTCACCGTGATGGATATTCTTGGTTGTCGACTTGACTACATCTAAAACAAGCTACAGTCCTGAAGTGGAGGGCACACCTGTGAGAGATATTCCCCTTGGATTGAAGTGGGTAAATCCACTTCACTCTGGGCCTTTGAGGTAGGAAGACACACCTCTGACTCATATCTCGAGGGGGGATGACACACATCTAACTCAGATTTTGAGGCAGGGAGACACACCATTAATTTGGGCCACACCCTCTACTGGAAAGCTATACAAGGGCAATGGAAAAAGGGAGCTTTTGTTCTTTGCTTGCTCACCTCACCTTGATAGCCCATCCCTCCCTACCCTGGCATTCAGACTACTTCTTTGGGATTCTAGTATATACAGGAGACCAGCTGAGACAGCCAGCCAGCCTCGAGGGACTGAGAAACTACTGCATTCTTAAACTTTCTATTCACAGGCAGCAATTGTTGGATTAGTTAGACTGCAGCCTGTAAAACATTCCTGTAAATTCCCTTTTCACACACACACACACACACACACACACACACACACACACACACACACACACACACACACAGAGAGAGAGAGAGAGAGAGAGAGAGAGAGAGAGAGAGAGAGAGAGAGAGAGAGAGAGATTCTGTGGCTTTAGAGAGCCGTGACTAGTAGAGTCAAATCACTTTATACTAAAACCATCCAGTGTGAATCAGGACCTTCCCAGTCCATCTTTCTCCCATGGTGGCTCCACCCAGATGCACTGGGTTATTCTGAGCCCATGGGTGCCTTGCTTTAGCTTGCCTAATATTTTCATGGTCAGGGATTCCATTCTCCAATGTATTCAAGGTTCACACACAGACGTTTTCTTCAATAATGAAAGTGTTGTTGATTCCTTGGGCTTGAGATCCTGTCTTCCCTACCCTGGGTTCCTAAACCAGGATTCAGTTAGCTACTAACTCACTCCTACCCTTGTTGAAGGATATTTGACTGGCGCCCACTAGGATACTAAGTTAAATACACTTTTGTTAGGGAGATAAAAATGTTTATTCACCTGAGATAGGGTACCAGGGGCAGGGTTTGTCTTACCTGTGTTTCACTGAATCTTGTGCAGCATCTCCTCCCACTCTGCCTTTGTTCTCTTTGTATCTCAGCTTGGATCCTTGCCATAGATCAAAGCATATTCTTTATTAACCAATGCTAGCAACACGTATTGACAGCGTACAGAAAGACCATCCCACAGCAGATGACATCAGTGGCCAGGACCTCCATCAACATTTATGAGCCTGGTAAAGTGGTCAGATAAACATTTTGTATTTCCTTTCACCCTGTCCCCCAAAATAATTTCATATGACTATGAATTCTCTGTCATGACATTGTTAGTTCATGGGAATTCAGTGTACAGAAGGTGAGAGACATAAATAGCTAATATGCACAGATAAACATGGACCCCCCTGCTTCCCCCACTTCTTGTTTTGGTTCTCACTCTGCAAATAAGTGTCTTTTTCAGGCTAGATAGTATCGCTATGTGGTAATACATTGTATATTTAATAAAATTTGTCTAGAATATCAGAGGACAGAGTCACCCACAGCCAAGTTCTGAAGGTCAGGGAGTGGTGACCCATGCCTTTAATCCCATCACTCAGGAGAGATCCTTGTGCATCTCTGTGAATTCAAGGTCTAAAAGTCAGGCAGTGGTAGCACATGCCATTAGTCCCAGCACTTGAGAGGCAGAGGTAGGAGGATCTCTGTGAGTTCAAAGCCAGCCTGGTCTGCAATTCTATTCCAGGACAGCCAGGACTATTACACAGAAAACCCTGACTAAAAAAAAAAACAAAAACCCAGAGAGATATTCCAAACTATTCTTTATTAAATATGTAATTCTAAAACTATTTTTATTAAATACACAATATATCACCACATTGCAATCTTCATAGCTTTTGTGCTTCTTGGTGCTGATTTTACTGCTTAAAGTGGGGATCCTGGGGAACAGCTCGGTTAACACGGTGTCTGCTATGGTAGCATGGAGTCCAGACCTCCAGAAACCTTATAAAAGCTGCTAAGTCATCACACATTGCTCATTGCACATCAGCAAACCTAACACTGGGGCTGGGGTGAGAGTATGTGGGTAGACTGACAGATCCCTGGAGCTCATTAGCCAGCCAGCTTGGTGGTAATGACAAGTTCAGGACCAGTGAGAGACCCTGTCTCAAAAGTAAGGTGGAAAGTGGTTAAGAAAGCACAAAGCCAAATGTGACAAGGCTATATGACAAGCCGTCTGGGAAAGAATGCATGTGGTGGTTAAGCTCCTTTGAAACCCTGGGTTCAATGTGAACTAGTCAACAGTATGTGTTAAACACACGATGCTTGGTACATATCCATCAGGTTGATTTAAGTGCCGCAACCGGATGCCTGTAAGTCTGCAAGCCTGAGTTTTCCTGTCGGCTGGAGATCTGGTAATTCAGTGTTTGTAAACTTTGTAAAAGTTGTATTATTACCAGAATAATTACATTATTATTACCAGAATAATGAGAATCAGTTGTAGACACTTTCAGGAGCCATAGGTGTTTCAGCTGAGGATTTTGAGGTGTTTCTACTTCCAGTATCTTAGAAGATGGGAATGTGGGCTGGGGATATAGCTCATTTGTAGACTGCTTTGCTTAGTGACCAAGAAGTCTCCAGGACCATCCTCTGAACCACATAAACTGGGCAATGGTGAGGGCATGCCTGTAATCCCAGCATCCGAGACATGGAGGCAGGAGGACCATCCACAGCTATATAGCAAATCCGAGGCCAATCTGGACTGCCTACATGAGACCCTGTCTCAAGAAATAAGAGAAGAAAAAGGCTGAGAGATAGCTCAGTGGTTTAAATGTTTGCTGTGAGAACCAGAATTTCCCACTCACTGATGCGTCAGAATTTCCCACTCACTGATGTGTCAGAATTTCCCACTCACTGATGCGTTGCCATGCAACAAAGATGTTCACTCACCTCCCTGCCCACATGGCATACGATCATGAGTATGATGCTTGCTGTGCAATCTCAAGGACCTGGGTTCAAATCCTCAGCAGCCATGTAATAATTGAACATGGCAATGTGCCTGTAATCTTAGTACCAGGGAAGTAAGGATTTCTGGAGTTCACTGCAGCCAGCCTGACCTGATTGGTGAGCTCCAGGTTCAGGGAGAGACTCTCAAAATAAGAGGAGGGTGAGGGAGGGAGCCACACTTGTGCACACCCCCCCCCACACCAATACATCAACCAATCAAAGAGAGAAAGCAAAGGAAAAGGCAGGAAGGTAAAGGGAAATGAAAGAAACCATCTGTATTTCTCCATGAGTCCCAGCATCAAGATGTGAAGACCATCACTACTGCCGCCAGACCATGGCAAGTCCAAAGTGAAGGACCTCCGAAGAAGGAGAAATACATTTTCCTTATTGGAACATTTATTTGAACACCTAAGTAACTCAGAAGATGAGACAAATCCCAGTTGAATGATCCAACAGACTCCACCTGAGCTGGCTGCAGTTCTCCAGGAAGCACAGACAGACCCATCAGAAGGGCCAGGAGTGGCCACCGGCAGGTGGAATGTGCTCCGAGCTTGGCTTTCTGCTGGGCACGAGCAATTGTTAATCCAAGGCAATAAACTGAGAAGGAGGCATAAACAATGTTCACTGTCTTGAAAAAAAAAAAAATGAAGCCATTAGTATAACGGCATCTGCTGTTCATCCTTCCTCCAAAACAGGTGACAAATGCCTTCCCCAGGCCCAATTAAGATCTTCTACTACTTGGGCAAGAAATGCTACTTATTATTAGGTGACACCATGATGCTAAAAAGACACTTAGAAATAAAACCACAGCCTAATCATTTGGCTGAGTAAGCCTCCCTAGCATTGGCAGCTCATATATTTGGTGAAAATCTTTTTTTTGCAAACAAAGGCTGTATCTCCATTTGCTATTTATTATCGTGTGTGTGTGTGTGTGTGTGTGTGTGTGTGTGGTTGGGAAGGGGGGGGACGACAACCCAGAGCTTCTGTCCATAACTTACTGTGCCAGAAGTATCCCATGCCTTTGAGATCCACAAACTGAATTGGTCTCGTGTCTGGGTCCCTAATGGATACCAACCTCTAGATTTTCCAAGTGCTGAGGTTTCAGAATTCAGTTTGGATCAAGATATCCATGGAGCCCTATGGTTGTCGGGTCCCCAATGGGTGGGGGCAGATGGCTTGATTGTCCTTGGGAGACCTTCAAATCAGGAGCTCCCTGGATGATTCTTTGCATGTGAATATGTATTCAGGTGTGGGCTTGCATGTGTGCGTAAGGCCATAGGGGCAGCCTTGGGTGCCTTTCCTCCAGTGATATTCATTCAGCTTGGTTCTTTTTTGAGGCAGTCTTTTGTTGGCCTGGGGTTTGTTTGCCAAGTAGCCTGGCTGGTGTGCAAGTCCAAGGGATTCCGACTCTGCTTCCCAGCACCGGGATTACAAGCATTCACCACTAAACACAGCTTCCAGCTTAAAAAAAAAAAAAAAAAAACAAAAACAAAAAAACAAAACCTATTGGGTCTGTCGATTTCACCTCATGCATCCGGATCCTGTCCATCTTTCCATCCCCCCTGCATCTGCCCTTGCAACCTCCCCATGGGGGAAAAAAATTTAAAAGAAAAACCAAATCAAATGAACAAAGCAAGACAAAGAGGAGGAGGAGGAGGAGGAGGCTGTCGTGGAAGATTCACGTGTCACCTTTTAGTCCGCTTCACTTGCAAGTGTTCATTGCAATGAGTGGTTGGTTTGGCTCCAGGCCTCTGGCTTCCACAGCGCCGTCTCTGGGGCTCCTCTTGGAGATCCTGTTGTCTTGCATCCTAGAGAACCTGCAGTTTTGGATTTGTAGGTACATCCCCTTCTCATGCTCCAACAGTTCACAGATGAGGCCAACGGATAGCCCTGGTTCTGGGAAGGGGTAGTAGGTAGGCGGCTGGTCAGCCCACCAGCTATCTCCCGTCACCACCCCCCATGCTGCCCCAGCTAGCTCACTCAATGCAGCCTGCAGCAAAGAGTGGTGCCAGTTCTGCTGTTCTCGGGCCCTTACCCTCACACCATCAGGGCCAGCTCCATTGGCATGCTCCCCCCTCCCCCAACAAGGTGCAGGATCTGCTCTCCTAATTGCTGTAGGGGGCATGCAAGAAGGGAGGTGGGGGGGGGGGTCAGCTCTCCTGCTCTCACTCCCTGGGGCTGGATCACTGACAGTAGGGTCAGCGCTTGTGTGCTGCTTTGGTAGGTTGCTGGGTCCACTCTCCAGTGTACTGCAGCTGGTGAGGGGCAGGGCTAGTTCTCTCACCTGCCACAGGTAGCAAGGGATGGGTGGAAGGGCATCTTTCACTTACCCACATGGCAGTTGGGGGGAGCAGGGTCAACTCTGTGGTTCTTACGTCCTCAAGGTCAGTTCACTTGTGCCACCACCAACAGGGTCACAGGTGAGGTGCAAGCCCCTGGTGAGCACTGAGGCCATTTCTCCTGCTCCAGTATTTAGCAGGGACCAGGGCCAACTCTCCCAGGGCCAGATAGGGAAATGACCAGCTTAGCAAGGCCCTCAGATTTCAACATGGTTCCTATGACCCCTGGTGGTATCATAGGCCATGAACATCAACACAGACCCTAGCTACGGCAGGACCATGGATCCAGACATGTCTCTAGGCAGCAGCCTGGGCTCTGATGTCTCCATGCTCCAGGTGGAAAGTCGTCCTTCCTTCCCCTCCCCCCTGCCCCAGATCAGTATGGCTTCAGCAGCAGTATAACCCTTGGACATCGACATGGTCTCAGGTGGCTGACCAGATCTGGGGGCGTCCACGCAGCCCTCAGTAGTTACAGGAGCCACGGACATCAACCCAGAGCTTGGCTGCTATAGAGCCACGAATGCTGTAGGAGCCCTGGCCCAGATGACACTGTGGCCCAGATTGACAATGCAGGCCACTCAGTTCAGCTGATTTGGCAGCAGCATGGCCCTTGGACACTCACATGGCTACAGTCTAGATCCTTGGCATTCATGAAGCCTTCGGTGGCAATATGGGCCTTGGATATCAATACAGAAAGCAGCTGTGGTAGAACCATGAACCTAGTCACGGTCTTAGGAAGCAGCCCAGGCTCCAATGTCAATGTGGTCTCAGGTGGCAGTGCAGGGCACCTAGATTGGCACAGCCCATGTGGCAGCATGGTCCTTAAGCACCAATATGGCCTCAGGTGGCGGCTTAGACCCCTGGCATTGGCATAGCCTGTAGCCTGAAGTTTCTGACCTGTCTGGGCCTGTGGTCTGTAGGAATTTTTTCCCATCTGAGGCCCCACAGTTGTTTATAAAATAATTACTCAGAGGCTAATATTATTACAAACTGTTTGGCCCATGGCTCAGGCTCATTACCAATTAGCTCTTACAACTTAACTCAACCCATTTCTAGGAATCTACTATGTCTTGCCATGTGGCTCTGTGGCTTACTGGTATTTTGACATCTTGCTTCTTTGGGAGGCAGCTTGCGGCTTCTCCTCATAACTCTGACCTTATATATGCTTGGATTTCTCACCTGCCTCCAAGTGGCCTTGCCATAGGCCAAAACAGCCTCTTTATTAAAAAATGATACTCAAGCATATTCACAGCATACAGAAAGACATCCCATATCAATGGCCTTTCATGGTATCAGGAACTATGGTCATCTTCTCAGACTTTGGCTACAGTAGGGTCATGGACCCAAACATGACACTTAGCAGCAGACCTGGCCCAGATGACACTATGACCCCAGGCGATAGTTCTGGTCATTCAAATCAGCATGGCACTGGTGGTGGTACAGTCCTTGGATAACAACATGATTACAGGTTGAGGTCTATACCCTGGGCATTTGTGTGGCCTTTGGTGGCAACATGGACGACTGGATATCAACTCAGACCCTGACCGTGGTAGGACTATGGATCCAGACATGGTCCCCCAGAATAGCTCAGGCCTGGGTGTCACCATGGCCCAGGTGGCAGCCCAGGGCACTCAGATCGGTATGGCCCCTGTTTTCATTGTGGCCCTTGGACACCAAAAGGACCCCAGGTAGTAGCCTTGACTACAGGTCTCTGCACTGCCCTCAGCGGCAGTGGTAACTGCCATCCACTCAGGATCCCTCGGCTTCCTCAGGGCCGCTGATCAGGACTTGGCAGTTGGCTATATCCCAGGCCGGGACATCATCTTGGACTCGAATAGCAAACAGGCCATTCATGCCAGCCTGCCTGTTCCTCAGCGCCTCACCTCTTCAGATCTACCTCTCTCCCCAACCCATGGACTACTCCACGTGTCTCTCTCTTCTCATTCTGTTCTCCTTCCCCATAATGGTGCTGGACCACACAGTGCCAGAGGCTCTTGGTTGGTGCGGAGCTGCTGCTGTCCTCTCAAGTGCCCAGAGCTAGAAACCCCAGGGTGAGCTAAGTCCTGCTTACCCCAGCCAAATGGCACGACACAGGGCTGGTCAAGTAGGTTTTATTTTTATTTTTATTGTTTTTAAAGATAGGTCCTCAGGTCCTCATACTTGTGAACAGTAAATTACCAACTGAGTCATCTCCATAGCTTGCTCTTAAAAAAGATTTATTTTACCAGGTGGTGGTGGCCCATTAATCCCAACATTCAGGAGGCAGAAAGCAGGTGAATGTATGTGCGTTCAAGGCCAGCCTGGTCTACAGAGTGAGCTCCAGAGGACAGCCAGAGCTACACAAAGAAACTTTGTCTTGAAAAACCAAAAGCCAAAACCAAAATCAAAACAAAGATTTACTTTTGAAATTGTGCGTGAGTGCGTGTGTGCATACATGCATGCATGTGTGTATGTGTGTGTGTGATGTCATGAGTGCAGGTGTCCACAGAGATCAGAGGTGTCAGAGCTTCTGGCTGGCTTTGCAAGTGATCCTCCTCTACAAGAGCAGGTCATATGACCTTAGTGAGACCCCGTCTCAAAAGAAAAAGTAGAAAGAAGGCTGGTCGTGACTCAGCAGTAGAGTGCATGTCTATACGCCCCACCCCCCCAACTACCAATGAGGGGTTGAGGATATGGCTCAACTGTAGAGTGTTTGCCTGAAATGCTTGAGGACCTGGGTTCTGTCCCCAGCACCCTTAAAAATCTTGGCAAAGTTGAAAAAACTGGGACCTTTCTGCTAAGAAGATGTAGTGTCTAGCTACTTTGGAAAACACTGTTCCAAGTGTGACATCACCACAGAGTTCCAGAGCTCCCCTCAGAGATACTGACCTGGAGACAGCATAAAACTCCACACATAGACACCTCAGAAATGCCTTTAGTAGCAGCTGGAAGGTTGAAGCCATCGAATGTCCATCAAAGATGATGTGCTAAATAGTGGGAGCTACATTCGTGCAGGGAAACATTTTCTGGCAAAAACAGAAATGAATTACCAAAACATGTGGCAATATGGGTGGATTTCAGAGGCATCATGCTAAAATAAATGAGTTGCAAAATACCACATGTTGTGTTTTGGGAGCCTGTCTGTCCTGGATTGATGCTCCAGCTCTCGTGAGGCTGATTTACTGACTAGGGCCTCAGAGACTGTGAGGAGGTTGGAATTTTCAAGCCTCAGAGCCAAATTACAACTAATCTTGGGCTAGCCTCAGATTCATCGATATATATATATATTCCTTGCCCACTTCTGTGTCTGACCTAACCTCTTGTGGCTAATAGATGAAACTTTTTGGAGCGTATTAACCTACCCGCGGCTTCTACCCCCACTAGGACTAGGAGCATCTGCATCTTGTCCTTGGGGGTTCCCTAGTTGGCTGTAATTGCCTGCCTGATTTTTGTCTACCATTGTATTTGAAAAATGGCTTGTTCTGTGACTATAAACTACAAAAACTTCTCCAAATGCTGCCATACTGGAATATGCAATTTGTGGAATTGTTTCTCAATGTTTCTGGGCTGTGGCTACTCATATTTGGCTCCAGAGGTCAGAGGTTTGTTTTTTTTATTATCTATCTATACTGTTTATTTATATTCAGATCTACAGAGACAGCCAAGCCGTGGTGGCTCAGGGTGGGATGGGGGAAAGTACTCATGGAGCCAGGGCCTTTTCTTCTAAATGTAGACTGTTCTAGAATTGTATTTGTTGATGGTTGCAAAGCTGTGTGAATACACTAAGTATTTACACTGTAAATGCTAAGTTGAGTTATGTCTAAAAAAAAAATCCAGTAAAATCTATTCCTGATCTTGGTTCATTTATAACTCTTCTCGTGTGTGTGTGTGTGTGTGTGTGTGTGTGTGTGTGTGTGTGTGTGTGTGTGTGTGTTTGCATCTTCATGTGTGAGTATATGTAGAGGTCAAAGTTCAACCTTGAGTGTCATTCCTCAGATGCCATCCAACTTGTCTTTAGACACAGGCTCTCAGCTCATGGAATCAGCTAGTCTAGTCAGAGTTTGTCTCCCCGGTGCCGCGTGCTTCCACACCAAGCTTTGCGACTTGGATTTGTAAATGAACACTAAGGTCCTCATGCTTGTACAAATCACTGGAGACACCTCCTGGCACTCCTAATCACTTCCTTATTGTGGCTCACAATAGCAACTGTCAGGGTCAGGCACGGTAGCCATAAACAGTGCCAACTGTTGACCTTAGAGTTCATGTACACACACAGATCCTGCAGTTTTGGTTCAGGATTTTACGGACAAAATGTATTTTGGTACATATCATGCTGGCTTTGGCTGGATGTCATTATAAGGAGCATGTCAGTGTGTTAGAATGAGTGACAGCCAGTAAGTGGGTCTACAATAGAGTATGGAAACCCCAAACAACTCCAAAATTTACCACAATTTCAGGTGCCTCTCTTTGAAGTTACTATGGAAACAGATGCCTACTGAAGGATGCTGTTTTGGTTCATGACTCTGGGGTAATGTGTCCCCATGCCCTAGTTCTTCATGGAGCTATGCAGGCTTATGCAGCATATCATACATCTATATTATAGTTCATAACATCATAATTACAGTATGAAGCAGCAATGAGATTATTTTTGGCTTGGGGTCATCACATGAGGAACTGTATTAAAGGGTCGCAGCATTAGGAATGCTGGGAATCACTGCTCTCGGGGACATATGCAAAGTGAAAGAGGGTCCTCTTCCAACCACAGCGCCCATCTGCCCATTCGTGTCTCGCCTGGCCTGAGTTCCACCTCTCCAGTGGTGTGCACAGATGTCTGGTGTGATGGGAAAATGCCACCTTGGAACTGAGTCACAAGCCAGCACCCAGTGCCCCCTCAGCCGGGAGTAGTAGGGGAAGCTCACAGGCCACCACACTGATGGATATTGCCTTCTGACCTCATCTCTGTGCCATGGGGCTTCCATGCGCCCTCCACAGGGGCACACAGGAGGAGCCCTGCGGCTCCAGGCTGTTTTGAGTTTCTCCAAATAGTTAGAATTTGAAATGAGAGTTTAAGGACCCCAAAATGCAAATCTAAGGTGGGGTGGAGGACAGATTTTGGGGGAAGAAACGAAATGAAACAAAACCATAACCAAACAACACCAACCAGACAGAAAGACTTAGGGCTCAGACTACACCTGGCTGTTAGGAATGTGGGTTTTGTTTTGTTTTTTTTTGGCTCCACAGTGCTTCCCTAATCTATATTATTCAGGGGCCAGCCCTGTCTGCCAGCCCCATCAAACTCCTTTATGCGAGAGGAAGCACAGCCTGGCTCCCCCTACTAAGAAGGTTTTGGGGTTTCAAGCTTTTATTTTTCCATTTTCACTTCCTCGCTGTGCAGAAATTTGGGTCGTCTTTTGTAATATGAAGGACTGGCTGTGGTCCTTTGCTGTGTGATTATCCTTTGCAGTGATTATGTTGATGGCCAAAGGGTAAAGAGCGGGCAGAGCTCCTCTGGAAAGTGTGGGCCACAGAGAGTCCGCACCTGCCCTGCACAGCACATGGGGCCTGCCTGTGAATTGCTCTCCTGATTTTTCAAAACAAAACATCTCCAACATTGCACCTGCTTTCCAGCCAGCGGCGATAACCTGCTCTGATGGAAGTCATGTGGGTTATTGCCTGGAAACCAGAAAGTAAAGAAAACCCATTAAAATGTTATTTTTATTTTATTTTTTGTGGGGTAACAGTTTTGACTTTTATCTCACACAGAAAATGAGCTGTAAATGAACTCCAGGCTCCTCTGTTACAGTCTACAGGTGGATGCCTCTTTGTGTTAAGATTTTTATGTGATAGTTTTGTCTTCACAGACTTGTTGAATATATCTCGGTCCCTTCTTCCTCCCCTTCCCCCCCTTCTTTCTCCCTTGCTGTGGGATAATGCTCCTCCTGCACACTGTAAAGATTTATTACTCGTCTTAGTTTAATAAAATGCTGATTGGCCAGTAGCCAGGCAGGAAGTACAGGCAGAGTGAGCAGATTAGGAGAAGTCTGGGAAGAGGAAAGGTAGAGAGGCATTCGCCAGTCAGAGGCAGAGGAAACAAGATAGGCATTCAGGAAAGGTACCAAGCCACTTTGGCTAAAAAATTAGATAAGGATTATGGGCTAATTTAAGTGTAAGAGCTAGTTAGTAACAAGCTTGAACTACTGGCTAAGCATTTATCAGTAATATTAAGCCTCTGAATCAATTATTTGGGAAGCGGTTGCTGGGTATTTAGAAGCTGTGGCAGGACAGAAGCTTCTGACTGTACTCCCTTCTTTCCCTCCTTAACATGGTCTCTGTATCCTTGACTGCCCACAAACTTGCTGTGTCGCGAAGGACAGCCATGAACACCTATCGCTTGCCTCCACTTCCCAGGTGCTGGGATTACAGGCAGGTGGCATCACACCTGGTTTACACTGGGGATCCAAGGCAGGGCTTCATACATGCTAGGCAATCATGTTACTGTTGGGCCACACCCCACACCCCAGGCCACTGCAGATCGTTTGTGACATCAATATAGAGTTTTTGAATTAATAATGCTATTTTCTATCATAAGAATAATGTGTCTGAGCTAGTCAATTGGCTCCATCAGTAGAGGCACTTGCTTGTGGGCTTAAAGACCAGAGTTGGCACCCTGGGTCTCACAGGTAACAGGTAAGAGCTGACTTTGTAGGGAGGACTCTCTTCTGCCCAAGTACCATGATGTGTGGACTCTCTCTCCCTCTCCCCCTCCCCCCCCCCCCCCCCCCCACACACACACAATGTGCACTTGCCTGTAGAGGCCAGAAGGGGGTGTTAGGTCTGGGGCTGGAGTTCCAGATGATTGTGAGTCACCCAGTGTGAATGCTGGGAACCTGTCGATAGTCTTCTGAAACAGTAGTTAGAGGTCTTAACAGCTGAGTCATTTCACCGGCCCCCAGTTAATTAAAAACAAAAACAAAAAAAACTTTTATTGATTCTTGTGGATTTCAAATTATGCGTTCTGATCCCACATATCTTGTTGTTTTCTCAGTCTGCCGCTGGCCCTTACAGCCTCCTTCCACCAATCAGAACCAAAAACCATACAAAACAAAAGCAAATATAAAAATTTAAAAAGAATAATTTATATTGATTCTTAAGGAAACTCAAAAACGCACGAAATCATAGAAAAAAATATATCTTTCTGAGTGGAGCCTCCCAGTGGACGTGTTCCTCTTCTGGTTCTCTCCTCTCGGTCTCACATTTAAATATTTCATATGTTAAGTGAGCGTCTGCTATGTGCCAAGTGCTGTCTTGCTAAATTAGGATCCTCTGAGAAAATTAAAGATGCCTCCTGCTCATGGTTCATTCTGTGAGTCATAGAATACCTTTATCTAGATCTGATGGGCTGTTTAAATGTTTGTAACCCCTTAGGTTCCCAGCCTATCACCTGCACATGAATCTGTGTGTTCTTTTAATTGATACCAGAATCTGGGCATAAGGTACATGTCTACAATCCCAGTATTTGGGAGGCTAAGACAGGAGGATTACCATGAGTTCAAAGCCAGTCTGGGCTATCATGTTCAAGGCTAACCTGTGCTACATAGTGAGTTCAAGGGCAACCTGGACTACAGAATAAAAACCCCATCTTTAAAAAAAAAAAAAGCAATTTCTCCACTAGCAGCTTGCCTACTAGTCCACACGGTGAAAGCCAGTCAGCAGTGGGGAAACCTCCTGGTCAGTATCAGCGTGACTTATCCAAGTCTCCGTGACCTAAGTGTGTGGTGCCTTCAGCAATAAGGTCTTCCCATCAAGTTCTGGTTGGCGTCAAGAGCAATGATAATATCTGTGTTGTTTTTAAGGGTCTTTGTGACCGCCTGTCCAACAACTCAAGAGGAAGTACTCCATACCTGGTAGTAGTTTTTTAATTTAGCAACTTAAAGCTTCCACAAGGAATGTCATCCCCTGTGTAGGGACCAGGGTACTCCAGTTAAAATTGTGTGTGTGTGTGTGTGTGTGTGTGTGTGTGTGTGTGTGTGTGTGTGTACATGTGTAGTGTGTATTTTTGGCCTGGTCTAGCCCTGAGGTCCAGACTGCCCACAGCTGCTTGGTCCCAAATAATCTCACAAAGATTTATACTCATTACAAACTGTTCACCATATGGCTCATGCTTATTGTTAGCCAGCTCTCATATCTTAACCTATTTCTATTAATCTATGTCTTGCCACATGGCCAGTGACCTTACTTCTATTCCATTATATATTACTTCTTGTGTGGCTGGATTGTATCTTCTTGTGACTCCACACTTCTTCCCCTTTATGCTTGGATTTCCCTCGTGACTATAAGCTGGCCTGCCAGAGGCCAAAAACAATTCCTTTATTATCCAATGATAATTCACAGCATACAGAAAGACAGCCCACGTCACTTCCCTTTTCTGTCTAATCAAAAAGGAAGGTTTCAATTTCAACATAGCAAAATTGTATATAACAAAGCAGCTATCAAGCAAAAATTACAGTTATAATTCCTAGTCTATTTGAATTTAGTAAAATTAAAGAAAATATTCTATCATCTACTTTATTCTTGTGAGTCCAAAATTTCATATCTAATTTACCTTTTGTTATAACTAAAGAGAACTATAATTATAACTATCTAATCTTCAGCTAAATCAAAGACCACAGAAGGATATAATATTACCAGAGTATACAGGAAGTGCAAACAACTTTCAAAATCTAGGAAGATGATATGACATCTGGCTGCCTGGACAGTTGCCTAAAGTTCCTTTGTAACATTCGGGCATCCATCTTCAGCCTACAGGTCTAGAGTCTCTGGCAGACTTTTTTGAAGCAGGACTTTTGAAGGACCATTCCATTCATTTTTGCATAATTTGTCAATGGCTTTTCCCTGTGTCCTGCAGAATGTCTGTAGAACAGGAAACTGAAGGACCATCTTGGCTTATTTTGCCAAAGTTCATAGGTCACTTTCCTATGGGTTCTACACGTACAGTGTATATACCATACTGTCAGGCAGTTGAGGCAAGAAAAATTTCTTGTCCAATGGCTGACTTTTGCCACAAAGAAAGTAAATTCCACATGGAGTTTCTTCAGTGCCCATCATCCTCTTGAAGTAGATTTGTACTGTCAGGAGCAGACCTGTCTCACTGTCCAGAAAAGTCTAAATTCTTAAAATATTTTAAATGCCATATTCTGTAGGTCTTTGAGGTATTTGAAGATTACCTTTCTAATTGAAATATATCTTTGTACACCTAAAAAACCTAACTAACATGACTATGTTTGATTATTATAAATAATTATTAATCTGTATTTCTTAATTATACATTACAATTTTAAAGGAATTGCATGAACATAATAACTTAAACAAAAGTAGAAATACACATACAGTGTAATAAAATTGACCTTAAATTTAGATCATTAGACCAAAATCTATACCAATGTAAAATATTTGGAAATTAACAATTGTTTTTTGGATCAAAGTAGATTCAGTAATCTTTTTAAAAAATAGTTTTTATACCATATCCCCCCTTTTTCTCTAGAAAGAGATTGACTTTGGCCATTAACCATTTATAATGAAAAAATTATAAACAATATTTTGGGAATTTGGGCATAGCTTTCCATTACTACTTCTTGCTGATGGGGACACTGGCCGTCTTATGGGGGGTCCTGTGCCTGTATCATCTTAATCTTGAGGTCATCATCTTGAAACTGATGTACCCATCTCTTTTCATCAAAGATTTTTCTCAGGGGGTCTTGGTTGACCAAACCATATTAGCCTGGAAGCAATCTACAGGTTCTCATCTTCTGTGGAAATAAAAGCAGAATTTCTTTTCCAAAGCAACATACCCTTAGACACAAATTTCAAAGTCAAGATACATCTAAAATATGTGTTTGTTTAACTTATCAGCCTTTACAATTAAATGTCTTTCTTCAGTTAGCTCATTAACAGTTAAAAAATCAAAATAAATCACAATAATAGACATAATCCAGACTCTGTGTGTTTTCCATCTTTACGTGGCATATATATGTATATATATTACTTTATTTCTTTTTTAAAGGACTTTCTCTATCCTTTTTTCTTTCTTCTCTCAAGCCTCTTATTATCCAGTGATAATTCACAGCGTACAGAAAGACATCCCACGCCATGTGTGCACATGCATATACATGTATTTTCAGAAAGCTCATAAAATAAGATTTCATATATTTTTTTCAAACATAACTTGTGCTATTTCTCCCTTCTTGATGCCTCTATGTTACCTTCCCATCCTCTTCCCCATTTAAACTTCCACCCATTGCCCTCTTTCCCTTTCTCTCTCTCTCTCTCTCTCTCTCTCTCTCTCTCTCTCTCTCTCTCTTTCTTTCTGAATATTCAAGATAGTGTTCCTCTGTGTTACAGCTTTGCCTCTTCTATAACTCACTCTGTAGACCAGGCTAGCCTCTTACACACAGAGATCTGCCTGCCGCTGTCTCCCAAGTGCTGGGAAGAATGTTGTGTATCACCCCAGGCTTGCTTGTAGACCAGGCTAGCCTCTTACACACAGAGATCTGCCTGCCGCTGTCTCCCAAGTGCTGGGAAGAATGTTGTGTATCACCCCAGGCTTGCTTGTAGACCAGGCTAGCCTCTTACACACAGAGATCTGCCTGCCGCTGTCTCCCAAGTGCTGGGAAGAATGTTGTGCATCACCCCAGGCTTGCTTGCATTTCCTTCCTAACTACTTGTGAGCCCTGTGAGCTACAGACAGTAATGACTGGCATGGTAAGGCCTGTGAGTGTGTCTTTTTTTTTTCTTTCATTAAAAATAGATTATTTTTTCACATAACATCCTGATTGATATTGAGAGATAATATTAGGCAATGGTGCAAGAAAGGTTAGTTATTTATAGGGTTCAAAGGAGCGCGCTCAGTGAATACGAGAGGGAAGATACAGTTGTCCAGACTGGTAACATCCCTGGAAGGCTGAACTCATTCCATGAAGCCTCACTCCTTGGATCAGGTCCTCTCCCCAAGGGCTAAGTAAATTTACCCTGATCTTAAACTGGCTCTTCTGCCATGCCCTAGATACTGGGTCCCAGAGGCCATAAGTGTCCCCCGAACTGGAATGACAGGACCAAGCCCAAAGGTCAAGGTGGAAATTCCTGCTCTCCACTACATCTCCCCCTTTTGTCTAAATAAGAATGTTCTAAACCTAAATATAAAACTGTATACAGTAGGAACAATTATCAAGTAATGTCCAGGAGAGAGAAAGGTCTCAATAACACAAAGGGAAACTCCAGCCAGTCTCTCCCAGTTCCTTCCAGTCTCATCTGGATGGCTAGGCTTATCTAAGACTAGGGACCTCAATTGAGAAAATTCCTCCATAAGATTCATTTGTAGGCGATCCTATGAGGCATATTCTGGATCAGTCCTTGAGCCATTGATGTGCAAGGGCCCCATTGTGGGTGGCGCTACCCCTGGGCTGGTGGTCCTGGGTGCTCTAAGAAACCAGGCTGAGCAAGCCATGAGGAAGAAACCAGGAAATAATCATCCGCCAGGGTGTCTGCATGAGCTCCTGCCTCCTGGATGCTGCCCTGACTTCCTGGATGATAGACTACAAACTTAAATCAAAAGAAACCTTGGTCATGGTGTTTATCACGGCCATAGAAAATCTAAGACAGGGTGTAACAGTGGCTAGAATTTTGTGGGAATAACCAACTGTTTACCTGATTGGACTCAAGGTCTGCCCCACAGAAAGAAACCTGTACCAGGTACTGTAAATCTGGCTTGGAAGGTGGTTGGGAGTGCATAGGCTCTGGGGTGAGCCTGCTACTATTGCTTTACTAAATGGACATTGTATCAAACCGTCTGCTATATACATTATTGGTACCTGCAGGTTCCCCACTGAAAATGCTCCTTTTCTGGAGTGGATGGCAGGCAGTTAACACAGAGACTCGTAGCTTCTCAAAGCACAGAGTGTCTTTAGAGTGCTCAGTCATAAATGGTGGCATCTATGTCACATCCCTTCCCAGAAGGCTCAAGGAACATCATGAGAGAGAGGAGACAGAAAAATCACTAGAAGCAGAGATTGGAGAGAATCAGAGCAAAACCTTGTCTTTGGACATGAAGGGACCCCTGTAGTCATGGACTCTCGGTGTCTGTGGTTCCCACCTGCACAAGTCCAACCTGTCAGTGGTCCAGAACGGACGGCTCACTAGCCTCCACCCTTAGCTGGGATGCTATCGACAGTTGATGCCTGCTCTGAAGGGAGAGTTGGTTTTTGTTAGCAGAGTGGTCGCTGAGAGATGACCTTGTTCCTTCCAGTGGATGCCCCACTGTGTGTCTGAACAGTACTGACTGATTCAGTGGCTTACATCAAAACAGCACAGGACTCTAGGAGGAGTTGGTGGGGAGTCATGCATGAAATGGGAGGAAACATGTATGAAATAAAAAATATTAAAAGTTGTCATTTGAGGGTGAGTTGAAAAAAAAATAAACTACTTAAAGATATATCTCCTATGCAACACTCTTATTTCAAACATGCTCTTGCAGAGTAGACTAGAATTTCCTTTTCTGTAAGCATTAATAGGAGTATTATAGAATATTCTAGAATTCTTCTGTGAGCATTGATAGGAGTATTATAGAATATTCTAGAATTCTTCTGTGAGCATTGATAGGAGTATTATTCCATAATAATTGCCCCAATACCTTAGGCTGCTTTTTTTTTTAAAGTCTTAACAATTTACTGTTTTGATGCCACTTTACATTATTTATCTTTTCCAATTATTAATAAGTTCCCCATTTTATATATCGGTGTGTTAGCTTTTCATTATTGATAAAATAATGAGATTGTCAACTTAAAGTGTGAAAATAGAAAAATCCTGTAACTCTCTCCCCCTCACCCCTTCCTGAGGTCCCTGAAACTAGCCAAGGTTGAGATGGCTACTTGGGACACACCCGGCAGCCCGAGCCTGATAATTCCTGAATTCCTGAGACCCACCTGGTAAGCAGCTTGACCTTCCAAGATAAGGCTCTGGGACCACATTCCTGATCTAGCAACCTAGGTGGGGTCACCCAGGAAAGTCCTACGATGAGAATTGTTAACTGTTAACTGTTTGAAGCTTGCACAATGTGTCCTGCTCCAGGAAATGAATGTCTTTAGGTGGTCCTTATTGTTTCACAGAAAATAGCTTGCCTGCCTGCATTCCTAAACTCTGACCTAAGCGGACCTTTGGCCCCGCCCTGTTAGTGTGCCGAGCCCACCCATACCCCCTCCCCTACCCAGAGTAGGGTATAAGAATTCTGCCCAGAAAATATTCGGGGCTCTAGGCTTCTGCAGTGCCTGGGGCCCACACATGTGTGTGTACCGGTATTCACATTCATATTCATTAAACTCTCTTTTTCTTTAATGTTAACAGTGGTCATTAGCCGTGGTCTTGGGGTGTCTACGGGTATCTTGGGGTACCCTAGGGGCGCCTGCCTATTACAGAATGATGCTCACCTCGGATCCTGTATAAAAGCCTCACACGACTCTCACCCTTTGGTCTGCTTTATTATACACTGGGAAGCAGCCTTACTTAGCTTTTATTGCCAACTTGACACAATCCAGAGTCACCTGGCAAGAGGGAACCTCCATTAAGAATTTTCTTCATTAGAATAGCCTGGGCCTGACTGTAAAAAAAAAAAAATTGTCTTCAATGATGACTCAATCCACTGTGGGCAGCGCCATCCCTAGGCAGGACCCGAGCTATATAAGAAAATTACTTGAGCATGAGCCAGTAAGCATGCTAGTACAGGGATTCCCCCATGGTTCTGCTTCAGTGCCTATCTTGAGTTCCTGCCCTGACTTCCCTGGGTGGTGGGTGATGGCCTAGAAGTGTGAGCCAAATGAATCCTTTCTTCTCTGTGTTGCATTTTGTCAAAGTGTTTTATCACAGTGACAGAAAAGTAGTTACCATAGAAGCCATGCTTGGAAAACTCAGGGGTAACTGTGGCAGACAAGATCCAAAATGGCTCCCACCAAGGGCTGCCATGAATCCAAGGGCTGCCATGAATCCAAGGGCTGCCATGAATCTGGGGAAGGAGATGCTTCAGCAGGCTGAGAGGAAGAAAAGACCAGCGTGAACAAGGGAGTTAAAGTGTGGGACATAGGCCTCTCTGGGGAAGATGGCCGTGCTGCTTTTTGCAGTGGGAGGCTGGGCTTCTAGCTGGGCCCCCGCCGGGCTGCAGCGTTCTTTCTGTAGGATGAATGCAGAATTTTTAATGCCCGCTGTGCCTGACCTGATGGAAAAAAACGATTTAGTTAAATGGGTTCCAGGTGAGTCCCTTGATTGTGACCATGAGGGATATGCAAAAGAGACACCGACTTGAAATCCTCTGTGGAGAGTGCCCTTGTGACTGCTCAATCTTCCTCGGTCCAGTGCTTGCTGGGGCTTCCGACGCCATCCTCGGGGTTAGCCTGCTTCATTTGTTAGGCTGCGACCCCACAGTGAAGCCAGGATCCAGCTTGCTCATCACCACAGCTGGAAAATTAAATTTTATTTTCAACACAACTTTGCCCTTCTTGCTGCTGATTTGCCTGGCTCCAAGCCAGTCTCCCTACAGCTTTGGTTTAATATCTGGCCATAAACTCCTCAGTGTTACAGCTGCTAGGAACTGGTCCTGGTGTCACGTTTCTCAATGCAGTTAATTAAATTGAGAGCATGGGGCGTGAATGGAGGTTATAAAACTCATTGGCTGGAGAGAAAGGGTTGGATGCTCTTGACCGGCAGCTGTGCAAACATCCCGATTATTTATTTATTAACAATGGTGTCAGTGAAGAGTGGAAGAAGCCTGTCTGGGATTGGTGGAGAGACCACACTGCTAAAATCCTTTGACATTTCTACCTTTAGGTAGGTACCCAAGGAAATGAAGATGTTGGTCCATAGGAGATTCTCAGAGGAATTAGCATAGTGGGACTATTGGTTTCAATCTCCAGTAGAGACAACACAAGTGTCTGTCAATAGGAGAATGGGCAGGCAGAATGTAGTACATCTTTGCAGCAGGCACCTCAGACTGTGGTACATCTATGTAGTACTGCCCTTGAACTGTGGGTACATCCATACAGTGGGCTCCTCAGACTATGGAAGTTCATATTAGAGTGTTCTTGAATTATATACAACTCTATACAAAGGCTTCCCTGGACTATGGTATATCTGTATAATGGGATCCTGGGACTATAGAATGTTCATACAGCAAATGCCTCAAACTATGGTTACCCCATACAATAGAATCCTCAGTATTAAAAAGGAACAGAGACACAATATGTGCTTTTAGGAGGATGGCATTTTATGAAGCTTAACAGTCCACAAGGTGAGTCTCTAGTAATTGGAACAGGAACTGTAGTCTATGGTGGGGCAGAAATGTGCTGATCAGGAACACAGTGGGACTGGTGAGTAGTGAGAACAAACCTTATCTTGATTGGTGTGGTGTTGGCTGGTAGATACATTGGTTAAAACTCATCCATGTATGCATTAAAATCTAGACAGTCCCTTATTATAATATTAAAAATGTTCCATAATGTCAACTGGAAATCAGGGTGTGCATCCCTCTTGTCTTTCAGGGCAGGACTCAGAATCATAATACAGCTCATACCTGTGCCCATCATCACAGTGTCCCTTGGGAGAAGTGGAATGGGTTGAATAGGAAATGTCTCCCATGGGCTCATCTGCTGAATGATTGGTATCTAGCCCATGGAGCTATTCTGGAAACTTTAGGAGGCTGGGCCTTGTGCTGATATATTAAATAAAGATTGCCTGAAGATCAGAGGACATGGCCAGCCACAGAGTTAGCTGTAGAGGTCAGTGAGTGGTGACACACACCTTTAATCTTAACACTGGGAGGCAGAGATTCTTCTGGATCTCTAAGAGTTTAAGATCAGTCTGGACTACTAATCCAGTCCAAAAGGAACAACAGAGCCAGGCAGTGGTGGCACACTCCTTTAATCCCAGTACAAGGAAGGCTGAGATAGGAAGTGATCTGGCTGGGCAGAGAAAGGAATATAAAGTGGGAGGAGATAGGAATGCAGCCCTGCCCCTCCCTTCCCTTACGCTGAGGACTCAGAGGCGTTCGGTCTGAGGATTCCCGATCTACCCCTTTCAGCTCAAGGATACAGACGTGTTGAGAAGTAGGGCCTTGTGCTGCCTCTCTGATCTTATAGCATTTACCCAAATTTCTGCCTCTGGCTTTTTATTATAAGATCAAGTAGGATTCACGCAACAGAGCCTAGTTGAGGATGTAGGTCAATGGGGGTCTATCCTTGACCTTGAATGAATTGTCTTGCTTTGTCCTACGCTGCCTCCCGTTCACCATGTGAGGAGTCCTTTGTGAGGCGCCACATGGCCTCACCGTGATGTTACACAATCCCAGAAATCTTAGAACCACTGAAATTCCAAAGCCACGGCCAAAGCAGTTCTCCCTCTGAACTTGTCGTCTCTGTTTTTATTATTATTTATTTATTTGTCACAGAATGGAAAGGTCTAACACTGATGGTCACTATCGATCTTTACATTCTTCATGCCCATCTGCGTCATCACCAGACGGAGGACATGATTGACGGGTTACAGTTATAGGGATATTCGTTGACTGACACTGAATTTGCTTTCTGCTAGAAGCAAAAAACCAACCAACCAAACAAACAAACAAAAAAACCCAAACAGACCTCTATTACCTGGGGATGTTCGAGGTACTTCTGTGGTCCCAGAGCCATTGAAACAATTGTATGTCTATTACATATGTTGTCCCATATCTTGGGGTTATGACCCCGTGTTCACAATCTTTTCTGCTGTGTGAAGATGGTGGGGTAGGGGCTGTGGTTCTCAGAGAACCATCCTTCAATGATGGTTCGGTCTCTCCTTTCTTGGGCCTGTCTGTTCCTACACTGGCAGAAGTCTCATGTCACCTTGGTGCTTCCCAGGGAGAGCCAGCTCCACATGGCTCAGCACTCCCTAGAACTGTGTCTGGCTGAGGGTGCGTTAATGACAATCCCCAAATGAATTTGTTAGTGGTATTTGAAAGTGGAAAGTAATTTGATCAGGTGAAGGGTTGAGAATGGGGCCCCTGCGGAGGTACTGGTGGCTTGGAAGGGCATGAGTATTCTGGGATGGCTCCAGGTGGTATTTGGTTGAGTTTGCTGGAGGACATTCACCAGGGCTTGGAAATCCCCATTGATTTATTACCTCTCCTAAGGAGACACTGTTGTTTCTAGCAAAATCTCAATCGTTCAATTTTACCAATGAAGACTCAGATACGGAGGTGAAAGCCTGCTAGCTCAGAGAGAGAGAAAGCATCCAGCTGTCCTTCCTCCTTGGTGGACTTTTCCTATGGTATCGCAGACAAAACTACTCAAATGGACTATCCCTTCCATCTTCCTGTGCATCTCGACCCCCCCCCCCTTACTCACTATGACCTTTTCCTGTCAACTGGTTGTTTGTCTGCCTCTTGACCTATGATTGACTTTATTTACAATACTTAAGTGGAAAGCTCTTGGATTAAAGGTGTATACTAGGGCTGAGTCACACCCCAACTAGAAGCAGATTTTTTCAGGATATGTGACGATGTATACTGGGGTACACAGTGTGATCAAATATCCTGCAACAACTCACAAAATCTAACTCATCAGTGACACAAACCCAGGGAGCCTCACTGGAGGGAACAAGGTGCCGTGGCACTAGAGTAGAGCCATACAAGGTCTTGGGAGTCTTCCTAATCCATTCTCTGAGGCTATCACCAAATACCACGGATTGTGCTATTTATACAGACTAGCGGTTTATGAAACTCATGGTTCTTGAGGCTGAAAGTCCAAGAGAATAGGCGTGGCATCTGATGAGGACCATCTTGTTAGGCCATGGTGGAGTGTCCCGTGTGAGACAGGGTCTTCTTATAAAGCCACTAAAGCCATCACAGTGCCCCATCCTCATGATCCCATCTGACCAAATCATCTTGCACTTTCAAATACTGTTCACATTGAACTTGGAGAAGATTAACACACGAATGCTTTCTTCTGTTTTTTCTCTGTTGAATCACTGTTTGACTATGTAGCCCAGCTGGCCCTAAACCCACCATCCTCCTGCCTCAGACTCTGAAGTGCTGAGATCACAGATGGTCACCATCATACTTGAGTCCATTCCTTTAGACTTTGGACTATGTGTTCAATTCACAGTAGAGGGGTCATTATAGATGTGAAAATTCTGAAATGGCACCATCCAGAGAAGGAGCAGACTACGTGTGGTTACTGCTAAGAGCAAGAGAGGTTGTGTCAAGTGCTTCCCATGTATCCTGTGATGGGACTTTCCCAGCTTCACCTTCAACACACACACACACACACACACACGAGTCTTCAGAGAATTATCACCATCATTGTTGTGCATAGAGGAGTGTACTGGTGGTTGGGTTTTGAAAACTTGATGCAAACCTTGGAGAAACAGACCTTGGAGAGGAATCTTAACTGAGACAATGCCTCCATGGGATTGGCCTGCAGGTGAGTCTGTGGGGCATCATCTTAACTGATGATCTATAGGGGAAGGCATAGCTTACACTGGGCAGTGTCATCCTTGGTCTGGCGTGCCAGTGAATATCATTCCTCTGCAATCACACACACACACACACACACACACACACACACACACACACACACACACACACACCTGTGCATACATGCAGAGGCCAAAGGAAGACATTAATTATTCTACTCTATTTCTTTCTGTTTTATCTCCTTGAGACAGGGTTTCTTGTGGAAACTGGAGCCAGCAAGCCTCAGTCATCCTCCTGTCTCCATTCCCACAGTATTGGGGTTACAGTCATATGCACAGCTATGTCCGATTTTTTTATGCCAGAGCTGGGGAATCCAGATTCAGGTCCTCACACGTGCTCAGCAAGTGCTTCTAATCACTGAGCCATCCCCCCAGTCCACATATGCTATTACCACTTAAAAATTACTGATATGTACTTATTGTGTGCCCAGGAAGGTGCACGTGCACCACACTGTGCATATAGAAGCTGAAGGACAATTCTCAGGAGCTAATTCTCTCTTCCACCTCATGGGTCCTGGGGATTTAGCTCAGGTGGGCAGGCTTGGCAGCAAGCTCCTTTACCTGCTGAGCTATCTCGCCAGCCCCACATACATTTCTTTGAAGCATCATGCCTGGGTGCTGTGCTGGATGATGTGACAGCTGAATGGAGTGAATATGAGACCAGAGGTGATGAAGCTCCAGAAAACTTGTAAACTGTAGAAAGACAAAAAGCTATTGATAAAACATTATTTTCTAAGAACCTTATTATTCACCAAAAACTGTCATAAACAGACTGGCCATTTCCATCTGGAGATGTGCAGAGCAATATACCATGCACAGAAAAAGTCCTTACAAATGTTCCTTTGTTTGAATTTTATCTTCTCCAGTAAAATAAAATACATATTTTTCAGAGTATGCTTTATTATGCAGATAATATATTCTCATGCTAGCTCAGGGACTGCTTCATAAATAAATAAATACACATATATTTGGGATGCTCGTTTGAAAAGAATGTTGTTCACATGGGTATGTGAGCCAAAGATCTTGGAGCCCCTGAATTGTGCTGGATTTGAATATGATGGGTTTGTCCTATTTAAAGTAACTATTTTAAAACCACGAGCTAATATGTGCAGGGCGTTGGGCCAGTGATGTGAGCTGCTTCCCTTGTTCCTCGGCTCAGAGCTTCCCAATGTCTTGCCTGTGTATTCGACCTCACATTATACCAACAGTTGCTCCCAAGGAGAAGTTGGCTCCATGGAGTTCCTTTGGGGTGAGGGCTTATGGGAGGGATAGGGTCATTAGGGGTTATAAATACAGCTTATGGGGGGGGGCGGTGTAGCTGAGTGATGGCTCAGAAGATAAGGGTACTGGCTACATTGGAGAGGGAAGTGGACTCGGGATCCCACCCTTAATCAAGAAGTTCTTTGTAATTGATGTCTGTGGGCAAAGGGAGATTAATTTTCTCCAATGGAGTGAGTGTCATTGAGTATAGCAATCACACTCCAAGTCAGGCCCTGTGTCAAGGAGAAGTTAGCCAACACAAAACAACTCCATGTTTTTTTGTTCATTCGTTTATTTGGTTTGTGTGTGTGTAGTGTGTTTGTGTATGTATATGTATGTGTGTGTATGTATGGTATATGTGTGTGTATGTGTGTCTGTGTATGTATGTGTGTATGTGTGTGTATGTGTGTGTCTGTGTTTATGTGTGTGTATGTGTGTGTGTCTGTGTGTGTGTCTGTGTTTATGTGTGTGTATGTATGTGTGTCTGTGTGTGTATGTGTGTGTCTGTGTTTATGTGTGTGTATGTGTGTGTGTCTGTGTGTTGTGTGTGTGTTTATGTGTGTATGTGTGTGTCTGTGTGTTGTGTGTGTGTATGTGTATTTGTCTGTGTGTTGTGTGTGTATGTGTGTGTGTTTATGTGTTGTGTGTGTATGTGTGTGTGTTTATCTTGACTTTTTGTTTCAGCGTTCTTTTCTTGGTTTTAGTTTGTTTGGATTTTCATTTTTGTGACTTTTTATTTTGGAAGAGAGTACATAAAGCTGGTGAGTAGGGAGGTGGAATGTTCTGGAGTTGAGGAGGAAAAACCGTGATCAAAATATACGACAAAAATAAATAGAGAAGGAAACTGGGTTTATATAAGGAATAATTAATTAATTTTAAAAAGAGCTGAGAATCAGGTTTTGTTCCCAGCTCACTGCCATCTGTGACTCCATTTCAAAAGATCTGGGGTCTTTCACCGACCAAATAAACCTAAAAAAATATTATTTGAAGATGACCAGGGGTCGGTGCTGAGCACACAGTACACTGTCCATCTCTCCTTCCCTCTCTGGTCCTCTTCTCGGTGCTGGGGATGGAATCTACAGCCTCCTGTATGCTGGGCAAGCTCCCTATCTCTGAAGAGTTATATCCTTCAGCCCTTCTTTATTTTTAAAAGATTTAATTATTTTCAGTTATGTATCCGCGTGTGAGTTAGGGGACACATGCATGTCCTAGTTAGGGTTTTTATTTCTGTCATGAAACACCATGTCCAAAACCAAGTTGGGGAGGAATGGGTTTATTTCACATACACGTCAGCATTGCTGTTCATCACTGAAGGATATAAAGATAGGAACTCACACAGGGCAGGATCCTGGTACAGGAGCAGATGCAGAGGCCATGGAGGGGTGCTGCTTACCGGCTTGCTCCCTGTGACTTGTACAGCCTGTTTTCTTATAAAACCCAGGACCACCAGCCTAGAGATGATACCACCCACAATGGGCAAGGCCCTCTGCCATCAATCATTAATTAAAAAAATGCCCCACAGGCTTGATCTCATGGAAGCATTTTCTCAGCTGAGGCTTCCTGCTTTCTGATGATTAGTTTGAGTCGATGTGACAATGTGTCAACCCGGCAGCACAGTGTACATGACTGAAGGTGCTCTCAGAGGCCAGAGGTGACAGATCTTTCTGGAACATGAGTCACAGGCGGTGTGATCTGTTTGACTTGAGAGCTGGGAACCAAATTCAGTTCCTCTGCAAGAGCAGTAGATGCCCTTAACTGCTGAGTCACCGTCCAGACCCACCCTTTTAAGGCAGGAAAAGCTATGTGACCTCTGCTTTTCTGGAACTTCTTCAATAATGAAGGCTACGCTGGAACACTCACAATGTAGCTCTGGCGGGCCCTGAACTCATGCACCATCCTGTTTCTGCTTCCCAAACATGTGTGCACCATCACCTTCAGCTCCGCAGTACTTTTGGTGGGAGTGGATGTGTGGTGTGTCCGAGGACAAGTGGATGAGAACGTGGTTGGTCTCCTTCTCAGAGCAGAAGGTTTCATCACGAGCCATGGAATCATTGCCCATGCTGAAGGGATGCTCTACTGACTGCAGCTCCAAACCTGAGTTTGAAAAGATGAATTCAAATTTTAGGTCTGGAAACAGTGGTGGCAAAGAAGTTGAGTGGATCTGGAAACAAAATAAAATGTCAATTGGCCGATTCCTGAGCCAGGTAGGTGTCAAACCTGACAGGAAACACAGAGCGAACAGGCCCTTCTGCCTTGGATGCTGTGTGTGCTAAAAACAGGTGAGACACAGCGGGCAGTGACATAAAGCAGCACCAGGGAACCAAGATGTAGACCAGAGGGCTTTGCAGGTCACAAATGACATTGGGACACCAAGGTGTGTCAAGTCCCAGTTCACAGTAGAAAGTGTGGATGGGGACTGGGGAAGAACATCTGTGGACCAGGACAGCACACTGAACACCAGGAGCTGTTAGAAACTGCTGAGTCAGTCGTTCCCCCCCCCCCCCTCCCGTGATGCTGGAGCAGTCACAGCATCTGCCAGACCACAGGAAACTCACATTGCTTCCAAGGAAAAATTGGGGTTTAGGATTCTAGAAAGCAGTCCCACGGCTTCTAAAAATGCTCTTAGTTACTTCCTCTGTTGCTGAGGAAAAAAAAATGCCATGACAAAAGCAATTTAAGGGAGGAAGGGCTTATTGTGGCTCACAGTCTGAGGGTGCACAGTCCATCATAGTGGAGGAGGCATGGCTGCAGGAGCTTAGCTGTTCACACTGCATCGGAAGCCAGGAAGCAGAGCGAAATGGATGCTGGTGCTGGGCTCCTTACACAGTTTGAAATCCAAGCCTGGGGAATGGTGTAGTTCACGGTAAGGGCAGGTCTTCCCGCCTCAGTTAACCAAATCGAGATGATTCCTCACAGACTGTGTCTGGAAGGGCTGTCTCTCCTTGACTTCGTCAAGCTGATAGTATTAATCACCACAAAATCTAAACACATGCCCCCTTTTTATCTATTTTACTCCCAAGTGTCTAAAAAGAAGAGGAGGAGGAAGAGGAGGAGGAAGAGGAGAAAAAGGAAAAAGGTGGGGAGGAGGATGGGGAGGAGGGTGGGGAGGAGAGTGGGGAGGAGAGTGGGGAGGAGGATGGGGAGGAGGGTGGGGAGGAGGAGGAAGAAAAGTAAGAGGAAGAGGAGAAAAAGGAAAAAGGTGTAGAGGAGGGTGGGGAGGATGGGGGAGTATGGGGAGGAGGGTGGAGAGGAGGGTGCGGAGGAGGATGGGAGGAGGGTGGGGAGGAGGGTGGGGAGGAGAATGGGGGAGTATGGGGAGGAGAGTGGGGAAGAGGGTGGGGAGGAGGATGGGGAGGAGGGTGGGGAGGAGGGCACGGAGGAGGATGGGAGAAGGGTGGGGAGGAGGGTGGGGAGGAGGATGGGGGAGTATGGGGAGGAGATTGGGGAGGAGGGTGGGGAGGAGGGTGGGGAGGAGGTGGGGTGATAGAAGGGGAGGAGGGAGAGGAGGGGGAAGAGGAGGCTGGAGAGATGACTCAGTGGCTGAGAGTGCTCACTGCTCTTGAGCAGACCCACGTTCAGTTCACTCTAGCTCCAGGGGAATCCAATGCCGCCTTCTGGCTTCTACGAGTGTTCCAGCTTTAAAATAAACTTTACAACAAATAAAAATGGGAAGGAAGCTAAACAAAAACTGAAGGCTGCGCCTATAAAGCCATGTTACGACACACGGGAGTATCACAGTCAGTTAAGCCATTATAGTCTCAAACTGGAAACTCAAGCATTCATCAATAATAGAAAGGACAGGCATGATCTAGGAGATGCGCAGCACAAAATATGAACAATGGTGAAAATAAATGAGCTATGGCTTTGAGACAAGTGATTGTCACGGACCAGAGAGACAACCAGGGCACGGGTGTTCATCTATAAAACACAGGAGCAGTCGGGGGACTGGAGATCTGCAGGGAAAGGAAGCCTCCAGCATTGAGACGCACTGCACATCTTGACTCGGTGGATGGACGCCTCTGCACTGTCTGGCAAGGATGAGTATGGTGTACCCTGTGTGAGGTGCACGCAGCAATCACGATGATAATCAAAAGCAAAGTAACGGGCTGGAGAGATGGCTCAGTGGTTAAGAGCGTGTGCTACTCAAGACCCAAGTTTGGTTTCCAGAAAACAAAAAGCAAACCAAAAAACATGTTGAGCAGCTCACAATTGTCTCCTAGGGATCTGATGGCCTCTCTGTCCTCCACAGGCGCTCAGGTGTGTACACACTCCTGCCCAACACACTCACACACAATTTAATAAATAAGACAAATAGCTACCATCAAACTAAAGTTAAAATGGCAATTCAGCTAAAGCAATCGGCTTAAAAGATGGCGCAGGTTTGTTTGGATTCACAGTTTCAAAGGGTCAGTCTACGGTTGGTCGGTCTTGTTACTTTGGGGTTGTTATAGTGAGCAGGTGAGGGGAGCGCAATTGCTCACATCGTCATGGCCAGGAAGGAAAGGGAGATGGAGAGGTAGAGAGATGGAAAAAACTGGAGAGAGATAAAGAGAAGGAGACAGAGAGAGGGAGAGATACAGGGGAGGATGGTATGCCCTTTATGAGCATGCTCCCAGTGACATGGCTTCCTCCCAACTGGGTCCTCTCCGGAGCTTCCAGTAGCACCCAAGACACAGGACCCTCTGAGGGTCTAATCTACAGCAACTGCTCGGTGTGGCAACCAACATCCTTTGGTTGTTTGGAGAAACTGAAGTCTCTATCTCTGAGCTGTTCTTACCCTTACATCAGCTGAAGAAGAATTATCTGTCGTGTGGAAAACATTCAAGGAGGAGATGGCTCCCCACCCGATTCCAAACCGCTGTAAAGTCATCTCCAGTCCTAGGCTGCAGGGGAAGACTCTGCCGAGCATCAGCATTCCAAAGCCAAACTGTCCTGTCCTTAAGCCTCATTGAACAAGATGTGTTTGGGAGATTGGATATATGTAGATTTATCTCCTTTGTAAAAAACAGCACCCCTTGCTTGAGGGCTGCTGAGTGCATCTTCTGGGGACGCACGATGACGTTACCTTTCAGTAAAACCAGAGACAGAATCTGGTGGGTCCTCAGATGTCTGCAGAGACAGGGGGCGGAAGATGCCTCTGACAGCTTCCCGCCGAGGTCCACAGGGGGCTGGGGCGGGCTTCTGTCCTGTTATCCGGACAGAGGATGTGGTCTGAGTGGCTGCGTGGGTCTGCGCCAAATCTGAGGCCCATGGCAGGTGTTCAGAAAGGACCTGGGTCAATGGGGTTCACTGAAGGGAAGGAAGAGAAGTAGACGGAAGTTGAAGTCTTGATTTTCTGCTCATTTCCGCCAAGCAGCATGGAGTCAGAGCTGCGTGGAACGTTCCAGATGGGAAACAAAGTTTGCCCCTTGGTTTTTTCCATCCCTTGAGCGCTCAGCCATGCAGGATGGCATTTCTGCATAGATCTGCCTCCACACTCCTGTCTCCTGGGCTACAGGTGCTCCTGGCTGGGAAAAGGACTGAAGCCTTCGCTCATAAGTCCCTATTTTAGTAAATTTTCACTTTTTAAAAACCTCTTCTAAAATCACTTGTGCTCTGGAACTTTTAGTCTCTGCTAAAAGTAACAGTGACTGGGAACTAGCAAAAAAGATGTGGCTCTTTCAGTCCGTCTGTAAAAGGGGGAAATCCTGAATATGGAAGCCATGAGTATTCACTCTCCAGCCACACATTCAGATCTCTATTGCTCCCCTAAATTCCAAGGCCATGAAGAGTCAACTTTCTTTGTTTCTCACCAGAGACCTTTGGCTCCTTTGTGTTTATCATTCCCAGACACTTCTTATTTTTAGTACCGGATATGGAAACCAGGGACTCCCAAATCCCAGGAAGGTCCTCTGTTACTGAGCCACACCCCAGCCCCTCACTGGGGGATTCTAGGCAGGGGCTCTACCACTGAGCCACACCCCAGCCCCTCACTGGGGGATTCTAGGCAGGGGCTCTACCACTGAGTCACACCCCAGCCCCTCACTGGGGGATTCTAGGCAGGGGCTCTACCACTGAGCCACACCCCAGCCCCTCACTGAGGGATTCTAGGCAGGGGCTCTACCACTGAGCCACACCCCAGCCCCTCACTGGGGGATTCTAGGCAGATGCTCTACCACTGAGCCACACCCCAGCCCCTCACTGGGGGATTCTAGGCAGGGGCTCTACCACTGAGCCACACCCCAGCCCCTCACTGGGGGATTCTAGGCAGGGGCTCTACCACTGAGCCACACCCCAGCCCCTCACTGGGGGATTCTAGGCAGGGGCTCTACCACTGAGTCACACCCCAGCCCCTCACTGGGGGATTCTAGGCAGGGGCTCTACCACTGAGCTGTACCATTAGCTGTCTTTTTACTACTTATTTTGAGATAATGTCCTGTTAAGTTATGCAGGCTGGCCTTGAAGCCTTAGTCTTCCAAGTAGCTTGCACCAGCAGGCCTGGCAGTAGAGGCAGTTTCTATGTACTAAAGCTTTTGGATCTTGAACTGATTTTCCTGCCTTTATACATTGTATCAAGAGATGCAGATCTTTCTGGGGTTTAACAGTTGTCTTGGTTTGAGTAATGACAACTCCCTGGAGGAAAACAGACCAAACTCAAGGTAGAGCAAAGCTGGTAGGATGATGGGAAATGCTTGATAGGCAGTGCTACAGGAAAGACCTCATCTTGAGGCCCTTGCCATTACCATGGTGTAAGTTCTCCTCTGTGGCTAGCTTTCAGTGTTAACTTCATGTCCCTGAATGTGGTATCAGGGTGACATGATGTGATAGCTAATATTGTCACCTTGGTATGCCAGAGGGGACTGGCTCTATCAGATTAGCCTGTGGGCAAGTCTAATGACCTTTCATTGATTGGTAAATGATGTTGGAAGTTCCTGCCCACTGAGGGTGGTGCTATTCCCTAGGTAGGGGTCGTTGGCTGGGTATGAAAGGTACCTAAGAACTAGGAAGCAGACTAGTGAGCTTTCTTGCATAGTTTCTGCCTGAGTTTCTGCCCTGACTTCCCTCAGTGATGAGCTGTGGTCTGAAATATAAGATGAAGCAAACTCCATCACAGCAACAGAAAGCTAACTAATAGAGACAGAACCCAAGGGCTTCCAAAGGTGCATGTAACTTACTTCTGAGCATGCTTCTCCTCATACTCACCTGCTGTCCTTGCCTTCCTTTTACCCTCTCCTCTCCCCTTCCCCCTTTCCCAAGCAAGCTCTCTACTCAGGCACTACACCCTCAGCCTAGGATTGATGGATTTTGAAGATTGAACCAACCTTGCATTTCTATACACATTCATCTTGGGGTGTGGTTATTGTGTCCTCCCCCGGGGTGGGGTAAACCTAGGGGAGTTTGCATGTGCTAGGCAAGTGCCCTACCACTGAGCAGCTGTGTCCTCAGGTCTCCCCCCTTTCACCCTCCCTCCCCTCCTCTCTTCCTTCCTTCTTCCTGCACATGTTTCTCTCAGTTCCCGGCTGTGATGTGACATGACAGCTTTTGGAAGCCTCTACCTCGACTTCCCTACGATGAAGGGCTGTAATGCAGAATTCCGAGCTGAAGCACACCCCTTCCTCCCCTAAGTTGTTTATTATCCAGGCAGGGCCTTCTATCACAGTGAGAGAGGTAAAGCTAGAATTCAAGGCAAGAGCTTTATGTGCTGAGCCATCTCCGGGGCACTGAAGCATTGACTGATTGATTGATTGATGGTTGGATTACATCTATGACAGATACCACCAGTGCTGATATCTATTGTCTTTTATCACTCAGTTTGAGACTTTCTTGGTTCTCGGTGCCATGTGTGGAATTCAGGTAAAACCCAGACACTTGGAGTGTGGTCTCAGTTAAGCCTGTGCTGTTTTCTTGCATGGTTCACTTGGAAACTTGATACTGTGCTAGCAATGGGTGCTGGCGGACTCTAGGCCAGTGTGACCTCTGTTGTCATTGTCAGTTGGTTATTCTTCATCACAGCTGAACTGAGAGAGACTTTCAGGATCTCTCATAAATATCTACTCACATCAGCCTGTTAAGGTGAAGGGGGCACCTCACTGCTGCTCCCTAAATTGCTGTTTCTGATGCTGTGGTCCTGGGAATTGATGCCCTTGCTCTTGATGGTTCCTGGCACAAGTCTCAAAGCTCCTTGGTGCATCAATGCCTCTCCTGGGGTGTTGCAGGAGCTTTGCTATCTCTGGGCAGGGTACGGAAGCCCCAGCCCCATGTGTGTAGAGGCCAGAGGTAACTGTTCACTATCATCCTCAATGGCTTTTCATATTATTTTTGGAGATGGGATCTCTCACCCCGAGCCTGCAACTTGCCATCTCAGCCAGGCTGGCTGGCCAGTGAACTCCAGGGATCCTCCTGCCTATGTCTTTCTGTGGTTGAAATTACAAGTACACACCGCCATGTCTACATGGGGTCTGGGGATCAAAGTCACCTTCTCACATGTATACCTCAAGCACATTACCGCTGAGTCATTTCCCCAGTCACAGATATGATTTTTTCCCTAGTAAAATATTTGAGTCTGGATCCGAGTCAAGCCCATAATGTAGTGATTTGCTTAATGACTGCAGAATATTGTCTTATCTGAAGAGAAGCAGGACATTTTTAAGACCACAGAGCCCAGAATTAACGGCTTGGAATTTTCACCATGCTGGCTGTTAATTGACTTCGACCATTAAAAGGAGAGAAGATTTGGGCAAAACCTGAGCCTTT
The DNA here is from genome assembly GCA_033318265.1 of Phyllotis vaccarum. Taxonomy (NCBI): domain Eukaryota; kingdom Metazoa; phylum Chordata; class Mammalia; order Rodentia; family Cricetidae; genus Phyllotis; species Phyllotis vaccarum. The sequence continues at coordinate 71,785,222 of JARWLC010000017.1, read as the reverse complement.
TCCTACAAGCAGGGACACAGACGTATTCAAATCATTCTGAAATAAGCAAATGATGAGCCAATGTTAGGGGGAAATGGGCTTTTCCAACAGTGGATCTGCAAAAGTCTCTATGGCTCTCAGAGATTCTGGAAATGGTTCCGCCCTGCGACAAAATCATTCTCTGAAACAGAAGTATGAATTTCAACAGGCATCAGAAATCTGTGATGACCCACCCCTTGCACTTTGATTGTTTTGGAAAGAGCTGGTTGGTAGGGAGTTAGACAGGCATTAGGAGGCCATTGAAGATAAGCCCCTTCCTCATGGCAGGCTTCCAACCCTACCTCTCATTTATTTGCCCACAGGAAGGCATGATGTGGGGATGGGAGAGATAATTTTTCCTGCAATGAGATAATGTATTTATTGGGGTGGTGGAGCAGTTGCTTATGGAGCATCTCTGAGACCCAACTCAAAAGCACACCTTTACCTCTGTTTCTCTCTCTGTACACCAGCCCAAATTCTAAGCATGTGTGCCTGCGCCCTGACACTTTAGGATTTCTGTTTTCTCTGAACAACAGCCCCCTCCCCTTTCTATAGCTGTTTGTGAACCTCCATGACTGACTCTACCTCAAAAGGAATGACTTTCTTCTTTCTCTACTCACCTCCTCCTGGAAGATGCCAAGACTCACAACTTACCTATCTCATTTTTAATACCAGGTTCCAATAAAATGCTCAATAAGCTGCCTTCTATTGGTCTTTAAAAGTCTGTAATCAACAAGACAAATACCTCATAAATGAGAATCCCGATTCCCCACTAAAATGTCCAGCCAGCACAGAATTATCGCTTATTGTGCCTTCTTCTTAGTGATGTGAGAGTCCCTGACCTATGAAAGTCTCTTGGTCAATTCATGGGTGATGCTGTAAAGGTTGGTGTCCTCTGCTTTCCCCTTAGCCTCGGTGTAGTGTTCCATGAAATGAGGACCAAGGCTGGTGTGTTCTTTAGCTCCTCCTCCTCTTCCTCCTCCTCCTCCTCCTCCTCCTCCTCCTCCTCCTCCTCCTCCTCCTCCTCCTCCTCCAGCTAGAAGCCTCTGTGGCAACTCCCTTTCTCCTTTAGGTCTTGACTAACTTCTGTCTGACCAGACAATGGATATTTCCTTTTCCTGGGACCAACGGGTTGCATTTGAAAATGTCTTCCTCTGACTTTTCAACAAAAACAATGGCAGGACATTGTATCACATGGATTTAACCTAGGTATTTCCCCTCAAGATAGCAGTGGAGTGTGTGTGTGTGGTGGGGGGGAGCGCAACATTTTTCCATGTTGTGCGACTGTTTTCTTTAGGATCGCAAAATTCTCCTGTGGAGGGATGAAGGAAGCTCAAAGAACACATGAGAAACCTAAAAACTCACCAGGTCCTTTTTCAAGATCCCATCAGCAGCAAATAATTGCCCAGGGAGATCCTTCAGTGCTGTAGCTGCCTGCAAGTTGCTCAGGGAAGTCTCTGATGCAGCTTTTCTGAGTCTTTATCTATGTTGGGGTTGGGCTTTCAGGAGATGCAATAAACCCACTGGCTCCCCAAGGTAGATTCACACAGAATTATTTTATCCAAGTCTTACATTATTCTTCTTTGGGGGATGAAGAGACACACCCCTTAGATGTCTTGTGGCTTGTTTATCTAAACTGCAACCTTACCTCTAAAAAGAGGTTCCTTAAGACTCAGAAGGAAAGTAAAACTTTCAAGAGTAAAACTCACAATTCTCAGGAAGTCCCTGAAGCTTACAAGACCAACAAGGCCTTGCCCCCAAGAAATTGCAAACAGTAAGGATTGCTGAAGAGAGGACACTCTCTGGCCTTTGAGCTACCTGCAAGTCTTGGAGGGAATTACAGTGAGGCAGCTAAAATGAGTTGTTACCCATGCACCTGTGTAGGGGATTGTGTTACTTCATAGTAAATAATTGTCCCACCCACTGGTTTAATAAAAAGCACTGATTGGCCAAAGGCAGGCAGGAAGTGTGGGTGGGGCTACTAGACTAAGAAAACTCTTGAGAACAGGAAGCATAGAGCAGAACGCCAGAGAGAAGCTGGAAGAAGCAGAGGACAACTATGCTGCTCTAAAGAAAGGTACCCAGCTGCATGGCTGAACAGGAAGAATCATGGGTTAGATGAAGGGTAGAGAGCTAGCAAGTGATATGCCTGAGCCTTATACCAATCAGCTTCAAATTAATGAAAGTATCTGTGTGTCTTTCCAGGTCAGTGGGTCTGTGTGTCTGTGCGGGCCTGTGAGGCTAGGCCCGAAAGTCCAGGCCAGAAACCTCTTACTACACACCTGTAACAAACCCTACTCGTGATCCTGTAAGCAACTCCATAAACTAGCATGTTCACTTAGGTGGAGTTGCTTCCTTTTGCATGGCATCAGTATCTTATTTGGGGTCAGTAGATATTTGTTCACAACTCCCCTGGAAAGTTCACATATTATCTTTATTTATCTACAGAGATGTTGGCCAGGCTTGAGCTTCTGGGAGCACATTTAGTGTACTAAAGGGTGAATCACCTGTGGATTCCAGGGAATCCTAGAGAAAAGCCACAATCTCTTGAAAGGCGGAACAGAAGGTTTGGGACTTAGGGCTCTGCTGCCGCCCCTAACTATGGAGCTTGGGCTTGGAATTTTCTTGTGCTGCTGACTGCCCATAGCTCAGTGGCTTCACCCTCTTTTTTGATAAGCTTCTGTTGTCAACTTGATCCCTCTCAAAGTGATCTGAGGGAGTCTCTGTTGGGGGATTGCCTCTGTTGGGGCATTTTTCCCAACTGCTAATTGCTATAGGCATGCCAGTCCACTGTGGGGGGTACCATCACCAAGATCTCGCAGGAGATCTTGGGCTGTATAAAGCAGCTAGATGAGCCAATGGGAAGCAAGCCAGTAAATGGTGTTTCCCCATGGTCTCATCTCCAATTCCTGCTTGAGTTCCCTCTATCCTCCCTCAATGATGGGCCATGACCTGGAAGCATAAGATGACATACACTCTTTCCTCCCCCAGCTGCTTTTGTCTTTATCACAACAGCAGGTAGCAAACTAGAACACTCTCTGTATATTTTATCTGTTGAATGAGTTCCTTGCTGTGTCCACCTCACAGGGGCATGCTGGGAGATGAATAGAACAATGAACAGAGCCAACACAGTACACTGAGACACACAGTCTATGTTCAGTAAAGAAAAGGGTGGCTCTGGAGGTGGTGCTGAGCTTTATTGACTCCAGCAGTCAGACAAGTACATAGTTTGTGTGTGTGTGTGTGTGTGTGTGTCTCCAAAGCAAGAGAGGTGTCTGCCCTGCCTAGGGAGACCAGCCTGTTCCTTAAAGTCCCTAGTAAAGGAACGTATAGTAAGGAAGGGTTGGTTTAGGGCCATTGTTCCAAGGTTCTGTCCATCACGGAAGGGAAGGCATGGGGGCAGGAGCGTGAGGCAGCCTGCCGCATGGCATCCATAGTCAGGAGGAAGAGAGAGATGGATGCTGGGGCTCAGCTCACTTTCTCCTTTTTTGTGTAGTCGAGAACTCCAGTCTCTGGGATTGTGCTGCCCAAAGTTAGAATGTCTTTCCACCTCAATTAATAAGCCCAGTCTAGAAGTTTTCTCACAGAGGTGCCATGAGGTTAACCCAGTCTATGATCCCCTGGAGGTGTGCTTGAAGGATTGCCTCCTACATGATCCTAGGTCCTGTCAAGTCAACTATCACTATTAACCATTAAAGGGGAGGAATACCACAGGGAAACGTGTCCAAGGTCAGCAGACTAGACTAAGAGGCACAGTTTCCTTGTGTTTCTGAATGAGGCTGGTGTAGAATATTACTTTTAAGTGGCAAAGATGTTTTTACGTTTGTTTATGCCGCATTTGTTAACTATGTAAAGATGTGTTGCATTTGCATTAAGTAAATCAAGTTAACCTGGGCTCAGAGAGGCGGGGTTAGTAACTGGTTACTAGTAGACAGGGAGTAGCAGGGAGGAGCTTAGCATGTTGTGTGTGTGTGTGGGGGGGGGACTGTGTAAAAGGAAATGGTTTCCCAAAGGACAACCAGGCTGCAATCCACAACCCCTTCCCCCAGCAGTTAGGTAACAAGAGAGACATCCAGAGAATCCCTAGAGAGCTGTAGATGGGGAGGAGAGATTTCGTGAGTGGAGGGATCAGGATCATGATGGGGAGACCCATGGAGTAGGCTGTCCCATGAGAAATGACAGCTGACGAACCCTCACAGAACGGATCTGGACCCTCTGAATATAGATGACAGGTGAAAGGCAAGGCCGTTTGTGGAGCTTCTCACACTTGGATCTATCCTGGGTGCATGAACTGGCTTCTCAGAACCCATGCCTTGAGGGGAGGCACCCCTCTCAGCCTTGATACCCGGGGGACAGACTCAGACCTACCTCAACCGGATATGCCACACCAAATTGATTCACCTTAGGCCCTTGCCCTCTCTGGGGAATGAAAGGGGTGGAGTGAAGGGGAAGGGAGAGGTTGGGGGGCGGACTGGGAGAAGAGGAGGGAGGGAGAGCAGAGGTATGTGGGGGGAGGGGATTTTAAAAAAAACTAAGTGGCTTCCAGTGCACACCAGCAAGGGAAGAAAGTTAGTCAGTTGCTGTTCCAACCCCATGAGCTCAAAGGTTTTCAGCCTAGCCTTTGAACCTCGAGTTTTATTAGAACCATAGAGATTTAGTTCGAACTACCCTTAGTGACAGCATCAGAGCCACCGTCTGGGGAACACAATTCCCCTCAGGCTACGCCCTTAGCGGCAGGGCGTAGCAGTTTAAAGAGCAGCCGCTGTGAGGAAGGAAAACACCAGGCTGGGGTTTGAAAAGTCTCCAAGTATTGACCTTAGTTCTTCTTTGAAGTTCAGGTAGAAAATTTTTTTTTAATTTATTTTTTTTATGAGAGGTGCCTGGAAGAACAATGAACACTGTGCATATATGATAAGATAGTGGTCACCTGTCCTGCCTCTCTCCATTCCTTTTGCTTTCTAGAAGGCCCCATACTGAGGAGGAGACGAGCCAGGTTTCTTGCCTATGTGACCTTTACTATATTTTGAACAGTAGCTGCCGTGTTTGAACTGTTGAAGTCAGTGGAAAATATGAGAATTTTATTTTGCTACTGGTAGCTGAAATGTAGGTGAAAGATGTTGGGGAGAGGGTGGGGAAGAGAAAGAATGAAGGGTTCTTACCTCGTATTCATGAGAATGATTTAGAAAGGAAAAGGCAGAGTTGAGTGGTCAGAGGCCTAGATTTCTATCCTCTCATGACCCCTCCTCCTACAGCTGGAAACTGACTACTTTTTTTTTTTTTTGAATATGTGGTTCAGTTTGGGGGGGTCGCTTGATGGACCTTTCAAGATAAATCAATGCTTGGGCTGTATCCCCAGATGACTCATTTGCATTGTATCGTAATTTCCTCTGAGTTGAAGCATTCCATCCAGAAAGTAAGCAACTCACAAGTAATCAGGAAGTCCCTGAAACTTACTAGATTTATAAGGCTCTTCCCTTCTCAAGGTTATATAAGTGATAATGACTGCTGAGGGGAGGTGACTTTTCAAAGTGTTGAGCTGCCTTCAAATTGTGTAGAAAGTCTTTTTTTGACTTTTTTTTTTAAAAAAAAAACTAAGTTTTTGAGTGATACCCAGACTGGGGTGGGATTTAAATGATCATTCTTTGGTCTGTCTCTGGTTCCTTATCTGTGGTGAGTAGACATTTAGTCACAGGTCCTGGGGAGGAATAACATCACACCAATGATTGATCTGGTGTGGCCTGGGCTCTGGAATCCTTAATTGCTCCTTATGGTGTTAAAAAAGATGAAAGCTGAGAACTGTCCCCCAAGGCCTGTGGATCACAGAGGTACAACTGTGTGACCCCATAGTGGCTCCCACAAACCCCGGGTTGGCAGATGGTTTCATCCCCCCCTCCCCGCTTCCCTAGGTTCTTACCTTGAACCTAGGAGCTATTGGATGCCTCTGGATGTTATCCTGGCCACCCACTTCATCCCAAGCACAGCCAAGATTGCTCACAGGCAGGTCTTCCACATCAAGGCACCTATGATATTTTTCAGGAGGTACAGATGGAGGTTGGGGGCAGGGTTGCACACCTGGAAATGACTTGTCCACTCAGAGTAGCTCAAGGTTCAGGCTCCAGATGTCCCGCCCACACCTTGTCAGGGAGCTCCCTGTGGGATTGCTTCCCCCTCTCTTCCATCTGAGAGGGAGTCACACATGGGAGTTTCTGGAAGAAAGCTCTGTCTGCAAAGGTGGATTGGTTGCAAAGAACACAGAGAAGTTGGATTGTTTTGATCCAGAGCCAAATTATCTTAGGGCATCTTTAGCCTCTCTTTAATAGCCATCTATTGCCCTAATTACACCCTTTTGACTGTGTGAACAGACCCTTTGTTTCTGCCAACCAATGGGCTAAGAATGCTGTCAGATGGCACCTCCGGCCCATAGAAGAGTCCCCCATGCTCTAACTCCCTTACCCATGGATCCACCAATATTTGAAAAGTATGTCACTTTATGACTTTCTTCATTCAGACACTGTCAAAAGTTCATGAACTTGCTCCCCAATTAAAAAATGCATTTGGGGAGCCTAATCCTATGCTCTCAGGTCATGATCACTCATTTGATTCCAGAAGAAACTGTTTTATTCTTTGAGCTATTTCTTTCATCAGCATAGGACACACACACACACACACACACACACACACACACACACACACCCACGCACACCCATGCACACATCCACACACATATACACACACATGCATACATACACACATGCACACACACACACACACACACGCATGCAGGCGTGCACACACACAGACATACAGATACACACACACGGGGTGGGGGGGAGTCAGAGACAAGAGACAGACAGTATGTCAGTTTAAGACTACATGGAGGTTAATTTCTGAGGTTAGCATCCGTAGTCTTAGAATGTACAACTGTTGCTGAACTCCAGGAACATTTCATGAACTTGTTTTATAAAAGAGGCTGGGAAGGGCTCGGTGAGGGACATGTTTGTCATACCAAGCCTGATCTAAGTTCAGAGTTCCAGAACCCATAGAAAAGCTATGTACTACAGTGCAAGCATCTACAATCTCAGGGCTCCTACAGGAAATGGGGGACTGAGAGGGGAGCATGGGCCAGTTAGCCTAGTGTATGCCAAAACCTGTCTCCAAAACCTCCTCTGACCTTACACACATGCTGTGGCAAACTTGTGCATCACCCCTGAGACAATGGAGCCATCACTAACGTGCTCACCTTGCAAGTACAAGGACCTGGGTTCAATTCCAGGTCCCCGTGTAAAAATCAGGACATGTTAGTGTGTACTTGTGACCCCAGTACTGGGAAGGCAGAGTCAGGCTCACTGGCCAGGCCTATCCATGTAGGGAGTTCCAGGCTAGTGGGAGATCCTGTCACAAAAACAATATAGGCAGCACCTGAAGAACACCTGAGATTGAGATTGTTCTTGGGGTTCCATACATATGTGTACATGTGTACACACACACATACACCAGTACACTTTACACTGAATTCACAGGAACACACACACACACATAAATGAAATTGAAAACTGAAAAAGTCACAAACACTTAAGGAACAAAATATTTTTTATTAAAAATTGTACCCATAGCACCGCTCTACCTTCCTACAAGTTGAGGGGGAGGATCTGCTTTTATCTTTAATGGGATCTGGTTTTCTGTGCCATTTCAGAAGTTTCCATAGGGAAAGCTTTGGGACCCTCCTAAACCAGCCTGTGAGACTTGGGACTTTACTGCTAGGAACCCCACACTGTCCTGGCCTCTCAGACTGGTCCCTTGCTGCTAGTCTGTGAACTGGGGGCTCAGCAAGTGAATATCCATGCTGTGAGCCAGAAATCTTGGAATAATGAAAACCCATGCTAAGAACCTCTATGCAAACACACCATGCTCAGGATGGTCAAGGCCAAGTTCAAACACCACACTCAAAGAACTTTCCAGAACACATAGCATTCTCCTGGGCTCTCTGCCTCCTCCCAGGGCTCCAGGGAAGGGAGACACTTCCTATACTGCCACTATTTTCCTGCTGGTGTTGGGGAGATGCTGAGGAAGACCAGCAGAAGGTTGGGCAATGCTAGCCCAGATGCTGACATCTTCTCTGGATGTCTGTGCCCTATAAAACCACCCACAAGGCTCAGACACACCAGGTTGGAAGGCTGTACAGGGCTCAGCCATCTCTGTGGACTCATTGAGGCTGCAGTGGGTAGATCTGGCTGTCCCTCATCATTAGACACTCATGGAGGTGACTTTTTCAATATGATAGGAGAAGCCAGAAGGACATCTGTATCCTGCCTGTTCAGATCTATTCTTAGAACCCAGACTCAGATCTGATGTCCGTTTAGCAGTTGTGAAATGTGCTATCCCACTCCTATAGCTTAGGAAGGACATTTGCCAATGCCCCGTGGTTCTAAGAGGCTGAAATCTAATGGAAAACCTCCAATTCCTGCATTTGGTACAGGGCACTTGAACAGGACAGAATTCCTCTAAGTCAGTGTTTCTCAACATCCCTGATGCTGTGACCCTTTAATACAGTTCCTCATGTTGTAGTGACCCCCCCACCATAGAATTATATCATTGTTTCATAACTGCCATTGCTGCTGTTATGAACTGTAATATAAATAATCTGATATGCAGGATACGTGATATGTAATCCCAATGAAAGTGCTATCTGACCTCTGAATGGGTCAAGACCCACAGGTTGAGAATCACTGTTCTAAGAGGACCCAGGTGTTGCTGCAAACTACCGAATCATTATGAGGTAGAAGGCTGGGTGATGTCAGCCCAGATACTGACATCTCTGCATGTCTGTGCCCTATAAAGCCACAGGCAGAGTCTCACCTCAGACCAGACCATCCCAAAGATTCCCCATTGGTTAAAGCAATCGTGTCCTTATGGCTTAAGGGAGCAAAGCACAACAGGGAGCCAGCCTGCTCTCCCTCCTCTGTTGGGTGCCGCCTTCCAAGATGTTCAGTTGGTGACCTGTGGTCTTCTGTCCTCTTGGTTCCTTTGGGGCCAGGGAGGAGGTGGTCCTGTCCACTGACTGACGTGGTCTCTCTTGTGGACCAGCAGGGTGGCAGTCTCCACATGGAAGTGGCTTTGGGCAGAGCATCTAGGATTTTTGGTTTAGAATATTTCCCCTTCAGCTCAGAAAAGGAAGGGAAGTGGAGGGAAGAGGAAGGGAGGAGGGAGAGAAAAGGCAGGAGATGGGGCAGTCGAAGGCAGGAGGGAGGGGGAAAAAGAGGAGGGGAGACAGGAAGGGGGGATAGGAAGGGAAGGAGGGGTGAATGAAAGGAGCATAAGGGAGGGAGGAAAGAGGAAGAGGAGGAGAAAGAAGAGGGCTGGAATTCTTTTTGTTATTATTATGCGTTTTGGAAAAACTGAAAGGCCTTTATTTTTTTAAAACCCCAAGCAGAACTTCCTGTGTCCTGGGGCCATACCAGCAACTTCCAAGGTATTGGAGTCAAGACAAGATCCATGTCCTCTGCCTCTTGGGAAAGGCCGAAGGCTACCAAGTCCCCTAGTGGAGATATTAAACAGCTAGTTCCCTCCTCAGGGCACCAAGGTCCCTGGGAGGACAGACTTTTCTTAGTAGCTCTGAGTGCAGGTCACATCCAGACCCTGGGCAAGCTCTGGGGTCTGAGTGCCCCTTGGTTGGTACTCTGCGTTTAGCCAGAAACACCGAAAGTGAGAAAGAAATGTTTTCAGAAAACCTGCTAAGGCTAAAAAGCTGGCCTTGGATGGTGGGGGAGCAGCACCAGGGGGCACAAGCTGGGACATCAGGAGGAGGAAGGGAAGGGCTGTCCCCACTGTCCCTACACCGGTGCGCTAGGCGACTCACGGCCTGGGCTGGTTTCTCAGAGCCGATTGTTTTATTTGGAGACACACGGTTGCTTCTTGTCTTTCCCACGTACAAAGCTGAACAATGAATTAAAAGGCACCTGGAGACAGCAAAGACTCATTCATTTCGTGTGACATAGTTTAAAAAAAGATAAAAAGGTTTAAAAAATACTCTGGTTCAACAATGCACACCTGCTAACTGCAACGACACGCATCTCCGCTCCTCTCTTTGCTCAGCGGGGGTGGGTTGTGTGCTGTGTTGTGTGGTCACCAGAAGGACCTGGCTGGCCATGGATGGGCCTGGGTGGCCTCCAGAGCCAGTTGGGGGAGGGACTTCCTGTCCTTGTAACTGTCAGCTTGAGCGAGGGAAATGCAAAGCTCCAGGGTTGGGCCACCCTAAAGAGGGACTGCAGAGCTGAGCCCTCCAGGGCTGCCTAGATGCAGTAGCATCGTGCGGACCCTGGTGAGAACCGGACCGAACCCAGAGGAGGGGAGATCAACTGTCTGAAGCACAGGCTAGAGCGAGGAGCCTCAAGTTGTCCTAAGATGGAGAAAGTGATCCAGGCTGGCTGGATAGAGGTAGAGAGAGAAGTGGGCCGCAGATGCGATTTGCCTGTCCCCCTCCACCCTCCTGCCAGCCCTCGCCTCCCCTGATGCTTTGGAGGCCAGAGGAGCCCAGGGTTGGGGGTGTGTCGAGAGCGCCCCCCGCCGGCGGTGCCGAGCTATCGCACCAGGGAGATACCTTCTCTTAAAAAGAAAAGAACACAAAGAAACCCGCTTCCTGCAGCGATATTACAAAAAGCCATTAAAAAAAAAAACCCTTCCTAAGTGAAACCTATTTTTCACCAGTAGGTAAGATCACTTATCAGAATTATTATTATTATTTTGTGTGTGTGTGTGTGTGTGAAACAAAAAAAAAAAAATTCAGCTCAGTTATCGGAGTTGATTGTCCTAACAAAAATAGACTCCGGAAGAAGTTCTGCACCCGTCTACCCTGATGGAGGCGTGACGTCACACGAAGGAGGAGAAGCCAGTGAGGGGGGCCCGGGCTCCGGGGCCGGCTGGTGTGTAGACTCCGCCCGCACTCTGTGTGGTGATGACGGTGTGCAGGTGCGGGCCTGATTCGGCCCCCGCCACCGCCTCGTATCTGTGCGGTGCTGCGGCAGGGGGACGCCGCTTCCAGGAATTGTAGTAGGTAGGATCGCTCATGTAGTGGTTGACAAAGGAGTGCTTGGGCAGGGCTTCCTCGTAGTCCGAGTCGGAGGCCTGAGGGGTGGGACAGAGGGACAGTGTGAGCCAGCAGCGAGACAGGAAAGTTGATTTGGTGAGGGTGGCCTGCGGGTCCCCTGCTGTCTTGGCTTTCTTCCTCCTGGATAAGAGCCTATGCTGTGTCCCACCCTGGGAGAGGTCTACAAGTCCCCACAGTGTCTGCAGGTATTTGAACAGTTAGCTGGAGGCACTGTTTGGGGAGGGGGCTGAGGAGGCGTGGCCTTGCCGGAGGAAGCGTACCACTGGAGGTGGGCTTTGAGAGTTTAAGCCTGGCCCAGTTCCCGTTCTCTGTCTCTCACCCCTCCCCACCCCCTGTTTCAGGCTTGTGGTTGTAGGTGTGGGTCTTAGCTTCCTGCTCCAGCTGCCTGCCTGCTGTCAGGTCTTCCCTCCACGAAGTGATGGACTCTTATCCCTCTGGAACCTTAAGCCCTAATAAACAGTCTGTAAATTACCTTGGGAACGCTGTTTTGTCATAGCAAAAGAAGAGCGACTGAATACAGAGTAGCTAATACACTGACTCCCCTCGGACATCCCCTCAGGTAAAACAGATCCTTGGCTTCAATGCAGAAAAGAATTTCAGGACCAAGCCAGTGAGAAACAGAGTTCGAGTTTGCTTTCTATCTTATTTATTTATCTTTGGGTGGTGTATTTGTGCATGTGTGTGTGAGTTTATGTATCTGCCCACATGTGGAAGTCAAGGGAAGTTGTCTCCTATTTTTCTATCCACCTTATCATTTTGAGGCAGGTTCTCTCCGTGGTTCTGCAGCTAGTCATTTTACCTTGACTGGCTGGCTGGCCAGCAAGTCACCAGGATCCATCTGTTTCTGTCTCTCAATGCTGGGAATGCTGTCGGGCCCAGCTTTTATGTGGGCACTTAAAGTTTGAACTTGAGTTTTCTTGCTTTTACAGCAAAGAGAGCCATCTCTGCAGCCTAAGCTGGGAATTTATTTTATACACACACACACACACACACACACACACACACACACACACACACACATACACACACACGTTTATTTTGGGTCTGAAGAGATGGCGCAGTGGTTAAGAGTACTGGCCACCCTTTCGTAAGACTGGAGCTCCATTCCCAGCACCCATATGGCAGCTCACAGCCATCTGTAACTGCTCCTAGAGGATATGACACCTATAGCTGGCCTCCTTGGGTATTTCATATCCATGGATACAGACTATATGCAGGCAAAATCACATGCACATAAAAATTAAAAGATTCATTTAAAAATTTGCCCATATGTGTATCTCTCAGTGTATTTGTGTGGACTCCAGAAGACGGCAGAAGATCTCTGAAAATGGACTAAGAGGTGATTGTGAGCTGTTTGATATGGGTGCTGGAAACCAAAATCTGGTCCTTAGTAGAAACAGTAGTGCATGCTCTTAACCACTTCTCTAGTCCTTTAAAAGATATTTTTAACATTGATCAGAAAAACTAGGATTAAGAGAAAGACATGGGGAGGGGGTCAGAACAAGACACTGTGAGCATGGGTATGGCCTTCTCCAGGAAGGATTGCCTCTCTGTATCTTTACAATACCGACATATATCAATTTCTCTATGTCTACCAGCTCCATAATAAATGTCAATCATGCTGCAATTCTTAATTATCAGCTGGTGGGAAGTTTTGGGGAGACTCCAAGTGTGGGGGTTCCTTTCTCATTCCTCATCATTATCCTCTTTCTATCCTGCCTCAGAACACACACTTAAGGACCAGGAGTGCTCCTGGCCTGTGGTCTGCACACGACCAAGATGTGAGCTGCTGGGGACCAAGGAGAAAGTTCAGCATGCCGGGAGTTGGGGGCGGGCATACTCCACACTGCCCATGGAGGCTTAGCGATTGCAGCAGGGGCAGCTGCTGGAATGTGCCTGCATGTTCATCTATGCTGGGGCTCCGAGCACACTTCACTGTATCCGGGAGAGCTCTGGTCTGTCGGGATGCTGAGGATCGTCCCTTTGAGGGTCTCAGTTTATCTTACACAATAAGCCGGTAACATCTGTAAGAATTACTTAGTCAGCTTTCCCTCCCTGTCCCACCCCCTCCTTTTCCTCTTTCCTTCCCTCCCTCCCTCCTCTCTGCTTTTTGAGGAAGGTTCCACTATGCAGTGCACGCTGCCTTCCCTCTTGAGATTTTTCATCTTCCTACGTCAGCCTTCCGGTTCTCGGATAAGAGGTGTGAGCCAAAACCATGTCTGACTTAGTCTGTGTGTTTTCTCCTTTCTTAAATGAAATAAAATTATTTTCTGCTCTTTGTGTGGTCATGGAAAAGATCACTAAAGGAGACAGAGGCTCAAATTTCATTGAGTCTGTGGTGGACTCTCGACTTCATGTTAGACACCCCATCTTTCTAGACATGTTTTTGGCCTCCACAGCTTCCAAATGGGGTCCCTGGGACAAGGATTTGTGGCTGTGTTTAAAATATACCCTCAGCTGTTTTCTAGGGGCCTTAAGGCTTAGAAGGCAATGCTCCATGTAAACTAGGGCTTAAGAACAGGGGGCAGATAGGCAAGAGCAGGTCTGTGTGGTTGTCTGCTCTGTAAGGTCTTCAGACACAGTCTTAGATTCTAAAAGTCCTGGAGAAGGACAGTGACATCCACAAACTGGGGCTAGTTTTATCTTCCTCTGCGGTGATATGCAAGATCTGGGCTTGAGTCTCCTTCTGTCTGAAGAACCAAGACCCACAAATTCAAATGAGCTTCTCAGGCCACGCCCATGGGGGAATCTCAACCGACAGCAGTGGGAATTCAGCACTTTTTGCGAACTCCTGGACAATTTTGGTCAGTTCCATTGGAGACTGGGAGACTGAGACGGTGTGGGCTGGTCCTTGTGTAAAGGGACCCATGTGATGAAGGGGTCTCCTACGATGAACCTCGGTCTGTAAATTCTGCCTCTGGGAGCCTGTCTAGGATCCACCTGCACTCCCTCATCCCTTGAACCTCCCTCCAGCCTTTTACTGCAGCTATGGGCGTGTGGAGAAGAGCAGAGTGGACCTCTGATGGGTGAGAATGGATGACTACAGTTTTGCAGAAGTCTCTCTCTCTCAGTGTATGTGTGTGTGTTATGTCTGTCTGTCTATGTGTGCATGGATATGTATATACGTGGATATATACATGGCACATGGAAGCCAGAAGACAACCTGGGTGTTATTTTAGGAGCCATTCATCCTGATTCTTGACACTGGGTCTTATCCTGAGGCCTGTTGCTGAGTCTATTTTGGCTGGGCTGTCTGACCAGCCAGCCTCAGAGCTCTTCCTAACCCTGCTTCCTCAGCACTGGGAGTGTAAGTATGTGCTGCCACACTCAGCTTCTTACATATGTGTGGGGGATCAGACTCAGATCCTTATGCGTGTATTACAAGCACTTTGCTGACTGAGCTCTTTCCACAGCCTGAGTCAGTCCAGAATACTGTAGGGGACAAATGTATGCTGTGACTCATGCTTATAGACGTGTAGGAGATAAACCAAATGCCATTTCATTTATAAAATGTTAGGGATCAAATATGAAATGTGTCTGACAGGCTCGTGTGCTTGAACACTTGGTCCTGGCCGGTGGTGCTGTCTTGGGGAGGTTTGGGACCTTTTGGACATGGAGCCTAGCTAGTAAATGAGGTGGGGATGGGGAGTCACATAGGAAGAGCTGAAGGGTTTGAGGCTGACTCCGCTCATCAGAGTTCTGTTTCCCGACCCATGGAGATGTGAAGAGTCTCAGCTGCATGCCCCTCTCTGTGAATGCTATTGTTTCTGCACAGCATGATGGGTGTTCTCTCCCTGAGGCACAATAAACCTCTCTTTTAGGGAATTGTTTATGTCAGGATGAGGAGAGAGTGACTTAATGTGACTTCTTATGCCCTCCCCTGAATATTTCATGAGCCAAAGACAGGGACAATCTACTACAGAGAGGGGTCTGTGGCCAAGGGGACCAGGTAAAAGACTGTGATGGGTGATCTTGATGGTCAGTTTTCGTTTTGTGGAAACTAGGATCATATCACCATAGCAACAAGTATCTGGGCACGTCTATGAGGGGATTATGTGGATTAGGTTAATTGAGACAGAAGACCCATAAACATGGACAGTGGTATTCTGTGGGACCCTGGACTGAATAAAAAGGGGAAGGCACTGGGTACCAGCATCCATCTCTCTCTGCATCCTGACTGTGGATGCCATGCGACTGGCTGCCTCACACTCCTGCTGCCAAGACTTCCCACCACGATAGAACTGTGAGTCAGAACAAACCCTTCCTTCCTTCCTTCCTTCCCTCCTTCCTTCCTTCCTTCCTTCCCTCCCTCCCTCCCTCCTTCCTTCTTTCCTTCCTTCCTCCCTTCCTCCCTCCCTCCCTCCCTCCCTCCCTCCCTCCCTCCCTCCCTTCCTTCCTTCCTCTCTCCCTCCCTCCCCCCTCCCTCTCTCCCCCCCTCCCCCCCCTCCCTCCCTCCTTTCCTCCCTTCCTTCCACTGATTTATGTACAGGGGCCATTTCCCTGTACATAGCATGTCTCATTTCTTGTGTCTATGCCTGGACCACTTGGAAGGAAGCCATCCTGGACAGTAATGGGTTCACAGCATCAGAGAATGGTGCACATGCTTTGCACTGTCCAGAGTCTTGCCCTGGGAGTCACAGCAGTGCAGGTGGCTGGAGAGTCTGACTGCCCGTGTTGGGTACAGTTTGATGAGGCAAGTGGTCCCAAAGCTAATCTGAGGGAACTCCACCCCGTCTAGACAGCACCTCAGAAGAAAGACCAAGACTGTCCAAGTCTGTTTCTTGCTCATCATTTTGGGAGAAGACACAGGATGTCAGACAGATGATTGGTGGTGTGGGTTCACCCTCAGGCCTTGCTGCGGCTTCCTTTATAGGGCAGCATCCAGGTACCAATCTTTTTCTGCTGCTGGCTTTGGGTGTTCTTTATATGACATTATTTTTGAATGCAGATGTATTTTAGTGAGTGAGAACTAGTGGCAAAAGGAGTTGCCAGTGGATCCTTTTCCCTCCTTCCTTTCTTTCTTCCTTGTTGCCTGTGATGTAAAGTCTTGGTGTGCTAGTTTCCCAGGAAACCACAAAAAAGACAGAAGGTGATTGAGGGTTGCATCAGGCTGACTATGAATATGCTTGTGGAGTTGCAAGGAGGGTCGGCTCAGGACTCGGCAAGTCACCAGAGAAAAATTCTGCGCTACCGGGGAACCAATTAGGTATGAGGGATCATTTTAATTAGTTAGAGCTGGAAGAATATTGAAAACTGGTTTATTTTTTTTAAAAATTTCCGGGAGACACCGTGTGTGTGTGTGTGTGTGTGTGTGTGTGTGTGTGTGTGTGTGTGTGTGTGTGTGTGTGTGTGTCCAGAAGTTTGCTGATTTGGCTTCAGTGGCAGCCAATGTGCATCCAGGGTCCTCTTGTCTCTGGCCACACCCGAACGCTGAGATTATGCATTACCATAGGTGGATTTTGTGAGTTCGGGGATCTTAACTCTGCTCCCTGTGCTTGTGCAGCAGACTCTCAACCACTAACCCATCTCTCCAGTCCTCTGCTTTGTTTTCTGAGACAGTCTCACTAGCCTGGAGCCCGCTGATTTGGTTAGACTGTCTAGCCAGTGAGCTCCAGGAATCCACTTGTTTCCACCTCCCCGGTGCCAGTTTATCAGCTCTAGCCACTGTACCAGCTTTTACATGGATTCTGGGGATCAAACTCAGATCCCTATATTTGCTCAGCAGGTCCTTTTTTTACTGACTGAGCCCTCTCCTGAGCCTCTGTGGCTTTTACAAATCTCTACCCACGGTCTTCCCTAAATACTGTTTCCAAAGACTTGCAGATGGATGTTTTCCCTGGTTAATTCATCATCCTTCTGGGAATAACATCCTCTGAGGGCTCTAGTTCACTGTTCCAGAAGTAGCTCTGTCTCCAGTCTGGATGATTCTGACCTTCAGAGGGGATGGTTGTCAACACAGCTCAGCCCTGATGCGGATTTTCCTAACACAGCACTGACTTCTACTCTGGACCTTTAACTAGAGGTTGGCAGAAACAGAAGTGCAAATGAAGCTCTCAGAGAGATCAGCAAGCACCCCTCAGAATTCTCAGGGTTGCTAGGCAATAGCATCCACCCGGATGCTACAACACTCACTTGCAAATATGTTTGGGATTTCTTTTCTCCATACAGGGTCTCATGTAGCCCAGGATGGCCTGAAACTCCCTTTGTAGCTGAGGATGTCCTTGAACTTCTCTTTCCTGCCTCTACCTCCTGAGTGCTAAGATTGCATGTGTGTGCAAGTGTGTGTGCTAGTGTGTGTGTGTGTGTCTCTGTGTGTTATGCTGGGTATGGAACCCACAGCTACCTGTGTGCTAGGCAAACCCTATACCAACTGAGCATCTATCTATCCCTAGCCCTCAAGCCTGGAATCTAGACCTAAAATGTTTCTCCTCCCTAGAAGGCAGTTTGAGGACTCAAATTCAAAACCCCCAAGTGTTAGGGTTATAGTGTAATCTAGTACTTTGCCTTGGGTTCACATCTGTGGTGCCACCAGATGGACACAGTAATTGTCCAGTGTCCTGACTTTTTCAGAGCCCCAAGAGAGGAAGAGGAAGAGGATCTTACTGCATCTCTGCTGGCCTGTCATCTTTCCTAGAGATGATGTGCCGTTGGGAAAGGGCCTTTCCTACCCAGGCCATCTTAAAATCCACTTCCAGAAATATTGGCACGGTGAAAAGTCTGTGCTCACGGGGACATGGGATCTGCCTGGTGTTAGCACGTCACTGTCCTGTCACACAACACCCTGGCTCTTTTTGTCATTCCAGATAGAAATAAGAGGTTGATCCAAGTGAACTTCTCCATCTGAACTGGCCCTTCCAGAATGATCCAATGGGTCCCGTAGCTGAGGTCCTAAGGATATGTAGTGCTTGCAATTTCCCTTAATCCACACACTCAGACACAGCAAGATAAAGAATCCTGGAAGATGACAGCTGGCCAGGACTCAACCGCTCATGAGCCAGGGAGCCCCAGTGGACCCGGTTGGGATTCTTAGCTGGCAGTCACGAGGCCTCAGGTGGAAGGATGCCGAGAAGCTCCAGGGCCCCGGGGTCTTAGAAAGCTTGTGAGAGTGTCAGGCAGCCAAGCTCATAGGCCCCTGGCTTCCTCAGCCACACAGATGTGCCTCAGTGGTTTCCCAAGGCAGGTGTGGTAGGAGACAGTAAACTCAGCCATGTGCTCTGGCCAGCTCATCAGTGGGTATCTTCAGAAAGCTTCCAAAACCTCTAAGACCCTGAACATCATTACACGTGGATGCTATGTAGCTTTTACCTCTAGACTGAAACCTGTGCTCCTGGAGGGAGGCTCATGAAGACTCAAGAGGTACAGAAAACTCACAAGTCCCAGGAAACTCCTGAAACTTAGGAGATCCCCAAGGCTCCTCCCAATGTCATATAAACAAACACTGGCTGGGCAAGTGCTGCAGGCTCTCCCACCTGCCAGGCTGCCTGCAAGGCATGCAGAGAGCTCTAAGGATACAGCTTTCCTGAGCGGTAACCCATGCCCTGTGAGGAACCCTGAGCTCACTGGTTCATTAGACAGGCATCCCTCTTCCACATCCCTCCTCTCCTGTGCCTGCCCTCCCTCCTTCTTCACTGTCTTCTCCATGCTCACCCCTCCTTCTCTGCCTCTGTGTGTGTGTGGTGACATGTACATGTGTATGTATATATGTATACATGTGTGAGAGAATGTACACATGTATGTTATCCATGTATATGTGTGTATTATGTATATATTTATGTATTTATGCACATGTGTATGTATGTGTTTTTATGCATGCATGTATGATTATATTTCCTAGCTCAGTTCTTAGATAAATCTTGTTATTTTTTAAAAAAAATCAGTTGAATTTGCACCTCAAGCCATCTCATGCATCTGAGAAATAGACCCAGGTATGTCCCATTAACCTATTTAAAAAATTTCGAACCAGTTTATTAATCAATTTTGAGATGAGGTCTCAGGAACCCAGACTGGCCACAATTCTGCTATGCAGCCAAGGATGACCTTGACTTTTGCTCTTCCTAAACCACCTCCTGAGTATTAGGATGACCGACCCACAGTGCTGGGTGAACACCAAGCATGTGTGCGACATGAGGCCTGGCACACCCTAAGTGCTCAGCACCACAGAGTGATGTGCGTGTCAATGCACAGGGAACTCTCCACACATACAGCTCTCACACAGTCATCATCAATAACACGCCAAGTACTTCGGGGAACAGTGAACCAGCAGCTGAGGACAGACCCCAGGCCCTGCCCACAAGGCCAGCTCTAACAGTGGAGACAGGAAGCCTGATGTAAGGCCACCTCGCTGCCTCCTCACAGCTGCTCTTCAAAGAGCAGCACCATGAGGTAACACTGGCCTCAACCGTGAAGAGGCAGGGCTGTTCCCACAGGCTTCAGCAAGGACAAAGACACCTCTCTGGATGTTGGCTCTGCTATTTGCTGTTTTCTCACAACCCCAAGGCTGTTAGAAGACTTAGCATCCTTTGTAGACAGAACATGTAAAGTGGAGCTCAGCTGGATCTCGCTAGCTCCTACCCACTGTCCACTCACTGGAGTTCATATATAAGCCACAATTGAAAAGGAGCTGTTTTATTGAGTCTCGGGGCTCCATAAGGCCTGGAATCAGGTCAAGAATGGAGGTGAGAGTGTATTTTAGATTAAATATTGATTCCGAAGTGTGTGCTGAGAAGTGGGCCAAGAATACGCGTACAGCAAATGGCCTGTGGTCCTTGCTCTTCTTGAAGCTTGCAAATAGGACTCTTGGGGACACCCAGTGGAACCATTGATTGGACCCTGCATACCGGTCAACATGAGATACAGAGACAGGGGTTGCTAACTCTTGCCCCCCCTATATGCCCCCCCATTGACGCTCCCTTCTGCACAGATGAGTGAGTTCATTAACATTCTCTCATGGAGATAGCCGGAGTGGTCACAACAGTCATGAGGCCAGGCCCCTCTGTGTCCTGAGATTATTTAGAAGTTAGGTGGTTGACTGGGGGTTCCGTGGGGGTGAAGCTGTCCGAGAGTCACCTGAGCTCATAATGGGAGCTGGTTCATGCAGTGCCTTAGATCGAATACCAACTTGATAGGTCCTAGAATGCCCCAGGAGACAAACCTATCTGTGATGAAGTTTCTAGATTCGGTTAATTGAGGAGGGAAGACCCACCCTCCAGGTGGCACCATCTCATGGGCTGGGGTCCTAGACTGAATGAAAGGAAGAAGGAAGCTGAACATCAGCATCCATCTCTCTCGGCTGCCTGATGACAGATGTCATGTGACAGCTGCCGCATGTTCCTGCCACCCTGCCCTTCCACCATGATGGACTATTCCTCAGAACTGTGAGCCAAACAAACCCTGCTTTGATTTTTCAAGTATTTTCTCACAGCAATAAGAGAAGGAATACCATCCCATCTGAACACGCGTGGGTTCCTCTGGTGCTCTTGGATGGTGACGATTACCCAATCAGGTGCCGTCAGCCACTGAATTTATTTCTTCCTGTCTATGTGAGTTCTTTCTTTGTATATCCCTTAATACATAATCGATTCTTTATAGCATGCAGAGTTTCTACTCTAGAATACAATGATTGCCTGACTTGGAGAGACTCTTTCTGGGGTCTATTGGTACCTCTCCATCTGTGTGAATAGACACTGTTTTCCTTCTTCCCAGGAAAAGCCATATAACCACTCAGATTTTTGTACTTCCTTCCTCTACAGCGGATCCCCTACCATCAGGCTCTGCCCATCCCACAGGGGGGCTGTGAGACCCAAATGTGATAAGAAACACCGAGGAATTAGAAGGTTCGGGAAGCAAGTATGGCGGTAGCTGCTGGGAAGCAAGTGTGGCACTGACCTCGGATTCTGACCCGTCCACGGACTTCTCCTTGAGGGTCACGGTCTCGGTCAGCACAGTGCCATTGTACTTGTTACAGATGTCTTCATCAGAGTAGTGCAGACCTCCGGGGCTCGGTCGGGGTGGGGATCTAAAATGGGGTGACACCACAAGTTACTTTGGACACAAGAAAGTCCCCTGGGGATGGAGCTCCTAAGCTGCTGTCTGGAAAGCAGCCCCCCCCCCCCCCCCCATGACTTCACATTATGGCTAATATAACGCTCCAAGCATTGGTTATCTGTGATTCTACAGTCTATGGGCTTCAGGGACTGTGCAAGGTCAGGGCACTAGGGACAAGCTGTTCTGGCCAAGTGGAGCTTCCAATAAGAAGAACACTTGAGGTCTGGGCCAGCAGGAGGTGCAGGGTGCATGGAACTCTGGGAGACAAGGAAGGATGTACACACAGGCCAGAGCTGAGGGTGAATCTATGGGGAAGTGGTCTGGTATGTCAGGATGGGATGTGTGGGTAGTCTCCTGCAGATGAGTGGGAAGTATGCATTAGCCTGGGCTCTCACTCTGTTGGGGCCCAGGACACAAGGCTGGGGCCCAAAGGCAAGAAGGCTTTGAGGCACTGTCCCTTAATAATTGGCAGACTCCTTAGCCCAGTCACTGCTCCCTAAAATATCCAGGCCATAACAGCAGGCAGAGCCCGTGCCTGGTTTATAACTAGTGGGATACAGGGATGACTGTGGTCACAGTACATTATACAGAAAGGGCGGACCTGTCAATTCCATTTGACACAATCACATAATGTTGTATGAAGGAGGCCATCTTGGTCATCTGGAGAGAGACTGTGAAGTGTGGCCAACTGTTTTTGTGTGTGTTGAGCATGCTGCATATCTGCATAAGTGCATGTGTGTGGATGAACCTGCATGCATTTGGAGGTCAGAAGTTGATCAAGTATCTTCCTCAATAATTCTACACTTTGTTTATGAGGCAGGGTCTCTCCCTGAATCCACAGCTCAGCTTGCCCCGGGAATCCTCTCTCTCTACCTCCTGAATGCTGGGGACTCAGGCAGCCCCCATGGCTGCCTGGCTTTCACTGAATTCTGGAGATCTGAATTCCAGTCCACACATACACCTCACAATGTTTTAAGTGAGTTTATGATTTTTGTGTTATCTCCATCCACAGCTGTCCTCAGCTGCATGCAGCCCATTGGTAGCAAAAGAGACAGACCTGAAAAGAAACTCATGCTGGCTTTGTGGGAAGAAACACATCCTGTGAGTGGCCTCTGGGAGCAAGGGACCACGGGACCAGGGGAAGCCCCAAGTCTATGGCAGGAAGAGGCCAGCCAGCCTTAAGTCATGGGGACCCATACAGACATACTCCGCCAAGAGCTAGAGTGAGCTTGGAAGAGAATTCTGGCCTATTGGAGCCTCATCAGATAGAGAAGCCCAGGGATGGCCATAGGTGGCCCTAGTAGGAGACCAGCCAGGCTGAGGCAATCTCTAGTCTCTGAGATGTGTGTTATGGTTTTGTCATTTACCACATGGCCATGGAAAACAAATACATCCCTGAGTTAGCAACTTCCTGTCTTATTCCTTTTTATTATCTTTTAGAAATGTCTTCCATGCTCACTGTATACACATTTATCTGCATGTTTGCATGTGTGTATACATGTGCTTGTATGTGTGCCTGAAGTTGATGTCAGGAGTCTTCTTAGGATCTGAACCCAGAGCTCATTGATAAGACTAATCCGACTAGCTAACTTGCTCTGGTGATCCCTTGACTCTGCCTGCAGAGACCTGGGATTGCAGGGAGGCCACTGTTCTTGCCTGGTGTTAACATGGGTTCTGAATTCAGGTTCCCATGGTTTTATGGCAGGTGCTGTAACCACTGAGCCATGTCTCCAGCTCCCTTGGTTTATTTTTTGAGATAGATAACATAACTTGTGAGAGAATCTGTGCTGAGCCTTGATGAATTGTTAAATTAGTCAAGATCCGGCCCATCTCTTTCATCCTGGGGCTGTGGTCAGCGAGATGGGCAAGGTGCACTCTTGGAGACATTCCCTACATCCAGGACCCTCGGGCTGAAGACATGAGTAAGGATGAGTGGTGGCTGCAGAGAGGCGATCCTTCCCACTACATGGCCATCCTCAGTGACCAGAGCATGGGAAAGTCCTGTCCCCAGTGAGTCTGGCATCTTGGCCATCATGACTCCCTTGGGGGGTGGCTCTACCATAGATTTTTCCAGGAAAAGTCCAATAAAGGGCCTCTTTTTAAAGAATATTTACTTTTTTTTTTTTTTTTTAAAAAAATGTATGTCTATGTGCATGTGTCATGGCACATGTGTGGAGGTCAGAGGTCAACTTGCAACAGTTGGTCCTCCCCTTCTACCATGAGGGTCCCAGGAAATGAACTCGGGTCATCAGGCTTGGTGGCAAGTGCCTTTACCTGCTGAACCATCTTACTGGGCTTAGGGCCTCCATTTTTTCCACCTTGGATAGGCTCACTTGTCGTCTAACCATTTAGATAAATATTTTTTTCTTTTTTAATCTAAGGTGCTACCATGGTGCCTTCCCACACAATAGTAGATGCTGCTCAACCAGGGAGCTTTGAACCAATTGTGCGTCTCTTTAAACGTGTTTGTGTGTGTATCTGATGCATGTGTACATACACACTGTATATGCACACATGCATGTGAATGGATGTGGAGACCAGAGGCTGGTATCAGTGTCTGCCTTAATTTTAAGATAGAGTATGTTACCAATTTGGCTAGACTTGCCTGAAAGTGGGGTCCCAGGAATCCACCTATCTCTACCCCCCTAGTTCTGGGGTTATGGATGTGTGCCATGATGCCAACCTTTTATGTGAGTGTTGGGGATCTGTACTCAGGCATTTTACCCAGTAGGCTATCACACTATAGTCTGTTATTCTTTTTTTGAGAGAATCAAACCATGTAGCCCAGGTTGGCCTTAAACTTACAATTCTCCTACTGAGATGACAGGCCTGTGACACTGTGGGTGACTCTAGGCCTCTTTTTAACGGTATTTGAGACTTTGGCTTGAAGGACCAGACTAGTGACCCCACATAACCTACAGACCTTGTTCTCAGGGCTCTGCAAACATGCAGACTATGAACAGCCCAGGATGCTTTGTTCCCTCACACCTGTGAACCTGGGACTGTTAAGGTGAAGACAAATGGCTAGTTTCCCCTTCTGACTCAATTTGGCTTTGCCTGTGGCTCTCTGCGGGTTCGTGATGGTACCTGACCCGGTGAGAAAGTTCAGGACTCTCTGAGAGGCCAATTGCCATGGATTAGCAAGCTAGACCCAGGGAGCCCTTTCCTCTCCAGAACTGCATGGGCTGTGGAGCAGCTAAGCTGAGATCCTTATCCAGAGTCACACCTGTGCACTCTCAGGTGGCCAAGGGACAAGGTGGTACTTGGCTCTGAATACACGAATGTGAACTGAAGATTTGACCCTCCCTCTGCCAAAAACCAGCCTCAAGGCCTGGGGGCTCACTGTCCACACCTGCCACCCTTCCAAACTAGTGGTCCCCTGAGCTCTAATTCAAAACTATCGTTCCTGAGATGGATCACCGAACCTCACAAGTCTAAGAGCTAAGGTGGGTCTGTCCCTACCCACTGCCCTCTGAAGCTGCTTGGAAACAGGGTGCTGTAGGGCTCACAGCTTCCTTTGTCTAGAAAGCTAAATGGAAAGATTCTGTACTGGGAATTGAAGCCAGGGCCTTGACATGATAGGCATACTCTGTCATGCCATACTGAGTCATACACCCAGTTACGCCCTGGCAGATTCTAGCCAAATGCTCTACTGATGATTTCTCCAAGCTCTCACTGGGGGATTCTAGGCAGGGGCTCTACCCCTGAGCCACACCCCAGCCCCTCACTGGGGGATTCTAGGCAGGGGCTCTACCCCTGAGCCACACCCCAGCCCCTCACTGGGGGATTCTAGGCAGGGGCTCTACCACTGAGCCACACCCCAGCCCCTCACTGGGGGATCCTAGGCAGGTGCTCAACTGCTGAGCTATATCCAAGTCTGCTTCATTGAGCCCTGTTGTAAAGACTTTATCATCCAATACCTGCAAATCCTATCCCAAATTTGTAAGAGCTCTCCCTTGGAGCCGCAGGCTCGTTTGCTGAAACCAGATGTCCATGTTTCTCTTGGTAGATCACTCCTTGGGGACATTCCTCTGTGGGCCAGCACCTTCCAACTTTACCAAAAAACTAATTTTCTTTTTACCCAGGAGCTTACCAAACTGGAAAGCTGTTTATCCTTGGGCTATGGGGGGCCTTAAGGCTATGAGCTTCTTAGAAGTGGACAGAGACTTTAGCAGGGGGTGGAACACAGCAGTAAAATTTAAAAGTTCCCTGTGATGAGGCCTACTAGTCTTGAAATCCTGTGACTACGTATTTACGTTTCTCTGACCCAACAGGAAACCTTGACTCTCAGTAGACAACTAACTGGAAGGGAAGACTGGGTGCTACTAGTTTCCAGTTCCTGCCCTGAGGAAAGTAGTTGGGGCTGGTGCCTGTGTGCTCTGGATTGGGGCTGAATGGAAGAGCAGCTGGAACCTGCTTCCTCAGCTCAGTCAGCTCCAGGCCTCAGTACCCTTCAAACAATTCAAACAGAGGACAAAAGCGTTAAGAGGCAACGGTTTGTCACTGTAAGTTGGGCAGACAATAGAGCCAGCAGTGTCCCCGACAGTGTGTGAACCTCCCTCTCTGCAGCAAAAACCAAGCTCATATTGAAACTGTGAGAAAAAGCACCCTTGACACTGGAAAACCCCACAGTCTGTTACTCAGGGAAGACACTCCCCCATATACCATGTCTGTGTATAGGTGCCTGTGTGTGTGACCGTATGCATGCATGTGTGTATGTGTGTGTGTGTTTATGTATATGAGTGCAGCTTTGCACATGCTAGGGCACATACGTGGAGGTCAGAAAACAGCTTCTGGTGTTGGTCCTTGCCTTGTTTGTTTTTTATTTGGAGCAGAGACGCTGGTTGCTGTGTACACCAGGCTAGCTGACCCCTTAGCTTCCAGGGATTATCCTGTCTCTCCATCTCATAGGAGTGAAGGAGTTACAGATCCACATTGCTTTATATGGAATTCATTTGGTGGGTTCCTGGGGATGGGGCATACCCCCTGATACTCAACCCCTAGGGGCTTAGTATGGCTTCCTACCTGGGGTGGGGGGCATACCCCAGACATCCAGCCTCCAGGGGCTCAGCATAGCTTCCTACCCGAGGGACACACACCAGACATCCAGCCTCCAGGGGCTCAGCACGGCCTCCTACCTGGTTCCGTTCTTCTTTGAGAAGGTGCTCTTGACATTGAGGTGACGGCTGTTGAGCTCCAAGGCAGCAAACCCTCCATTATCCAGGGTCACCGACTCTTCCATGCTGGAGATGCCCTTGCCTAGAGCCAGCGGGGAAAGCGGCACACTGTTAGTAAAGCCTCAGCTGCAGTAACACAAGGGTGGGTCATTCAACGCTAGTTTCCCCACAGAGCCACCCGCATCAGCCCCAGAGAGAGAGGCAGTTGGAGCAGGAGCCCAGGAGCAAAGCTATGTATGCTCTGCCACACTAGAGCAGAACATCTATTTTACCAGATCAGTGTTTAGCTTGCCTGATGCCAATCCTTGCCAGTATCTTATGAAAATATGTTCAGAATGCATACCCTTGGTAAAAGTCAGGGAAGTCAGATGTTTCACAAGTCACGAAGTTAAAAAACTCACAACCATGTAACAAAACTGGAAGTAAAACATGGCTTGTATGGGTAAGCTGTATAAAGAGAAGGTTTCCTTACTGTGGGGATAAAGATGTTCCAAATGGATGGTAGGGATGGCTGCATGTGCATTAGCCGCTGAATAGTAGGCTTTAAAAACATCTACAAATGTGTAACTGTGAGAGCTAGATCTTAAAAATTATTTTTATTTATTTATTTATTTGGTGTGTGTGTGTGGGGGTATGTTTCAAATATAATAAAAACAGCCGGAGGTATCAGAGGGATCTATCCACAGTCAGTCTAGGAAGATCAGACAGTGGTAACTCACACCCACAGGGAATATCCAGGAGTGGTGACCTACGCCCTTAATCCAATCAAATCAGAGTCTGAGGTCATCTGAATTTACAGAAGGAGTTCCAGGCTTGCAAGCAGGCAGTGGTGGTACACACTGTTAGTCCCAGCACTTGGGAAGCAGAGGCAAGAGAATCTCTGTGAGTTCAAAGCCAGCTTGGTCTTCAAAGCAAGTTCCAGGGCAGCCAGGACTGTTACACAGAAAACTCTGTCTGGAAAAAACAAAGACTGGAAGAAGTGGATCTGTCCTCTGATATCTCAGACTGTTTTTTATTATATTTGAAACATGTCCTCACAGGTGTGTTTCTGTGGGAGTGCATGCTGCAGCACCTGTGCAGAAGTCAGAGGACAGCTTGCAGGTGCTGAGTCTGGTCCTGGGGATTGAACTCAGGTCTTCAGGCTTGCCAGCAGGTGTCTTTACCTGCCGAGTCATCTCTCCAGGCCTATGTGGTGGTCAGATTTGCTTGAAAATTTATTGGAATTCAGAATCACCCAAGAGATTAAACCTCTGGCGCTATCTGCGGAGGGCTTTCTAGATTAGGTTAACACCTACCTACACAGCACTGGGGTTATAGACACAGGTACTGCTATGCCTTTACATGGGTGTTGGAGATTTGAACTCAGATTTTCATGCTTGTACAGAAGCACTCTTATTCAATGAGCGATCTCCCCAGCCCCTATCTGGGAAGTGTGCACAAGTACATTTACTAGGTGCTCAGACTCTGTCTTCTACCTTCCAATGTTGGCTGTGAGATTCTTTGAAGGTGAGGATTTTATCTGGCATGTTCTCCACTATCCTGCTGTCCCTAGGACACCCTGAGAGGATTCCCAGCAATGAGCACCATGCACTTTCCAAGTGGCTGGATGCCGAGACTGAAAAGCCCATAGAAACATCCATGTTCAGTTTGCCTCTACTCAGGGATGTGACTTGATGGTGATGGGCTGGTGAGGACAGAACGGGAAGGCTAACTCCTGCTAAGGAACAGCTAAGAACATGAAAAGGCTTAAGCCTTCCCATCCCAAGTCACCTTCCGGGAGACAAGCCTCTCCCTCAGGCTTCAATTATGATGTTAAATTAATACGGGGGGGGGGGGGGGGGGGTGAGGCTGGGTATTGGAAGCTGCAGGTCTGAAGTGTCTGTTTTCCAGATGGAAGAGGAGAGAGAGACACACGGGGAAGACTTTATGCTTTTCTGTAACTGCATTAACTCACTAAAATGACATGCCATTCATACACTTTAAATCCCAGGAGATTAAAATCTGATTTACGAACACTTGTTAGAAGTGAATTTATACAGAAAAGAAAAAGAATAAAGAACTCTCTCCTTTCAGGGACGGATTGCTAATGTCCAGGCGATTAGCCACTCTATCTCATTAACCCCTCCGGTGGTACTGATGCCTGGGGAGGGATTCCTGGAGTACTGTTCCAGGGGCCCAGCGTGGCTGGGATCTTCATTATCATATTAAGAGCACCTCAGTGGGGACAGAGCTTTCTAGAAAGTAAAGACAGACTGACAGTAGGAACCGGAGTCAAAGGTAGGTCTTAGTATCCTGTGTGTGTGTGTGTGTGTGTGTGTGTGTGTGTGTGTGTGTGTGTGTGTGTGTGTGTGTGTGTGTGTGTGTGTGTGTTTGTGTGTGTGTAGGGTAGAGGTCAGCCTGAAATATCATTTCCCAGGAACTAACCATTGTTTTTGAGGTGAGGTCTCCCACTAGGACCTGGGGATTTACAGATCAAGCGAGGCTGGTCAGTGAGCCCCAGTGATGCACCTGTCTCCACCCCTCGAGCTCTGGGATTACTAGCATGTAGCACCAGCTTTTTCTAGGTGAGGCCGGGGATCTAGTTCAGGGTGTCATGCTTCCAGTCAGTTCTGTAAACCGACTTACATTCTCTGGCACAGTCACAGATTTGATGAGCACTACAAGGAGGGAACTGGATCTGTGAGGGGGTGGAAGGCCACAGATGTAAAGCTGTTTTCTAGTTATGCTAAGAAATGGTCTTACTGGTCATTACGAGGCTTCTAAAAATTGAGGATAATAAAGAGCATCAATGTGAAGTGTGTTCTCATCTCCCGTAGCTATCACATCTGTGCAGGTGTGGATTCCAGGCAGCATCCCTAAACCTGACTCTCACACCATCCCTCCCTGCTCCTCTCCACCTAGATGCAACCACAGCATTGCCTTCAAGAAACAGGCTTCCACTTGGCCCTCTGCCGATCTTCATATCTAAGATGTTGCATCCTATGAGTGTTTCTGTGGCTGGCTTCATTCCTGACCTCCGTGTTCATCCCTCTAATGATGGTGATCAGTTCAACCTCACCGGGGATTCTAGGAAGGTGCTCTACCACTGAGCCACACCCTCAGTCCCTCACTGGGGGATTCTAGGCAGGGGCTCTACCACTGAGCCACACCCTCAGTCCCTCACTGGGGGATTCTAGGCAGGGGCTCTACCACTGAGCCACACCCCAGCCCCTCACTGGGGGATTCTAGGCAGGAACTCTATCACTGAGCCACACCCCAGCCCCTCACTGGGGGATTCTAGGCAGGGGCTCTAACCACTGAGCCACACCCCAGCCCCTCACTGGGGGATTCTAGGCAGGGGCTCTACCGCTGAGCCACATCCCAGCCCCTCACTGGGGGATTCTAGGCAGGTTCTCTACCACTGAGCCACACCCCAGCCCCTCACTGGGGGATTCTAGGCAGGGGCTCTACCACTGAAGCATTTACTTCCCTATTATTTATGCACTGTTAAAGGAGACCCTAGCAGATCCAGCCGTCATGCCCATATGCCAGGTCACCATGGGGAGACTGAGGCCCATGTCACACCTGTGCTGCAGTTCTTGTACTTCTTGCTTTGCCCATGCAGGACCAGTGCGAAGACCACCAGGAGAATGAGGAGGAGGCTGGAGAGCGCCATCACCAGCAGGAACCACCACTCCTCATAGAAGGGAGCTTCAGCTTGTGCTGTGGAAAAGACCACACAGGATGAGACTCAGCAGCGGCTCCATATAGCCGTCTCCCTGGAATCTGCCAGCAGGGAAGAGAAAGAACCGTCCAGTCGGGGCTGTCCCAGCCCAACACATGCTCTTCCGGAAATCCTACCCTAAGGGATGTTTCTGACTTCCCCAAGGAGTCAAGCTTGGGGCTTTGTGATGGTTGCTTTTACCTTTCAATTTGGCAGGATCTCTGGGCACTGTAAAGGGTTTACAGGTCCGTCAGCTTAACTGATGTGGGCATAAGACCTATCTTAACTGTGGGGGCCCCCATCCCCTGACTGGGGACTAAAAATGGCCCCCATAGGCCATAGGGAGTGGCACTACTAGGGGGTGGGGCTTTGCTGGAGGAAGTGTGTCACTAGGGGGCGGGCTTTGAGGTCTTGAAAGCTCAAGCCAGGCCCAGTGTCTCACTCTCTTCCTGCTGCCTGCATATCTGGATGTAGAACTCTCATCTGCCTCTCTAGCACCATGTCTGCCTGCATACCACCGTGCTTCCCACCGTGAGGATAATGGACTGAACCTCTGAAACTGTAAGCCTCAGTTAAATGCTTTCCTTTAAAATAGTTGCTGTGGTCATGGTGTCTCTTCACAGCTATAGAAACCCCGCCTAAGACACCGTATACATGGAGAAAGGGGACCGAGTGTGCATGCGTGGCTCTTTGCTTCCTGCTGGTCAATGCGATGTGATCAGGTGCCTCAAGCTCCTGCTTCCATGACTTCCAAACCATGACGAACTGTACCCTTAATCTAGGACCTGGAACAAACAGTTTTTCTCTTAAGCTGTTTTTGTAAGTTTCCTGTATCACAGCAACAGGAGGAACATGAGGACAGCATGGCCGTACACCAGACGCCACCCCTCCTCCTGACCTTACTTACCCTTGAGAACAACCGCCATGCTTTCCTAATCCCACCTACTTAGTAACACTGTTTCCCATCCCCGACTCTGTCTTCCCTCAAGGGAGGCTGTGTGCTTTGCTTCATTACATGTGCTGATCTCACCAGGGCAACCCGGTCCCAACCATCTTGATCATTCGCTACAATCCTATCCCCTCACATCCATCCTTTAACACTGGAAATCTTCCTGAATAGAATCCTCCTGCCCCTACCCACCTCCTCTGTTGACTCTTTTAGTGATAAACACAGTAACAGCCGAGCCCTCAAAGTCTCTGGATTTTTACACATTGCTGGTCTCAGAAGCCCACTGGGCATATTTAGTTACCTGTTGGCCCCCTCCACCTGTCCAAGAGCCCCTGAAGTCAGGGGCTGTATGTCCCTAGCAAAACTGAGCTGAACTATGGGCTTCGTGTTTAAACTTGATTTTGAGACATTGATTCAAAAATGTTTCATGTAAAAGCTGCTTGGGCAAAGGGTATGAGTCCACCTTCCTGCTTGTTCTGTTCTGTTGAGTAAGAGAGGAAAATGGGAAAATGTCTTCTCTACAGGTGCTGGGCCGCTAGGGCCCCACTCCTGCCTATCAGGGGCGTCCCTGTGGGGGAGCTGGTTAAATGGCACTGAGGGCCCTGAATGATGAGCCTCTGAGAGGCAGAGCTGGGGTCTGCCTCCAGCCGCCAAAACCTGCAAAATATATTTCCACCTTCACATTAAGTATCACATTGGCTGGATGACAAATGAATCCATGCTGGGAATAAAGGGGAAATTGGTTTTGGATAATGGTATACCCCAGGGCTTCTCAGGCAGTGACAGTGTTTTGAATCCAAAGGATGTAAGTGGAGTGTCTGGCTGTGCATTCAATATCCCATATAGCAAGTCCCATGATTCTCAGGCTGGCCACTCAGGAGTGCCTTCCAGTTCTGTCTCTTGGCAGGGAAGAGAGGCCTCAGCTGTCCTGTGGAAAGTTCGCATCCTAGGGCTTGGGACTGAATGTGAGGCCAGTGGGTGATGGCGGCTAGCATTTCTGAAGGATGTCATGAGCTGAATGAGGTCCAGATGGCGGCCATGGCTGGCTTGGATGTTGTGGGATCTCAGAAGTGTTTGTGGATGATACCCCGTGGAAGAAATGAGGAAGCTGCATTTCACCTGCTGCCTGCTGTGTGGGGTTCAAGGCCATGTGAACATGAAGCTGCTTTATACCAGTTTTTCACAGACTGAAAGAAACAGTGTTTTATACCCTCTATGTGTGTGCATGTTCAAGTGTGTATGAGTGTATGGAGGCCAGATGTCAACCACAGGTGTCTTCCTTAGGAATACCATCTATCTCCTTTTACACAGGGTCCCTCATGGTTCTGAAGCTCACTGATCAGACCTCAGGGGATCCTCCTTCTGCCTATGCAGGGTTGAGACTGCTGGAGTGTTTGATATGGCATGGAAATTTCACCCTGTCTGTAAAATGTCCTTAGCTCAGTGTATGGGGTTCTGCTTTAAGAAGGCAGTCCTAGGGAGGAATGGAGTAGTATGGAGGGTCTACATCGTGCTCCCCCATACAGCAGCTCCTCTACCTAGCTGGGGGGCAGGCCAGCCTCTCAGCTTCCCTCCCCTCCCCTTTCACATTTGATAGATGCTTCCATGTTATGTTTTGTCCGTCTTTCTGAGAAAAAACCTGCATTCCTCAAGGGCTCTGAAGAGCTTACCTGATACAGCTACGGAAGGGCGGCTGGGTTCCCCAAAGCCTGCCTTGTTCACAGCCACTACCCGGAACTCGTAGGTCACCCCTTGACGCAGCTTGTCCAGACCCACGGTGTACGATGTAGCACTCCGGGGAATGTCCTTCGCAAACATGTCCCATAAACCTTCATCTGTAAGAAGGATCATAGACGGAGAAGAGGTCAGAGCAGCTCCTCTGGAGATGAACCCTAGGCACCTGTCTGCCCACATGCTGGGCACTGATGACAGCCTCAGGGCTGGGGGGACCATGGGTGGAGAACCATGTCTCCTTCATCAGCAAATGTCCCCGAGTATCAACCTGGGCACAATGATTTTTTTGTTCTTACTTTCATTTATTTTGTGTGTGGATATGGGACATGCCAGGGTGCACACGTGGAGATTGAGAGATAACTCTCGGAACTTAATTATTCTCCACTGTGTGAGTTCTGGCACCAAGATCAGGTCATCAGGCTTGGCAAAACCATCTCACCATTCAGGAGTGGCATTTTCTTATCTCTGTCCTTTGGATCATATTTTCATGGGTTCTAGGTCCTTCTTGGCTTCCCACTTGATGCTACCTTAGGGACACCGGGACCCTTCTGGCTCGCTGCTTTCTCTGCCTGGGCTACACACCCCATTAGGGACCCTTTTGATCCCCTTGACCTACAGACAGCACCACCTGGGCACTAGCTGGCCACCAGTTGGCCTGCACTCATTATAGGTTCCAGCCCTGGCCTGACTGGAAATAAAACCCAGCCAGCTGGTTAAGGGGCCAGTTTGAACCACAGCTATCCTTTTCATTTCTGCCACTTCTGTGGTGGGTGCGTGGTGTTCTCCATGCACTGTGGATGGAATGGACATTTGTGCTTCTGGACTGGCTGCCATCCATCTATCTCAGCCTTCATCTCTCTCAGAGCAAAGTGGTGGACTGTGTGGGAAATCAGGCCTGGTACACGGTTGGGGCACCACTGTTAGGGCTCCATGTTCTTTGCTGGGATTTAAACCTGGTTTCTGCCTTGAAGGCTACCTCCCAGATGAAAATATTGCATCAATGCCAACTGTCTTGAGCACCTGCAGTGTCAAGCCTTCCCTAAATACAGAGTGTTTTACTTGTACCCCACAACTGCTAGGGATCAAATCCAGCAGTGCTTCATGGCCGAGTCACTCTCCTCACCCTTCACTAAGATTTCTAGGCAGATGCCCTATTGCTGAGCTATGCCCCAGCCTCACATTTTTAGTTAATGGTATGGTTTTACCAGCATGCATTTAAAAAAAAAATTTTGTATTCTGGACAGATGTTTGCAAATCTGTGTTCTCGGTAATATGATGCCAGAAGGTAGAAACCACCCAAGTGACCCATGGACAGATAAAGGGCTAATCAAAACAGTGCATGTTCACACAATGGAATGTTGCTCCACTTTTAAAATGACAGTATGGATGGATCCTGAGGACAAGATGCCTACTGAAGCCAGCCAGTCATAAAAGGCTACATACTGCACAGTCATGTTTAGATGGGTTGTCTTCTGGGTTATTCAGGTGCTGGAGACAGAATGTAGAATGATGGATTCCAGGGACTGGGACACAGTCTGACAGAGTCTGGTTCTCCAAGATGGAAGTGCACAGTGGTTATGGATACACAGCCAGCACCATGAAGCTACTCAAAGCCTCCGAGTCATATGCTCAATAAGGTTGGTGTGGCTAGGGAGATGGCTCGGGGTAAATGGTTTGCTGCGTAAGTATGGAGACCTGAGTTCAATTCTCAGCTGGCCATGGAGGCACACATTTTAGTCTCAGAGTTGGGGAGGCAGAGACAGGAAGATCCTTAATGCTTGATGGTGGGCCAGCCTGGCCTAATGGGTGAGCTCCAGGCTAGAAAGAGACCCTGTGGAGAGTGCCTGAGGAATGGCATCCAATGCTCATCTCTGGCCCACACACACACACACACACACACACATACACACACACAAGTGTTGACTTTTATGCCTAGTTTTCCACAGTAGATAAATAATAAATTTATGTAAATTTTAGTATTTCGGAAAATGTGATCAAATAGGATCAAAGCCAGAAAATGTCATATGTAGAAAAGAAAAAAAGGCCTTGATTCCAAAGCACCAGCCATCAGAGTGAAGGAAACACAGCCAGTGAAATTGGTCATGGTGACACAGGCACACGTATGATGAAGGAGGATGATCAGAAGCTCAAGAGATCCTTGGCTTCGTAGCAGGTTCTAGGCCAGCCTGGGTTACACAAGACCATGTTTCAACAATAATAACAACAACAGCAAACTGAAAACCCAAAGCACTGTGGGTGATAAAACTGTCTATTACTACATAGCCCTAGTGCAAAGCTTGATCCTGCCATTGGCTGTGTGGCCTTAGGCAGAGCACTCACCCTCTCTGTGCCTCGTCTGTTAAATGGTGATAACATAGGTATATACAGTGTAGGCCTTGAGGATTCAATATGTTTTTATTTATAAAGTGCTTAGCACACTGCTTCACACTCAGTCAGTGCAACATGAGTGATTGAACATAAAACATAAATTCCCCAAGGAGGAATTTGCTGTTGGTAAAAGGTGGGTACAAAGCCTAAATGGTTCCTATGATGTAGAAATCCTTCTTAAGTCCAATTTCCTCTTACAGGCAGAGGTATGTGGGACTTGAAAAAGTAGGCATCTGGGGAGGAAAAGCCCACTGAAAATACATGTGCACACACTTGCTGTTTTTATGGCCCAGGAGGGATGGGAAATGAAACCACACCCCTTTTGCAGAAGATGCCCTCGGATGGATTAGCCCAATGGTAAACAGGAGAAGATTATGCCTGTGTGTGAGTCTGTGTTTACTCAGGGTTCAGACTTTGCCCTGGCAAAGCCCGATAGTCACAGGTTAATGAACGAGGCGATGCTGATGGTTTTAAAGGCACCAGCCTGGTGATTTACTGCTACATGTTCACATCATTGGTTGCTGTTTATCAGGAGACCCGTCAGGGGTGACGATGTCACTAAAGCAAACTACAGCATAGATGGTTCCCCCCACACACCCCCCCAAAATACACAGAGTGGAGTTAACGTGGTTTATGTATGTTCAGAGGATTCGTTTCCATTTACATGTATCCGTGTGTATGTTAATATACCCATATGTGCAGGTGCCTTTGGAATTGGAGTTACAGGCGGTTATGAGCCACCTGAAATAGATGCTGAGACCTGAACTCAAGTCCTCCGTAAGAGTCGCAAGTGATCTTAACCGCTGAGACTCCTCTCCAGCCCTGGTTTATATTTCTTACAGGAAAGTTTTGCTGGGGTGATAGTGCTTTTAATACACTGCAATGCTGGACTCCCTCTGATGTTCCTTGTTCACCTATTCAGGGCCCACTCTGTGTCTCTGCTCTCATAGGCTGTGTACAGTCTAGGACAGAAGGACGGGGAAAGCATTATGTCCCGCCCCCATTCCAGGAAGAGACAGCTGTGGGCATGCCCGGTTTACTTCACTACTCCAGGACTCTTGAATTTTTAAAGAATTCATTAAGCATTGGTTCTTATCATCTATTCACTACTTACATCAACCTACCCATATATATTCATCCCTACCCACCTACTCAGTCATCACCCACCCATTTACTCAGTTGTCCACCCATTCACCAACACACCCATTTATGCACTCAGTCAGTCAGTCAGTCAGTCAGTCAGTCAGTCAGTCAGTCAGTCACTCACTCACTCACTCATTCAGTCAGTCAGTCACTCAGTCAGTCAGTCAGTCAGTCACTCACTCACTCACTCAGTCAGTCACTCAGTCAGTCACTCACTCAGTCACTCACTCACTCAGTCACTCAGTCAGTCAGTCAGTCAGTCACTCAGTCAGTCAGTCAGTCACTCAGTCACTCGGTCAGTCACTCAGTCACTCAGTCAGTCAGTCAGTCAGTCAGTCAGTCAGTCAGTCAGTCAGTCAGTCAATCACTCAGTCAGTCAGTCAGTCAGTCAGTCAGTCAGTCAGTCAGTCACTCACTCACTCACTCACTCACTCACTCACTCACTCATCTATCCATTCATCCACCCATCTACCTACCTATCCACTCAATTATCCACTCATCCATCCACCTACCTATCCACCCATCTCTCTGCCCACTAACCTAATCACCCACCATCACTCACTCATTCATCTACCTACCCATCTCTTCACCCCTTCGGGTAGCCATCTTTGCTTTCCAGGGCCTCTCCCAGGCCCCAACTCCATCAGACTTTCTATAGATAACAACTACCCCGATTTTACTTCATGCTTTGCTCCAGGGCCCTAAATGTTGAATGCACTGTGGTGTGTTTTCCACTAAAAAGATAATGTTATGCTATAAGAGTCTAATCATAGGAACACAGACTTGCAGACAGACTGTTGTTCAAACCCACCCGAGCCTGGAGCATTTCCATTGCATCTGAGGTCTGAACATCTTTGTGGTGAGTTCTCTTGGTGTCCTCTGCGATCGTGTTTACTCAATACTCACTCTCCTGTTGCCAGGGACAAACACGATTTCCCCTGCTTCTGTCGTCACCCAAAGACCACATTTTACTTTAAGAGCTCTGTCATAGCTCCAGGAATGCTGTGCATTTTTTATAAAAACATTTTAAAATATTGATATAGGATCTCAACGCTGAACAATTTATTCAGCAATCCACTTACACTCAAAAATGAGGAAGGGTGGTGCCTTGCCAGGATGATTTCTTTCTGAATTAACAGAAGAAAATGTTTGCATTTTTTATTTTTGCTTAATCCTTCCTTCTAAAATTAGCATATCGTACTTGGATTATAATTCACTGGGATATTTATCCACACCAATATTTACATGGTGATTACCAGTGGCGGTGGGGGGGGGGGCAGCAAAACTTCGCAGCTGTGAGAGCAGCCACTGTTTCCCAACTATGGGTTGTTTTTCTCATTTTTATTATGCTGCTAAATATCTCAATAAATCAGTGATGGAGAAAATACCTCCACAAATTTGTGAGAAAAATAACATTACAGAACTATTAGCAATAATGAGATTTGTGTAACTGATTTTCCTTGTATCAGGAAGATCCCCTGTGCCTGGACTTCCATCTCAATTGGAACAGGAGGGGACAGCATGACTGTATTTGCCACAAGAAAACCCTGGGCATTTAGTGCATGTGACCCACTTGTCATAACCACGAGAAAGCTAGGACCTTGGAGACAATAGTTATCACACAAGGCTAGGTCTCTACTAGCTAATACTGATCTCCTGTGTGACTTGGGTGATCAGTCCCCCAAGTGACTGGTCTCTGGGTGATGACAGATCCCCTAGGTAATGGGTCTCTTAGATGATCCCATTAGCACATGTCTGATTCTCTCCTGCCTAATCCCCAATTGCCTGATCCTCTGATAATGCCACCAAATAACAACATCCCTGGGTGACTTTTGTTTTCTGGTGACTGACCCCTGAGTGACTAACCTCTTGGGTGATGACTGATATCCTAGGTGACTGACCCTGCATGATTGATCCTGGGATTAATGATTGGCAGATCCTCAGGTGACCGACCCCTGAATAATCCTCCCCGATTATCCTCGGGTGGGGGGGGGGGCGGAATCGATTCCTGGATTATCAGTTTTAGCACACTGTCAGAGAGAAAGTCTTCCCTGAGGTCTTAAGAAGGCAGGGAAGCATCAGGACATGGACGCAGCTGTAAATGTTCCTAAAGAAGCATCACTGTCACTACAGACCTGACATCCCCCGAAGATGAGTGGAACTGTCTGCATGGGTGTTCTTTAAAGAAGACTGACTGATTTTCCTCCTCTGTTGTATTGTTTACTCAAAGAAAGATAGAACGGGGACCCTAAAAACAGAACCTCTAGTTCAAATGCATCTGCTGTCAAAGGCTATGCTTGTTTCTAGGGATGGAGTAAAAGTCAACTTTTATTTCTTGACGCCCCAATGTAAGGGATGCATTTGCTCCTGTACGCGATCCCATCTTTTCTGAACCAAGAGAGAGCCCAATACAGCATGAGCAAGGGGCCTTTGCTGGATGTATCCTTCCACTGCCCAGGCATAAGCGTAGTAGGTATCAGGGCAGACGGCATGCCGATACAAAAGTTTGATTTCACGGCCAATTAAACAGGGTCTCCATGCTGAATGAAACTGTCACTCACCACCGAGTCTGCGGGTTCCACTAACTCACGAAGGCAACAGCCTGACCGCCAGCCTGCAGCGCTGAGCTAGTGGACGCCTGGCAGTCATTTATTTCTTAAACGCTGCCGTTTCTCTCTGTATAAATGGTCAAGCTAGGAATTGAGGCTTAAACAACAGGCTAAATACAGCTACTAATAAAAATGCCTTTTGTCTGGTTCTTGCCCAGGGTAGCAGACAGCACTTGGTGCATGTCTCATGACAGGGATGGCCAGGGAAGGAGAATAGCTCGAGGAAGGGGGTTGGGAAGGAGAAAGGTGGCTTGAGACATAGTCCCAGGCTAAGTCCACATGCTGTACCTGCTGACATGGGGTGTCCATAGATCTCAAACCTCGAAAGAATATGAATTTATCTATTTATATAGTATATGTGTACAAGTGTAGGCCAGAGGAAAATCCCAGTGTCATTCCTTACGTATTGCCCCTTCTGTTTTTGAGGCAGGGTCTCTCCGGTTTGCTGATTGGGCTGACTATCCAGAAAGCCTCAGGGATCAGCCTCGCTAGCACTGGGATTCTAAGCATGCATCACCACATCTGGTTTTATTGAGCAGTGGTTCTAGGAATCGAACCCAGGTCCTAATGTTCACATGGCAAGCACTGTATCCATCTCTACAGCTCCGTATGTGTTTATTTTTGAAACAGGGTCTTCCTATGTAGCCTGGGCTGACCTAGAATTCACCATCTTCTTGTCTCATCCTCTGG
This sequence comes from Phyllotis vaccarum, assembly GCA_033318265.1. NCBI lineage: Eukaryota > Metazoa > Chordata > Mammalia > Rodentia > Cricetidae > Phyllotis > Phyllotis vaccarum. The sequence goes on along the minus strand of JARWLC010000017.1, from coordinate 71,745,663 downwards.
TGTGCCGTGAAGCCAACTCTGCACCACCATGACCATCTTGGAAATGCTAGTATTCTTCCTGGTTCAGTTCAAACTCGCCCAGAACTGACACTGAACACCATGGATGGGAAAAGACTTGGCGGCGCACCCAGGAGGGCTGAGGGTAGAGAGTCTCAGTCCCTTGCTAAGGCATCATCCGTGAAAACAGCAATACAATGTCTGCCTGCCTTGGGTGCGTCCTAAATATATATTTCATGGCTGCTTTGGAGAGGAAAGTATATTTATAGTACTTTTAGTGCCATGCCAGTGTATTGTGTAAATATGTAAATTAGGCTCTGAGAGCTACACAGCAAAATGCCTTGGAATAATTTGCGTAAATAAATCATTCGAGTCTGCCCACCACATAGCTGCATTCCAGGCTCCTTTTGCGACATGATTCCAGGGGAGATTGGTTCACAATTTAGAGAAATGAACCAGCTGGTCAGCCATCCCGATAGAGCTTGATGGCTATGGCCTCAGGATACACTCAGGGACCACCCTCTCTGGAATAAGAGTTTCCGTGACTTAGCCTGATGCTACTGCTATTGGCTACTGCTGGGTGCAGCAGCCATAGGCTCTTTAGCAAAATCTTTAGGGGGTGAAGACAGGGATTGGGACAGATGGGGACACAGTATTGAAGGGTTTGTCTTTAGGAGAGCAGGCAGGGATGTGGCTGGGCAGGGACACATCAGCCATTTGGGCCGTGGGATGCCTACTGCTAAGTGTCTCTGTACCCCTAGATGCCAGGCAGACAGGACTCTGCATAAACCAGGGCTCCACCCGGAGAAGGCCTTGCCAGGGAGCTTCAGTGGAGAAAATGAGAAGATACAGTGTTTAATGGTTTGTGTAATGAGGCCTGAAATAGATGACAGCTGAGATCCAGAGGCCCCTGGGTCCCAGCAAGGTGTTTAAATATTGACAATCTATAAAAGCTTGCATGCCGCTGTGAGCTGTGGCTGGCCTGTGTTGCAGAGGGGACGGGGTATCGTGCTGTGTGTGCTTCCAATGAAAGGTCCCGGTCCAGCAGCCCGCCATGGTCAGTTAGCAAGACCCACAAGGGGATGCAGGTCTTTCAATGTTGGTGGAAGACGGCATCAGAAGCCAACGCTGAACAGTGTAGAGAGCTGGTTGGCTGTCCTCGGGCCATGGAGAGGACCAAATGATCACAGAAAGTCCCAGAATCGTCACTGACTTGAGAACCCGACTCTAGAATTGGCCAGCACCTTGTTCCTCATATATCAGCCAGGACGCCCCAGTCCAGCAAGCTGGAGTCAAAGAATTTTCCTTATACTTCTTTTCTTCCTTCCTTCCCTCCCACTCTCCACCTCCCTCTCTCCTTTTCCCTCCATCCAGGAAGAAGCTTTAAAAATTTGTTTTGTGTATATGTGTGCACACACGTCCATGTGGACATGCTCAGGTGGTGTGTATATGTGTGCACACACGTCCATGTGGACATGCTCAGGTGGTGTGTATATGTGTGCACACACGTCCATGTGGACATGCTCAGGTGGTGTGTATATGTGTGCACACACGTCCATGTGGACATGCTCAGGTGGTGTGTATATGTGTGCACTCATGTCCATGTGGACATGCTCAGGTGGTGTGTATATGTGTGCATGCATATCCATGTGGACATGCCCAGGTGGTGCGTATATGTGTGCATGCATATCCATGTGGACATGCTCAGGTGGTGCGTATATGTGTGCATGCATATCCATGTGGACATGCTCAGGTGGTGTGTATATGTGTGCATGCATATCCATGTGGACATGCTCAGGTGGTGTGTATATGTGTGCACACACGTTCATGTGGACATGCTCAGGTGGTGTGTATATGTGTGCACACACGTCCATGTGGACATGCTCAGGTGGTGTGTATATGTGTGCACTCATGTCCATGTGGACATGCTCAGGTGGTGTGTATATGTGTGCATGCATATCCATGTGGACATGCTCAGGTGGTGCGTATATGTGTGCATGCATATCCATGTGGACATGCTCAGGTGGTGCGTATATGTGTGCATGCATATCCATGTGGACATGCTCAGGTGTGTATATGTGTGCATGCATATCCATGTGGACATGCTCAGGTGGTGCGTATATGTGTGCATGCATATCCATGTGGACATGCTCAGGTGCGTATATGTGTGCACGCACATCCGTGTGAACGTGCTTGGGTAGCACTATAGGCGTGTGCATGCTGCAGCACATGTGTAGCAATCAGAAGACAACCTCAGGGGTTGGTCTTCATTTCTCACTTCATCTGAAGCAGGATCTTGTTTGCTGACATTACACTACCAGCTAGCAGGCTCACAGGCTTTGGGGGACCCTCTGGTCTCTATTTCCCAGCTTTCTGTGGAAGCATGGGGTTTCAGGATGTTCTGCTGTGTCCAACATTTACGCATGCTCTAAGGCAGGAGTTCTCACTCTTTCTAACGTTGAGACCCCCTTAATACAGGTTCTCATGTTGTGGTGATCCCCTAATCATAAAATTATTTTGTTGCTACTTCATAATTATAATTTTGTTACTGTTATGAGTCCTAATGGAAAAGCCGTGTTTTCTGATGGTCTTAGGTAAACCCTTTGAAAAGGCTGTTGATACCTAAAAGGGTTGGGACCCATAGGTTGAGAACATCTGTTCTAAGGCTTTAAACTCTGGTCTTCACACTTGTGCAGCCAGGGCCCCACCCACTATGCAACCTCCCAGCCCACTTTCCCCATTTGTTTATCCTTAGACACTTCCAGAAGGCACTTCTAACTTCTAAGCATCCAGAGGCTACAGGATGTGACACTGGGGTTCTTCCCTCTTGGTCTACTAGCCTCCTTAAATACCAGACCAAAATGGCTCCTAACACCACAGCCCCATCTGGCATTAGGAAAAAAATTCACTTTCTGAACTGTGCCTGGTGTTTCACCTGTGTGTTCATCCTCAGGCGTTCCTTTGGAGCCGTGAAACCATCTGATGGTCATGGTGAAGGCTGCTTAGCAGTCTGCACGTTTAATTACCCCCCCCACCCCGTGTGTGCCTCCACCCAGCTCCCAGTTGTAATACCCAGTTAAACCATCAGAAACTCATTTTCCAATAACGTCCACCCTTCATTATTGAAACCAAATGGAACTTTCACATGTGGTAGGTGGGGATATCGATTAGATCTGTCGCTATGGAGGATGGGGTGGGGCCTCCTAAGAAGCCTAAAAACAAAACCACAAATAAGCCAGCCGTCTTAGTGTGGGTGAACAGCCAAAGAAAATGAGGTCAGCATGTCCAAGAGATAGCTTTGCTCTCTGAGATGGGGAGTCATCTTAGAAGCCTGTCAATGGAGGGATGGAAAAAGGAAGTGTGGTGTAAGGGGATTATGTTATTCCATTGTAAATAATTGTCCCCGCCTATGAGTTTAATAAAAAGTGCTGATTGGCCAAAGGCAGACAGGAAGTATGGGCGGGGCTGCCAGACTAAGAAGACTCTAGGAACAGGCAGAACACAGCAGAATGCCAGAGAGAAGCCAGAAGAAGCAGAGGACAACTATACTGCTCTGAGAAAAGGTACCGAGCTGCATGGCTGAATGGGATAAGAGTCATGGGTTAGATTAAGGGTAGAGAGTTAGCAAGTTATATGCCTGGGCCTTAGGCTGATTAGCCTAAAACTATTGTATGCATCTGTGTGTCTCTGCGGGTCTGTGGGTCTGCGCGCCTAAACCTTGAGGCAAGGCCTGAAAGTCAGGGCCAGAAACCTCCTACTACAGTGTGATGTAAATACATGATGGAGTATTCCTTAGTTATAAAGAAGAACCAAGTGCTGTTGCATGTAGCAAAATGTATAGAGTTGGAGGAGACCATATTAAGTGAAATAACCCAGACAGAAAAATACAAGTATCTTCCTTCTGCCTCAAATGTGGGAACAGACAAAGAAACAGAACTTGGAGGCAGAACACTAGTTATGAAGGATTGTGGAGCTTGGGTGTGGTCAGTGCCTGCTTTATGTGGTGTCATGGATGGTGCAAGAACTGCCTCCCACGGGCTTGTGTGCTCAATGCTTGGTTACTAGCTGGGGGAGCTACTTCAGAGGTGGACCTAGTTAGAGGAAATAGGCCACCAAAGGTGGGCCCTTGCCCCCAGCCTCTTCCTGTCACTCTGTTTGCTTCCTGTCTACCATGAAGTAAACAGGTCCCTCCACCAAAATCTCCTGCTACCATGTTCCCAGTCCTCTGGAATATGAGCCAAGGCAAATCGTCCTTTCTTTAAGTTCTTCATGTCAGGTGATCCAGTCCCAGCTATGTGAAGGAAATAAACATGGTGTGCAGAAAAATACCACACTGGAGCCTGGGATGTGGCTTAGGTGGGAGAGACTTTACATAGCATGGCAGAAACACTGGGTTCCATCTCCAGCACGACATAAAACTGGGTATAATGATGCATACCTGCAATCCCAGCACTCAGGAGGCAGGTGTGATGATATATTTTATATTATAAAATCAGCCTGGAATATCAGAGGACAGATTCACCCACAGTCAAGCCATGAGGGTCAGAGCGTGGTAACTCGGGATGACAAAGTGGTGACTCAGGCCTTTAATCCCATCACTCAGGAGACAGAGATCTTTCTGTGTTTCGGTGAGTTCAAGGCCTAATGAAAAAACAGTAGTAGCTCACACCTTTAATCCTAACTCTAGAATTATGGTGCAGAGTTGTACCCAGAAGTGAAACAACTGGGCAAAGAAGATATTTAAGGCAGGTGTAGGCAGACATTGAGGGATTCTGTAGAAGCGACAAGCCAGGCTGAGGACTCTTGAAGATAGCTTTTACCCTGAGAAGTTGGCTGGGTGAGAATTGACTGTGGTCTGTTTCCTCTCTCTGTTATTCCAGGCTGATTTTATTAAATATAAAATATATCACCACAGGTTGGGGCAGGAGGGTCACCTGTGGCTACAAAGAGATCGAGGCCAGCCTGAGTTACACATACACTGTCTCAAAAAAAAAAATCCCACTGAATCCTACTAATATATGCAATTAATACTAGTCTAAAAATTGGCAAGAAAGGGCTGGAATAATGGCTCAGGAGGTAAGAACACTGTATGCTCCCCCAAAGGACCTAGGTTCAACTCCCAGCACATAAATCGGGGCTCGAAATCCTCTGTGACTCCACTTCTAGGAGATCCAATGCTGTTACTGTTTTAGGCATCAAGCACATATGTGGTACACAGACATACATGAAGGCAATACACCCATCCACATAAAATAAAAAAATAATTTTTTATAAAAAATGAGCAAGATGTAAAGATGTTGGAAGGAAGGAGGTAGGGCAGGAATGTATGTGTGTGGTGTATGGACACAGTGTTGGACTGTTGGCAGCTCTGTGCACACACCAGGCTAGAGGAGGGCATCTGGTGCCATGCTCTGTCAATCTCATCTTATTCTCCTGAGTCAAAATCTCTCACTGAGCCTTCAGCAAGTCTAGCAGCCAGAAAGCCCCCACAAATCCTCCCATCTCTACCTCCCACAGCACTGGGGTTACAGGTACAAATGCACACGTTGCCTTGCTTCTGATACAGTGCTAGGGATTTGAACTCAGGTCCCCACGCTTGTACGGCAAACCTTCTTACTCACTAAGACTTCTTCCTGGATCAGGAATGGACCTAAGCCTTCGTTTTCAGGAGCCCGAAGGGTACAGCACTTGATGCTTCATTTTCTCTATTAATAAGGACGTTTGTAATTATCCAAAGTGAGCAAGGCTCCTTCCAAAGGCTGCCAGCATTAGGCCCCTGAGACAAGTCCCCGAAACACTTCTCCATCTTCCTGATGAGCTGAAATGTCTTTGAGTCCTTAGACTCTCATCTACCCTTTTGGAGAGTGACAATTATCATCTCTCTGAGTGTCATGCAGCTAAGGCATCAGAAATTGAATGCCCGAGAGGTTAAGCACACAGCTGCGGTTACTAGGAACTAAAGAACAAGAAATGAGGCTTGTCTTCTACACACACACCCCTCAGCCCTGCTAGAGAAAGGAAGGAAAGAGACCAGCGACCCCATGGACCATCAGCCTGATTCTGATGTCCAGGAAGGAGCGCACAGTCCCATTGCTCTACCTGATGGCCTGGCCTCTATGACATAGCCCGTAGTGGGAGTGTTCCCAGCATTTCCCTCTGTCCACTGCAGGGTCAACTCGGAGGCAGATTTGGTGACGAGAACATTTCTTGGAGAGCCTGGGGACCCTGTGGAATAAAAAGAGCAAAGTGAATAGACATTGGCCTTGAGGGAACTAATGGCCCCTTATTGGGGTCAGAAGTGTTGAATTTATTTGTATTAAAGATATTGGGGGGGGGCTTTTTCGAGACAGAGTTCTCTGTGTAAATATTAAAGATTTTTAAGTCTTTATTTATGGTGTGTGTGTATGTGTGTGTGTGTGTGTGTGTGTGTGTGTGCGGGTGCTGGCAGAGGACAGAAGAAGGCATCAGATCCCTTAGATCAGCAGTTCACAACCTGTGGGTAGCGACCTGTGATGGAATATTATTTTAAGATGTGTCACATTTGTTTATGCTGCGGAACACTTGTTTAATGATGCAAAGATGTTTTGCAATCTTTTATGTTCATTTGTTTAACTCTGTGAAGCTGTGTGACTTTGGCTGTCTAAATCACCTGATTGGTCTAATAGCCAGTCTATTAGTCTAAGAGCTGAATGGTCAATAGCCAGGCAGAGAGAATAAATAGAAGGAGAAGAAAGGAGGAGGGGAGGATGCCAGGGGCCATCCATCCATCCACCCACCCACCCACACATCCATCCATCCATCCATCCATCCACCCAGCTATCCATCCATCCATCCGCCCACCCAGCCACCGATTCATCCAATTCATCTAATTCATCCATCCATCCAACCATCCATCCATCCATCCATCCATCCATCCATCCCCCCACCTACCCATCCATCCATCCATCCAGCCATCCAGCCACCCAGCCACATAGCCACACAGCTATCCATCCATCCATTCATCCATCCATCCATCCACCTATCCACCCACCCCATCCATCCACCCACCCACCCACCCATCCACCCATCCATCCATCCATCCATCCATCCATCCATCATCCATCCATCCATCCACCTATCCATCCATCCATCCATCCATCATCCACCCACCCACCCACCCACCCACCCACCCACCCATCCACCCACCCACCCATCCACCCACCCACCCACCCACCCATCCATCCATCCATCCATCCATCCACCCACCCACCCATCCACCCACCCACCTACCCATCCATCCATCCATCCATCCATCCACCCATCCACCCATCATCCATCCATCTATCATCTATCCATCCACCCACCCACCCACAGAAAAGAAGGAAATAAAGGAAGAAAGAACACAGAGAAATAAAAACCCAGAGGCAAAACGTGGACAGGATAATTTAAAAGCTCGCTAGAAACAAGCCAAGCTAAGGCCAGGCATTCATAAGTAAGAATAACCTCCATGTATTTGTTTGGGAGCTGGATGGTGGTCCCCAGAGCAAAGATTACAAAGTCAAAATAAAAAACAAATCAAAACAACAACAGAAAAACTACAATGACCCTTTAAGGTCAAATAGCAGATATTTACGCTATGATTCATAACAGTGGTAAAATTATAGTTATAAAGTAGCAATAAAAATAACTTTACAGTTGGGGTCACCACAGCAGGAGGAACTATATTAAGGGTCACAGATCTTAGATCCAGAGTTACAGTGGTTGTGAGTCACCTTCATGGGCACTGGGAATGGACCGGTCCACTGCAAGAGCAGCAAGTGCTCTTAACCGCTCAGCCATCTCTCCAGACCTTGACTGTTGTTTTTTCAGGGCAGGGACTTGGTACACAGCCAAGGTAGCCTTAACCTTCTGACCTTCCTGTCTTCTGAGTGCTGGGGTTACAGGCACATGTCACCCTGTCTGACTCTGTCCAGGTGTCCTTCCCTCATTTCAACATGAGTTTGGTAAGAAGCATGAAGGGTCAGTGCACGCTGAGAATGTAGGACCCAGAAGGGATGGTGGAAGGGCCAGTTACACCAATGTTTTCACTGAGATCAATTACAAGTTGTTCAGGAAGATGTTGAGAGCAGTTAGCATTATCTACCTGAAAGATCTCAGAGTGTCTCTTTGTGTGCTTAGTTTAGCTCTGGTTTTTACAATCTTGATAAGGAAAAAAACACTTTCAAATGATGCATTCATAGGACAGGAGAGACATGTTGGTGAATCTTAGAACACTGTGCACACGCACATGTGCCTGTGTATGTTGGCACAAAGAAGAAAGGTTCAAATCCCTCAGTGAGCTCCAAAGCGTCTCATAAGAAATGATGTAATTAAATTAAGAAGGGGTTATCTGGGCTGGAGAAATGGCCTATTCAGTAGTGTCTCTCCCGCATAAGCAGGAGGATGGGCGTTTGGATCCCTACCACCCATTTTAAAACTTAGCATGATCCTGTGCCTTCTTAATCTTCCCACACAGGTCCATGACTGAAGCTCCCTGGCCTCCTGGTCTAGTCAATTAGTGAGCACAGGGTTCATCCAGAGACCTTGTCTCCACACATGCGTGAAAGTGATTGAGAATGACACCTAGCAAGGACTTCTGGCATCTGCGGGCATATGCTGTGCTTGTAGACACTTGTACCTATACATTACACTGATGCAAATACATGCACACAATTAATTAAGAGTTGGGGCTGGATGTGCACTTTTGATCCCAGCACAGAAGAGGCAGATAAAGGAGGAGCCGTGGGATTCGCAGGGCTGCATGTAAAGATTGTATATATTAAAAAGTTCTAAAAATTTACTTATTTTTTCTTGTAAGGTGTTTTTTGTTTGTTTTTGTCAGAAAACAAAATGATCTATAGGTTTAACATTTAAGAACCTTTTTTCTGTGTATGCAATGAGTTCCCACAGAAGCTCATATCATGTTTATTTGCTTTGGTTTCTTTTCTGTCTGTTTGGAGACAGGGTTTCATATAGTTCAGGTTGTCCCCTACTCTGCAGCTGAGGATGGCCTTAAACTCCCAAGCCTCATGCCTCCACCTCCAGAGTGCTGAGATTCCCAGTGGGCACCACTGTGCCTGACTTACTTGGAAATTTCCAAGGCATTTTCTGGCTGCTGGACCCAAAATGATTGTTTGAGAATGTCCCCTTGAATCGCCAAGCCACAAAGCAGGTGAGACCTTTGGTGCTCAGCTACTGCCACCAGAGTAGGCCTACTCACCTTCGGCTGGCCCTGCTGTGACATTGGCTTGGAGCTCTGGCCCGTAGGCGATGGTCCGCGCTTGGACTCGGAAGAAATAGGTCACTCCTTTGGTGAGGTCCCGCACCTTCAGCCAGCGTTGCCAGTTCCCTTTCACATCCACGGTCACCACCTTGCTCACACCTGGAATGGCCACAAAAGCATGGGGAAGAGGACCCTCAGAGGAGCAATTGAGCATGGCTGATCTGTTCCCATAAGAAGACAGCTCCGTCAGCTCACGAAAGGAGCCTTGTTTACAATCAGGAGGAGTTTAAATGGTGATCCCAGCCAATTTCCAGCCCCAATACATGTAATTAGAGTTTAAGCTTTATAAGTGATTCTGTCCAAGAAACTACCAAGCCTGTGACATTCACAAAGGAAATTGCATAGGCCTTGCTGAGGACGGTGCCCAAGAAGGAGTCCCAGGCTGTATCCTGCAGACCATCCCCTTTCCATTCTGCCTCCCGCTGTATAGAGTCCTGCTTCACTTGCAGAGTTTGACTGCGCACCTGATTTAGTCAGTACGGAGGACAGGGTGTAGAAGAAGCTAGCTTCAGTCCCAAGGGGAGTGTCCCCCAAAGATGGGTCTGCAGCCTGAGTTAGCTGACATAGGTGTGGCTTGCAAGCCTCAAGCAACTTTTGGGAATATCACCCACAGACTTTGGAATGAAGATGGTGTTAAATTCATGCCTCTGAGTTGTTATGGAATATTATTTTAACTAGGCAAAGATGTGTTACATTTATTTATGCTGCAAAATATTGATCTAACTGTGTAAAGGTGTGTTACTTTTCTTAATTATGTAGAGGTGTGTTACTGTTTCACCTTGCCTGCCTAAGGTACCCGATTGGTCTAATAAAGAGCTGAATGGCCAATAGCAAGGCAGGAGAGGGATGGGGGGAGGTGCTGGGCATAAAGAATAAACAGGAGAAATCCAGGCTCAGGGAGGAACACGGGAGGAGAGGGGGGATGAGGGAGACACAGAAACAGAGAAAGTAAGGTCTACAGATAAAGAGAAACTGGTTAATTTAAATTAAAAAGAGTTAGCCAGAAATGAGCCTATAGTAGGCTGAACATTCAAAACGAATACGTCTCCCATCAATAGATCCCCCTGGGAAGGGAACATAGATAAGATCTCCTGAGTAAATTGGGAGTATTGGGGGGGGGGGTAAGGGGAGGTGGGAAGAAAACATGAGGGAACGGGATGGTTGAGCTGGGGGAGGGGTGGAGAGAGAGAACAATGAAGTAGATACCTTGATAGAGGAAACCATCTTGGGGTTAGGGAGAAACCCGGTGCTAGGGAAACTCCCAGGAATCCATAAGCATGGCCCAGCTAGGACTCCAAGCAATAGTGGAGAGGGTGCCTGAACTGGCCTTTCCCCTGTAATCAAATTAGTGACCACCCTAATTGTCATTATAGAACCTCCATCCGGCAGATGCAGAGATCCACAGCTAAGCACTGGGCTGAGCTCCCAGTCCAGTTAAGACAGGGAGGAGGGATTATATGAGCAAAGGGGTCAAGATCATGATGAGGAGACCCACAGAGACAGCTGACCTGAGCTACTGGGAGCTACTGACTCTGGACTGACAGCTGGGGAATCTGCAGGGGACTGAACTTGGACCTCTGAGTGTGGATGACAGTTGTGTGGCCTCTGGCAGTGTGACCAGGATTTATCCCAAGTGCATGAACTGGCTTTTTGGAACCCATTTCCTATAGAGGGACAGAGATACTCTCTCTGCACAGCCTTGGTGTGTGTGGGGTGGGGTGTGGTGGGGTTGGTCCTGCCTCAGACTTTGTTGACTCCTCATGGGAGGCCTTATCCTCTTTGAGGAGTGGATGAGGGAGTGGGGTGAGCAGAACCTGGGGACTGAATAAGAGGAGGGATTGGGAAGGTAACACATGCACAGATATGCTAAACAACATTTGATCTGGTGATTGAGAAAGCCACCGAGTAGCTAACAGGAGGGTAGCATATACAGTATTGATACTCTGAACAAGGAAGCAATTCATATTGTGGCCAAGATGCAGGAGGATGAAGGGAGTATAGTTGAAGTACTTGGGATTGCGCACAGTTTAAAACTTATAAATGATTTAGTTCCCCATATTCAATTTTTTTTTCCTGAATTTTGGTTAATTCCAGGTAAATGATACTGCAGAAGAAGGATCAAAGAATAATGAACATTGCTACTCAATTAGACCGAGATTTAACATTTGCTGTAAAGAATAAACACTGAAAATTATATAACACCCATTGCCTGGGAGGGCAGGTGAGTTTGCAAACAAGGTTTGTCACATTAGGTGAGCTCTTGGCTGGGGGACTTGACTCTGTCAGGCACATCCAGGAAGACAAGGGGAAGCAGTTCCTCCATGTCAGCCGATGTGTCTTCCTGGAGCACTGTGAAGAGCTGGTCATGGAGGATGGTGCCTCCTGTTGAGCACGGATGGCCTCAGCCTGCCCTTGGTATGAAGGAATCATAGCAAAGTGTGTCTCTTTAATACCTCATGGGCTTGTTTTTAGAGGAACCAAAGTACCATCCGATTCAAAACTGATCTATTGTTCCAAGCCATCAGAGCACGGATCTGTAGTCCCCAAGTCTCCAAAAAGCCTCTTAGCTGGTTCATTACACTCATATTGTCTTTAATACAGGTTGTAACAGATGAATTATTGCCTTCTGAATTATTTCAGGGTAGTTTAAACAACTTCTGTTCTACCCTCCTCAGTGGAGGGTTTTCTGTAGAAAAATGTGGTCATTTCTGCCCCAGGAGTTGGACCCTAACCATCGTACATGCTACTTAAGGAAGAGGCTACAGGGTGACCAATGGAATAGGGTGGCTGTCACTGGGTCCTCTCCGGTGTTCTCAGTGGCTCCTTCTGTTCTTAGAAGTGGTTAGTACTCTCTGGAGCAGATGCAAACGCACTTAGGAACTTTGTACATTTGATCCCGTCCATAAGAAGAGCCATCCTGGCCTTCCCTCCATCTCAAGTCTGTCAGAATTTTATTTATTTCGTCAATTTTAAAACCATGCCCTGCACTATGAAGCCTTGGGGTACAATCTCATAAAACCACTACAGTTTAAAACATATTTAAGGAACATAAAAATATCGCTGCCATAAAATCAGATTCCCCAAAACATGGCTCGGTGCTCAGATGGCTTAATGTGCCACACAGCTCAGTGCTCCAGGGTGGCATGGTCTATGGGGCGTAGAACTGGGTCCTACAGTGTTGCAGTTGTTGGAACTGTAGCGTGTGGTGTTTGGGTAGCACAGTGTTCCCAGTAATATGATCCTCCGATGGCTGGTGCTCCTAGAGGTACGGTCCCATGCTGCAGAGTTATTGATCCCAATGTCTCCGGTCCTGCCAGTGAAGCAGTGATCCAGTCTGGTAATATTTCAAGTGGTGTTCTTCCCAGTGGGGTAGTTTCCTAGTCGTGTGGCGTTCTTAGTGGAAGCGGTGTGCTAGCGTGCTATTATTTCCAGTGGGGTAAGGTTGCTCTCAGTGGGGGAGGGTGGGTGATGATCCTAATGAAGTGGAGCTTCCAGTGGGGTGGTACTACTAGTGGAGTGATGATCCTAGAGATGTGATGCTCCCCATGGAGTGGTGCTCCCCATGGAGTGGTGCTCCCCATGGGATAATGCTCCTGGTGGTTCCATCTTGTATCCAGCTGAAATGTTTGCTTCCCTCGCTCCTGATAGCAGCCGGCAAACTTCTCAGAGATGCACGAAAGCAGAGGGCAGAGAAGAGCAAAGACAAGCGCTTCCTGCCACTCAGCCAAGAGAGGTTCTCACGGAAGTTTGCAGTCCTTGGTCAGCAGGTGAAGAATTGGGGAAGACTTAGTCCCGAGTAATGCTAGGTAAGACATTGTTCTATTTCATCAGCTAATTATTTAAACTTTATTTTAAAAGTACTAGAGATGAAACCTTACGTATCCTAGGCAGGGGCTCTACCACTGAGCCACACCCCAGCCCCTCACTGGCGGATTCTAGGCAGGGGCTCTACCACTGAGCCACACCCCAGCCCCTCACTGGGGGATTCTAGGCAGGGGCTCTACCACTGAGCCACACTCCAGCCCCTCACTGGGGGATTCTAGGCAGGGGCTCTACCACTGAGCCACACCCCAGCCCCTCACTGGGGGATTCTAGGCAGGTGTTCTACCACTGAGCCACACCCCAGCCCCTCACTGGGGGATTCTAGGCAGGGGCTCTACCACTGAGCCACACCCCAGCCCCTCACTGGGGGATTCTAGGCAGGGGCTCTACCACTGAGCCACACCCCAGCCCCTCACTGGGGGATTCTAGGCAGGTGTTCTACCACTGAGCCACACCCTAACATTCTTTTTACTTTCTATTGTGAGACAGTGTCTCACAAAGTTGTCCAGGATGGCCTTCAGCTCTTTGCAGTCCAGTCAGGCCTAGAGCTTGCACTCGAGCTTTAGCCTCTTGAGTGGCCAGGAGTACAGGCTTGTTACAGCAGGCTCAGCTTTCCCAGCTCTTCTGAGGTTAATAGTCTCCCGGGGGAGTCAATGAGATCAAACTGGTAGCTCAGTGAGCAGCAAGGCCCCAACTAGGTTATTGTTTCTGTGGTGCACCCAGGACGCTTCCCTCCTGTGCCTCTCTGTAACCTATTCCGCAGTCCAGTGCCTCAAACAAGACCTGTTGGTACCTGAAGCAGGGGGATCACTGAAACATCCAGGCGAGTCTGGGTCACACTATGAATTCAGATTGTTTCCCTAAACTAAACAACCACCATCTGGCCTGGCTCTTGTTCCTTCTAGCCAGCCTCTACTGTGCTGGCTTAGTTGATGCTGGCACAAGACTATGTCTGTATCACACAGCAGGGATGGCTGAGAAAGGGTCCTGTTGCCCTTATCTGCCTGTCAATCAAGGCAAGGGAGGTGATGGGTCACCCTGTAGGCCTGTTCAGGTGCATACATGTGTGTGTGTGTGTGTGTGTGTGTGTGTGTGTGTGTGTGTGTGTGTAGGGAGGGCTCCAATGTGTCCTGTATTCAGACATCTACTGATCTCTGCTTGCTTTATGATGGCTGTGCTTCTTCCACTGGCCACGTGAGTCATAGATCCACAACCAGAGTAAGCTGATGAGGGGCACTAGTTCAGGAGGTGTGAGTGGTGAGACCTTGTCCATGGTCACCTCGTGCTTACAGGACCATTCATGAATCTTGTGGCTTGGTTGTTGCTGCTCACAGGTCACTCTGTAGTGCCACTGGCTGGGCTGTGTGCTTCTGGCCGCCAGCCTGGGATCAACCATAACAGATACACAGGAGGAGGTGGGGTTGTGCCATGTCAGTGCAGGTCCAAATACAGGGCTACAAAGTGAGTCTGAGGCCAGGCCTAGACTGCAGAGTAAGTTCGAGTCTAGCCTGGGCTGCATAGTAAATCCTGTCTCAGCACAAAAGCAGAAACAAAATCAAGGATCTGGGCATCTGGATAACTTGCTCTTGGATTATCTGTGTTGACGCCTGACTGTCCTTGACCTACAGAACTAATACAAGGTTACAAAGTCATAATCCCATCCCAGTTCTCAGCACAGACACTGTCACTGCTAGCAGGAACGTCTGTGATGAAGGAACCAGACTCTGCAACACACAGGCAATGCCAGCAAGAGAACATCTTGTCACTTATGAAAAGAGGTGAAAATGGACGCAACTGTGGTGTTTCCACCGGCTGTCACATGGGGAGTGACAAGCAGACACCCAGCTGTGCAGCCAGTGCACTGACTGGAAAATGAAATAGTGAATCACTGAGCCTTCTGTCTTCAATGCTCACTTTCCTATGGGCTCTCAGGAACACAATTTCCCTGTTCCCTCCTATTGCAGCTCCTTTGGAGCTCTGCACATGCACTGGACTACCCCAGTTCAAGTCACACCCCTCTTTATCAGCCTAGTCCAGGGGTGATCATGACTGGAGGGCTCCTGGGGTCCATAGGTGGCCCCATATATAAAGGCATGTGCTGCCATGCTTCATGGTTGTATGTGTGCATGTGCCCAAGTGCATGGGCACACGTGTATGTCTACATACATACACACAATAAAAATTTAAGATGTGCTCTAAACTCAGTTCTTTGTGTGCGGGAGTAGGTGTGGTAGGGAGAGGTGATGACCATGTGTGTGCACATATATGCACGTGTGTGTAGGAAACACAGGTCAGTGTTGAATATCCTTCTGCTGGTGTTACCCATCCTGGTTTTTGATACAGTACTTCCTACAGGTACTGAGGCTCTCTGAGTAGGGCAGGCTGGTTGGCCCGGGGATTCTCCTGTCTATTCCTCTCCAGTGCTAGAATTATAAATATGTGTCACTATATTCTTTTTGTTTAAATGTGGGTTCTGGGGATCGAAATCAGATCCCCATGCTTGCACAGCAAGTACTTTACCGACTGAGCCATCTCTCTCTAGCCTCCTAAACTCAGCCTCTTTTCAAAATGTACACTGAAGCTATACTTTGGCCTGGGGACACGGATGTGGGGGCGATGGATGGCCGGTGAGTAGAGAATGATAAGAGAAATAAAAAAGGAAAGGGCATGACTGTTCCCAGCTACGCTGAGGAGAAAGCTGATTGCAGTAAAAAGGAGGATGTAGCCAGAGACAGAGAAACCTGGGAGAGTGGACATGACCCCAAGCTACGTGAGAAGATGGGAGAGGAGAGAGCCGGACCAAGAGGCCAGGAGGGTAAAGCGTAGACCAAGTAACCAAGATGGCTCAGTACATGGGCTGGTGATGTTCAAGGTAGGGGTGGGGCATGCCAGCCAGGAGGGCCCTGTAATAGTTAGGGACTGAAGGATGCAGGGAGAACCTGGCAGCCAGCATCTGCTTTGATGCATTAAATCAGCACCTCAGTTGTTTGTCCTGGGCTTGAATCCTAATAAAACAAATAGCACTGTGCAGGTATACCTTAAATTAGTGGTTCTCACCCTTCCTCATGCTGCAACCCTTTAATACAGTTCTCCATGCTGTGCTGACTCCAACCATAAGATTATTTTCATTGGTTCGTCACAACTCTAGTTTTGCTACTGTTAGAAACTGTCAGGTAAATATCTGTGTTTTCTGGCCTTAGGCTCCTCCTGTGAAATGGTCATTCAACCACCACAACTTGAGAACCACTGCGTTAAGTACTCTCAGTAAACACTCCATCACCCAGATGATGCCAGATGGGATCATGTCTACAAAATACATTGTTACGAAAGATGAACAAATACCCCCTGGCCACACAGGGAATTCAGAGACCGGTGGGCTAGCTGGCTGGTAGGAGGAGCAATGAGACCTTTGCAGCAAGCCAGAGCTGTCTGGAGGAGGTAGAGAGAGAGAATGAATCACCAAAGACAGCAAGTTCCCCTTGGCATGGATCCCGCTAAGGAATGACAGTCTTTGGAAGGCAGGTATTAGAATCGGCTAAGAGCAGCAGCCTCGTGCTCCCAGGGTGTGAGGCACAGAATTATTGGAGATCCAGAAACCATTAACATAGGGCACAGGACATGGCAGAGTCAGTTACTTGTTTGAGGACGAATGAGATTCTCAAGCTAGCTCTGATTGCAAAGGGCACATGGGTCAATTAGTGCCATGATTCTGATAGTCATTTCTCATTTGAATTGCTCCAAATGTTGGCTGTCCTTGAGAAGATGCTTGTGACATGTGTGTGTGTGTGTGTGTGTGTGTGTGAGAGAGAGAGAGAGAGAGAGAGAGAGAGAGAGAGAGAGAGAGAGAGAGAGAGAGAGAGAGAGAGAGAGGAAGGGAGGGAGGGAGGGAGGGAGAGGGAGAGGGAGAGGGAGAGAGGTGGGGAAGGAACCCTACAGAACAGATAGGAGGACCTTTGGAAAGTCTTCAATCACCATGCAAGACAATGGGCATGTCTTCTGGATTCTGTCCTGGGATCTTGAAGGTTATCAGTCCTGTACAAGCCTCCTGCTCCTCCAGAGGTGGCTCACTGTGGCAGGAATGCCACCCAGAAGGACCAGAGCAGTCACTATCCCCTGGCTCCTTTAGTACCATCTTGGATTCTTAAAACTCCATCTACAGATCACCCCACAGCTGTGCAGGAAGTTTGTCTATCAGTCTAGACACCCCTGGATTTTTTTTTTCTCTCATTTCCCTGGCTCTGATTTGGGGTGTGGTTTGGAATTGATGGTGCAAAAGCCTGAGGCCATAGTTTATGGGGAACATTCTGTCTTTCTTAGAGCACCATAAAATAATGGCAAATCCTCTTGTCAAGGCATCGGAGATTTGATGCAATAAAATGGAGTATCTGAATGTTCCATTTCTAATCAACTTCCTGCTCCATTTCCTGCTTCTTTCTAAAGGAAACTGATCACGGCTTTAAAGAGAGAGCCATTATTATCTGTCCAGCTCCTGATGTATTGCTTCTTCCTAGGTATTAAATAATCTATAAGTTTTACCATCCATCTGTGTACATGACCAGGAGAGGGGTGGTCTAAACCTGGGTCATCATGCAGAGGTGCCTGGACCTGTCTCTGGGCACACAGTGGGGTGAGGAGGAAACGCTACAATGTCCTGGTAGACCCAGGAACAAGCAGATAAAAGAAAGTTGTAGAAGAAGATTGAACTAAAAAATACCTAGAGGCAGGGCTGACAATCAAGTACCTGGTGTGTGACTAGGTGTCCTACTGGTCTTTTGAAGTCACGTCCTTCATCTGCCACATCCTATTGCCCCCACCACACTGCCTCCTCTAAGCCCTCTAGGCAGAAATGCTAGGCAGAATCTCAACTTCTGTCTTCTCTCTGTTACTGTGGGGTCCCTGGATCTGCTTTCCCAAAGCCATCTGTGTTCCATCCCATAATCCATCTATTATTTATCTGCAAACACATTCTTGGGGGGCAATGACCTACTTTTTAATCTGTTGTCTTAGGTTTTTATTGCTGTGAATAGACACCTAGACACCGTGACTGCAGGAACTCTTAGGGAGTGGCACTATTAGGGGGTGTGGCCTTGTTGGAAGAGGCTGGATGACACCTTGAGGCTGGAGGACACACCTGTAAGACAGGTTTCTATTGCTGTGAAGAGATACCCTGACCATGGCAACTCTTACAAAGGAAACATTAAATTATGGTGGCTAGCTTACAGTTCAGAGGTTCAGTCCGTCTTGGTGGGGAACATGACAACACACAGGCAGGCATGGTGCTAGAGAAATAACCAAGTGTCCTCCATCTTGCAGGCAACAGGAAGTTGACTGACTGTCACACTGAGTGAATCTTGAGAAAAATACCTCAAAGCCAGCCCCTACACTTCCAAAGGAAAGTGTGGCCCAGATTAAAGATGTGCCCTCCAACCTCAAGGCCTGGATTAGGGGTGTGTGTCATTCAGCCTTTTCCTCCAAAAAGTTCACACCTCCTAATAGTACCACTCCCAGTGAGTTTATGAGGGCCCAAAACATTCAAACTACCATACCTGTGGTAATCAGACCATGGCATTTACCAGCAAACTCCAGAATCTTCTACTTTCTACTTGGAACCCATCAGTTCATCTAGTTGGCTGGTCAGCAAGCCCAGGCCTATCTCCAGCTCCCTAGCACTGGGGTTCAGTATCACCACACCTAGAGTTTTCACGTAGGTTCTAAGGGTTCATTCAGGCCCTCGTGCTTGCAAGTACTAGTAGCCAAGCCATCTACCCAGCCCCTCTCTTTGTACCCTAGAGTAGATCCCACTACAAGCCTCCCCCCCCACTTACCTTGGACAGGTGCTAAGGGCTCATATACCACTCGATAGCCCTGTAGGATGCCGTTAGCTGCCGATGGCTCTCCCCAGGACACGTTGAGTGTGGTGGAGGTTATTTCTGAGAATGTCAAGAAGCTGGGGGGCCCAGGAGCTGGGAAAGTAGAGCATAGGGGTGCAGAGTGAAGACCAGCGGCTTTATGGATCACTTCCACAGGGCCATGCCTCCGTAGGGGGCAGGTAGTGCTACTGGGTGTTATCTGATGTTGTGGAAGTGTAATTGACCAAGAGGGACAGGAGGTGCATTGAATTGCACTCCCCTTTCCAGCTCTTCTACACTTTCCTCTACAACCCTCCTTCTCCCCTCCCTCCCTAATTCCTCTCCCCTCCCCATTTCACTTTTCCAGCTCCCTCCTTATTCCCCCCTTCTCTTCCAAACCTCTTTTCCCACAGCAGGGGGTGGGGTGGTAGTGGATGGGTAGTGGTGGGTAGTCAGTGGTGGGAGGTGATTGATGGTAGGTGTGTGATGGCAGGTGGTGGGTGTGGGATGGTGGTGGGTGGGTTGTGGTGGTGGCAGTGGCAGCTGCCACCCTGATCCTTCCTCTTGAAATTCCATTAATACCCTGTGTTCACAGAGAGCTGTTTTGCTCAGACAGGAGGAAGCCTGACCAACCAACCCATCAAGGCTTCTGGCTGGTATAGAAATCTTTAGGTGCAGCCATGTGGGGTCTGTTCATTTACCTGGGCTGTTCAGGAGAAAATGAGTAGGAGCCATCCTCACCTGACATCCCAGTAGGCTTCTGGTCTCCTCTGGGTACCTAACTGCAGCCATGTCCCATGATTTACTAGGCCCTGGTGCCTAAAAATGGCCCAGCCATGGCTCTCTGCCATACAAACCTACCCAGGTCCTTACAGTTCTAATCCCTTAAATGCAAAACAGTAGAAATGGGCTCCTTCAGTGCTGGTCACAGCAACAGGGAAATAAATGGTCATGGCTCTGCTCATAGTCACAGACAGGATGTAATACCAAGAGCCCTGACCAGTCAGGTAGGTGAGTGTGTGTCTCAAGACCATGGAAATGTTGTAGAGTACTGGGCCCTGGGATTTTGCCCAAATGGCCCCAAGACTTCACTATCCTGCCTTAGACTTTCTGGGTTGTTTTTTGTTTGTTTGGTTGGTTGTTTTTTGAGACAGGATTTCTCAGTGTGGCACTGACTGGCCTTGAACTCAGAGATCCTCTGCCTCCTGGGTGCTAGGATTAAAGATGTGTGCCACCTCTGCCCACCTGACCTCCTGGTTCTTAACACAGGGTCTCTGACAGTCCAGAGCCCTAGGCCAGTTGCCATTTTCTGGCAATACCATTGCTTTGCTGGCTACTAGAAATTGAGATGAGGGGTGGGGCGGCCTGTTGCAGATAGAGGTTGTGTCCTGTGTGTCCTGTGTGTGGATGGCCCTTAGCTGGGAAGCCCTATCAGCACAGCCCATGTTGTGCTTTAGATGGGAAATGTTCCCCATAGGCTCACACACTTGGACTCTCTTCCCAGCAGGTGGCGCTTTTGGGGGAGGTTTAAAGAGGTAGAGCTTCATTGGAGGAAGCAGGTCACTGAAGGCGGGCCTTGAGGCTTTATAGCTTGGCCCTACTTCCTGTTCATTTTCTGCTTCCTGACTACCAATGTGACCGGGGCCTCAACTTCATATTCCTGCCACCATGTATCTCCCCCCCCCCACCTTGGAATGTGCCCTCCCTTGGCCATTAAGTAGCTTTTCTTAGGGCATTTTATCATGGCAGAGAAAGTAAATAAAACCTGTCACAGGGAGCAAGGTGGTTGAGTAGCAGGTGCAGAGCTATTCTGGGCATGGTCAGAATGGGGTAGCCTGAGCCTAGATTTGAGCCCTGGCCTCCATTCACAAGGAACTCAGTTCCTATGGATCAAAACACACATGGGCAGCTCTAAGAGAAAGCGTTAGAAGGAGCTCCGCGGGTCAGGAAGGGAGCCAAGCCACAGGCAAGACTGTCCTTCTGATGACTTTGAAGGCTTATGAGAAAATACATAGCTCCAACCTAGCCAAACTATCTTAGCACAGGCACTGGGGACCAATGAGTCGCCCCTGTACCCCTTCTCCAAATCCCAAGTGTACTACACTCCTTCCCTCCCCCCCTCCCTTTCTTCTTTCCTTCCTTCTTTCTGTCCTTAATGTATTTATTTATTTTGAAGCAGGGTCTCATTTATCTCAGGGTGACTTGGAACTCAATATGTCACCAAGGAGGACTGAACTCTGTATCCTCTTTCCTGCCTCGGTCTCCCAAGTGCTTGGATTCTAAACATGCACTGCAATGCCCATTTAGATTTTTGAGGTGCTGGGATGGACCCCAGGGCTTCGTGTAAGCACTCTACCAAATGAGCCATACCCCTGGCTCTTGAGCTTACACTTGATGCCATGACAGGACAGACAAAGTCACTTACCAGCTTGATGTGTACGCCCCTGACATGGGTCACTCTTGGGCCCGTCACCTGCGGCATTGAAGGCAGAAATGCTGACCAGGTACTTGGTGTGGCTGGTGAGATTCTTAATCTTTACCACGGGCTCAGGCAGGAAGAGGACTTTCATTTTCTCAGTTTCATTGCGGCTGTCTGCTTCCCAGTAGTAAATCTGTTGGGTAGAGCACAGGGCACGGTTGGAATATACCAGACCTTAGTGTGCAGACAGTGATTTGGGGGATCAATCAGGCTAGTATGGTGTATGAGGCCCGGGGTGCTGGAGTGCTGGGCAGTGGTCATGGACTCTGCCCTGATATCTAGACTTTGAGCATCATCTACGTAAACTGCTAAGGATTGGGCTTGAAGATGGGCCAGTATTGTCTAACAGGCCTCTGTTGTTGTTAGGATGGCGGCTGCCTGCTATAGGCTCACACATTTGAACACTTGTTATGTAAAGCCTATAACCTGTGACGTAGTCTTCTTGGGGGAGGGAGGGCGGCACTAGTGTCTACCCTGCCCTGACCTACAGATAGGCTTAGCCCCAAAGTCTCACCCTATGCTCCCCATTTGTTCAAAGCCAACACTTAAGTCTTCCATCAGTGTAGCAAAAACAACACCAAAAATGACAGGAAGGAGATGGGGGATGACTAATCAGCTGCTGTTTGCTGAACAAACGTGAAGACATGAGTTAAATTCCCAGCACTCATGTCATTAAAAAAAAAAAAAAAGCCATGCATGAGGATGCATACTTCTAATCCCAGCTTTGAGGAAGTGGAGACAGGCACATTTCTGGAGTTCAGCCTAGGTCACAGGCCAGCAGGACAATAGATAGTTTGTCTCAAAACACAAGGAAGGGGGCTGGAGAGACGGCTTAACAATTAAGGGTATGTTCTGTCCTTCAGGAAGATTTGAGGTCAGACCCCAGCATCCATATCTGGCAGCTCACAACTGCTGCTGGAGTTCTGACGCCCTCTTCTGGCCCCCATGGGCACCTGCACTAATGTGCACATACCCAAACACAATTTAAAAATAATTTTTTTTAAAAAAGGGGATGTAGGGAACCTAAGAAATAATAGCTGGGTTATGTCCTGGCCTTTAAACACACACACACACACACACACACACACACACACACACACACACACACACACACACACACACACGAAGAAAGAAACCTAATCTGGGACTGGAGAGCACCTTGTCCTCCTGAGGTACCATTTCTTCTCATCTAGTTTTCGCCATGTTTATACGTAGATCTGAGGTCCAAGCACAAAGGTTTGAATGATTAGCAGAACCACTTCTCTAAACAGCTGTCTGGCAACCACTGCCCCCAGCCTGTGCCAGCTGGGCTGCCCAAAGACAACATTGGCTGGAAGATCTCCCTTGGCTCTGTGTACATGGGCCAGTGCCAGGCCACAAGAGCAGTGTGCCCTCTGTGAGAGCAGGGCAGACGCTGCAGGAGGCAGCCGGGACACCCAGCCTTACAGGTCACACCTGTGGTGAAGCCTGCGGGACATGTGAGCGTGCTTATTTCTACCCACAAGCCCCAGCTGCATGCCTGATGGCAGAGCTGACTGCAGAAAAGCCTCCACTCAGACAGGCCATGCTAACTGGTGATCAATATCCAAGTTCAATGTCTTTATCATTAGGGAAATGAGAAAACATATTTTTGGATGTGCATAAATAGGGCTTTGCCTCAGAGCTCCGGGGACTTTCTGTGACCTCATTCATCTTTGTAAGAGCCTGGCCGGCAGGGAGGTATTCATTTTCATAACACACCTACCAAAATCATTTTAAAATGGACATTTAATTGAACCAATACTCATCAGGGCAGGATGGCTTCGCGATTCTGATAACTGATCAAGTAGGGCTCATGGAGGCCAGACAAAGAAATTACTTCTGGAAGAATGGAGATGCCAGATGCCATACCTGGGGGGTGGGGTGGGGGCTGGCACTGTTTAGAGCTCCTGGGTATCCTTAGCAGGGAAGAGTACAGGGAGGTGGGCAGCAGGGGAAAAGTCCACAGGAGTTATTTCCCATGATGCCAGTTGGCAAAGTGAGCAGTCTTCTTTAGAGCACTGGGCTTATGGAGACTCAATGGCTCTTGCAGTGAGCCTGTCTCAAAGTAAGTCTCCCAGAAGTCACATCATGTGGAGACCTCTGGAGCTTAGGACAGGGCCCAGCTGTGCAGGTCAGAGGACCTGAGAGCTATCCTGAAACCCATGGGTTTTTTTTGTTTTGTTTTTTAAAAAAACAAAAACAAAAACAAAAAACAGGCACAGTAGCCTGTAATTCCAGTACTGGGGAGATGGGGAGATAGAAATGGGAGAATCCCTGGGGCTTGTCAGACAGCGTGTCTAATCTAACAGATAAGAAACTTTGTTTTCCTCAGAGAATATAAAATAATAAAATAAAATAAAATGTTCTAAAATGTTGACAGTTCTCAAGGTCTAAAGAATAGCACAGTCAATGTGACCCTCTGGGCATGCACACTCATACACACAACCACAGACAGACAGACACAGAAACACATACACAGAGACACAGACACACACGCATGCACATGAACATGCACACACACGCACGTGCATGCACACACACACAGAGACACATAGACACAGACAGATATACATATATAGACACAAAGAGACACACACACATGCACTTGCACACACATAGAGAGACAGACAGACAGACACACACACAGAGGTTCTCTGGCTCTACCCCACACCTATGGAAATGAGAGATTCCTTTAACATGCAGTAGACAGTGTTGTGATGTGGGACCCTCTTCTGTGAGGACACCCACTGCTGTTACTGTCAGCAAATGCTCAGCGGGCTATGGTGTTCCTTGGTGGTCCTAGGCATCTTTGGAGGAGCCAAGTGTGCTTTGTGGTGGGCACACAGCAGACACGCAGGAAGCCGCTTCCCGTGTGGCTTTTATCCAAGAGCTTTTATTCCCTGTGTTGTTCCCACCAAGCCTGCTCCAGGCACATGGGGTCTACTTTGAGGCTGTGCATCTGTTGCCGGGGACAGAGCAGTTTTGCGGTGTAGCTGGTGAGCAGCCAAAGCCTCGGGGCTCTGGGCACACAGTGAGTTGGAAGAAAGTGTCCAATCAGGCATGAGAACTTGCCTTGTAGCCTTGGATGTTCCCATTCTGACTCTCTGGGGGTGGTGGGTCCCATGTGACCTCCAGCTGGCTGGCGGTGAGTGGGGTCACCTGGACGTTCTGGGGGGCCATCGCTGGGGCTGAGGAAAGAAACAGGAGAATAACTGGATGGCCTTCCCATAAGCTGGCTGAGACCCACCATGCCATGTCTCTAGGGCTCACGCAGGACATAATTCTGTGATAGACAGTATGGGAAACTATGCCCTGGACACCACCCATGTTTGGGAGGTCTCAGGTTTCAGGCTTTGGGCCTCATGATGCCAGAGGAACCTTCTTATAAATGTTCAAAACAAAGTACACAGAGTTAAAAAGAACACTGATTTTGCTGAGATACAGTTAGCAAGTATTGAGAAACAAACATTATGTAGAAAACCATGTGGCACAGGCTGGGAGATCACCCAGTGGGAGACAAAACAGTGAGACACAGAAACCAACTGGAGGTCTCAGAAGTACTGGGGGGCACAGCAGGGACCCAAGAGGCTCTGTGGGTGTGGGACCCACAGGAAGCAAAACATCCCTGACTGGCGGCAAGAATGTTATGCTTCCAATGGGAGAAACAACATAATGACAGCTTCCTTGGCTTTGCAAATTCCATGCCTGTTATGATGCCTGCTTTCAGAAAATTAGCTAGCAACACAGATGCCCGTCCATGTTTACAGGGATTCTGGTGTCTGGGAACATGGCTGTATGTAGTGCCAAGACAAACTCTGACCACAAGTTCTGCATAGAAGGCTGTTGCTCTCCCCCCACCCCACCAGAGCACTTCCTGGGCGCTCTGTCCTATCATAGGCCCAATAGACAAGCAAAAGGCTGCCCACTCTGTCCCTCACAGTCATTAGGGAATGAAGAACACTGTAGAGCAGGAGCCAGACTCTGGACCACCAGTTGCTGAATTCCATATGGGCACTTCCTCACTTCAGGCTGTTTACTGCCTCTCGGGAAATAGTCCTGTCTCCCACTGAGGGCTCCTCATAGAAAATCTGGTTCCCCGGTTGAACCCTAGAGTTGTATGGAGTTATCTTAAAGAACTAGCTCCTGGGAGGCAGAGGCTAGCACAACCCCACCTCACCTCCTTCAGCCTCAGCTGTGGGCCCAAGAGTACTGACTGCCGACTGCCCTTTATTACTTTCTGTGTGTATGCGTGTGGTATGTGTATGTTTATGTGTATTCATGTGCATTTGCAGGCATGTGTATGTGTTTGTATGTGTAAAGATGTGTGTGTGTGCGTGTGTGTGTGTGTGTGTGTGTGTGTGTGTGTGTGTGTGTGAAGGCCAGAGGTAAATGTCAGGGTGTCTTCATTGACCACTTATTGTGTGTGTGTGTGTGTGTGTGTGTGTGTGTGTGTGTGTGTGTGTGAGCACGCACACCATTCTTCACTTTATGTTTTGAGGCAGGATCTTTCACTGAACCTAGAGCTAAGCCAGTCAGGGAGCTCTAGGGGATTCACCTGCCTCTCCCACCCCTCACCCCTGCCCCACCTCTGGGAATATCTGGGAATCCAAACTCAGGTCCTCCAGCTGTGTGTGCATAGCAAGCACCTTAGCCATCTCCACAGACCCTGCTGTCTGCCTTTTGACTTGAGTCTGTCTAGAGGCCATTAATAGAAGCCACAAAGCCATCTCTGCCTAAGGAAATTTTTCTGGCATAGGGCTCATTTGTAGAGATAAGGCGACCTCATGAACAGTAGGCTACCCCTTGCTCGCAGCTCCCTCCCCTGCTTCCTACTCTCTTCCCCCCACCCATGCAGAATAAAATAGTAATTAACACCCGCTCAGCCTGACATGACTATTTATTTTGTTCTAACTGTGTGCTTCTGTATTATCGCTGCCCACCCTGCCGCTAATGGAAATGTTAATAGCCCACACCAGGTTGTTGTGACAGATGCTGGGTCTCATTATCAGAAATTCTTATTTACCGCTCCATTAAACAACAGAATCACACAAAAAAACAATTCAATCAAAACTAACTGGAGGAATTTTAACAGCCGCATTAATAATCCAAAACATAAATAAAGTTAATGTCTTCTGCATGTTCGCCGTCGGCAACTCGATCACAAAATTACTGTTGTACAATTAAAATCATGAAAGGCGGAATTGAGCATGGCTGTTACTCTGGTAGGTCGGTGCACAGATCCTTCCTCAGCACCTCGAGGTCGGCTTTCCGTAGACTTGGCAGAAAGTAAAGCCGAGACTGACCTGCCTATGACAGTCCGTCTGTGGCAGGCGGCTGGGTGAGCCATATACTTTGCGGGATCCCTAGCACGCAGGGTCTCCAGTGCCTTTTGGCTGAGTGCAAAGACAGTGGATGAAGCTCCCGGATGAGACACGCCTGTGTCAGCTGTACTGCAGCCTGGTGCTTTCTGCCTTAGAGATACTGCAGGTAACAGGATATCATTGGTACATGTGGGCAGAAAACACGATGTAGTCTAGGATTTAACTTTATTTTATTTCATTCAGGGCATCCAAACTGCCTGGAGAATTTAGCCATTTGGAAGGCGGGTGTTCTCCATCCAGAAAGCAAGCCTCACCTAAAGAAAATATGTGCAGCTGGGGAGCTGACGGAAGAACACATTAGCTTTTGTCTAATTATTCTCCAATCCTGACATTCATGGTGTAAGATGCTCATAAATAGATGTTAGCCAGTGTGTGTGTGTGTGTGTGTGTGTGTGTGTGTGTGTGTGTGTGTGTGTGTGCACATGGACATGTGGGTTTGCCTGCACCTATGTAAGAGTCAGGGGTCAGATGTTTTTGAGACTGGGTCTCAATGGTGGTTTGAAAGAAACTGGCCTTTGTAGGCTCATAGGGAGTGACATTATCAGAAAGTGTGGCCTTGTTGGAGGAAGTGTGTCATTGGGGGTGGGCTTTGAGGTTTCAGAAGCTCAAGCCAGGCCAGTGTCTCATGGTCTCTTCCTGCAGCCTGCCCATCTGGGTGTATAACTCTCAGCTACCTCTCCAGCACCATGTCTGCCTGCACACTGCCATGCTTCCCACCATGACGATAATGGACTAGACCTCTGAAACTGGAAATCAGCCCCAATTAAATGTTTTTCTTTGTAAGAGTTGCTGTGATCACAGTGTCTCTTCATAGCAATAGAAACCCTAATTAAGACAGTCTCTCACTCAAAGTGGAGCTCACTGACTCACCAGTCTGGTTCAGCACTGGGATCCAGGGATCTTTCTAGCTTGGCCCCTCTAACGCTGAGGTCACAGATATGCCTCAGAATGTCCAACTCTTATGTGGGTGCTGGGGACAGAACTCAGGCTAGTGCCTTAACAGCTGACCCATTTGACAGTCCCTAGCATATTTTTAATGCGTGACATGTTTTCTTTAAGTGTTCTGACCAACAGTTTTCTCTAGCATTGCTGATTGGATGCCCACAAGCTGTACCACACGGAAAATAGGAAGGTCATGGTCATGCTATGCAGCAGTGATGAACACCAGCAGAGATTGACCAAAGAGTCACCACATCACTGATACCGTGGTGCTACATGGCCTTGGAGACAGATCTCCTTAAACTGTTGATAAAGAAAGTACCAGGTTGCTCTGTAGCTGAGAATCACAAAACTCCTAAAATAAAACAACAATCACAAGAATCAGTCACATGGTTGAAACCCCAGTGCCAGGGAGGCAGAGACAGGGTACCCCTTGGGGCTCACCAGGCAGCCTAACTGACTTTCTGAGTTCATGATATAAAGTGAAGGACTGTAAAATCCAACATGGGGGGAAACTGACATCTGACATCGGGGTCTTAAACTGTCCTTTACACACACACACACACACACACACACACACACACACACACACACACACACACACACGTGCTTGCCATGTACCTGAACACACGTATACACTGGAGCACATGTACACACACTTATACACACACATAAACACACACTTGCAATGTACCTGAACACACAATAATACATGTATACATGGGAACACATGTACACACACTTATACACACATACACACATGCACACACACATACACACATGCACGTGCACACACACACAGAGTCCTAGCTATTTGTGTACAATAGCTACCTTAAGCTCAGATTTCATTTTGTTTGCTGCTGAATGGACAGTTCTACCTTGTCATCCTTGACTCTGTGTTTGTGTGGACCCAGGGTTGGCTTGCACCGTGACAGGCCCTGGACTTAAGGACCTCAGAGCTTAGAAATCCTGTCATAGCAAACACATAAGATAAGCAGGCTGGGTGCTGCCAGCAGCTTCTAGCATATTCTGGGTCAGGAAAGAGGATAGGCACTCTAGTTGGCTTTCTGTTGCTGTGATAAGAACAATGGACCAAAAGCTACTTGGGAGAGGAAAGGGTTCATCTCATCTTACAGTCCATTGCCAAGGAAAGCTAAGGTGGACACTGAAGAAGAGCTCATGGAAGAGCAATGTTTACTGGCTCATGTTCAAATAGCTTTCTTACACAGCTCAGGACCACCCACCATGAGCTGGCACTGCAATCAGCAGTCAAGGAAATGCTCCCCCAGAAATGCCCGTGTGACAGTCGGATGGAGGTGATTCTTCAGTCGAGGTTCCCTTGTCCTAGGTCTAGTTTGTAGAAGGCGTCAATAAAAACTAACTTCTACAGGTGGCTTCACTCAGCCTTTGGCAAGGCACAGGAGCCTCCAGAGAGCCAAGGAACCTCCCAGAGCCCTGGAATTAATCCTGTAGGGAGATGGATATTCATTATTCATCCACTCAGTTCTGAGAGCTCTTGTACAAACTGTGTGTGTGTAAGTCATCTATCCATCTGACCAGCAGAGTACCTATGATGGTTTAGTATGGATCCATACTAAACTTGACAGGATTGAGATAATTTGGGAGACTGTGTGTCTGTGAGAGATTATCTAAATTCACCTAGTTGAATGTGAAAAGCACCAACCATCCCATGGGTTGGGGTCCTGATCTGAATAAAAAGGAAAGCAAATAAAATGAGGACCAGCATTCATCACTCTCTGCTTCCTGACTGCGGATGCCATCTGACCAGGCTCCTCCTGCTTCTGCCACCATGCCTTCCCTGCCATGATGACTGTAAGCCCTCAGACTGTGAGCCAAATAAAATTTCCTTCTTCAAGTTGCTTTTGTGAGGTGACTTGTCACAGCAAGGAGAAAATGACTGACATAGTTTCTGAGGGAAGCCTCACATTGGGCATCTACTGTTTCTAGAACTACCCTAAGGCACCGTGGACACTCACTATTGATAGGGCCACAATCAGCCATCAACTGTTGCCAACGCTATCCTGGGCAGTACTGAGGATTTCTGCTGTGCCTAAATTGCTCTTAGGCACACAGTTGAAGCTGCACTGAACTGTGGCAGGCTGCACTAGGTAACCAAGTTTAGTTTTTATGATCACTCATTTAATAATTTGAAAATAATTTGAGAGACTAGAGGTAGGGTTCAGCAGTAGAATATTTCCATAGAATTATCTAGAATTGGAGGTACTTCTTTTTCTTTCTTTCATGCAGCTCTTAGCCTGACCTCCAACTCCTGATCCCTCTGTTTCCGCCTCTGAAGTGCTGGCATTAGAGACAAGAGCCACTGAATCTGGTCTCTTATAGATACCTCAGTGTTCAAAGATAGCTCTGCCCTGCAGACAATCCCAGCCTTTGATCCCACCATAATGACCTTTATTTTCTTGTTTAAGCACTGGGTGTTTAGACTCCTAGCTTGTTCAATAGCTGTTATCGCCTTCCGTAAGATAAGCAAAGCTCAAAGCCATTCACCAGCTCTCGGCCTATGTTAAGGATTTTTGTTTGCTTCTCTCCCCCCCCCCCCCCACCTGCATAGTGAGTTTCTCATCATAGGGAGACCCAGGATTTTATTACAGCAAGAGCCATGGACGGCAAGACTCATGCTCCTGGAAAAAAAAAAAAAAAAAAAAAAAAAAAAAAAAAAAAAAATAAAAAAAAAAGCCTTACTTCATTAGGCAACTTGGAGGTTCATATAGATTTCATGCCTTGCCCTAGAATAATCTATATTTCAGCTCGGGTCTGTTTGACACTCAAACTCAAGCTGTTTCCATACAGTTGAGGTTGAAATTCTAGAAGAACACTGGTGCCCACAAGCCTAGAAGAGAAAAGACTACACTAGGGCTGGAGTGTTGCTAAGTGGTTAGAGCACCTGCCTAGAATCCCCCAGTGAGGGGCTGGGGTGTGGCTCAGTGGTAGAGCCCCTGCCTAGAATCCCCCAGTGAGGGGCTGGGGTGTGGCTCAGTGGTAGAGCCCCTGCCTAGAATCCCCCAGTGAGGGCTGGGGTGTGGCACAAGAGCGCCATTTTCCTTTCTTCTCCCCTCTTCTAGGACCATGTCTTCCTCTGTGATGAAGGCTGGGCTCTAGAAACACTGTGACCTCCTGTCACAGCCTTGACCTTCTCCCTCTAGATGTTCCTAAACACTCTACCCCAGACCCATGACATGCTCAGCCTGGTTCCTTCTGAGAGCAGAGCCTCCAGTATATCATGGAGACTATAGTTCTCTGTGAGGTCTCTACATGGTCAGGGGACTCTTAGGGGATACTTATCTCATTTTCCTGATGCAAGATCTTGTCCTGTCTTCATACAGCCCTGCATACAGCATGGGAAGACAGGCTGGCCACTGGGACCATCTGTGGTACCTGTGATGTCCTACTGTGTGCTGGGTTAAAGGTTACTCAGGCACTGTGAACCTGATGGGATAGTGAAGCCCTGGGAAACATGGCAACTGAGTTAATTACCCTTGAGCGGCTGCCACTCTCTTCATTATAAACACATATTCTAACTAGAACAGTTCTGAATCCTTTTAATTTCACTTAATGGGCTCCAGGACTAGCTTAATGTGTCACTAGAGGGAGCTGAAACAGTCAGAAGTGTGGTTCCTTTTCTCTCTTTTCAACCAACGGTAATTAAAAACCTGTTGGATTAGAGGAAAGGTAAAACCCACATCCTACAGTAAGAATGCTTTGCTGTCATTAAAGGGCCTTTTACAGCCCAGGCTACAGCCCAGGCTAGCCTCAAATTTGCTATGTAGCTGAAGATGACTCTCAACTCCAGATCCTCCTGTGCTCACTCTCAGATGCTGTGATTGCGGGAGGATGCCATCACACCCAGCTGATGTGGTGTTGGGACGGGAGACCCAGGATGCCATCACACCCAGCTGACGTGGTGTTGGGACGGGAGACACAGGATGCCATCATACCAGCTGATGTGGTGTTGGGACGGGAGACCCAGGATGCCATCATACCAGCTGATGTGGTGTTGGGACGGGAGACCCAGCTCAGTGACCAAGAGCGTCCGTTACTTCTGCAGAGGACCCAAGTTCCTCAGTTCCACCATCCACACCTACTTGCCTACAACCCCAGCTCCGGGGGATCTGCTGCCCTCTTCTGGCGTCCATAAGCACTGCACTCATGTGCACCCCCCCTCCCAAAGACACATAATTTAAAACTAATAAATCTAAATAGTGATGGACTAACTGGTGAGTGAGATGGTTCAGCAGGTAAAGGCTCTTGCAGCCAAACCAGATGACCTGAGTGTGGCCCCTGGGACCCACACAGCAGAAAGATGAGCACCATGTGTGTATGTCTCTTCTGGGAAAATTCCTGGAGCCAAAGACCAAAGTTCTGGCCCTTCAGCTGCTGGTAGGCACTGAGTATTGGGTCCACACTGCGTGGAGGAGGGCAAGGCTTAGCTCCTTTCCAAAGAACTTAGAAGGCATTCCCTTGTATGTGCATAAATGCGTGTGTACAGGTGTGCATGCACGCCTATGTGCCAGCATGCGTTTGATGTGTATGTAGGTCAGAGGGCAACCATTAGTGTTATCCCTCAGGTGCCGTCCACCTTGATTTTTGAGGCAGGGTCTCTGCTATGTAAGCTAGGCAGAATGGCTGCTGAGCCTCAAGGATCTGCCCCTCTTTTCCTCCCCAGCTCTGGGATTAGAGCACATGCCACCATGTCAAATGTTTTTTGTTTGTTCGCATGTGTTCTGGGGATGGAACTCAAGTCCTGTGCTTGCTCAGAAAGCCCTTTCTATGCCCAGTGAGCCATCTCCCTAGCTCTTGCTTTTGTACGGTGTTGGAGTTACAGCCTTAGATATTCTAAGCATATGCTCTACCTGAGCTCTGCCCCGGCCCTCGGGTAGCACTTCTTGCTAGACTAAGATTGCCTTCGTATCTGCAAGGATGTGAGCCTCTGCCTCAGGCTATGAGCATCTGTGAGCAGGGCAGAGACATAAAGCCTTAGCCTCTCTGTAATAACTTCAGGAAAACCTGCTGGCACTGACTATGTAAGCAGTCTGTATGGAGAACACTGCCAGCCCCACTACAGGATGTGAAGAGACTCCAGCCAATTTCTGAGTAGAAACAGAGACAGAAAGAAAGCAATAAGAACCTCCAAATCAGTTTGTCCTTTAATTCAGTTTCCATCAAAATCCAAGAATTTGCCTCTCTCTCTCTCTCTCTCTCTCTCTCTCTCTCTCTCTCTCTCTCTCTCTCTCTCTCTCTCTCTCTCTCTCTCTCTCTCTCTCTCTTGTAAAATGGCTGTGAAATTTTGGAAACCAAGAGCATGACCGACCAGAGTTGCCAAGTAAGGGCCATGGCAGCTGGCAGAGATGCCTGCAGACGCAATGAAAACCTGAGACAGACTGGTCCATGTGTAAGGATTCCATAGCAACGGAGACTCATAACGAGGTGAGAAGCTGTTGATGGGTTGGTGGGGTCAGGAATAGGGGGTTAGGGAGTAGGAAACTGCCTTTCAAACCATTTGGAGAAAGGTCTCTTTCTACCATGGCAAACTCCATTATAGATATTAATGGCACCAAGTGCTTGCTGAGCATTCAGGAGGCCCTGGGTTCTATCCTTGGCATGGCATGGCCCAGAAATGGCCTAGGCCCATGATCTGGGGGTCAAGGTCATCCATCCCCAGGTACGTATAGAGTTTCAGGGCAGCCTGGGCTATATTATGTTCTCTCAAACAAACAAACAAATAGGTGTTTCCCTATAACAGAATCAAGCTCAAGAAAGTGTCATGGATGGAATTCTTCCAATCAAATCTTGTTCAGAGCTGATGGAGCTGGCTTCTGCCTCCTGTGGACTGGATCTTGACAGACTCATTTTTCTTCCCAGTGTGGAACACTGGCGCTCAGACACAGACCTCTGCGCAAAGGCATCTACAAACTTCCTGCTCCCCAAGGCTCCCCGAGGTAAACAGTACAGATTTGATCAAGAGGGGACCCAGAGGGAATACCCACTCTCCCAGCCCTGTCCCATAGTTGTCCAGGGTGTTGGGCAACTCACATATAAGCTTTGTGCATGCTCAGTAAACATGTAGAGGGGTTATGCCAGGCTAGGCACATTCTACAGATTGATTCCGTGGGCATCTGGGCTGGTAGCCTTGCTGGGATATGATTCTGAGTTTCCTCACTGTGGCTCATAGATTTCCATACTGTATCACAGTGCTCATAGGCTAGAGATCAGAGTGGTTGAGTAATGTCCTCAAGGTCACAAGCCATCAGAAGGCAGGGTCATCCCTTAGACTACAAAACTACTGCTGGATCTGTTTCCATAGCAACTCTGAGTACTTTAGGGTGACTTGCCTGTGATGCTCGAGGGGAGTTATAATAGAGGATGAGTAGGTGAGATGGCTCAGCAGGTAAAGGTGCTTGCCGCCCAGCCTGATGATCTGAGTTCAATTCCTGGGGGCCACACGGTGGGAGGAGAAAACTAACTCACTGGCTCTTCTCTGACCTCCACACATGTACTGTGGTAGGTGTACACTTACACCCATGTACAAACACATACACACATGCACACGCACACACACAGATACACATGCACACGCACGCATGTGTGAGCTGGATTACTGCAACCAGGAGATGGAATGTGAGGACCAGAGGAGAATGGCGATGATTAACTGGAAAAGATACTTCATTGGTGCACTACTTCCTCCTTCTAGAGAATTCTCCCCAGGTTAAGATGTGGAGCAAAGGGAAGTGAGTTGGGACCTGGGATTTAAATGTGCATTGTTTGAGGCACAGAAGAGCTGCCTCTGGCATGGTGGTGGGGGTGCAGGTGGTACGGGGGCACTAAATTCATTATGTATGGGCAGGCACAGGCATCTTAGCAACTCCAAGAGAGGGGTGGGGAGATTGATACATGGAGTCCTTCAAGGGTGCTGCACTGAGCCACGTGGGGCTGAGGTATAGGTTTATTCCCTTAGTAATGAAACAAAATGCCTGGCAACAGAAATTTAAGGGTAAAAGGGTTGATTTGTCTCATGGTCTGAGGGTTCACAGTCCATCGTGGTGGGAAGGCATGGTGGCAGGTGCGTGAGGCAGCTGGTCACATGGCATCCACAGTCAGGAAGCAGAGAGAGATGGATGCTGGGGCTCAGCTCACTTTCTCTTTTTTATTCATCCCGGGACCCCAATGCATGGAATGGTGATGCCCACACTTAGAATGGGTCTTCTCACTTCAAGCAACCTAATCTAGAAACTCCCTCACAGTCATACCCAGAATCCTAGGCAATTCTAAATCCTGTCATAATGACAGTTGAGATGAACGCTCCCTGGCAGCATGGTTTGAGGTGAGGAGAATGGGAAGGGCACAGGACCAGCTGGACCTGTCCACTGTCTAAACTCAGGTAAGTGACCTGTCTGCTCTAAGCCTGCCTGATTCCTTCATCAAAAAAGGGGATGTATGCACAGATGCTCCCCTGGCCACACTGTCTGGTCTAGGTAAGTTTTCTTACAGGTCCACAAGGCCTCTGTTGACACTTGGTTGTCAACTTGCTTAGATATGGCATCCACTCAGATCTACCTCTGGTAAGTCTGTGAAGGCATTTCCAGGAAGTATTAGTAGAGTAGGGTAGACCGTCTTCTGGAGTAGGTAGCACCTTCTGGCTGACAGCCAACATATAAGGAGGTCCTATTATTTTCCCCTGCTGGTTTTTGGTCCTTGCTGGCAAATGTGTCCCTTCCTCTGTTGTTGTTGCCGTCACCACCACAGAACCCAATTTCTTCAGCCTTCTCGGGGCATTTACCAGCGGATGGGGACTGCTATGGCAATCAGCCTCGTAGACTGAGCAGTAACAGATTCCTAGCATACGGACGACTGCTGTTGGACTACCCAGCCCATGCTTTGTAATCCAGTCCAATACAAACCCTTTTGGGATATGCGTTCTGTCTCTGGGTTCTGTTCCTCTAGAGAACTCTGACTCCTTTGGAGAGCCTCTTAGCTGATGCTTTGAGAAAGGATGGGTGCACCGTGTGTACGGAGAGAGTAAGACATCCACAGAAGACATTGCTGGCAGCATCCATCAATTCTGTCAAATGACAAGGTCAGTATCCCAAAGCATGGAGGGCACTGTAGGAGTCAATCTTGACTGCTCTGGTGGTTTCCATTCAATGTACTCACATGTGTTTGAATACTTGGTCCCCAGCTGGGGTGCGTGTGTGTGTGTGTGTGTGTGTGTGTGTGTGTGTGTGTGTACACTGTTTTGGGAGGCCAATTGGAGACAGGACCTATGTGGAAAAAGTAGGTTGCTAGAGGATGGGCTGTATGGGTTATAGCTTGACCTTGATTTAAACCGCATGCCCAGTTTCCTGGATACAAATGCAACGGACTGCTTTATATTCCTGCTCACCAAGTCACAAGTCACCTCTAACACCGCGCCTTCCCTATCACTGAACTGTAACCATCAGTCAGCAAGCCACAGTAAATCCTTCCTCTCTCTGACGGTAAATATCATCAACCGTGGAACCTAGAATCACTGAGGAGAGAAACCTCAGTTAGACTGACTGAGGTAGGAAGAACCCCCTAAATATGGGTGACTCCATCCTATGGGCTGGGGTCCTGAATTAAATAAGGAGAAAGCGAGCTAAGCACCAGTGTCCACATTTCTCTGCTTCCTGACTGTGGATGCCACTCCCTCGCTTCTGCCGCCATGCCTTCCCTGCCATGATGGACCGCATCTACAAACAGGGAGCAAAACCAACCCCTTCTTTTCTTCCATTGTTTACGTCACAGCCATGAGAAAATAAATACGCACTCTGGTGGGTTCTGTTTGTCATAGAAACAGAAGTAAAGAGAATTCACTGGTGCTGTGTCAACTGGATGAGACTGAGAATTTCCTAGAGAAGTAGAGCTGCCTCTGGGTTTGTGTGCAAGGGTAGACAGCTGCTTAGGATGCAGCCAGCACCATCCTGCAGGCTGGGCTGCCCGAGGGAACACATGGGAAGGAGGAGGGAGCCTGTGCTCTTCCTCCTTCCCCTCTCACTTCCTCCATGAAGAAGCTGCTCTGCCCTTCCCCACTTAGTAGACAGAAACAGTGAACCAAAAGAAATCATTCTTGAGTCTCAAGTGTTCTCATTATGAAGCAAGTCTCTATATTTCCCGCAGTTATCAGATTGTTATGGCCCCTGTCTGGCTGCGAGTTGAGGGACAAGCTTAGAGCTTACCAGCTTCACCAACGAAGACCTCCACGGGCACACTGGCTGGGCTCTCGCCAATGATGTTATAGGCGGTCATGATGACTTCGTATCGCCGGTACTTCTTCAGATCTGCAAGGCCAAACATGCAGGGTCAGCCTATAGCTGGACCTCTTCTGTTCTCAGATCTCCTCTGGTGGACCACACCCAGGCCATGGAGACCCCAGGGAACTAGAAAATACCTCCACCCTCCTCCTGAAGCTGCTCTCAATCAAGTGAGATGACCCCTCCCACCTGGGCCCAGGAAAAGGAAACAAAATCCATGACCTGATCTGCCTTTATCCAGCAGCTCTCCCGGAGAGAGGCAGCAGATAAAGACCTAGGCACTTACAAATTCCTCACCTTCCTGTCTGTCTCCACTTCCCAAGTGCTGGGATTATAAGTGTGCCTGGTTCACACCATGCTGGGAATGGAACCCAGGCCTTCTCCACGCTAGGCAAGCATTTCTCTACCAACTGAGCTACAAACTCAACCCTTGTGGTCACCATTCAGGGTAGTGGGTTTTAGTTCACAGAGAAAGCAAGCGGACCACTGCTTTTAAGATAAGATGGGGGTTGACTCAGCAGTTAAGAGAACTTGCTGTTCGTCCAGGGGACTTGGATGCGATTCCTGGCACCCACATGGAGATTCACAACCACCTGTAACCCCCATTCCAGGGGATCCAGTGCCCCCTTTTGGCTTTCTTGAACACCAGGCACAGGCATGTAGGCAAAATACCCGTAAATTGAAAATATATGGTTAAGATGGTTAAAAAAAACAAAACAAAAACAAAAACAGAAAAAAACCAAAACAAACCAAAAAACAAACAAACAAAACAATTTAGCCTGTACGTTTCACTATGACTAGCAAAGAAAGAGAGAAAATGCAAGGAGAGCCACAGGAGGGGAAATTTTGCCTTGTCTGACTTGCCCTTTCATTCTAGACAGATGGGGTGCTAGACGGCTTCAGCCTATAGAAGTTTCCCTGATATGTGGGTATGCTGAGACAGACCATTACGGGAGAACTCTAGCAATCAGAGCTACGAGTCCAGGCTGGGTTTGCTTGGACCCTGGGAGAGGAATGGGCATCTCTGCATCGATGCACACAGTCACGTGGGCCGGAGGTGTCATGTACTTACGTGTTAATTCATACGTCGTTAATGTGGAGCTGCTGTTCACCGTCTTGAAGCTGCTTTGGGCTACAAGGGGTAAAGGAGGCAGTTAGTGCAGAGGGACATTGTACCTGCAAACCATGTGTGGAAGGACATAAGGCACACCACAAGCTGGATGGAATACTGTACTGACTTCCACAGTTCCCTGGGAACCACAGAGATGTAGGCTTCTCCTTAGCTCCTGGAGTTACCACACTTCTACCTAACACATCAAGACACACCAGCCTGAGACAGGTGATGGTGGGCTGGCTCTCCAACAGAGAGAAATAAATATAAGGTGATGGTAGCAATCTAGAAGACAACAGTAAAGACACAGATATGCTCCCCGCCCCCCAGGTCTTTCTAGGATGCAGGTCTGTCCAGCTGACTGATGTTTGCAAGCTGTAGAACTCTAGTCTGAAGGGGGATGAGAAAGGCGCCTACCAAGTGTCCTGGGACCAGGTATACACACACTGAGTCTCCAGGAACAAGTTTGTGTGCAGTTGACATGTATGCTCCTGGTGGAAAAGGTGGGGTGAGGCAGGGAGCCTGTTGCATGCTGGATGAATGAACATTAGGCAGCTTCCTGGACCAATGGGAGTGAACTAGGTAGGAAATGCTCCCAAGATGTTCTCCTGCCCTATCTGCCTCTCATCACAGAGATTCGCCTGCCTCAGCCCCCTGAGTGCTGCGATTAAAGGCATGTGCCACCACACCTGGCAAAAAAGGAATTTTCTATGACTCTATTTAGGGACAGTTTCCTTCTGGGAAGGTAAAGAGGTAGGATCTTCTGCAGTCAAGCTACTGCTGGCTGTGGAGGGCTACAGGATCAGCAGAGATAGGGAGGTACCCACACATAGATTAGATGGGTGTGGCCTGCACCTCAGGCCTCAGATCCCAGGCCGTTCTCCACACAATGTGTTCCTGGAGAAATGGCCCCTTCTCCCTCACCTCAACTTCCAGGTGCACTGCCTCCATCTGGGCCCCACTGGCTTCACACCACCCTGCCTGCCCCCTCACAGGGCCCTTGCCTGGCTCTACTACCATATTTCCCAGTAAGCCTTCCAAGGAGCAGACAGATGTGTAAAGCTCACCTGTGAGTTCAGCACGTAAGGCAGAGGGACTCTTGAGTGTCTTGGCCTCGGGCCCTGTACCTGTCTCCGACTCCAGTTCACGGTAGTAGATCCTGTAGCCCTGCAGAAGGCCATTCAGGCTCTCATCCCGAGGAGGCTGCAAAGACATACACTCAGTCTTTGGGGATATTGCTAGAGTTGGCATGTATAGAAGGATTAATAGCCTCCACCTAGTGTAGTAAGTCCACAATGAAGAGTCACTATTTCAAGCCCATGGTTTGTTTTACAAATCATTTATATATTATTTTCATGATCACTATGTTTATATGTGTGCATAAGCACACATGCACTCGTGTGTGTAGGCATGTATGCACACACATGAGCCATGGTATGGATGTGGAGGTCGGAAGACAATTTTCGAGAGTTGGTTTTCTTCTTCTACCATGTGGTTCTAGGATTTAAACGCAGTTCATCAGGATTGGCTGCAAGCGCCTTTGACCACTGAGCCACCCTGCCGGCTCCGAGCCTAGAGTCCTTGTTAAGAACAAAGGAGGAGAGCTGTGGTAGAGTATCACTTAGGGTGTGTTACTTTGTTTATGTTTCATTTGTTTATCTCTGTAAAGCTGCAATGCCGTGCCTGTCTAAAACACCTGATGGCCTAATAAAGAACTGAAGGGCCAGTAGCTGGGTGGATAGGGGACAGGAGGGCTGCAGGCAGAGAGAATAAATAGAAGGAGAAATCTGAGAAGAGAGAAGACAGATGGAGGAGAAAAAGGAGGAAGCAAGAAAATGCGAGGAGGATGTCGGGACTCAGCCACCCACCCTGCTGCCACACAGCCACACTCCCTGCCACACAGCCACCCAGCCACACAGCCACACAGCCACACAGCCACACAGCCACCCAGCCACACAACTACACAACTACACAGCCGCCCAGCCACACAGCCACCCAGCCACACAGCTACACAGCCGCCCAGCCACACAGCCGCCCAACCACACAGCTGCCCAGCTACACAGCCGCCCAGCCACACAGCCGCCCAACCACACAGCTACACAGCCACACTCCCTGCCACACAGCCACCCAGCCACACAGCCACACAGCCACACAGCCACCCAGCCACACAGCCACACAGCCGCCCAACCACCCAGCCACACAGCCACACAGCCACACAGCCACCCAGCCACACAGCCACCCAGCCACCCAGCCACACAGCCACACAGCCACACAGCCACCCAGCCACACAACTACACAACTACACAGCCGCCCAGCCACACAGCCACCCAGCCACACAGCTACACAGCCGCCCAGCCACACAGCCGCCCAACCACACAGCTGCCCAGCTACACAGCCGCCCAGCCACACAGCCGCCCAACCACACAGCTGCCCAGCTACACAGCTGCCCAGCCACACAGCCACACAGCTACACAGCTGCCCATCCACACAGCCACATAGCTACACAGCTGCCCAGCTACACAGCCGCCCAGCCACACAGCCGCCCAGCCACACAGCCACACAGCTGCCCAGCCACACAGCCGCTCAGCCACACAGCCACACAGCTGCCCAGCCACACAGCTGCTCAGCCACACAGCCACACAGCTGCCCAGCCACACAGCCACACAGCTACACAGCTACACAGCCACACAGCTACACAGCTGCCCATCCACACAGCCACATAGCTACACAGCTGCCCAGCTACACAGCCGCCCAGCCACACAGCCGCCCAGCCACACAGCCACACAGCTGCCCAGCCACACAGCCACACAGCCACACAGCTACACAGCTGCCCAGCCACACAGCTGCTCAGCCACACAGCCACACAGCTGCCCAGCCACACAGCCACACAGCTACACAGCTGCCCAGCCACACAGTTGCCCAGCCACACAGCTGCCCAGCTACACAGCTGCCACAGAGTAAGAATGAAAGTCAGATTACAGAAGAAAGGGAAAAGCCCAGAGGCAAAAGACAAACAGGACAATTTAAGTTAAAAGCTGGCAAGAAACAAGCCAAGCTAAGGCCGGGCATTTATAACTAAGAATAAGCCTCCATGTATGATTTATTTGGGAGCTGGGTGGTGGGCTCCCACAAAGAGCCAAAAGAGCAAAACCAAAGAACAACAGAGAGTTGGTGAGATGTATAAATTGGCAAAGCACTAGATCTAGAGTTCAAGCTGGGCAGGGTGGTGTGTGCTTGTGATCCTACACAGGAGAGAATAGGACAGAAGGATTTCAGGGGGCTAGCCTAGCCTACTCGGTGGGTTCCAGGACAGTGAGAGACCTGGTCTCAAATATCAGTATAAACATCTAAGGAACACCCGAGGTTGCCCTCTGGTCTCCATGTGTACATGTGCATGAACTGTATTTGTCTGTGCAACAGGCATGCGCGTACACACACACACACACACACACACACACACACACACACACCACACACACGAAGGAAAGATTTAAGATTATTAAAGGGAAAATATGAACCATACCAGACTCAGAGCTAGCTGTGGAACCCTGCTCACCCTTGTATGTAGTATAATAGCCGCTACTTTGATTGTAAGCCTGATTACATCTAGAATCAACTAAAATCTAAGTAGCTAGGCATGTCTATGAGGGATTCTATTGACTGGATCATCTGAGGTGGGGAGACTCATGCTAAATCTGGGCTACAGCTTCTGGTAACAGCCTTACGGATCCGGCCATGAAAGACGGAAGCTTTCTGCCCGCTTGCCCTTGCTCTTGTTGGCAAATCCATCTATCCTGCTGCTGAGACATTCCTTCGATGTTAGAATCTACTTTTCCAGGATTCTAGCATAGACCGAAGACCAGCTGCTCTCTAGGAATCCTTTGGGGTTCCAGCAACAGATCAGGGCTGCTGAGACCTTGCCAGCTGAACAACTACTGGATTCTCGGCCTTTCTTGGGAGATGGCCATTGTGGATACCCAGCCCCCAGCCTGTATACCACTCTAATAATATTCACTTCATGTTCTTTTTCTTTAGAAACCCCTGACAGGTACGTGAAGACGTGAGTTCTTGGGTCTAGCTCAACTCTTTGAGGTGAGGTAGGAGAACAAGGTGCAGGCACAGATGGGGAGCGAGAGTCTCTCTGTGGAGTGAACCTAGAGACAACAGGAGACTAGGTGAGCAGCCTCAAACCACACCCTCATTTGGTTCCCCAAGTGTCTAGAATTTGTTGAAGGAAATCACTGGATTTGGGAGGACCTTCATCCAATAGCTAGTGTCCCCGTAAGAAGAGGGACATTTCTGGGCACATAGAAAGAATGCCCAGTGAATATAGAGAGGGAGATTAGAGTGGCAAACTTATAAACTGAGGGACCAAATGGCCATCATCAGCCAGAAGACACTGGGAGATTCCAGGAGGGTGCCTTTCCTTTGGGACTTCCGGCCTCCAGAACCAATCTCTGTGGCTGTGGAGTATGTGGTTTGTGGAAATGTGTGACAGCCATCCCAGGACACCCTGCTGTCTACACAGCAGCTCCGAGTCCCCGTGACATGGACCCAGAGGCCAGAAGGTCTACAACTACTTTCTTACACTGTTCTCTAAACCACAAGCTGAGGGGCTTAGGAAGTCAGGAATGCTTGTGGTGACACGGCTGACAATTATAAACACACGTGAGTCGGGAGTACAGTGTGTATAAGGAGCAATGAAGACACTGTTGGAAATGGCATCTGTGAACCTACTAGCTAGAGGGGCCCCAGACATTCCACAAGGGCTGGTTAGCAGGCCCTTCTTTTCTCTGTGCCTCAGATGCAGGTGCACAGCACACAGCTGCCCAACAGAGGTGGAGGTGTATAGCCAGAGGCCTGGGAGGTTTGCTAGATCACAATGGCCTGTCGTGCAAGCACTTAGCAGACCCCCCCCCAACACCAACCAGAGCTGGGGCCCCACCCCAGGTCTTCTGCCACACACCCTGGGTCACAGTGGGGACTGCGTCCACCTTGGCTTTGGTCTTAGATAGTGAGAAACTTGGTCTCAGTGTAGCTGGGCAGTTCCCAAGAGACTTTCTCTTTCCCCTTGACCTCTCCTGAGCATGGCTGGCATGGGGTGGGGGGACCCTGCTGGCTCTAAGGCTTCATTTGGTCCCTGACAACCAGTTCAGAACAATGAGCCACAGCCCAGGGTTTGGGATGTCAAGTAAGTTTATTCTGGTTTCTGCTTGTTTCCTCTTAGGGTGGTCAGGCTTAGGCAATAAATAAATATAATAATAATATAATTATAACAATAATATATATATATATACACACACATATATAGGCTATACAGCCAGATTTGGATTCCACAAAGTGCTATTATCAAAACTGATGGTATCTTTCCAAACTTACTGTTACTGTAGTGTGTGTGTGTGTGTGTGTGTGTGTGTGTGTGTGTGTGTGTGTGTGTATACATGTGGAGGACAGAAGACAAGGCTGGCTGTTCTTCACATGTCTACCCCCTTGATTTTGAGGCAGGATCTCTTACTGGCCTGGAGCTTGCCAATAATTAGGCTATGCTAGTTAATGATCCACAAAGGATCTGCCTGTTTCTACCTTCCCAGTGCTGGGGTTGTAAGCTCATGATACCAGGCCTGGCTTCTCCCATGGATTCTGGGAACGGAGCTCAGGTTCTCATGACTGTAAGACAAGCATTTTACTGAGTCCTCATCCCATCTTCTAACACCCTGCTAAGGCAAGAAGCCAGTGCTTTCTGAGAGTAAGAGGTATTTCTCTGCACATCTCCTAACAGTTACAGGAAAGGACAAAGGATCCATCCTTGTACTGAAGCAAGAAAAATGCTGTCCTTGGCTGCCCTGCCACCTAAGTGGCCACAAA
Organism: Phyllotis vaccarum; assembly: GCA_033318265.1. Lineage (NCBI taxonomy): Eukaryota > Metazoa > Chordata > Mammalia > Rodentia > Cricetidae > Phyllotis > Phyllotis vaccarum. The sequence continues at coordinate 71,701,593 of JARWLC010000017.1, read as the reverse complement.
GGCTCAGTGCCTCTGTCTCCCGTGACTGTAGGTTGCCTCATAGATGTGTCCCCTAAGGACAGAACTAGCTTTGTGACACTGGACCCCTCCCTAAGGCAAGATGATATAGCAGAAGACAGGGTATGCAGTGGCTTCTTATATACTTCTTATAGTGACTGAGCACAGGGCAGAGCCATGGAGAGATGAAGGGTCTCCAAGCTCTGCACACTGAGGATTAGTAATACCCTGCATCTCCTCGGGGCCATGAGATCTTCTGTTTAAGGAACGACAAAGAGCCATGGAGGTGGCTGAGAAAAAAAACTGTGGAGTTCCTGAGGAAACCTTAGTACTTAGAGCAAGGGGAACTTACAGGAATGGCTTGTACGCTGCCCCCAAAGAGGGAAGAGTCCTCCGTGACACATCTCATGATAGAGATGGCACTCTTCTGCCTAGAGTGGGCAGCCTTATTGAGAAGTACTTGGCCAGAACTGGTCTAGGTCTTATGATGCTTTCCACGTGGTAGATTTCCAAAATGTCCATAGCCTATGTCAGGGAACTTGCCAGGAAAGAGCCTCTAAGTCCACCAAGCAGCCATTCATGGTTACTTGAACCATGGGCACCAGTCCTGCAGCAATTAATGGATAAGAAACCCTTTGCCAAACAGCTTTGCCCCTCCTTTCCTGGGCCCCTCACAAAGAACCGGGGAGATGTGTGTCCCTGTTCAGTGGCTCTGACTGCTACACCAGGAGCCTGCTCTTGGAGTTCAGACACTACCACGTGGCCATGCAGAAGGTTCTGGCACAGTCTTCACTCACAATGGGGGGGGGGGAGGTGGGGATGGCAAGGCTCAGGCTAGGCAGATGAGATGACCCGTGCTCCCGTTTCTGGGATCTGGGCTGACTCAAATCAGCAAAAAGGGAGGGTGAGTGGGTACATCAAAAGCTTGCTGCTGGGCTCTGCAAGTGCCAACCCGGCAATCTCCTTTAAGGGTCACCTTCAAAGCCTGCCCGTCAGTCTGAGATCATACCAGAGGGAGGGTGGCTAAAGCCCGGCCAATGCTGCAGAAGGCTGGGGACAATTACACCATGGAAAGTGGGAAGGCTTGGATTCTGTTCACTCAAAATATCAACTAAACAGGATGCTGGGAAAATGAAAATGCCTTTGCTGGGAATGTAGGGTGGGTTGTGCAGCTGTTAGCAGACACACAACCCCAGCCTTTGAATGTACCATATGAGGATTAGGAGAGGAAATGTGTAAAGCTGAGACCTTTCTAGTCAAGTCAGAGGATGGAGAGGGAAGAGGTCAAGCCCCCCCCCCACCCAGGGGATAATGATGACCAGCATTAAACTGGGGCCACATTTGCCAGGTGGCATCAGAAGTCCCAGAGTATCTCAGTCAAGTTGCATGTTCTCCCAGCAGGTATCTGCTGTAATCGGGATCAGTGGCCTAGGAGGGAGGGCTGTGTGCTAGAGGCCTCCCCTCCTAGCAACCCAAGGGAAGAAAGGATCTTACACTTCCTGGTTACAGTCTATCCCTGAGGGAAGTCGGGGCAGGAACTTGAGCTGGGACCTGGAGAAGAAACTGTGGAGGGGAACCATTTGCTTAGTTTTCATACACAGCCCAAGACCATCTGCCCAGGAAACGAAGCTGCCCAGACAGGCTGGACCCTCTTACATCAATTAACAAGCAAGGCAGTCCTCAGAGACATGTCCACAGACTGACCTGATAAAGACAATTACTCAATGAAGGCTCTTTTCATGTGACTCCAGGTTGTTAATGCTAACTAAGACAGTCCCCAAGCCAAAACCTGTAGGAGGCAGGGCCTAGTGGGAGAAAGGAGGGGGCACCAGAGCACTGTGCCATGGAAAGGGACTGTGGGACCCCAGGATCTTCCTGTTTCTCGTTGCTTCCTGGCTATGAGGTGCTCATTCTGTTCCAGTATCCACTTCTCAATAGAGGCTCCAACCAACAAGTCCTTGACTTTGGGTTGGAACCTGCCAAAGTATGAGTGGCTTGAACAACCTTTTTCCTTTCTACATTAATTCTCTCAGATGTTTTGTTATAGTTCAGGAAAGTGGCCGACACAAGCACAGATGGCAGCTCCTCCAAAGGCTGCATCCAGTCCAGGCCTTCCTATGGGTAGCTCCTGTAAGGTGGGAACATCACTCATCCAGGGCCTGGTGAGTCTGCAGGGACTCGGGGATAGCCTGTGTGGAACACTGCATGAACAGGAACTCTGGGTAGCCTGTGTGGAGCATTGCATTGGGTTTAGTTTGCTTTTCTAAAGTCTTCCAGTTTGGCATCACAGCAGAAGTCAAGTGACAGCCTTGGAAGTCTTTCTAAGTAGTTCCCCAGCAGGACTCATGGGTCCAAAAAGGATGGGCAGTTTAGCATCTGTATTTAAATTCTGACATTGTAGCCTCCTCATATGCTTCAACTCCCAGACTATGCCTTGAAACCTCTCTGGCAGGAGTCTGGTGTGGGAGATTATGTTGTTACATTGTAAATAATTGTCCCACCCACTGGTTTAATAAAAACACTGATTGGCCAAAGGCAGGTAGGAAGTGTGGGCGGGGCTACTAGACTAAGAAAACTCTGAGAACAGGAAGCACAGAGCAGAATGCCAGAGAGAAGCCAGAAGAAGCAGAGGACAACTATGCTGCTCTGAGGAAAGGTACCGAGCCGCATGGCTGAACAGGATGAGACATGAGTTAGTTTAAGGGTAAAGAGTTAGCAAGTTGTATGCCTGGGCCTTAGGCGGATCAGCCTAAAGTTATTGAAATCATCTGTGTGCCTCTGTGGGACTGCAGGTCTGTGGGTCCTAAACCTTGAGGTTAGGCCCGAAAGTCCGAGCCAGAAACCTCTTACTACGAATGGCAGCCCAATGGTCTGCCCAAAGCAGCCTCTGAATTATGTCTCCCATGTGAGCTGTGGTACAGAGACACCCTGGTGAAGCACATGGGCTTGAGCTATAATGGCGGGCTTTTGGAGTGCAGCTTAAGGTATAAAATGGCTGGTTCCTGAAGTCTCACAGGAACCTAGATATAAGCAAAATGTTGTAAATGATGTATTTAAGGTTTCTGTTCATAAGGACAAAAACAGAACAGAATCAAAGATGGCTTTCTAGTGGCAATGTTTTCTTGGAGAGGCAAGCAAAAGCTTGGCTTTTTAAAGAGAAACTTCCTGATTCAGTCTTAGAGGCAAAACACTTGTGAGGCCCTGCTGCCAAATACTTAAATGGAGTTTGACCAGCAGATGGCAAAACTTGACTTGATAATTATATGGACCCTAAAACTCCCCAGAGTACTGGGCTAAAAATCTAAATTCTATGAAATTAGACTAGGAGCTGGGTGAAGCCATCCGCCCATCCTACCAACCTTGAATCCTGGCAGATCAAAGGTGAGTTCAGAAACAGAAAGAAATAGAAGAATCTGGGTGGAGTCAATCACCCTAGCCAAGCAAAGGTGTGGTCAGAGACAGAAAAACTTAATAAATAAATATACAATAAAGACAGTTTTTTAAAAAAGTCTAAGTGGTTTAGAGTGTGCTGAAAATATATATACATAGGCTTAGAGAAAGAAAAGAAAAGGTAGAGAAAGCCCTTAAAAAAGAAATAGAGTAAAATAAATACATAAAATAAGCCACGTAAAGATGGAAAGTACAAAGAATGTCTGGATACTGTATGTTATTGTCTTATCTTTAAGCCTCTTGACTGAAAATGACTTAGTAAAAGCTGCTAAAAGATAGCTGATTATAAATGTTGTTGGATTAATTCAACCTATATATTTTGTAAATAAGTTGACTTTAAAATTGAAATCAAAGATATGCTACTTTGGAGAAGAGGTTTTCTTTTTATTTTCACAGAAAATGAGAGGCTGTGGATTTATTCCTGGATAAAGAACATAAAGTTTGATAGAGGAAGACCCCCTGAAAAATCTCCAATAGAAATGGATGGACCAGATGATTCAGCATTTCAGAGCACCTCTGTTGAAGTTTCCCGAGCTCTGTATCCAGAACAATTTCAAGGAGACTGGCTGTGATGACGTAGTCTTACAGATTACTCCACCAAAGACTTGTCCATAATCTTACATTTTTCTTTGGATTCCTATGGGATTGTCAGCACCCCCATTCAGCAGGAAGTAGCCTAGAGAATAACGCCCACATTCCCAAAACATGGATTATGGATGTTCATGTTTATTTACAGTGTTGTTTGTAAATTGTTATAGATAAGGGGGGAAAAGAATATTAGATGTGGAGTTCTTTTTGTTTTGAAAAGAGAGAAAAGGGGATATGTGGGAGATTATGTTGTTACATTGTAAATAATTGTCCCACCCACTGGTTTAATAAAAAGCGCTGATTGGCCAAAGGCAGGTAGGAAGTGTGGGTGGGGCTACCAGACTAAGAAAACTCTGAGAACAGGAAGCACAGGGCAGAATGCCAGAGAGAAGCCAGAAGAAGCAGAGGACAACTATGCTGCTCTAAGAAAAGGTACCGAGCCCCATGGCTGAACAAGATAAGAGACATGGGTTAGTTTAAGGGTAAAGAGCTAGCAAGTTGTATGCCTGGGCCTTAGGCCGATCAGCCTAAAATTATTGAAATCATCCTTGTGTCTCTGTGGGACTGTGGGACTGTGGGACTGTGGGTCCTAAACCTTGAGGTTAGGCCCGAAAGTCCAGGCCAGAAACCTAATACTACAGTCTGGTGCCACACTTGGTCCTCTCAGCCCACCCAGCCCCAAACCTGAAGTTCTTGGTTTAGCACATGTCCCGGAGCATAAAGCTCTGCCTGCCTAGTATTCGGTTCCATAGCCCAACAGCACCTGAGACAGGCCTCTGGTGCTGTGGGTGCTCAGTTGATGCTTGTAGAATTGAGTAGAACATGCTAGAGAGCAGGGAGACACCTTCTACAGTCATTTCACCCTGGACTGGCCATCTGTATGAGCAGAAGTTCAGAGGGACCTGAAAGCTCTTTCTAATTCTGCCTCCATCTGTCCAACCCTCATTCAAAACCCAGTGGCAGACTCAGAGTCTAGGACAGCTCTTCAAAAGTCCCTGTTGAAATGCGGTTGGCATGGTCATGGTGTGCCAGAGAGTCATCACCCATTGCGCACGAGGAGAATGGTGCCCTGGGAGAGACCTGGAAAGACAGTGCCTTGTGAGGTTGGCAGAACTGAGTGGAGGGAGGGCCTTGTGCTGAAAAGAACAGGACTCTAACTAATCTTAACTGTCAGCTTGAGCTCTAGAATCACTGGGGAGATGGACTTCTGGGTATGTCTGTGTGGGACTAGTTTGATTAGGTTAATTGAAGTGAGAGGACCTGCCCATTGTGGGCGGCACCATCCCCTGGCTGGAAACCTGGATGGCCTAAATGGAGCAAGAGAGCCTAGCAGAGGCATTCATCATTCTCTGCCCCCTGACTGTGGAAGAAATGGTACAGGCTACTTCAGGCTCCTGATGTCCAAGCTTCCTCACCATGAGAGACTGTGAGCCCATAAGTTGCTTTGGTCAGTATCTTAATAGCAGTGAGAAAGAATAACCAAGAAAGCATTCTTCTTATTGCCTGACAGCTGCTGGCTTCTACTCGGTGCTCCTTCTTTGCTCAGTAGGCTACAGAACCAAGCTCACCCCATGCTACCATAGAGACCTAGGATTCAGGAAAGCAAATTGCTCACCCGAGGTGTCAAGAGTGCATGAGGCAAAGCTAGGATTCAAATCTGAATCCTGAGGGGCTGCTGGGGTCTCCTGGGGTCTAGGCTTACATCCATGTGACACACCCTGTCTTGGGGAGTGGTGCAGGGGTTCCCTCTGGGACTAATTTCCAGTGGTTTAGGGGCACATACAATCCCAGGCCAACTTCATTTCAAGCCTAGCATTAAACACATGACGCATTTGTCAGACTTTCTGCCACTGTAATGAACACCTGTGTGAGCAGCTTGGAAGAAGGAGGGGTTGCTTTGGTGTATAGCTCAGTGGCTTTGGTCCATGGGTCATTGGTTCCTGGGCCTATGGTGAGGACATCAGAGTGTCCAAGGGGAACATGGTCCCCTCACAGTGGACAGGAAGCAGAAGGAGACCCATAGAAAGAGGCAGGCCAACTTTCAAATGCCTGCCCCAGATGGGGGAGATACTCCGTTAGTAAAAATGCTTGTTGTGTAAGCATGAGGATCTGAGTTCAGATCCTCAGCACTGATATACAATCCAGGTGTGGCTGCATACGCCTGTAACCCCACTTCTGGGAAGGACAGAATCAGGAGACTCATCAGGGCTTGCTGGCTGCCCACTCTAGCAGCGATGGCTGTAAGCTCCAAGTTCAGTGAGAGACTGTCTCTAAATCAACAAATACCATGGGAGCAATAGACAAGGTTACCTAATGTCCACCTCTGGCCTCTCCTTGTCCAGTCGCAGGCATACACAGCGGACACACACACACACACACACACACACACACACACACACACGGCATGCCCCCAGTTAACTGCTTTTTATGCTCAGACCCCTACATCCCAACAGTCTCTTCCATTTCTGGGCCCATTGATAAATTAGTTAAATCCCTTATCCAGCTATTTCTCTGAAGCCCCGTAACTAGCTGCCTATGTCCAGAACCAAGCATTCCACATATTAGGCTTTTGAGGGATATACCATATTCACACCATGAGAGCCAGCAAAGTTGAACCTTTGCCTAGGCTGAACCTTCTTTCTGCCCTGTCCTCTGGGGAAGACCCTGCCACTCTGCCATGTGTGTTCACTTGTCTCTCAGGCATAAAAGCCTCTCTCCACTGCCTTTCCATGTATGCCTCTGTCAGCCCAGTGCATGGGCTCTTTGAGCAAGGAAAATAAACCCTGAGTTCTCAGATGCCCGTGGCTGAGGCTGCATGGCCTTTTGTCTTGGCCGCCATTACGCTCACAGAAGGAAGAGTCCGTCCCTTAGCTTATGCAGGTGGTGAGCAGGTCTCTTTCATTTGCCAGTACGGATCTGGCTGGGCATGTCTGTGAGGAAGGCTCTAGACTGTGCTGGGGTGGGTGGACCTATTCCATGGGCTGGGGTCCTGGACGGAATGCAAAGGTGGACTCCGGCATTCATCTCTCTGCCTCCTGACAGCGCCTGCAAGGTGACAGGTGTCCAAGTTCTTGCTGTCATACCGTTCCTCAGGACCACACACCCTAGAACTGGGAGCCAGAAGGAGCAACCCTCCTGAGGTGTCAGGGCAGCTTGAGGGGAGATGTGTTGGACTGGGTGCACAGAATGGCTCATAAGGACAGTCCATGCTGTCATCAGTTTGAAAGCCTCTACCCTGGGAGGAGCAGAACTCATCGATAAAGTAACATCACCCCGACCTGGGACACACACTCAAATCCTAGGACCCGAGCAGAGTTGGAACCTACTAAAGGCTGAAATCTGCTTTTCATCCTAAGGGCCTGAAGCCCGGCAGCCCGCTGTGGGGAAGCATTGATGAGGGTCCATAGCCTTCAAATTACAGCTCATGTTTGTATAATTTTTTTTTTCAGCAAATTGAAAAAAAAAGAAAAAGCTACAGGTGAGACACTTCCTGGGGACCGAGAATCTATATTTAAATGCAGTTCTTCTTTGGTCCAGCCTCTGATTTCCTAAATTACTCATAATTTTAATTGTGTTTCAATCGCCTGCTGGTTGACAGGCATTTATTTCTACAATACACTGGACTGGCCACCTCTCGCTCTGGGCTTTGTGAAATCCATTTGTTCTGTTGGGCACAGCTGATGGGCACATATGCCAAGTTCCTTTGGAACAGCCCCATGCCACTTCACAGGCTGTCCAGCAGCCATGGAGGGGACTGGACACCTGTGCTGTTAAGGACTGGGACACGCAGCAGCTCAGGGCCACAACAAAGGAGATGATGGGCCCCACCCGGAGCACTCGCTGCCTCTATGGGAAAGATGTATACCTTATTACTGACAGGCCAGATGCCACATTTACAAATAAAACACTAATTTTCTAGTAGAATCCAGCACAGCAGGAGTTGGATACAGTATAGAAAGGCAGGGGTAATTATGGGTATGAGGAGAAAGGAGTGCTTCACGCCAGAGAGTCCGGCTGAAACCTTTCACTAGCTGAGAATCAATTCAGATACATCTGCCTCGGGCCCTTTTCTCCCTCTGATGTCACTGAGCAGTTTCTCAGGAATCTCACTGGAAACTCCATTCACAGTAAGACAAACACAAACAAACAAATAAACAAATAACAAGTCCTAACCCTCTTTCACAGCCTTAGAGGCTCATTTAGATTATATATGAACCAAGCCAAGGCATCTCTGGAGTCCTCTTATGGTTGGTCTGAGTTATCAAACAGGGGAACAGCGATGGGGAGGGGGAGGGCCCCTTAGAAACTCACTAAGCAATGAAATTCAGGAAGCATCCAAAATGGAGTCCCAGTGAATACCCTGAAGCAGAACTCTTTGGGAAGCTGTGCTCACTCAGGTGTGTCTTACTCTTTGCCTGGCGCCTTTCTACTTTTAATGGGTTCCAACTCTGCTTCACACTGGCTCATCCTGAAATTCTTTTCTGCACTGAATACAAGGATCTGGTTTTCCGTGAGTCAAGGTCCCTAAAAGATTAAGGTAGTTTCTTGGGTGGTTGCAAGGGACAGTGTGGAGCTGCTTTCCCATCCCAGCAGCTGGTGTCAAAAATACCAGTCCTCTCTCCTCTTCCCCTGGTATGTTTGTGGAGGGCGAGAGGGAGACAGTACTCGGGACTTTGAATTTCTGCTTGGAATGTTACTGGCCTCCCAGCATAGCCGGAAGGAAGTCCGAGCTGAAACAGGACCCCTAGGAATAAGAATGTGTGATGTCAGAGGTCGAGCACCCATGATACTTGCTTGTTTGAGAAAATACCTAGATCCAGAGAGGCCTCTGGGGTCACAGTGGCCTCTGGCATACCAAGGTCAAGGCCCTTTGTTATTTGCCATGGACTTCCCCTTGGCATGTGGGGCAGATAGGGACCCAGGCTGATCCCTTCTTGTTCTGTCCTGTTCCCCTACACTCTGGTGACACCAGACAATGGCCAACTACCGAATGAGAACAGCGAACTGCCAGTGTCACCAGGAAACATTTGGAAATATCTTTTTGTGTCACACTGAAAGGCACCTGTCACTGGGTGGTGTCGGGGAGGGAAAGATGTCATACTCTCAGCAGAGACCTTTGCCGCTAAAGACCTCTTCTCTGCCCCTCCCATAGGTTACAGTGTCAAATTTCATTAGGTTGACCCTACTTTTGTCCTTTGATGGCAGCGTCCTAGAACCCATGACGGGCTGTCAACTTAGGATCTAAAGCCATGTAGGAAACAGATATCTAGGCATGTCTATGTAGAAATGTTTACATATGAAGGTTAAATGACGTGGAAAGACAGTCCCTAACGGTGAGTAGTATCATAGCATGTGCTGAGGTCCTGAGCTGAATAACATGGAGAAACTGAGCAGAGCCCTAGCATCCATCTCTTCGCTTCCTCACAGGAGATGCCCTATGAACAGCTGCCTCCGCCTCCTGCCACCATGCCTTCTCGACATGATGGGTTGAACTCAGTGAGCCTAAATACACCCTCCCTACCCCCTTGCCAGATATTTTTGTCTCAGGGAGGAGAAGAATAACCAATGTAAGATAAAACCTAATACTCAGGTACCAAGAAACAACGTGAGTTATCAGGACTCGACAGGAGCCACTGGTCGCTACACTAGCAGAGTAGTTCAGACACTTTGGGTGTAGGCTGGCTTTTCCAGATGTCTGGTTCTATCCCTCCTTCCCTCCTAGTTCAGGCCCCAGGCTCCATCCAGTACTCCTAGACCTCTGCTCTAAATTATATATGATACTTGAACCGAAGTGGGAAACACGCAATTCTCATGCCATCCTTCCCAAAGGGCATTCATTTCCCAGGCACCTGCAGGTGCCTATGCGTGCTGGCCATGGCTTTCCACCTTCAGAGATAAGCCCCTGCCACCTAGCAGGTTCCTACTCCCCCTGGGGTCATGTAAATAATTCTTTTAGAATGAGTTTCTCTATGACCTGTAATTCACTAAAATTGAGATATTTCAATAAATCTTCCCTCTATTTTGCCATTCTCCACCCCCCCCCCCCTTATTTTGTCACACATTGGCAGTCTGACCAACACAGAGTCACTCGGGGGCTTTTACCTCTGCATCCATGCTGACACCTGCCATTCCCTTGACAACACCATCATCCTTGGCATTTAGTACACCCTCTCCATCCCCAGCTCACAGCAGCCAAACTTGGGCTAACCAGGCCTTCCAGTGGCTCTCTGCACACAACCCCAAGCATCTGCCCTCCCTCAAGGCCTTAGCACTTCTCCCTTACTCTTTAGCAGGATAATGCTGGTATCTGGAGTCTCCCTCACTGGCTAGAAGCTCTGCCTCTTTTCTCACCCCTGTGCCCTGTGAGCCCATGGGTCTGAGGCAGGCTGCAGCCCTGGAGGCCTGAGTATTGGTTTCCTCTGTGCTGGGTCTGGAGGAGCCCTGGCTCTGGGCCAGCCTTCTCCTGTCATTCCTCAGCTATGACCTCTGTCTAACTCAGCCAGGCTGTTTCCTCTGTTACAGTCACAGATTTGGCAATGGCTGTGGCTTGTGTGCATACTCTGTACAGTTGTCCTGATTGACTGAACCAGGAAGTGAAGGTGTGCTTCAGAAATAAGTGAGAGGTCCCCTCTGGCTCTTACCTGCCACTGGATCAGAACTGAAGACGTGGTGTGCGGTGTGGCTGAGACAGACCCTGGAGGCTCTCCTGGTACTGCAGGATGATCGATGGAAGAAAGCAGAGTTAGAATGGTTCTGTTGGGTTTTGGACACCCTTCTGTGTGGGGTGCCTTTCCTCTCTCCCAGCTCCTTCACCCATCATTCATCTTCCTAAAGGAACAATAATAGTTTCCACGCTGTGTCCTTCTTTAACCCCACTGTGGCATATAGGTAAATCAGAATCTCCCATGGGTCTCCTCAGGCCACCCACAGCACTCTGGGAGCTCCCGTCCAAGACCCTTCCTGGGCTTCCAAGTCAGATAGAATTTTCTGAGATCTTAGATGATGATGGTTCCCCATGAGCAGGCCAGGTGGTCATAGCAAGGTCACAGCGCTTTTATATCGGAACACTGATGAGATGAGGCTACTGCTGGCTGAGCAGCGGGCAAAATCAGGAAGCCACAGTGGCTCTGCTCCGGTCTCTGGAAGGACAAGCCTGCTATTAGACCAAAGCAGAAGCCTCGCCATGTATCAGGTGCTGGAGACCTTTCTACCCTCTCCAGGTCACATGGTCCTCTGTTGTGTACTAAAATTCTTCTCTGTGTCTCTTTGGCTGTGCCTGTGAGCCAACAAGAGCCCGTTCAATAATGGCTTATAGAAGGGATAGGACCGGACGTGTTCTTGACCTCACATGTGCACCATGCTCTGTCTACTTTACACCCCAGGCTTGACCCTGACTGATTCTCCTCTGAATCCTCCAGGACTTCCTTAGCCACATACATAAACCTCAGTGTCACTCTTTGGACTAGTGCTTCTCTCAACTGGTGGGTCATGACCCCTTAGCAGGTCTATAGACCTTTTCACAGGAGTTGCCTAAGACCATGGGAAAACATAAATATTTACATTACAATTCATAACAGTAGAAAAATTACAGTTATGAAATAGCAACAAACATGATTTCAGGGATAGGGGTCACCACAAGAGGAACTGTACTAAAAAAGGGTCTCAGCATTAGGAAGGGTGAGAACCACTGATCTAAACTGTCTAGTAAGCTTTTGTCAGTGTGGACCTTTATGCAGCCCAAGAATCCTGTGAAGACATTATGAGTGCCTAGAATCCCCCAGTGAGGGGCTGGGGTGTGGCTCAGTGGTAGAACACCTGCCTAGACTCCCCCAGTGAGGGGCTGGGGTGTGGCTCAGTGGTAGAGCCCCTGCCTAGAATCCCCCAGTGAGGGGCTGGGGTGTGGCTCAGTGGTAGAGCCCCTGCCTAGAATCCCCCAGTGAGGGGCTGGGGTGTGGCTCAGTGGTAGAGCCCCTGCCTAGAATCCCCCAGTGAGGGGCTGGGGTGAGCACCTTCAAGGCCTGTGGTTCCATCCCTAACACAGTAAGGAAGAAATGTTAATCAGTCCTCAAAGGCCTCTCTCTCTCTCTCTCTCTCTCTCTCTCTCTCTCTCTGGTAGGGTTGGTCTTGCCAGTCAATCTCCCCTCTTAGAGGGAGACAAGGGGCCACAAACACAATGCAAATCCATCTGCAAAGGGAAATTGCGAGTCTCAGACAAAGAAGATGACGAGATAAGGGCCTCAAAGCTGCATTTGAATATCAAAGGGTTGAGAAGGAGCCTGGGGAGCCTGGAGAGTTTCTTGAATAGCTTTTTAGAAATGGCCCATTCCCTGAGGTCACTGGGAGCCTGTCAGGATCCCGTGCTCCCTGTTTGTCAGAGATAACCCAACAATGGGAGCTGCTTGCTGCGTGTCTGGCTCTTCTTTCTTTTAAGAATTAGTATACCATTGCAAATATTTCTCCATTGTGTCTGAAGCAAGATAAAAATGAGCTGGGGGTGAGTTTGGGTTGTTTTTTTTTTTTTTTTTTTTTTTCAGTTTTCATTCCCTGCTGACTTTTGCTTTTGTTCCACACCCTCTTCTGTGTGTATGTGTATGCATGTGTGTACATATTTATGTACCCATACTGATTTTGATTTTGGAGGGAACATGTGGAGCCTGGAAGTTAAAGTTAGATATCTGTTTTGAGGGGCTTTTGCTAAATATGAAGATTCCCTACTTTGGCCAGCTAATCTCTGGGATCCTTCCCTGAGCCCCCAGCTGGGATTACAAGAGTTGCTGAGTTTTTAGGTGGGTGTTAGTGATTTGAACTCAAGTCCATATGCTTGAGCTAGCTACCCACTGAGCCATCTCTTCTGGCTGCAAGCCCTCAGGTTGGTTTTTGGTTTTATTTTATTCTATTTATTATGTATACAGTGTTCTGATTGTGTGCCTGCAGGCCAGAAGAGGGCGCCAGATCACATTACAGATAGCTGTGAACCACCGTGTAGTTGCTGAGAATTGAACTCATGAACTCTGAAGAGCTGTTAGCATTCTTAACTTCTGAGCCATCTCTCCAGTCGCACAAACCTCCACTTTTAAGTGAATTCATTGATAGGATTTCCCCCTCCACATATCTTTGGTAGTGAATGGACCGGTTTTGCTTCTGAGCAGTCTCCCAACTCTCCTGCCTGGCGCCTTGGATCACCCAGCTTCCTGCACAATGTCATAGTTTCTTCCCTGAGCTCCACTGCTTCTGAGCCCTGAGAGCTGCACGGAGGTCTCATCACTTCTTAGGATGAGGGCAAAGATCCATTTCTCCAAGAATCTGGAGAAGTTTAGGGTTCTTCTCATCTGGTACCAGACCCAGTGGACCCAGCCAGAGTGGAGATGCTAGGTTTGCAGCAAAATTCTGTATTAAGTTCTGGGGGAGAGCTCCATCTTTACTAACCATTCTCCAAAGCTGATTGACAGACCATTAGGACTGTGACCTTGTAGAGTTGGAATGTTGCATATTGAGAGCTGAACTATCTTGGGCCATCTTAGCCCCTAAATATCCACTTATTATCTGTGCTTAGCGCAATATAACACCCTCATGACTTAAGTCTTTTTGGAGTGTACAAACAGACTCCTAGCTTCACCCACTCAGAGGCTAAAAAATATCACTGGGTAAGTTTGAGGTCTAAAGCAGAGATTACTGTCACTTGCCTACACTGTGTGCTTACCAATGTATTCAAAATTGTTCTACATTTAAAATGTACTTTGTTCTGCTATTATAAAAACTGTAGAATTGTTAACATGCTGGAACGTGGCAGTATTTGGGGCGACCTGAATGACTATTCCCCCTGGACCTTGATCACTCATATTTGGCTCCTGAGTAAAGTAGCTCCCGTTCCCATTGAGGTGGGAGCTAGGGGTTTTTTGTTTGTTGGAGTGATTGATTTTGGTTTTGCGTCAATACTGAGGATGGCTGGGAAGCTGGAAACAGTTCACCTCCACCCCTGGGCTAGTCCCTGAGATGCCCTAAAACTTTATGTGGTAGAAGTTAAACTTCTAGACTCTGAAAAAGCAAGTGTGTATGGGGGGGGTGGTGGTGGCATGATGTAGGGTCACAGGGCGAGGCAGCCGGGACCTGGCCCATTTGAAAACCATCTCACTGGAGCGTTAAATGGAAGAGATGGAGCTTTCTGGGAGTTATCACAAAGCCCTGGTGGCTGAACTAAGTGCCCGCCCGGTCTTTGAGGCTGAGCTGGGAGTTGCTCAGTATCCGTCTTCTCTCATTGCACTTGTCAGGCCATGGCTGTGTCCACTGGAGCTGCCTCCTCCAGCTTTACTGTACACCTCCCCACCCCCTTCCACTCCACCCCCACCCCCTTCCACTCCACCCCCACCCCCGCTCCACACTCAGGACCAGGCTGTCCAGATGACAGTGTATCTTCAGGTCCAGTGTCTCTGACGTCAGAAGTGGGTGAAGAAACCACCTGGTGCTTTGGGGTGGGGGGGGGGGAGTGGGGATCTGAAACTGCTTGGACCCAGCTTCCCTGCCGACATTTATTTTTAACGTCCCCCATTAATTATTCAATTTCTAATGGAGGAGGGTTCTGGAAGCCAATCAAAGGGAGTTCCATTCCATCTGGAAGCTCTCTGGGGGACCTTGATTTATGACCACGGGGTGTGTAGAACACCCCAGGCTGTCAGTTACTAATGGACTTGTGCTTGTCACCCTCCCTGATGACCTCTTCTCTATGTTCAAGACTAGAGCAGGGTCTCTTTCTGGGAGGAAGATGTTCGGGTCTCAGCAGAGCAGTGGGAAGTGGTTATGCTGGGCTGGTTTTTGCTCACCGTCTTGCAGTGTGGTCACGGCTTCTGTTTCTGCACTGAAATCGCTGTCCCCAATGTCATTGGTGGCCTTCAGGCGTAGCTTGTAGGAGGTGAAAGGCCTCAGCCTGCAATGGAGAGAAACCTGTGACCTTTTGGCCCTGTTTTGTCTGTATCATGAGGAGGAAATCGTAACATGGAATGGGGGTAGGGGATGAGGGAGGTGGGGGTGAGGCAGACAGATGTCTCTCCTGCCCTGGGAACTGTGAAGTCTGGTTACCCTGCCATCAGGATAGACAGACCACTGCCTGGATTAGTACTTACTAGGGGCCTTTCAGGACCCCCTCAATTGCCATGATGCCCGGGGAGGGAGGATTTCACTGAAGCAGGCACCAGTGAGAACATCTTGTCCACGGGGCATTAAATACTCTTTAATAAAATGCTACGCAGTAAATTATTGCTTGCCTAGGCTGAAGATGGAGGGGTAGGGCTGGGTGGGGCTCTAGGGAAGAATGGAAAAGATCTGTCTTCCAGCTCTCATGTCTCCAGAGCCAATCTGTCAGGGCTCTGACCTGATTGGCCAACCTCCCTGGATTCATCAATATCTCTACCCCACCAGGCACGACCGTAATATCCTTCTCTCTTCCAGGTGCTGAGCCCATGCCACACCAAGGACGAGCATGCCCTGTTCAGTTTGCACTGGGGACAAGTTCCAAAGCAGGAGCACCAGGTCACCACCTACAGGAAATGGTGGCTTTCTAGATGGGCTCTATTCTTTAGAAAATTCATAATCAGTTTTAGAAATTCCCAGGAAAGGGTGGTGGGGGGGGGAAGAAAGAAAAAGAAAAAGGAAGGAAGAAGGAGGGTGGGAGGGAAGGAGAGAGAGAGGGAGGGAGGAAGAAAAAAAAAAGTTGAGCTCCTAAAGGCTTCTTGACTGATTAGAATTTTTAGAATGCTGCACACCGGGAGCTCTCCTGGGCTCCCGTTAGCCCTCTAAACAGCCGTTTATGCCCACCTCTGTGTCTGACCTAACATCCATATGACTTTTAGGCAAATCCTTTCAGGATGTATAAGTGGACCTCTGACTTCCACCAACCCAAATGCTAAAAATGTCCCCAAACACCAGACAACACCAGAAGATGTATCAGAGATGCCCCCATTCTGCTGTCACCCGCCTACCACCTTGGGTGCTAAGTATCGTAGGAATTATTTATTGGCAATTGATTATATAAAAGGATTAAGATTTATTAGGGAGTCTATATGAAACATTTATTGATAGAAGATTGAACTTTAGGGCAATATTTGGAGGTTGAAATGTCCTACTCAGTGGCGACAGCAGTCTTCTTTCTGAAAACATGGGGAACAAACAGGAAGGGCAGGCAGCGTGTAGCCAGTCTTTAATTGGGGCTGGCTACGTCCCATACAAGAGTCCTCAAGACCTCAAAGCCACGCCTTCTAGGTCTTGCTCAAAAGTGCCCGACCTACCACACCTGAGGTTTTCCACTAGTGAATTCGATATCACCCTGATTTAGGACTTTGTTGTCACTGTAAAAGCTCCATGAACTGGTTCCCACGTTGGAATATGGCATTTGGGGTGCCCTGGATCTGTGTTCCTGGACTATGGTCACTTGTAATTGGCCTCCAGAATAAATTCTCCTATCCCTAGAGGGGAGAACTGTGTTTTTGTACAGATGCCATGATCAGCCACTTCTGCAGCTTTCCTTTGGATATACTGGATGATAGCATTTCTCTAAAGCCTGAAGGGATGCTTGACTAAAGCCCTGGCAACAGGCTGCTTTGCCAATTCCTAGAGCATTACAGACTTGGCCTCACCAGCAGCCACCAGGAGAATCTGGTCTTGGTTGGTTTAACTCAGCTTAACTGAGAAGCCCCCTGAAGGCCCTCTGCCTAGAATGATCTTTGTGTGGTTTCTGGGGACAGCTCTTGTTTAGCTCAGACAAACCATATCCACCTGTTCCTGGCTTCCCAGAAGCTACTGTGTCTAGTCTCGGGGATGAATGCCTGCTTGTCCCCATTCACTTCTCAGCCTCATAGGCTGAGCAGCCCACATTTGAGTCAACTACCCGCTTCTCCTTCCTGGTGTTGAAGGCAGTGTGGGTTTGCTAAAACTGTAGGCTCTGAGTATACTCTCTGGTTCCTCAGCCCCAGGCATGCTTGGATGGGCCACTTGGTAGACACTTCCTCATTTGGGTAGCTAATACAGGGACATCAGTGGCTCAGGGGGTAAGTGTGCTTATTGTTCAAGAATGCAGAGGATCTGAGTTCAAATCCCTAATATCACATGGGCTAGGACTGTGTATATGTGTGTGTGTGTAACCCCAGTTTTGGTGGAAGGAGACACTGGAGACAGGATGACTGCCAGGGGGTGGGGGGGAGGAGGCTTCCTACCTGCCAGACTAGCTCCAGTTTCAGTAAGAGACCCTGTCTCGAAGGAATAAGGCAGAATAATAGAACGGAATATATGTCATCTAACCTACGTGTGAGTGTCTAACATGTGCATATACACCCTCCACATACATGCACAGCTGTGTAGTACAAGGTTTCTGGCCCAGACTTTTGGGCCTAGCCTCAAGGTTGATGCCTGCAGACCCGCAGACTCGCAGACCCACAGTCCCACAGTGACACACAGAGGCTTACTATAGTTTTAGGCTGATCGGCCTAAGGCCCAGGCATATCACTTGCTAGCTCTCTACCCTTCATCTAACCCATGTCTCTTGTTCAGCCATGGGGCTCGGTGCCTTTTCTCAGAGCAGCATAGTTGTCCTCGGCTTCTTCCGACTTCTCTCTGGCATTCTGCTGCTGCTTTCTGTTCTCAGAGTTTTTAGTCTGGTAGCCCTGCCCATACTTCCTGCCTGCCTTTGGCCAATCAGCGCTTTTTATTAAACCAGTGGGTGGGACAATTATTTACCATGAAACAATATAATCCCCTACACAGCTGTTATCATTAATATTTCTTATGTTATTAGTCTAAAATGCTAGTCAGTGCTCATCACAGGGTAACTGTCCTGGATGTCCTGTTACCCTGTTCCTCCCCCCCTCTCTTCCTTTTCAGGTTTGTAGCTAAGACTGGCTATGAATTTACAAGGTACCTGAAGATGACTTTGAATTCCTGATCCTCCTGTCTCCATCTCTCAAGAACTATAATCGCATACATGTGTGGTGGAACACTGTATATTTAATAAAATCTGTCTGGAATATCAGAGGACAGAATCACCCCCAGCTAAGCCATGAAGGTCAGGAAGTGGTGACCCAGGCCTTTAATCCCAACACTCAGGAGACAGCGATCAGTCTGGATCTCTGTGAGTTCAAGGACTGACAACCAGGCAGTAGAGGCACGCAATGCACCATTAGTCCCAGTACTTGGAAGGCAGAGGCAGGTGGATCTTTGTGAGTTCAAGGCCAGCTTGGTCTACAAAGCAAGTTCCAGGACAGCCTTTTCTGGATTTTGTTACATAGAAAACCCTGTCTGAAAAACAAATCCAAAAACAAAAAATAGTTGAAGACGTGGCTCTATCCTCTGATATTTCAGACTAATTTTATTAAATATACAGCATGTCACCACATGCCTGTATTACTTCATCTGGTTCTATGTGCTATTGAATGGAACCCAGAGCTTTGTACATACCAGACAAGCACTCTGTCAACTGAGCCCCATTCTTGACCCTCCTGAATCTTCATCACGGCCACACTGTCATTCTACATCTCCATGGAGGCCTGAGGGGATCCTGATGCTCTAGCATGAAGGACTATGCTAGGCACCTGGCGATGTTCAATAACACTTTATGAAGAAATGACTCCATTAGGATGATAATGCTGTTCCAGATCCTCTCAGGGAGGTAGAAGAGGACACATGTCACATGCTGTAACCTGACCTGTCAGGCAAGATGTGCCCACTGTACAATAGTGGCCTGACTGTTATGGGGATAACTAAGCATTTTCTGACTGTATATGAGGTCGGCTCCACAAAAGGAAATTTCATGCCTGATAATATAATCCTGTTCAAAAACCTATAACCGGGGAGGTCATAGGCCCTAGTATAGAATATTCTATTGCTATTTTCCTAAAAAGTCAGGCTCTCAAAGTATCTCCTAAATATTTGTGTTTATGCCCATAGACATGGGCTTCTCTTCACCCTGGCCAGAGAGGCTTTTTTTTTTTTTTTTTTGCAGCAGGCAGCAGCAATATGGGGTAGAGGAGAATGCAAATAAAAGACCGAGTGTTCAGCCCTATCATCTCTATCAACCACGTCCCAAAAGCTTAAGGAACACCACCAAAGAAGAGGCAGTAAGAGCTGGAGGGTAGGGAAGAGCATTATGAAATGCTGCCTCCTAGACACAACATGGCTGTCACACTCACAAATTCACGGCAGCTGGGACTATCTGTGTAACATCAAGCCAGCCAAAGTGCCGCCTTAGATGGGGTGGGTTGGTGAGCTCCATGCGTCACCCCCTTAACTGTGGGGCTTTTGGCAGTAGATAATTGCTGGGAGCCAGGGAGTGAGGTGGTGGGGAGGATCAGAATGAGGAAAACTGAATACTACCCCCCCCCCACCCCACAGTACCTTTCAATGGCACAGGCTGTGGCATCATGGCTGATGGATGAGGAGTAGGTCTGCCACTCTCCACTAGGCAGCTCTCGCACCTGCACAGTGAAGTACCGAATAGGAGAGGCTCCATCGCTGCCAGGGACCCACTGGAGCCGGAGGCTGCGTGCTGTCACTTCTGCCTGGGGTACCAGGAGCTCTCTGGGGGGCGCTGGCCTCTCTGCAACCAGAGGAGGGGGAAAGCAGAGCTTCATGAGAGACCACTCCTTGCTGCTCCCTGCTGCCTGTCCATGGAAGCTGCTGTGTGGGACAGGCACAGAGAAAGGAAGTCCCGAAGCTAGAGAGTTGGCTTAGTTAGCCTTGCAGGTAAAGTATTTACCATACAAGCCGAGGATCCAAGTTCAGTGCCCAGGTCCCACATAAAAATCTGGGTGTGTTGGAGTATGCTTTTAATTCTGGTATTAGGGAGGTGGAGACAGGCATAGAGTTGGGGCTTACTGGCCAGTCAGCCTCGCCTAATGGCAGATCTCCAGGTCCCACTGAGATACTCTGTCTCAAGAAATAGGGTAGATCGGTACCTGAAGAAGGAAGTCAACGCCCAAGGTTGGACCTCTGATTTCTGTAAGCACCCGTGCAGCCATGTGAACACATGCACCAGGGTGCTTCCCCTATCATGCTACAAAAAAAGAAAAGCAAGAGAGTCCTGGGTTTGGGAGAGGAGGGAGGTTGTCTATAGCTGACTTTGGATGCACCAGTTCAGGTCTGTCTGGGTAGCAGGGCTTTCTTACATAGCAGAAGCAGCCAGAAATATGTGTCTCCAGAGGCTCCAGCCCTTATCAGCAAGGGCAAGTAAGGCTGAAAGACAGCTGACGTCTCTGGCAACACTCTTAAACAACTCAAGAGTCCTTTGTACACTGTCTGGTTTGGGGGCTCATCTCATCCTAAAAACCTAATTTCTTTTTTCTCTATAGTTAACCTGAATCTAACACATGAGAGGACATCTACTGAGTTCTCCAAGAAGGTGGGAAGCAAGAGCAGGCTGGAGTCTCTGGGGGCTGTTAATGGTTTTCACAGGGGTAGAATGCAGGGTGCCTGGGGACCAGCCTTGGCCTTGAATGGGTACTATGTTCCTGACTCTATGTTCCTGTTCCCCAGTGATTTCAACAGAGGGACTCCATAGAGGGAGAAATAATTGTTTAATTGTTTATCATGACGATTATTGATTCTGATTAAAATGTGTGGTGTGTAATAAAGCAGCCATCGATCGTGAGCCCCGCAATGACAGGGATGTGAGAGGCGCTTCGATCTGGCTCAATCAGCAGTCCTGGCTGTGAGTGTGCACATTGGCTGGAAGCCTGATTTCTGCAGGCCTGAGAAAGAGCTGGGGATCCCTGGCAAGTTTCAAAGGCCTTCTATGGACACATTGCCACTGGAAATGGCTTGGGCTGCCTGACCCTAAGTCTTGTACTAGAACCTGGTGGGAAGTCAAGGTTCTCCATATCTAAGGGACTGGGGGCTCGGCAGGGAGTGGTAGGCCTGTACCCAGGAAACAAGACAGCATGACCAGGCCACACCAGTCCACTGGGTGTTTATGTACATGTTTTCATGTGGATCTGACTCAAGCCCTATAAAGGCCATAGCAAATGTTCCTTATCCATCTTTTGCCTCTGAAGTGTCCATGGGATGGAGAGTAATGTGATTCTGGTTACAAGCATGAGGACCAGAGTTGGATCTCCATAACCCACGTGAAAGGAATCCCAGTACTAGTAATCTGGGGATGTGGAGACAGGTGCATCCCTGTGGCTCACTGGCCAGTTAGCCTAGCCAAATCCGTAAGTGCCAGGCCATTGAGAAATCCTGTCTCAAAGAAAAATGTAGAGAGTGTCTCAAGGAATAATACCCGAGGCTGCACTCTAGCCTACAGACCCACATGTATGTGTATACACTTGTACATGCATACATACATACTCACACAAACAAGTACACATATGAACATGCACACACACACACACACACACACACACACACACAAAGTATGCATGCAATCACACACACATATCAATAAATAGGGTTGGGCATTCCTAAGGAGTGCATGGCCCAGGGAAGAAGGCAGGAGCCAAGGGTGGCTGCCTGTGGGGCTCTGAGCAAAGGCCTATGTCACCAGTTTTTGAAAGTACTACTAAGTACTCTGGGGACCAGGATGCAGCTGCCAATCTGCAGAGGACCTTCCCAGCATCAATCATTTGGATTCTGGTTCCCTGAGCCAGGTGCCATAGGCACTGAAGATCACATCCCCACTCTGAGTTCAAGCTCATCCTCCCCGAAAGGACCCAAGAAGAGCATTCACTTGTAGAATTGTAGAGGCAACAAGGGATGTGCCAGTGAAGCCCCATATATATGTCTGGCCAATAGGAGGGGCAGTCAGTTACATGCACATCTGCAAGGAGGAGCAAAATGTTAGCTTCCAGAAAGACAGGCACCTCCCCAGATGTGCTGAGGCTGTGGCTAGCTGGTCTAGTGTTTGCCTAGTATGAATGAGACCTAGGTTGGTTTGGTCTCTTGTGCCCTGTAAAGCTGGGTGTAATGGCGTACACTTGTAATCCCAGCATGGAAGAAGTAGAAGCAGGAGGATCTGGAGCCAGCCTGGGCTATATTGCCATTAGATGATGTACTTGCTGCTTTAAGACTATCTTTATCCTAGAGAAACCAGGCTGTCCCATCTCCTAGAGCTGACAAGTCCCTGCCATGAGGATTAAATCTTCTTCAGGAGCATCAGGACCTCATAAACAAAAGCTCCTCCATCCCTCTGCAGTCCCAGCTACCACAGTTATATTTTGAAGACAGGAACCTATGAGCCAAAATTAACCCTCTTCTTTTAAGTTGTTTGCTGGAGTATTTTGTTATAGCAGCAAAAGGCTAACACATCCTGACTGGCAGCCTGAAGCTGGGAAAACCCTGCAAGAAGAGAAGTGCTCAGCCTGGTGAGGCCTGCAGACAGGTGGCTGGACCAGACTGCAGTCATTGGAAGCAGAGGAGGAGGCTGGCTGAATCCAAGGAAGGCTGATGGACACTGGGGCCTTCTGGGAACTTGTAGGCTCAGGTGCAGGAGCACATGGTGGGCATGGTAGCCTGTTCTTCACCCAGCAGGTTTCTCCTCTGACAGGGACTTACTTAGGAGGCTTTGGTGAGAGCTGGAGATGAGAACAGAGGTGGTGATACCTGGAGGTGACTGGAGCATGGTGGGAGCTCTGTGTCAGCCTCCTTCCTCTGTGAGATTTAAGTGCTCTAAGCTTGACTCCCTGATCCCCAAAGTGGCCTGTTCTAGATCTTGTAGTAAAAGTCATCACAAGTGGCAGCAGTATTACTCATTCACATTGGTTGGGTGTTTACATCACACCAGCACATTTCCTGGGAGCCTTGCTGATGAAAATACAGAAAATAGCACCTGCTTTTCACAGGCACTGTGCTAACTTCTCCACACAGGCCTCCGAAGTCAGTGCCGTAGCAAAGAGGTTTGCCCAAGCCCTCACAGCCCCAAGCC
The DNA here is from genome assembly GCA_033318265.1 of Phyllotis vaccarum. NCBI lineage: Eukaryota > Metazoa > Chordata > Mammalia > Rodentia > Cricetidae > Phyllotis > Phyllotis vaccarum. Next base: position 71,678,660 of record JARWLC010000017.1, on the reverse strand, counting down.
TTGAACTCGGGTGTTTTCTAGCTCTCCTGCCCTAGTTCCCCACACCTCTGGGTCTGGCTATGAGGGAAGCATTTCTTGTACGGCTTTTTCTTGTGGGCACAATATGATGATATCATTACTATTTGAGATTATCTTGGGCTAGTAACTATAGTAACCAGTTGAGCAAAATAATACGGCATTAGCTAAACCTATGGTAATGATGATGGAGCTCTTTGGCACTCCCTAGTAGATGGAGGATTTAGGAAAGTCAGAGAACCGTCACCTGGGATTCTATCCACGATGCTCTCCTACCTTCCACCTAGCTAGCTGCAAGTGATTCTGAGAGCTAGAAACTAGATTATATGGGAAGTGGAAGGGGCTGACTGAAAGGTCGACCCCATGAGGTCATTATCATTACATGCTTGTAAGCAAACCCCTAGCACTCGTGGACTCTAAACAGACCCGATAAACTCACTGGTTCTCCATGCTGGGTTTTGGTGGAATCCTAAAAGTCTGTTGGCTGTGCCCTGTTTGGTCACAGTTGATTTATGTCTCGTCAGGAAAGGTATCTATCACCATAGCACCTGTGCCTGGAGGCATGGCTTCTGAAGAGAGGTCTTTTGGGAGATGGAAGGTTCTAGAGCAGTGGTTCTCAACCTGTGGGTCACAACCCCCAGGCTCACATATTAGATATCCTGCATAACAGATTTTTCCCAGGACCACATATCAGATCTTTACATTATGATTCATAACAGTAGCAAAACTACAGTTATGAAGTAGCAACAAAAATAATATTATGGTTGGAGGGGGTCACCACAATGTGAGGAACTGTGTTAAAGGATCACAGTGTTAGGAAGGCTGAGAACCAATGTACTAGATAAAGTTCTGGGCTAGCCCGGGCTAGCTTCTCTGAGCTAGCCTCCAGACCTTGATAATAATACCTGACTGTCTGAGACAGTGGACAGGTGGTTAAAAGTTGTGTCGGGAAGACACTTTGACAATATGCCTACTTTGGAGCTGGGGACATGGCTTAGCAAGTACAGTGCCTATAGAGCAAGCATGAGGACACAAGTTCTAATCCACAGCACCTGCAAAAAGCCAGAGAGACACCACAGCCCATGTCTTTAACCCCAGAGCCGGGGATGCAAAGACAGGTGAATCCCCTGGAGCTTGCTGGCGAGCCAGCCTAGCCCAGTCAGCTCTGGGCTCAACGAGAAACTATCTCTAAAAACAAGGTGGAGGGTGATGGAGGAAGATACCTGAGCTCTGGCCTCCACATAGATGCGCATGCACAGCACATGCACATCACATGCACATCACATGCACATCACATGCACAGCACATGCACAGCACATGCACAGCACATGCACATGTCTGAACACATACATCACACACGCTTAAAATAAATTAAAAAGACAACATGCTTAGCTCCACGTGTGGCCGGGGCTTCAGGGTGCTGTGGCTATTGGAGGGGCTGATAAAACAGCTGTGTGCCCTGCTATTTACAGTCAGACTTGGGTCTGGGAGCTTACCTCTCTTCTCAGTGGTGATGACTGTGGCCTCCAGGGGCTCACCCCAGCCCTGTCTTGTCTTAGCAGATAGTCTGAAGATGTATGCGGATTCTGGGGCCAGCTCTGTGGCTGTGAACTGGCGCACTGTGGCACCCACCTCCACAGTGGTGAAGGTGTGGGGGCTGCCGCTGGCCAGGCGATAGGCAATCTGGTACCCTGTGGGAGGGATGGGGGCAGAGTCAGGAAGTCAGCACAGCCACTTCTTCCTTTGCTTGCCCAGAAAACCGACACTACCGATACTCCATAATCAGCCCAGATTAGAAACCCAAACACGACCTGATCTCTGTTCCTTCCTCACTCCCAAAGGCTGCATATTGAAAGGGAGAGCACAGCCCTAGCGGTGTGTATGGGTTGTCTGAGCTCTGCCCATGTCTGTGTCTCACAGTTCATCCTTCACAGGAACAAGATGTGAAAACAGCTTCATCTTTCCTTGGGATGCTGCATGCTCAAAGAATGCCACCAGACCCAGGATCCGGCATTCTTCCCCACGGTGGTTGTCATGAGCTCGTGTCTCTGGCTTTTCCATCCCCTTCCATCTACCCCCCTATGGTGTAGTCCTTCCCTTCATCCTGGCAGGAGAGGCCAGAGCCCGCCCTTGGCAGCTTATTTCATACTTCTCAGCAGGAGCCGTGCTTATGGAGCTCAGGACTACTGCATGGTTACACTTGCATTATTCAGTCCCCTTGCTAGCTTCCCGCTGTTTCGGTCTTCTCCACATCTTCAACTCCTATGATTCCAGTCACTCAACCTCCCTGCCAAGGCCTCCTGAGCTTAGAAGCATCACGTTAAATAGTTAAATACCCCTTCTGTTAATTTCCATAACTCCACAGTAGAAGGGTTTGGCTGGCTCTGCGTGTCTCTCTGAGTTCTTTGATTATGAAGGGGTCATGGTTGATCAGACGTTATTAATGATCAAATCCCACCAACCAAGCAACCCCAATGCCTGCCTGCTGGCTTCTCAAGAAGCCTTGCCAATTTCCCAGACCCAACTGTGAGCCGTGGGGCAGACTGCCTTCTGGGCTCACGGACCACGTGTGGTCCGGCTTCTGATTAAAAACAGAATGAATGGGGTGCTGTGACATCTAAAAGAATTAATGACAATCCAAGTGATCATATTAAACAAGGGTGACTCGGCAGGGGAAAACCGCAAAGGCCGCACTGGTCCTCCACAGCTCTGCCTGCCAGGACAGTCTGGGAGTGGGGCCACCTGCAGGGACCCTGGAAGTCTGCTCATGACACAGTTTGGCCAGTCCCCAGGATATTCTCAGGTAGGACTTTGGTGACTCCTGGTCCCCCTTGGTCAGCCCCTAGCTCTAGGGTTTTCCAAGATGCCTGGCCATTTCCCCAACTACTTGGTAGGTTTCTTCCAGTCCTCCACTGGGAGACCAGGAGGACGCTCACACAGAGGTCAGATTGAGCATACCTTGACCTTCAGACCTAGTCACCATGGGTCATCAATAGGGTGGTTATCACTGCCATATAGACCAGATGACACAATCCTCAGCTCTGCCCAGAGTCATGCCCGGTGTCCAAGCGATGCTAACTCCAGACCCCCATAATGGCCACTACTTGTCTCTAATGGACAAGCTTTTCTCCCTGCCATGAGGTTTATGTGTTCTGAGGCTTCCAGCAGTTGATCCAACCCTCTTCCTCTTCTTACGTACTGACTAAGAACTGCAGCCTAGAGATTGTTGGCCAGTCTTCCTAGGCCACCACTTTTCTCACAACAGTCAGTCACGGGGGAGTGGAGGCTGGAGCCCAGGGGACACAGTCCCAGGCCCAGAGACTCATATAATGAGAAGATGTCATAGTAGCTTGTACAGCTGTATGCAGGGGACATGTCCTACAGTCTTATTCAGGCCAAACACAAACACAAGGGGGCAAGCATCTGGAAAGGTTACAGTTTGCCCAGGGTTGCTGATGACAAGTGCCCCAGGTCTGTCCTAATTTTTCCAAAAAGACCCTCCTGCACTGTCTGAGAGGAGACAGCCCCTCTTGGCTCTTACTCGCTTCCAGGAATGTTCAACCTTTTGACATTGTAACAGAAGCTCTCATATAGAGTTCATGCCTGAGAACCACACAAACTATGGGGAAAAAATCACTGCCCAACTAAAACACTCCTGGGTATTTACCCTGAAGTCTCAAAGCTGACACAGCACAAGGACACTTGTGTGTCTGTTTAGCAGCTGGCAGCCATCCTATGGAGCCAATCCAGGTATCTGACAGCATAGAATTGGTTAAGAAAAAGGTGCTGTTTATGCAATAAAATTAAAAAACGTGGAGGGCTGGAGAGACGGCTCAGAGGTTAAGAGCACTGGCTGTTCTTCCAGAGGACCTGAGTTCAATTCTCAGCAACCACATGGTGACTCACAGCCATCTATAATGAGATCTGGTGCCCTCTTCTGGTGTGCAGGGATACGTATAGGCAGAACACTATAAACATAACAAATAAATGAATAAATCTAAAAAATTATTTTAAAAGGAAAAAAAAATTAACTTACACGTATGTTCCTACTTGTCTCTCAGTGTACCATGTGTGTAATGTTCAGAGGCAAGAGGGCACCAGATGAAGTATGGTGCTGGAAACTGACCCCAGGTCCTCTGTAAGTGCAGCAATGCTGTCAACTGCTAAACCGTGGCTCTGACCCCACACAATGCCCCCCCCCCAATACACACACATGAAAACCTTTTTCATTCATAAAGAAGAAGTTAAATTGTTTTCAGAAAAAAATCTCACTAAAGACAGTCATAAAAAACCAAAGGAAGTCATGTATATTGGGATCATAAGAAGTCATGTATGTTGAGATCATAAGAAGTCATGTATGTTGAGATCATAAGAAGTCAAGTATGTTGAGAAAGCACAATGAGAGGTCATTTGTGGTTCCTAGGTTTTCTGTAGATACATAAAGTCACATATATACATGCACATGCATACAGCATGCACATATATGGTATGAAAGCGGAAGTTACGTTGTGGTAAAAGGAACCCATAGGAAGGGAGGGAAAGAGGAAAGAGAAGGAGGGAGAATGTGGGGTAGAACGCGTGTAACAAGCAATACACGAGAGCTTGAAAAAATTAATAATATAATAACACTTTTCGTAATGTTTCGAGTAAGTTTTTGATTTTGTGGGCCACAGTCACAGCTATCTTGGGATTCATGCAGCCCATGGGCCCTACGTTGGACACATCTACCGACCCTGTACCCTGCAGTATCTTCTGTGAGAGGGTTTCACAACTGCACAGATGTGCCTGGATTGGCGCCTGGCTCTACACACTTTGTTGTGTGAAAAGTGACCCCCGCATACACAACATCTGTCTCTCGAGCTTGAAGGGGACACCACAGGCCACACTTCATAGGCTGCTGGGGTTCCTTGTGCTGCAGGCAACAGGCGATACCTCAGGGAAACAGGACTCGCCTATAGCCATTTCTCAATTCCATGTGTTAAATGATGTTTCCAAGAAAAAAGTCTCCCTCTCCTTAAACACTCTCCAAGGCTGATAATTTGTTAGAATGTCAATGTTTTGTCAATAGCTGGAAGTCACAGGTCTACAGCCCAATTATTTGGGGTCTATCTCAGCCCCTAAATAGCATTTACTGTCTACTTTTGTGTCTAGCATCTTGGGATGGTTACGTAAGTCCTCCAAAATGTACAAACATACCCCTGATTTCCACCAACCATCCAAAGCTAAATGCTTTGTCAGACACCATCTGAGGTCTGGAACAGTGACTTCCCGGCTCTGCCATAACATGCTCAAGGTTCCCACCAATGTACTTAAAAACTGTCCTAATTTATGATTTTCTTTGCTCTGTTACTAGGAAAATCCCACAAACTGTTACCACACTGGAATATGGAATTTGGGGTAACCCAAACCCGTGCTCCTGGGCCATGCTTATATTTTTATAGTCTGCTCCAGAACAAAACTATCTCCCTTGTAGGTGACAGCTGTCTGTATCTGTTGTTATTTTGTATCAACCCATGTGACCAGAAAACAGTAACAGCACCTGGTACCCATCCTCTATAACTGATAGATGCTGTTGCCATGGCTGCCCCCTCACTGGGGTGTTCTCGGGCTCTTCATCATCTGCAGTTATTAATTTGTGTATTTTTTTCTTCCCTGGCTCTTCCTATGCCCCCCCCCCCCAGTTCTACAGAAGCCTCAGGCCCAGCTCTTGAATTGCTAGGACCAAAACCTAACTTTCCTCATTGTGGTGGTTTGAAAAGGAAAGCCGCCCATAGACTCATGTGTGAATGCTTGGCCCATACGGAGTAGCATTATTAGGAAGTGTGTCCTTGTTGGGGTAGACGAGGCCTTGTTGGAGGAAGTGTGTCACTGTGGAGGTGGGCTTTGAGATCTCATATGCTCAAGCCACGCCCAGTGTGTCACAGTTTGCTTCTGCTGCCTGTGGGTCAAGATATAGAACTCCCAGCTCCTTCTCCAGCACCAGGCCTGCCTGCACGCCACTATGTCTCACTATGATGATAACGGACTACCTACCCTCTGAAATTGTAAACCAGCCTCAATTGTTTATTTTTTATTTAGAAGAGTTGCTGGGATTATGGTGTCTTTTCACAGCCATAGAAACCTTAACACTCACCTTGGCCAACCATGAGCAATGATCAAACATGTCAGAGCTGCACCTGGCACATATTTACTCTGATCCCAGCAAAGACCAGATAACTTTAAAATAGAATCCTCCATGGTGCATGTACTTTACAGCACTGTCTACATCTTTAGAGACCAGGAGAATGACCCAGTTTTAAAGTCTTTTTGTTTTTCTTGATGTTTATATTTTTTTTAATTGTGAAATTAAGATTTATGTGTATAAATATTTGCCATGCATGTGTGGATGCACATGGAGTCCAGAATAAAGCACCAGATCTCCTAGAGCTGAAGTTAGAGTTATGAGCCACCCAATGTAGGTTCCGGGAATTGAACTCAGGTCCTTCACAAGAGCAGCAATCCACCAGTGAGGGGCTGAATGTGGCTCAGTGGTAGCGCCTCTGCCTAGAATCCCCCAGTGAGGGGCTGGGGTGTGGCTCAGTGGTAGAGTACCTGCCTAGCCATGTTCTCTTAGCAGGGCAAGAGTCCCCTGGAGTCTGGCGGCACTTACACACCACACACACACACACACACACACACACACACACACACACACACACACCACACCACACCCCAATACACACAAAAATAAAACTTTAAAAATTCCTGTAAAAACTCAAGAAAAGGCCCATATTAGTGCTGAGCAGGTGGGGTCTCTTTATGCATTAATCCATAGAGGATACAGCATGACTGTCATGAACAAAAACATCTACACTGGACCAGGCATAGGCTGTCATCTATAGATGATTTCAGTATGGAGGAGGTGAGCACAGGTTATCTGTAGACAGGACACCATTTATCTCAGGACTTGACCCTGGGCAGATTAGGGTATCCTGGGCAGGTTAGGGTATCCCTAGGGATCCTAGAACAATACTTGTAGATGTCTAGCACAGTAGGGCCCTCCCTCTCATGGAAGGGGATTTTGGCTGCAGGGTTGCCCTGAATCCCTGGCCCCTGTGTTTCTGAAACAGAAAGAATATCTACCTAGGACAGTCACCGTGTAGACTCAGTAGATAATGTATGGAAACCACAAGGCACAATGTCATTTGTCCCTAACTGCAGGAAATCTGGGTTATTATTTTCTACCTCCAATCCACTTTCTGCACTGAGCTATTACCGAGAGAAAACTCCTCAGCCTCGGGCTTCTGTTTATACCTTCCTATTATTTTTTCTCCTATAAATGTGGCATCATTAATAGGCCCTGCACCCTGGTGCACTGAACATAAAAATTAACACCCGCTCCTCACCCTGACACGCCAAAAGGACTCATTCGCTGGACCACGGCGATCTTTTCCTGGCTTATCCTCGGTGAAAGAGGCAGCTGCGGAATAGTTCTTGCGTTTTTAGAGAATAATGATGGATGGTGTTCAGAGCTAAGAGCGTTTCCGAGGATGAGGCTTCTTATGTAATTATGGCTGCAACCGGATCAGAAGCATTAGCGGGCAGGATTTCAGCGAGCTGAGGTCAGGAGGCTGCCGTGTGTGTTTGCAAAGAATGGGTGCGCTCACTCGAGAGGAGGGAGAGAATGTGGCCTGAGAGAAGCCCTGTTTTTAAGGTTATGGGTGAATTATGATAATACAGACATTGAAAAGAACAAGGGCAAGCATGAGGGACATCGATCTGAACGGAGGATTAAAATGTGCAAGGAGAGGCCTGTGCCGGTTTCTAAACGAACTGGAAGGTGGAGATCGCATGCATAGAAAAGTAGCTGGGGAAATACAGAAAGCGGAGAGGGTATGATGATACATTTGTGGGCTACAAGCCTCGCGGGGGTCCCCACTCCTTGATGTCTGACCACGAGAGCTGAAACAGCTGTCTGGGGCTTTGTTTTGACATTCAAGGCAGCTGAGAACCTTTTATGAGCTGTACTGATGGCCAACAACCAAAGGCATCAGGTTCCCTTACATTGCCTGGGGAACGTAAAGCAAAGCCATCAGCAGGACATAGTGCTGGAAGCTATGAGCCCCCTCAAACATACCAGAAAAGCCAGAAGCAGTTTAAGGGTCCTGGGAAGCCCCAAGTTTAGCCCATGGTGTGTAGCTGTGGGCTTACAGCTTATCTACTTGAGGCCCCGGAAATGCTACAGCAGGGTTCTCAAAAAATATTCAAGGTTAGTGTTAGGTCCAGGCTGAATGGGGGAGAGGGGTGGGGGCGGTAATTGGGGGTCGAAAAGGGAGAAAGGAGTATAATACAAAGTGTCTGGGCCTGGCTTCTGCACAGTTCTGAAGAGCGCATGTGTGAAGCATAGCTTAACAGTATTCAAGGGTGTGTGGAGCTGTCTGCCAAGTTGGGGTGGGTGGCTATACCTAGGTAGTTTCACACAACTCCCAAAGGAGGCTTCCAACCGCTCAGAGCTCTCCATGGTAAAATATTTACCACGCAAATAAGCAAGTGTTTTCTCCCTCCAGGCACCTGGCGCTGTTTCATGCTGTTAATCTCTTTGGGAAATGCAAGAACATGTTTTCATATAGACTGGGAGGGAAGGATGTGAGCTGCCGAAGAGTCCACATGCTTAGATATCCACCCTGGCAGCCTGAGTGGGAATGTCCGTTTGAGAGAAGTGGGGCAAACAGATTATTTCCCTTCCACCCCAGCAACAACCTGGATCTTTAGGAACCCATTTGTCTTTCTTTCCTAAGGCATCCGTGGTCTGGTGTGCTGGTTGTAATGATACCCAGGTGACGGGTCACCCAGACAGCATCTGCTATCACCAGATGCCATTTACCACCAAAGATGCTCAAAGACCACACTGCCTGCTTTACAGTTACTGCCACCTTAGTGTTTGTGTGTGATGGTTAATCTTGTCTCTGAATGGAGGCATTAGGGGTTTCCCAGGAAGAATTAACTAAGGGAGAGGGAATCCTCCTCCAGAGTGGGCGGTACCTTGCTCGCCTGCCTTTGGTCCTTGCTGGTAAGTGCATCTGTTGCTGTTACCCTTCACTGACACTGGAATCCAGTTTCTTTAGACTTCTAACATGCGCTGAGGACCAATGGCTCTCCAGGAATCCCTCAGGCCCTAGGCACCAGATTGGAATTTCTGAGGTATCCAGACACACGGACTGGCCAGCTACCCTGTTCTCAGCATCTCCAGCATGCAGATGGTCATTGCTGGGTTTCCCAGCCTGTCTCTAATAAATTCCCTTATAATATATACTTATATTAGTTTTGTTCTTTTATAGAATACTGACTAGTACAGTATTCTATAAATGCTTGAAGTTTATAAGTATCACCCACTTCTTCCCTATGTGTTTGAGATCTTCAGTGATGGCCCCACCATGACTTCAAATTAAATTCAAAGGTCCCCGTTGATAAAACAATGCAGCAGTTAAGAGCACTTTCTGTGCTAGCATGAGGACATGAGTTCAAATCTTCAGTACACACTTAAAAAGTCAAGTGTGGCTGTACTATATAGCCCCAGAACTGTGGGAGACAGATAAAGGAGGGTCACTAGAGCTTTTGAGCCCGCAGCAGCCTAGCTCCAGCTTCACAGAGAGACCCTGTCTCACAGGAATAAAGCAAAGAGTGACAAAGCAGGATACCCAGGTTCCCCTTTGAACTCTGTGTGTGCACAGGTGCCCATTCCTGGATACCTGTGGACACACACACAGACACACACACATTCACACACACACCACACAAACACACACACCGCACACACATGCACACACATACCACACACACACAAACACACACCACACAAACACACACACCACACAAACACACACCACACACATGCACACAAAAACACACACCACACACACAAACACACACATGCACACACAAACACATACACACCACACAAACACACACACCACACACACATGCACACACAAACACACACACCATACACATGCACACACCACACATACACATTCACACACAAACACACACCACACAAACACACACACCACACAAACACACACACCAAGGTGATAGAGAACAGGGGAATGCAGTGCGCCATTAGTATACACAAAGTCAATTTCTGGCCTGGCCCGGCCCAGCCTATGTAATACAGGGTCCCGCAAGCTAGCCCCAGGATCAAAGGCTCTCCAGCCAGAAAGGACAGGCTAGCCAATGGGCTAGGACCTGAGCACTGAATGTGCCAGATACCTGGGAGTCCAAGAGACTTTTCATTTTAATAAATGTATTTAGTTAGTATACGATAGGCTGAGGTTTGAGTCCACCATCCACTCTGCTTTCTGCCTTACTATAATGTAGACCCTAAGACACCGGAAGTAGTACCAGTAGGACTCTGAGAGTTGAGCTGTGCAAACTATAGATTACAGCCGCCTCCTTTGCTGCATAAACAAATCTGCTTAAACGCATAGCCTTGGAAATATGTGTTTCTTTTTATTTTTTTACAGACATGGTCGTATATGTGAAACCTATGAGTCTAGGCTAGCCTTATAGGTCTTATAAATGAGACCTAGGTCCCAGGCTAGCCTTGAACTCACCAACTGACTGACGATAACATTAAACTTACTCTCATAATCTCCTGCCTCCACATTCTGAGTATTATAGAGGTGTGACACATCCCCAATTTATCCAGGGTTTCACAGTGGCAAGGACTTCGCCAACTGACTACACTCCCAACCCTGTAGAGCTTCCTTTGCGCACAATGTCTAAAGATGAGAATGGCTGGGTAGAGGTGACCTTGCTCATCTTTCCCATGTGTGTCTCTCTAGAGGCTGCACCGGCGACACTCCCAACAAGGACATGTGAGGGGTGTTGGCCTTACACCCCTTCCTTTTGTTCAGTGATCATGAGTTCTCATGGTTCTAGGTCTGATGGATGTGACCTGGCATGTTACTGCTGCCTAAATCTTGCATCGCAGTGCTTCTGTGATCTGTAAAACAAATGCTCCAAGACATTTTGAAGAGTAAATGCCAAAGATTTAGAAGGGAGCTGACAGTCCCATCTGGAAAGATGTCCTCTGTGAGTGCAGAGGAGGTGCCTGCCAGCTAGAGACACATGGAGAGCAGGTGGCCAGCTTGCAGGGGAGTGTGCTGCAGGCTGACAGTCCTCAGTGAGAGACTAGAAGGTGGGATCCACAGGTGGATTCTTTCTTTAGTCAACCATGACCAGGTGAAGTCACTTATGGGCTAAGGCATCAATGTATTACCCAGATCTTGATTGGTGGGTCTGCTGCCATCTTGTTTAGTTACTTATTTTGATTATAGTGTGTGTGTACTCGTGAGCATGTGCACGTGGAGGCCAGGGGTCAGCCTCAATGCCATTCTGAAAGTTGCTGCCCACCTGGTTTCTAGAGCTCACTGAATAGGTGAGGCTGGCTGGACCATGAGCCATACCATCCTCCTGTCCCTCCCTTTGTCTGCAGAATGAGGATTACAAGCATGTGCCACCAAGCCTGGCTTTTTTACGTGAGTTTTGGGGAATACAGAACTAAACTACCTTCAGCATCTATAAAAGTCTTCTGTGCTCTCTCTTGTATGTCCCCCCAGCCCCCTTGTGTGACCTCTGCAGAGTCCCCACCAGCAAGGCCCTCCCCAATAGCCCATCATCCCCAGAAACTGCATACATCTCTTTCCCTTAAACACCCGCCTTTGATACTGAAAATGCCATCAATTCTTTTGGGATAGAGAAAGCTGCAAACTTGTTAGACCCAGATTAATGTCCACATGGTTTACTAGGCTGGTTTTAAAATCACATCGCTTACTTTCTCAGGGTCTAACATTTTACTGGTTATAGAAGCATCATGAGCTTAGAGAGAGTGAACCTTTAGTCTTTGTAAACTATACAGTCTGGGGCATTCAGCTATAGCAGCGGCAAGCTGTATCTTACAGGAGAAGCTCAGGTAAGATCCTGGCCCTGTGTTTGCATGGGAGACACTGGTTATCAGTGCAAAGCCATAGCATCCATCCGTGTACCAGGCCATATGTATAAGAAAATGCAGTTTAAGAATAATGACATATGCAGAAGGAGGACCAGGGAGTTGGCAGTGACTGGGGCTGGAGTGAGGAGGCCATTAGCATTGGCATTGAGAGCCGTAGGCTTAGGTTATGGTGGGACTCAAGGAACCTGCTTCTTCTCAAAAACCAGTGTACAGACTTCTTGTGCTCTAGGTGACTGACCAGAATTCTATTATTCTTCATATACCAAAATGCTGCCTATTTTGCTGTGGCCTTCTGGGAACAACTCCTGGGGAATCATTTATCCAGCTCTGTTTGCTTCATAATGATCTGTTGCCTGCTGCCATGCTGAACATAGACTCCTCCTAAAGCATGGTTTGCCTCTGCAGTGGCCATCTGCTCTTAGGCTATTTCCCTAGCCCTGGCCTAAGCCCATGGTGTTGGCTCCAGATGTGCTTGCTTCCTTTTTACCCAGCACTCATTCCAACAGGGCTTCTACAGCCACCATGATTGTGGCTGCAGGCACCTGCAACCTCAACGCCACCAGGTTCAGAAGATCTGTGCTCCCAGAAATACTGGTAGATTCAGGATCCTTCAATCGAAGGTCAAGGAGCAGCCTTGAGTGGATGACACAGTGTCACCCAAGCCAATTCTAAAGAGGTAAGTGTTCCACAAAAACATGCCTTTTGAGCTGCTAGAGATGCATGCGTGTGTGTGTATGTATGCATGTACATGCATGTAAGTAGATATTTGTGGTGCATGCAGGGTGCTAATGGCAACCTTAGGTATGGTTCCTTAGGCACCATCACCCTTGTATTTTTGAGACAAGTGCCATTCACCGTTTGGGATGGTGTCTCTCACTGTCCTAGGACCTCAGTGTTTGGTGAGGCTGCTTGACTAGTGAGCACCAGTCTCCACCTTTACAATGCTGGGATTATAGGCATGTGCTACCGTGCCTGAGTTCTTTTCTATACGACTTTTAGGACATCCAGTTTGGGTTCTTAGGCTTGCATAGTGAACTTTACTGACTGAGACACCTCTCTAGTCCTCAACCTCCTTAAAACTTTTTGTTGAGATTTATTTTTGTTTTACATATATGGGTGACTTGCCTGCATGTATAATTATGTACCATATGTGTTCCTGGTGCCCATGGATACCAGAAGAGGTGGGTGTCAGATACTCTGGGATTGGAGTTATAGACAGTTGTGAACTGTCACATGGATGCTGGGACTCAACTCTGGGTCCTCTGAAAGAGCAGCCAGTGCTCTTAATTGCTGAGCCATAGTTAAAGCCCCTTTGTCTCTTTTAATAAAAGGGAAACACTTTCTTCAAATCAAGTCTAAGACTGCAAACCCAAACAAAGCAGGAAAAGACAGTGGTTTTTGTTACCTGCTCATCATTTCAGATAAATTATTCCCCTGGAAATCTGAAAATCACCCATGAAAGTCTCCCGTGAATGGGGACCAGGTGATGTCACTGGTGACTTGGGTCTGCAGCCATACTCTGTGCTGTAGTCTGGGGCCCTTCCCCTTGAAATGCCTTGTTTTTCTTACACCACATTCTCCAGCGCACAGCAGAGCACTTGCCCATGGTCCCCACCTGGCCCAACTCTGGATCTGTCTGTACCCTCAGGCAGAGCCACCAGATGTCCTTCCCTGCTTCCAGGGCAGTGTAAGTCACTCCCCCCCCCACAGCCCTCAGCAGCACTTCACCCACCCCAACCTCCATCCAGAAGGAGTGGCTTACAGGACAGTTAGTGACTTGGGATGGTATCAGTCATAGGCAGTGTGGGAGGTCTCCCGCTAGGCAATAGTAACAAACATGGAGTCTTTAATATGGCTTAGTAAGAGCACAGATAGATTAATAAAGGTATTGATGATGTTTCAAAACACAATTTGCTAGTTTTCCAACAATCTTATCAGAGCTGTATCTCTGAATGTGGAGTTGAAGACCCGAAGTTCGCATGTCATCCCAAGGGCCTCACCCATGGGTTAGCGCAGGCTTCATGATAGGAGACAGTTGCTTTCAGAAGCCTGGTCAGCAGTGACTATGAAAAACTAGCCTGCCATTTCCCAAACATTCGTCATCGGCACAGCCTGGAGTGGAAGGAGGTCGATTACAAATGGGCTTGCCGTGGACCACAAACAGATGGAGGAAATTCTGGGTTAATAAAATGTAAATTTCATTCCATGAGAAACCCTCAGTGCCCTGTGCAGGAACAAAAGAGGTCTGTGATGCTGTGTGTCCAGGAGATACTGCTGTTGGTATGATTTGTGTCCACCTGTCTAATAAAAACAGGAGAGGGCAAATCTCCCTGCCCCCACCTCAATGTTCCTTACCCAGAATCACACCATTGGGCTCCTCTGGGGGCTGCCACACGATCCGCACTGCAGTTAGCCTCACTTCAGGAAACACCAGCCGCACGGGGGGCCCTGGGACTGAAGGAAAGCATAGTGAGCAGGAGTCAGCGGTCCGTGGTCAGCCTCATGCTCCATGACCAATATGATTCCCCTTGTAGTGGTCCCATGGTTTCATTTTTAAATTTATGTTTTAAAAAATGTATTTACCCTTTTAAAACAATTTATTTATGTGTATGTGTGTATGATACACGCTGCATGTGTGAAGCCATGGAGGCCAGAAGAAGGCGTCAGATCTGCCTTATGAGCTGCCCAATATGGGTGCTGGGCACTGAACGCCAGAAGAAGAACAGGCAATCTTAATGGAAGAGCCATCTCTCCAGCACCTTATTTTTTATTTTACATCTGACTTTGTCCGTGGGTTTTAGGGATTTGAACTCAGGACCTCATGTTTATCCAGCAGGCACTTGGGCAACTCTGTCACCTTCCCAGCCTGTGTTTTCAGTGAAGGCCTTCTGGACCCTCAATGGCTCGTTGTGACTCCCTAATGATTCTCAAAAACTCACTTTGTTTTGAATCCTGACCATCTGGTTTAGAAAACCATGCTTAGAAACTACGCTTGCATGACTGGAGAGGACAGCTCACGGCGATGCTAGCCTGAGGGTCACTGGTGACTTTGAAGTATTTCATTCATCCAAGTTCACATTCCTTCACCGGGTTTGTCATTTGTAGAGCAGGTTATTGGCAAAGTTACTGGTGATAGCCAACTTGACTGGATCTTCAATCACCTGGGAGACATACCTCTGGCCATGGCTGTGGGAATGGGGGGGGGGGTGACCTCATCCCATGGGATGTATAAAAAGGAGAGAGTAAGCTGAGTACCAGCATCCATCTCTCTTGCCTTCAGACTATGGCTGCCATGTGACCAGCTGCCTCAGGCTCCTGCCACCACAACTTTCCTGCCATGACACTCTGTGTACCCTTGAGCTGCGAGCAGAGTATGCCTTCCCTCCTAAAGCTGCCTTTGTTAGGCATTTGGATATAGCCACACAGAAGTAACCAATACAAGGTTATCCCTTAGCTCCCCCAACTACCAAGGAAGCATAATGATAATCAATCTGGCCTATGCCTGCCTCACCTCACCTGCCCTGTCTTAGAAACTTCAGATCTGATGCTCATAGATCTGTATAATAATTCTTCTGAGTGGTTCAGTGCACCAATAATTTAAAATGCAGTTATGTCTTGTGGAACGATTGAATAATAGGGTCTCAGCCCTCATAAAACATATTTGCTTAAATGGATAGGTAAGTTAGTGTGTGGCCAGTGTGTGAGTGTCTCGCTGGACTTAATCATGGATTGATTCCCATGAAACTGCAAGGAACGATCGATGCAGAAACAGAATGTGGGGAACGTCCATTCTGGGCGGGTGAGCTTGGACCTGGGTAATGATACCTATACATGGGCGAAATAAATGTCCAAAGGAGGCCACAGGCTTGAATGTCAGGACTAATTTATAATACCGGTGTGACATAGCAATGACCTTCTGTGCTATCCCCGAGGTTCAACAGATTGTGTCAAAATGAAGACATGTTTATATAAATGAACAGCAATAAAATAGAAAAACATTGCTTAACTACATGTGTCCTTTAGAAAGAATAATGGTAACGGACATTGAGGGACAGTTTTTTAAAGCCTCTACTTTCTTTTTGTAGGACTAAGCTGAAGTGTGCACATGTGGATGATGGGTGCAATTTGCAAAGTATCTATTTCCCCTGTACTTCCCTTTTACTCCAGCCCCTTGCCTTGGAGACAGCTGAAGGATAACTCCACAGAAGCAATGATGGTTGTGACTGTCAATGTGACAGTCTCTAGAATCACCATGGAAGCAGACCTCTGGACATATCTGTGACAGATTTTCTAGATTAGGTTAATAGAGGTGGGAAGACTGATCGAGAGTGTGACTGATAGCATCCCATGGGCTGGGGTCCTGGACCCAGTGAAAAGTAGCGAGAGAGCTGTACCTCAGCATCCATCTCTCTGTTTCCTGACTGTGATTGCAATGTGAGCAGCCGCTTCACGCTCCTGCCTCCACGCCTTTCCACCATGATGGCCTGTACCTGTTTACTGTGAGCCCAAATCCATCCCCGCTTCCATAAAGCTACTTCTCAGACATTTGGTCATAGCAATGAGAGAAATAATACAGGACCAGGGCCAGATCTACATGCTGTGGGAAGAAGGGGGTCAGGGCTCTTTTAATGGAGCAAGTAGAATTGTGGCTCATTATCCATTCCAAGAGGATGCTTAAACAATCCTATTGTTCTTTCTGTCTTGTCAGACACTTCTATCCCAAGGTGGGTGTTTGGGCAGAACAGTATTTTCCCCCTGACATATTCATTATGGCCTGTTTAATAACAAATGTGTGAAGGAGCTAACCTTTAAATGTTTGACATCTGCAAAGTGGAAAAACATATTACTTATGATTTAGACTTCCATAAAAACAAAGCCAGCAAGATGTGCTTGTTATTCAAATCTGGAAGCACCAGAGCCTGGGGACCCCTGGGTGCTGTCAAACATGCTGTTCTCTGTGCAGAAATGTGCAATTAGCAATCTGAATGCAAGTGGTGGGACCCACCATCCCCACGAGAATGGGCACACGGACAGTGAGGAGTTTTATCTACATCTGTAGAGCTGCTCCTGAGTGGATGGGCTCAGGTTTCATAACCTAGCCCGCACTCACTAGCTCTTGTCCACAAATAGTTAGAACTAAGATTCTGCATAGTCCATAATCAGGCTATAAAAACCCTCTCTGGGCTCAATTTGGCCACATAAAATTCCCAGTGAATAAAAAACAATTTTGTTTTGTTTCTCTCAACTAAAAAAAAAAAAAAAAAAAAAAAAAAAAAAAAAAAAAAAAAAAAAAAAAAAAAAAAAAAAAAAAGTGGTTGAAAATTTACCCTAAAAACAATCGTAATCCAAATCATTTGGATTGGAAAACTGAGGCAGCAGGCAGCAGGGCCAAGCGTGAACTTACTGTCATCTTTGGTACGCTCCAGGATGAGGGGCAAGCTAGGGACCCCATTCCCAATACGTGTGAATGCCAGCACCTGGAGCTCATACACCACAAACTTGCGCAGGCCAGCCAGCAGTGCAGACTGTGTGTGGTTCCCTCGTACCACGTGACTTCTGGGCTCTGGATCCAGGTCTTTGGCACGGAAGAGAATCTGAAGCATCAACATACACACATGCAGATGGTTACAGCTAAGTGCATGCTTGGAAGGAGACTCCCTGTGCATAGGGTACCAACTCAGGCAATGACTGGTAACGACCACCCAACCTTGGTTTCTCCACATGGGCAGCGGTATTGAGGGAGTTTTGGATCTCATTTCTAGCCATTGGCATCAAGGGGGAAGGTGGCCAGGAGGCAACTACACTTCACAAGAGTGTATGGAGTCACACAGCTCTGCCTACAGCTCGGTGATTTGGCTGCCTGAGCACGATTTGGCACAATCTGAAGCTCTTAAATATAGCCATGGCAAATGTTCCCACTGAAGCATGGCCTTGGTCTTGGGCGCAGGCCTCTTGCTTTCTATAAATGGAGTTTATGACTCCATGAAGTCCCCTGATTCCAAAAAATGGGGTTCCTGCCCCAGAAGAATTGCCCTTCCTCATGCGAACCTGAGGCTTGCCCCTAGGTCACAGGGATGAACTGAGATGTGCTTCTCCAGGGCCTCCTCCTCCTCTCCTGGGTCCTTCCTCTAATTAGCCCCCTCTGAACTGTTCTCCTAGGTAAAAGAGAGGGTCAGCCAGGTGGTGGCACAGGCCTTTAATCCCTGCACTTGGGAGGCAGGGGCAGCCAGATCTCTGTGAGTTTGAGGCCAGCTTGGTCTATAAAGTGAGAGCCAGGGCCATACAGAGAAACCCTGTCATAGACTGGCAGGCAGAGAGAGAGAGAGAGAGAGAGAGAGAGAGAGAGAGAGAGAGAGAGAGAGAGAGAGAGAGAGAGAGAGAGAGAGAGAGAGCGCAGGGAGACATATTTGAAATCAGTAGAGGAAGCAGGAGGTGTGGCATGGAGCTTTATCCACTGAATGACCCGAAAAAGGACTGCCATGTAACACGTGACTAGCTGGCGTGTCTATTGTATACTCTGGATTGCCATGTTCCCTGAGAGTGCCATATAGCACAGATCCTGAGGGAGTCATTAGAATACTTATGGAGAGGGAATGCATATGGGCACAGGTCAGAGGAAAGCAGCTGGGATTTGATGACAGAATGGCCACCAGGCATGGTGGGGAGGTATCTAATCCCTGTAATTTGCAAGATGAGGCAGGAAGACTGCTGAGTTCAAGGTCAGCTGGTGCTGTAGTGAGTTCCAGACCAGCCTGAGCTATAGTGTGAGATGCTGTCTGATAATAAATAGGTGCTCTTACTCCTCCAAAAGCAGAAAAAAATAGTCATAAAAACCCAATTACTGAAAGACAAGAAAGTGGAGAATGCTCAAAATCCATTAAGGGTATGTGGAAGGCATTTCTTCTTGTTGTACTAGAGATTCCATTTAGGGACACATGATGCTACACAAGCAATTGGTCAGAAAGCCAAACCCCAGCCCCTCACTAGGTGATTCTAGGCAGGGGCTCTACCACTGAGCCACACCCCAGCCCCTCACTGGGGGATTCTAGGCAGGGGCTCTACCACTGAGCCACACCCCAGCCCCTCACTGGGGGATTCTAGGCAGGGGCTCTACCACTGAGCCACACCCCAGCCCCTCACTGGGGGATTCTAGGCAGGGGCTCTACCACTGAGCCACACCCCAGCCCCTCACTGGGGGATTCTAGGCAGGGGCTCTACCACTGAGCCACACCCCAGCCCCTCACTGGGGGATTCTAGGCAGGGGCTCTACCACTGAGCCACACCCCAGCCCCTCACTGGGGGATTCTAGGCAGGGGCTCTACCACTGAGCCACACCCCAGCCCCTCACTGGGGGATTCTAGGCAGGGGCTCTACCACTGAGCCACACCCCAGCCCCTCACTGGGGGATTCTAGGCAGGGGCTCTACCACTGAGCCACACCCCAGCCCCTCACTGGGGGATTCTAGGCAGGGGCTCTACCACTGAGCCACACCCCAGCCCCTCACCGGGGGATTCTAGACAGGTGCTCTAACACTGAGCCACACCCCAGCCCCTCACTGGGGGATTCTAGGCAGGGGCTCTCCTGCTTTAGTCTAGTGATTGTCCCATGAGAGCATCATCACATTAATGAGCAGATCCAGAGAAGCCCATTGTGGTGCATGGGAGAGTCAGGCTGGAGACAGAGGTAGGTAGTTGTATTGGCCACTTTTGAGAGAGGAGAGAGAAACAGGCAGTTTTGAAGAGTTTAGGTAGAAGCTTGGAAGATGGGACCAGGAGAAGCTAGTCCAACTCTAACAGAGGACGACCCTGTCTAGGGTCACCCGAAATCAGTACTTTTAAAAAGCAGAGATCATTTCCCAGAACCCCCTAATTTCTCATGGCAACTCTAGGAAGTGACCACTGTGGTCATTCTCAGTTGACAGTAGTTGACAGAAGTTGCATCCATTCATGGTCCAAGGGTCCAGGGTATCTCAGCAGAACAGGCCGAGCCAGGGCCTGACTTGCTGGGCAGGGTCTCACTTGCATTCACTTCTTGATCAATGCATCCAGACCTGAAGGCAGAGCAGAGTCACCATCAAAACATACCTTGTAGCCCAGGATGAGCCCATTCTGATCCTGCTCAGGGACTGAAGCCCACGTCAGTAGGATCTGGGTGGAGCTCACAGCCTCTGCAGACACATTTTCAGGAGCAGCTGAAGGTACTGTAAAAGAACATGTCACAGGATTGGCACCAGCATCTCCAGCCTTTATGAAGAGGGGCATTTACACACACATACAGACAGACACACAGACATGCACAGACAGGCATATACAGAGAGAAACACACAGACACACGCAAAGACACACAAAGAGAGAGACACACAGACACATGCACAGACACACACACAGAGAAATACACAGATACAAACAGACACAGACACACACAAAGACACACAGACCCACACACACACACTCAGGCTGTCTTTGAAATAGCAGTGGTTCTGAGCATTCTATGTGGATCAGATAAACCTGCAGGTGCACAGCACATATGTAAATCTCTTAAATATGAGCAACAAATTCCGTAAATCCTGGGTATTTAGAACTCAATTCTATCTAAGCCCGGCCAGCAAGAAAATGCTCTCCGTCTGTTTTGGGTAATAACTTAAAGAGCTGCGGGCTTTTACTTCAAATAGGAGTTCCTCAGTTTCAGATGGATACTAACTTGCTGAGACTGGTAAAAATGAAGGTCCATGAGGGTTGGACAGAGGAGGTGGATGATGGACAGAGGGCCAGACTCTGGGGATGATGTTTATTGTCTATGGGTGAGGGACAGGAGAGGATCTTGCCTCATAACTGTGTCTCAGATTCTAATTGAATTTAATCCCTCCCCATCAGCAGAGGCAGGCATTATTTACTCCTTTTCGAAGATAAACAAAGAAATAAGGTGGATCTGTTTGCTTATCTTTTCTCAAGGTTCAGTTCTGGGGATGGAACCAGGGCCTCACACATGCTCAGCAAGCACTCTGCTGTTGGGCTATAGGCCTGGGCTGGAAATCTAAGGCTGAGGAAAGCTGTATTTCATGCTAGTTATTGTGGTGTGTGTGTGTGTGTGTGTGTGTGTGTGTGTGTGTGTGTGTGTGTGTGTGTGTGTGTGTAAGAGAGTGTGTGTGAGTGTATGTGTGTATGTGAGTGTGTGTGTGTGTGAGAGTGTGTGTTGCGAGTGTGTGTGTGTGTATATGTGTGTGCACCGAGAGACCAGAGGTTAACCTTGGTTTTTGTTCCTTAGTCATAATCCACTTTATATTTTTGAAACAAGGTCTGTTAATGGAGGAGGGCTTAGGTCAGCTGGCCAGTGAGCTAATGAGCCACCTCCCCAACTCTGGTTTTACAGGCACCAGTTACAACATCTAGCCTTTGACATGGGTGTGGGGCTCTAGCTCACATCCTGCTTCTGTCACTTTACTGACTGCGCCACCATCCCAGCCTCATTATTTATCTGTTTATGAGCTGGGAATTGCTATATATCTCAGTTTGACCTGCAACTCACTATGTAGCCGAGGCTGGCCTTAAACCATCTTTCCATGCCTCTACCTCCCATTCCATTTACAGGATTGGATTGCCTAAGAGGCAGTCCTTGTAGATGTAAGGCAATTCTCCTATGGTTAGGCAATGTTGCCTCATTTAGTTTTCTTCGGTGGCACTGACTGTCTTAATGAGTGTTCCAGGATCAGATACAATGTATATGAACAGCAATGAACTTTACAGACAAGTTGTGTATTTTTTTTTCTATTCTATCAGTCCTATCTAATCAGTGGTCCATGGGCTACGTGTGTCCCAAGATAGCTATAGTGTAGCCCAACACATTTGTAGATGACAATATATCCAATGCCAAGATGTTGGACACTGTTATATGAACCGCTGTTGCTTCAGGAATTGGCATATGGACCCATTTGCATGTCAAAGCCTGCCCACAAAGGAAAGGTTGGAGAAGGCTGCATGTGTGCGCCCTTGACCCATGTTCCACGGGAGCCCAGTAAACTCACAGGCTTCCCGAGCTGGGAAGAATCATCACTTTGCTACATGAATGGTGCTCTGTCTGGAGTGACAGCGTTTGTTCATGTCTCCCTAAAAGAGTCATCGATGACTTGACTCAGTTCTCAGAAGGAGAGGACTTGTCTGTTCCAGAAACCTTGCAGACACATCTCTCTGTGCTCCACCTGCAGGGGCTCCCTGGAGACCTCAAATGCGACTGTGTATAGCCTTGTCTGGAAAATGGCTTACATAGATGCTTACTTTATTTTAATTTTAAAAAGCAATAAAGCAGTACCTTGGATCACTAGGAATGAAGAAGTTCCTATTGTTATAAGCATGGAAACATGCCTTTTATCAGACCCCATTTTCTGATTTGATTTAAAATAAGACTGCAAATCCCAAACATACTGTATGCCTGCAACATTTGTGCTGTTTCTGAAAACTTCTGTGTCTATAAAGAGAGAGCAAGAGAGAAGCCATCGTCATAGCAACCCAATTGGTCCACCTCTTGGACCCCTAACCTGTTTCCTGCAAGGCCAATTTTGACAGCTCTAAGTGCCTACTTCTCACTACAGACTCACAGACCACTGTTGATTTTCTGAGATGTGGTAATTCGAGCATTCACTCACAGGAGGCTAGGCTGCATCCCCAAAGAGCTGGGCAACCTGGTGACTTAGCACTGAGCTGCGAACCTCCTAGTTACCCACTGAATAGGGCTGTTAAGAACAGGAAATGACATATTGCTAACCTGAAATTTCAGCTGAGTCAAATTCCCCCTGGGACAAAGTGCACCTTTTTTTTTTTTTTTTTTCCCCCCCCTAGATGTGAAGAATTGTACCTGTCATCTGTTCTGAGGTACATTTCACTTCTTTTCCAATTTATCTTAAATTTTGATATGTTTTTAGAAATTTGCCTTTCATCAAAAACAAAGTAGCCCAGCATGCTTATTTTCTCTCCCCCCACCAGTGTTTACCATTGCTCCTGTGGTGTCTCTCTTGACTTTTTAGGCCTCATTTATCTTTATAATATGTCACAGGATGTCAAAGAACCTGCTAGACCGCACTTCAAACTATTATTAAACTCCATTTAAATGCTGTTCAAATTGTTTGGTTTTGTTTTTAACCTTCTTTGGGGCATTTCTGTGAATTGTGAGATCATTCTTTTATTATTATTATTATTATTATTATTATTATTATTATTATTATTATTATTATTAAATGTGTGTGTATGTGTGCACACATATTTGCACATACTTGTGGGTAGTATTTCACAGGCCACTGCATGCATGTGGAGATTGGAGGACAACGAGGAGCAATCAGTTTCCTCTATTCTGTGACTCCCAGGGATTGAACTCAGGTCGTCAGACTTGCAGGGAAAGAGCCTTTACCCGATGACCAGTCTTGCTGGCCCTGGCAACATTATTTTTAAGTCTCAGGGAAGATTGTTTTGATTGACTGATGTGAGACTGTTTGGGTAGAGGTTAGTGCCTGTGGTCTCCTCCCACTCACTCCACTGTGCACCCCTTCACCCCACAAGGCTAGCTCCTGTAACTCCGTGATGAAGGAGCATGATTCCTGTCAGGACAGATCTCTCTACTGGGGAGGGTGTTAGGTATCTGTAGAGCCATACAAGTTAGTGAGTCAGACCTACAGAGTGCAGAGACGGGAGGTGTAGCTGAGTTGGTAAAGCACTTACCTAGCTTGGACTAAAGCCCCAGGTCTGACTTCTAGCCCTGAAGACACTGGGTGTGGTGCTAATTTACCTGTAACCCCAGCACCAGGGAGAGAGAGAGAGACAAGATCAGGAGTTCAAGGTCATCCTCTGCTACATAGAGAGTTCACAGCTAGCCTGGGCTACATGAGAATCGTTTCAGGAGAGAGAGAGAGAGAGAGAGAGAGAGAGAGAGAGAGAGAGAGAGAGAGAGAGAGAGAGAGAGAGAGAGAGAGAGAGGGGGGGGGGGGGGAGGGAGGGAGGGAGGAGGGAGGGAGGGAGGGAGAGAGAGAGAGAGAGAGGGAGAGAGGGAGGGAGGGAGGGAGGGAGGGAGGGAGGGAGGGAGAGAGGGAGATGGGCCTGAGGGAGGAGGCTCCCAGGGCAGGCTCTGAAAGCTCCATTCAGAAGGAGGGAAGAGCTGAGTAATCCAAGGCATCAGCACTGCAATGGTATCCAGGTGTGTGTTATAGTTCAGCTGGCACAGGATCTGCCTGTTTCCACCAATTTTACCACAAACAAAGCTGTTATCAAAGTGGAAGCCCCTCCCTGGCCCCTCCCTGGCCCCTCCCTGGCCCCTCAGCTAGTCACACCCCATTTTCTTCAGGCCAGCACTGCTGGGTCTATACCCACCCCCACCCCTGGGGTTCTATAGGCTTGTTTGCACTAGGCATCTCAGGTCATGAAACCATGTGCCACGTGATATGTTGCGTCTGTTTTCTTTCATTTAATCCTTTTTTTCCCTCAAGGTGTACCCACATATTGCAAGCATTAATTCTTTAATTAATCCTTTTATTGTTGATTCTGACCAACCCCTTGTATGGACATACAAAGCTTTTCCTTTATCCATTCATCATCTGATGGACAAATGGGTTCCTGCTACTTTTTGCTATGCACACTCATGGGCATGTTCTAGTAGACATACATAGCTGCTGGGTTTTCTTGGGTGATGGTTAATATCCGTTGTCACATTGCCTAGAAACACTCCTGAGCCACTAGGGCACACTTGTGAAGGGATGTCTTGATTAAATTAGCCTGTGAGGATTAGCTACATCAGTGGTGATTTCAGGTTTAAAATTTTGCAGAATGTCAACTGCCTGCCCAATGTCTAAAAGCTCTGATTCCTCCAAACCCTTGCAAACATTCACAATGCAGTGTTTTGTATTTTGACCTTCTTAGGGATATGAAGTGACTTGGATTTGCATTTCCTTCCTGGCTAATGATGCTGAGCCCCTTCCCATGTGCCTGTTAGCCATTTGTCTCCATCTCTGGAGAACTCTGTTCAGGCATTTGCTCCAATCTTATTAGGATCATTTGCCATTTCGTTGTGAAATAAGAGGTCTCGGATATTTATATCCGAACCCTTGTCAGACATAGCACTTGGAGGTATTTTTCCTTTTGCTGAGGCTTTACTATGCTTCCTATATGCTATTTCCTATATTCTTGTTTTAAACCCTGGTGCTTTAATTTTGATGAAGTTTTTTTTTTTGTTGTTTTTTGTTTTTGTTTTTTATGCTTTGAGGTTCTGCAATCAGACTTGTTCATTAATTTCTCTCCTGGGAGCATCCAGATCATAATATAGTGCATGGCAGAGCCCACATCTGACACACGAACGGGTTATGGGGTTATTTTTGTCCTGTACAGCTTAGGCAGAAATAGGTGGATCTCTATGGCAGGTACTTTTGGTTCCCTAAAGAACAGCACTGTCTCCACAAAGGACTTGGGTTCTCCCCACCCCCAGTATCCATGCCTGGGCATGGAAGGTCAGGTCCTAAAAGGATTATGAAGAGCTGAGGTGATGATTTCAGTCAATAAAGTGCTTGTCTTACACCGAGGACCTGAGTTGAATTCTCAGTACTCATGTCTTGTTTTTAAAGCAGGGGACCTTGAGAGATGGTTCAGCAGTTAAGGGTATTGGTTGCTCTTTTAGAGGACTCAGGTTCAGTTCCTAACCCCAACATAGCAGTTTACAACTGCCTATAACTACAGTCCCAAGGGATCTGATGCCCTTTGGACACAGCAGGTACCAGGAACACAAGTCATACATACAGGCCAAACACCTATACACATAAGGGGGGGAAAAACAAAACAAAACAAAACTGGGTGTGGTGGCTCCTCATTTAGTTCTGGGGATGCTGAGACAGAAAGCTGATTGGCCAGCCAGTCTAGAGAAATTGGCAATCGGCAAGCCCTGTGTCAATGAGAGATGTCGTCTCTAAGGAGGCTGACCTCTGGCCTCCACCATGTTCATGCACACATATGTACCTGTAACCTATGCACACAGACAAGCTCACGCATGCACAAATTACTAGGGGAGATTCACAGTGCCTACTCCAGCGTGCCTCTTGCTCCTCTGGGATATTTTGCTGCTTTTATTTTGTGTCAATTGATAAATTTAAAATTTGAAGAAAGTACTTTTTATCCGTGGCTTTCTAGTTTTCTATCCAAAGTTTTGTTTCTTCAAAGAAATATTTTATTGGTCTGCCTATTGCTGGGTTTAAAACTATCCTTTAAAAACGTCTCTAGGTCCCTTCCTTGTCACAAAGACTCAGCTGAAGAAGATGAGTTTTAGAATATCCACGTGGTTACAGTCAAATGTCTCTGCATCTTTTCTTGCCGATATAAAATAAAATCTACAGTTTGAAGAGAGCCCTGACTGATCTCAGCAAACCCCACTCTAAATCCTGGTCACCACAATGGTGACTCTACAGGACACTTACTGAGGGTTGCGGGTTCCCATACATAGGCTGTGCAACCAGTGTTCCTTGAGACTGGGATGTGGCTCAGCCAGGATCTGGGTCTTGTCTCCATGCAAAAAATGAGCACGGTGGGTGTAAACCTGTAATTCTAGCACTTGTGGTTGATTCCATGGTATACCAGAGCTTGGATCCTTGAACAGGAGCCCCACCACAGATCCGCCACTGTGATGAGCCTTTTAGGGGTCTACTTCTTACTGCAGCCAGACCCTTGTTCATATTGTCAACATTCATTCATGAAAAGCAGGTCCCAATGCCTGATAGATTAAGAATATCTCATAGGGAATTTCTGCTTTTTGCTTTTTATCATTGATAATGAACACTATAATTAACTTTTAAAAAATCATAAAATAAGCCTAGCACCTATTAAAATGCAAAGAAACTGCTGTGAGTAGGTGATGGCTAATATAGACGATCAACTGGACAGCTTCTAGAAGAACCTAAGAGTCAAGAGCCTGGGCACAGCTGTGAAGGACTATCCTGAGTAGACTGGTCTCTGGCCATGTCTAGAAGGGATTGAGTTAACAAAGATGGGAAGGACCACTTAAGAACAGCTTCATTCTCTGAGCCCCAGCCTTCATCTGCCTCTGCTTCCTGACTGTGGATGCCATGTGAACAGCTGCTTCAGGTTCCTATTGTCAGCCTTCCCCACCAAACCCTCAAACCGTGAAACAATGTAAACCTTCTCCCCTTAAGTGGCTTCTGTCAGTGTGTTTTATCACAGCATTAGGGGGAAAAGTAAACAACAAACAAACAACCAAGACACTAGGACAAGGCCTATCTAAGTTAGGAATGCGCCAGCTCAGACACAGGTGGAACACAGAGAGAGACTCTATTACCCAGGGGTGTGGAAATTCAGGGCCACCATACTCATCTCTATGGAGACAAGAGACGATCTTGTCTCTGTAGCTGCTTTACCTCCCTCTCACCTGACTCCCGTGTGCGACCCCGCACCAGCTCACTCCAGGGTCCAGCCCCGATGGCGTTGAAGGCCTGCATCCGCAATTCATACTCTGTCCACTCCTCCAGCTCCTCAATGGTCAGCTCCCTCTCCAGCCGGTCATTGACGACTTGGGCCAGTACTGAGGATGGTTGGTCTGAACGCCAGTACTTCACCCTGTAGCCTACAGACTCAGGGTTCCCGTTGTACTGGGAATCAGGAAGAGGCTGGCAATGAATGACAGGATGGCATGAGTAGACACCTCAAAACTGTCACCTTTGAAGGTCTTCAAAAATAAACCCATCCCAATGGGGCTAACTGCACAGAAATTATTTTTCTAGGTGATTTTTCCTGGAACTTTCTAGAGTGTGTGCACGCACACACATGTTTGTTGTATACATGGTATATGTTCATGTCCATGTGTTTGTAGAGGCCATAGGCTGATGCTGGGCATCTTCCTCTATCACTATTCACTGTATCTTTGGAATCTGGGTCTCTCACTGAGTCTGGAACTCACCAACTTGGTAAGACTAGCTGGCCAGCAAGCTCCAGGGATTCCTTGACTCGAGTCCTTAATGCTGGGGTAACAGGTGGGCACCCCAATGTCTGCCTTTTTACATGGGTGCTGGGAATCTGAACTTAGGTCCTCATGCTTCTGTAATAGGTACTTTTATTACATACTGAGTCACATCTCCCGGCCTCAGCCCAGCAGCCTTCTGGTCTACCACCCCTGAAAACTTTTCTTCTGTTAACTTAACAAAACTATTTTGGGTGACTTTTGCCAGATATAATTTCCTTTAATATAGTTTGGCTTAATTTTGGGGAAGAACTGTTCTGATTAAACACTAGACTGGCTCTCTTATTAATATTGAATATTGGTTCTATGTTGACCAAGCTTAAGGACTTACAAATCCTACACTTAGTATTCTCCATAGTCTTTCAGAGCAAATGATGCTACCAATTAATAAGAAATCCGGGCTGCTCTGCGATTTTATACTAATCATGCTGTGTAATATCTAACAGTTAGATTGCCTTTGATGAGGGAAACAACCTGAGTTGTGGTATGGCTAAGCTCTGATTCCTGAACTAGCCTGGAAGGTACAGCTAGCAGCTCTCATGCCATTGCCTCCAACTTACCACCCAGCGTAGCCGCAGGCTGGTCTCACTGGCTGTTCGGACCGTGATGCTGGTTGGAGCCACATCAGGTGGAGCCTGCAGGGTCTGAATAACCCGGGATGACTGGCTGAAGGGGCTGGCACCTACAATATTCACTTGCCTCATTCGAAACCTGGAGGTGAAACCACGAACTGGTGTTATAGCCAAGCAAAAGTCAACGAAACTAAAAAGGCCTCCTTGGGTGCTCCTCACACATGTGTCTTCCTATACCACAGAGGCCATCACTCACAGATACCTACTTGTATTGTTAGTGAAGAACATAGATGTCATCTCTGATGAGTGGTATTGACTGTCAATTTGACAGAAAAGAATCATCTTGAGGACAGGCCTGCGGGGATTATCTTCAGTAGCTTCATTGAGGTGGGAAGACGTGCTTATTGTGGGAGGTACCAACCCGACTGGGATAATTAGGATCCGGGACTATGTTAAGTGGAAAAAGGAGGAAGCATGCACTCAACTGCCTTGTGCTTCCTGATGGTGGATGCTACATGACCAGCTGTCTTACTGGGGAATTCCAGGGAGGTGCTCTACCACTGAGCCACACCCCAGCCCCTCACTGGGGGATTCTAGGCAGGGGCTCTACCCCTGAGCCACACCCCAGCCCCTCACTGGGGGATTCTAGGCAGGTGCTCTACCACTGAGCCACACTCCCAGCCCCTCATTGGAGGATTCTAGGCAGTTCTCTATCACTGAGCCACACCCCAGCCCCTCACTGGGGAATTCTAGGCAGGGGCTCTACCACTGAGCCACACCCCAGCTCCTCACTGGGGGATTCTAGGCAGGGGCTCTACCACTGAGCCATACCCCAGCCCCTCACTGGGGGATTCTAGGCAGGGGCTCTACCACTGAGTCACACCCCAGCCCCTCACTGGGGGATTCTAGGCAGGGGCTCTACCACTGAGCCACACCCCAGCCCATCACTGGGGGATTCTAGGCAGGGGCTCTACTGTTGAGTCATGCTCCCAGCTCTCTTTAAACGTTTGAGACAGAGACTTGATATACTTCCTGGCCTGACCTTGAACCCACGTTGTAGCCTTGAAATTGCAATCCTCTTGCCTCAGCCTCCTCAGTAGCTCAAATAACAGGCCTGTATCACCACACCTGGTTTGTGTCTTCTTTCTCTATAATTATTTAAACTGAATTTATAAAACCCCTAAGCAAGGACAACATAATGCTTGTTTCCGAGGTCTCCTAAATTGGTGTGAATTTAAGACAGAGGCATTGCTTTCTGATCACTGTTTCTGATCCTTGGGATAATTACACAGCTGCATGTAATTCTGCATGTCAAGTCTTGAATCCCAGCAGCTCGTCGAAGCTATATGTATATTGTGTCTCGACTCATCTGCTATAATCTTAGGATGAGTATTCAAATGAACAGACTCAAAAACATCACTCTCATTAGGCTTAAAAAAATTCTAACTTTGGTATTGTATGGAATGAGTGCTCTTTATGAAGATGTAATTTCACCTTTCACTCTCTGAGTTACTCATTCTTACTCCCTCATTCCCCCGATTACACGGAACGTATCCATCCTGGCAGAACAATGACATTATCAAACTCAACATCTGATGATAACTGGAAATTTCATCTCTTGAGCTGATGTTACGGGAACCGATAGCATCACTAACAGCTCATGATCACACTACCCTTTGTGAAGGCTGGGGATTTACCGCCGGGGTAAGTGGCAGGATATAGAAGCAAAAGGTTAAATGCCATGTTAAGTGCTTGATTAGTGAGAAGAGCAACCCCGGAGTCATGGAAGGGGGAAGGAGAATGGAGCGCCTGGGACATCTGCTTTGTGAAGAGTCTGCAGCCTGGGGTTCCTGGTTATTTCATGACTGACATAGTGTGTGCTTTGATGGAAACATATGGCCCATCCTAATATCTAACCATGCCCTGCCTCTGAACGATACTCAAACTATGTATCTTGCCTTTCTTAAGGCTTTTATGGATATACTGTTATTGCTACTTACAGAATTCCCAGTGCATGTGTTGTGTGTGTATATGTATATGTGTGTGTATGTATGTGTATATTGTGTGACCTATATTTTCTGATGCACCCTCATGGGTGCATCTGTGGAATCTAGAGGTTGGCGCAGGATGTCTTTCTCCACCTTAATTTTTGAGACAGGGTCTCTCACTGAACCTGGATCTAACCACTTCAGCTGGACTGGCTGGCTAAAAAGCCCCAGTGCTGGGATGACAGGCATGTGCCATAGTCCCAAGGCAAGTTTAATGAGCTCCTAGGAATGCAAACTCAGGTTCTTACGTTGTAGAGCAAGAACTCAGCAGCTGACCCATCTCCTCAGCCCTCTGTTTAGAGAATTCCATTTTCCATGACATCTGCTTTGTCCTACTACAAACATGTCCAGCTGAAGTCACTCCCCACCGGCAGTTCTCACCTGTAGTGCGTGTAAGGTGTGAGGTTTGGAATCTCCAGAGTCTGGGCATCAGGTTCGTTCTCTTCCTCATAGAGCGTGATCCACTCCTCCTCATCCCCGATGGCGCCGACCTGTTGAAAGGGATCCTGAGATGGACTGGTCTCACCACGGTGACCAAGGCTTCTTGGTATTCTGTATGCATCTGCCTGGGTATGACGGGCTGCGCACAAGCACCACATATCTCATGCGTGGGAGCTACTGGTTCCTGCGCACACACCCCTCATGCCATGGAGATTCTGGATCCTGTTATTCTCAGCATACAGACATCGGGGAACAGTTTAGTTCAAAACTCAGTCAAGAACTTGGCCTCAAGAGGGCCCTCCTTGTGTTTCAGATTCTGGGTGATGGAAAGGACCATCCGCACTGCCTTGGCCTCTTCTCATCTGACAAGTAAGAGAGGCGAAGACAGGACGACTCAGGCAGGACCCACAGTGTGGGGTGATGACGCCCTCTTCACTAGGGTCCAGAGCCATTTACACCACTTGCTGGCCCCAGAGCACCTTTCCTCCCAAGCGTACACCACAGAGACTATACTAGCCCCAGCTTAAGGAAGCCCTTATGGAGAAAAGGCAGAGCAAGCAGGCCTCGTCCCTTCTGACAAAGTGGGGACCTGGCAATATGCTCATACAGTACAAGGATGGCTGCACGAGCCTGGGGACTTTAGGTTGGATCCCCAGAAGCAGGCATGAGGGGTGAATGATTCAGAAACTAAGAGCATGCCCTGCTCTTGCAGAGGAGCTAAGGAGAGTTCCGAGCATCCACATCAGTTTAAAACCATCTGTAACTCTAGTTCCAGAGGATCTGACACTCTTCTGGCCTCTAAGGGCGCTGCACTCAAGTATTCATATATAGACACACATATATGCACACAAAATATATTTTTAAGCCAGGCATGGTGACACACAACTGTAATTCTGGAGCTTGGGAGATGGAGACAGACAAATGACTCTTGGGGCTCTCCCCTAACCAGTCATCTAAGCTGAATCAATAAGCTCCATGACTGTCTCAAAAAAGAAACCAAAATCAGCCCACCCCCCAAACCAAAGTGGATAGTGGTCTAAAAATGACACTGGAATCTGGTTTTT
Organism: Phyllotis vaccarum; assembly: GCA_033318265.1. Taxonomy (NCBI): domain Eukaryota; kingdom Metazoa; phylum Chordata; class Mammalia; order Rodentia; family Cricetidae; genus Phyllotis; species Phyllotis vaccarum. The sequence continues at coordinate 71,646,538 of JARWLC010000017.1, read as the reverse complement.
ACAAACAGACACACAGACATAGACACAGACACACACACACACACAGAAGGTATATACATATGGGTAAACACATGTACATGCACACTTATGTGTATACTCCACAGAAGCACCTCAAGGCAGACATTTGTCCCTTCCAAGTTGGCCCCATTGGCTGTCCCCAGGAACCCCCCGCCCCCAGCATCCTCTTCTGGGACTGACAAGTTCATGGCTTGCTTGGTTAGCAATTGTATACTTATATTTCCTGCGATCTCTGACCTGATCCTAGTTGCTTGCTCTACCTAAGCAAGCTCAACCACAGCTTCCTTTACCCGGTTGATTCCACCCTGGGCTGTTGGGGACAGACCCCACCGGGGACATCACTAAGTGCTCCAGCCTGTGGCTCCTATTGACTTCTGCAGCTCATGAGGCTGTGTGACCCTGAAGATCTTGTATACAAAGGGTGCACTGAGAGCCAGCTCAGCCAGGAGCAGCCCTACTCTAGCATTTAATACTCTGAAAGTGACTTAAATGACCGGACAGGCCTTTTGCTCATTAAGTGCACAGAGAAAACTGAGTTGGCAGGTGGCCAAGCCTGGGGGCAGGGAGAGGAGGCTGAGAATTCATGGCGACCTTGGTAAGCTGCAGAAACAACGCCAAAGTCAAAGCACAAGGAGGAACCAGCCTGGAAGAGTGATCAGTCTGCTTCCTGGAGACATGTGTAGTCTAAGCTAAAGCAGGAGAATCGCTGCAGAAAAGGACTGGAGTATCATATGAGGCCCAACTTCCATTCTGGTCCCTGACAGCAGAGCATCCACTGTACCATAATACAAATGCAAACCCCTGCATATACCTGTAAGTGTGTACACCCTGGCACAAACCTGTATACACCTGCAAACACAGGCAAGAACTTGCACACACCTGTATTCATCTGAATTGGACTATATGCATTTCTGTACACATGTATGTAACTGCACATATCTGTGTGCACTTGTATGTGCATATATGTATCCATACATATGTACAGAGTGGCATCTATCTATATACCTGAATAGATCTGTACATATGTAAATACCTTCACACAGCTGTATGTACCTGTACACAGATGAATTCACGTAAAAATGTATGTATGCACACATGAATGTACCCACACACCTTTGTGTACCTATATATGTAGATATCCACATATGTACATGGTGGCGTTTGTAGTATATTTCTATATACTTGTGTGCACCTGCACACATCTGTATGCACTTACATACACCTGTATGCATCTGTACACAAGCTAAGTACCTGTATATGGGGATATTTTAAATATAATAAAAACAGTCTGAGATATCAGAGGACAGATCCACCTCCTCCAGTCTTTGTTTTGTTTGTTTGTTTTTCCAGACAGAGTAACAGTCTCTGGGCAACAGTCCTCGCTGTCCTGGAACTTGCTTGAAGACCAGGCTGGCTTTGAACTCAGCAATTCTCTTGCCTCTGCTTCCCAAGTATTGGGGCTAACAGTGTGCATGGCTTCTTCTGCCTGCTCTGTCTTCCTATGCCTGCCTTAAATACTTTCTTTGCTCAGTTAAGGCGTGGCACCACCACTGCCTGCCTGGGAGCCTGGAACTCCTTCTGTAAACTAAGATGACCTCTTTTGATGAGTCCAAAGGATTATACCTAATTCACTTTCTTTCTAACTTGTATTACTAACTAAAAACTATTATTTTGATGTCTCTTAAACTTATAAACTTTAATTTCAAAGTTTCTTTTCTGTCACTAGAAAACTGTAACTATAACTATCTCATCTTCAACTACCTCAGAGACCCAAGAAGGAAATAATATTTACCCAAGTAAATAGGAAGTGCAAGCAACTTCCAAAATCTAGAAATGACAGAGATGACACCTATCTGCCTGGACATTCACCCAAAGTTCCTTTATAAAGTTGGGGTATCCATCTTCAGCCTTCAGGCCCAGAATCTCTCTTCATTTCAGTGAAGCAGGAAATCTGCTCTGCCCATTCTGGTACAGTTCATCAGTCACTTCTCCTTGTGTCCTGAAGAATATCTGACAGTTTTCTCTGAAAAGCAGGAACCTGAATGACCATCTCAGCTTGTTCTGTCAAAGTTCAGAGGTCATTTTCCTAGGGAACCTGCATGTCCAGTTTAAACAGCATATTGTCAAGCAGTCAATACAAGAACAGGTTCGTGTCCAGTGGCTAACCATTGCCACAAAGAAAGTAGATTCCATATGGAGTTTCTTCAATGCCCATTTTTCTCTTGAAGTAGATTGGTGCTGCCAGGAGCAGACCGGTCTCACTGTCCAGAAAAGTCTAAGTTCTTAAAGTATTTTAAATACAATATTCTATGGATCTCTGAAGTGTTTGAAGAAGAGCTGTTCATCTAAAATATATTTGTTTGATCTTGAAAACATATTTAAAGCTAGTAAATCCTTTTAAAAGATTCAATAATCTATCCTTATATCCTATACCTGTACACACCTGTATTCACTTAAATATTACTGTATTCATGTGAGCACACATGTATGTACCCACACACAACTGTGTATACTTGAATATGTATGTATCTATGTATCCACACACATATGCATCTGCACACATGTATATACCTGCACATGCCTGTACTCATCTGCATACAATTGTGTGAACCTGCACAGTACACACCAGTTCACAGTATCTTGTGCACCACAGCCCAAGGTTAAGATTGAGGCACATATCCCCAGATGAACAAGAAGCATTCTTTTGCATGAAGATGCACAGGGAACTGGCATTGACACTTACTTTTATGTGGACAGATTCCAGAAACACTATACTGGGTAGAAGCCTGTCCCCAAGTCTACATAACATAAGAGTCTCCTTTATGAAATGACCGGGGCAGGAGGGGTAGGTGTTTAATGAGCAGTGGTGGAGTGGGAGGGAAGCTCCTGGAGATAAGTTTCATGTGTTGAGACTCGGCGGAAGAAGCAGAAATACGTTCTGAATCTTCTACTTTGGGAATGGCCCTCTTTAAAATGGCAAAATTTGTGTTCTGTGAATTTCATTTTAATCTTTAAAATAAGCATTAAAATTTAAGGTGGGTTGCTATCCAAAAACACCTGGCAGAGAAAAGATCTGGAGGTCAGAGGAAAAGGTGTGGCCACCTGCGGACTCTCAACCACCAAGAATCTCGTAGGCTCTGGACGTCTAGCCTCTGTTTCTGGCACCTGGGCTCTGCAGAGAGAAGTCACTGCTGTGTCTTCCACCACCCAAGGCCTCTGCGGCTGAGCGAGAGGGCCGCAGATGCGCAGAAAGTTTGCAAGTGCCGGCAGTGTGACTAAATGCCCCTTTCTCTGCCAACCTCTGCCCTCCAGCCCCATCTCTGCAAACCCTCCCTGAATGAAGGCTGGTCCCAGGCATCCTCTGGGTCCTTCTCTGGTCTGTCTTGGCTCAGTCGCATCTACCTAGGGCTAGGAGCTTCTCTGACCCTGTAGATGACTCCAGCACTGGCCTCACATGATAAGATGGCTCTTAGCCATATATGTTGCTACAGGGGCTGCGTGGGTCAGGGTGGTGGTTCTGGGACCCAGGCCATCCATCATGTGACCAAGAGGATTGGAAGGGAAGTGTTACTCGGTGGAGAGGATGAGACATGGCTGGCTGCTGGAAGGGCAGGAGGCCTGAGGCACGGGCAGCTTGATGGAGCTGTTTTCACTGAGCACAAGGAACCGCTATTCTGTTGACAAAGAGCAAGCTTCATACTACAAGGGCAAAGCCAGCAGGATAGGACCACGGGCCCCTACTTACCCTTCCCTTGAATCGGACAGTGTTGTGAAAGACAAAGGTCTTCCTTTCACACACACGCACAGCACACACACACACACACACACACACACACACACACACACACACCCCACCCCATGCTGCCACTGTGTCTCAGCTGGTGTCCACAATGCCAATATGGAGGGATGTCTGGTTCATTTCTGGCCTTTCATTCTGCTGAGTTCTTGTAGGACATCAAGGCTTCAAGCAAGCCAACCGGGAAAACAGAATATGACTGGGGTGGGGCCCACATATCCCTGACCTTTCCCTTCTGCAAGATCCCCTTTCTAAAGGTTTCTGACTTGGAGATGGGACAGGTGACTGACAGGCTCAGGTGGGTACCTGGCACCTTTTGTCTGTCTGGTCCCCCAAATCACAGTTTGTCAGTATCCGAAGGGCCTCAGGACCTTAAGCATCTGTGACCATGCAAAGCTCTCTAATCTGGTTCAAACAGGTCTGCCCCTTCTCTTGCCTTGTTTAGGCAACTGTCAGCCCCTTCCAGAAGCTTTCTTGAACTGCCTCTACTTTTTTGCTCCCTCTTCTGGAAGCATCCATGAACAGTCCTCTATCTCAGACCAAGCAGGTGGCATGTGATGTTCCCATCCTGTGCACTCAGGGCACCTTTCTAGGGACACGGTCCTCAAAAGTAACTGATACAAATATAGTGTGTGCCAAAACTCATTTTGCTTCTCAAAGAAGGACCCCGTAGGATGGTAAATGGGTTTGGGGGAGACTATGACTCACAATCTATAGCATCAGTAGGAGCAAGAATGTCCAGGCTGGAGAGATGGCCCAGTCAGCAAAGTACAAGCCATGCATATGAGGACCTCACTTCGATCCCTGGGGATGCATATAAAAGAGCCAGAAGCTAGGATCGCCATGTGCCTATAATCCCAGAGCTAGAGAGGGGGAGATGGGAATCCTTGCTATCCAGCCAGCTTAGTCTAACAGGTGAATTCCAGGTCCAGTGAGAGACCATATTTCAAAAGATAAGGTGGAGAGTTGACCTCTGGTCTCAATATGCATATATTCACAAACTCCCCCAAATTCAAACATATACATGGACCATAAAGAAGACAGATGATAAAGACATTAGAAAGAAAGCTGGTAACATCTAGCTAATTAACACACACACACACACAAAATCAGATTTCTATAAGGCTTGACAGCCATCAAACAGTCTATCAAACAAGGCTCCCCTCACTACTCGGTAAAATTGAACCCACAGGACAAATCTGGCCCTTCTCTTGTTTTGGTTGACAAAGTTTTATTGGAACACAGCCACACACTGGTTTGTTTGTTGCTCACTGCTGTGACTCCATGGCAGAGATGTATGGATGCAACAGAGATCATCTCCCCAGGACCCAGCATTTTAATGGGAAAGCATCCACCCTGCCTGAGCATGCTCCAGAGAGGCACAAGGCAAACTTTGTACTGGTCCTGTCAGACTGTTATTATTGCTACTCACATGTAAGATAGGGTCTCACTCTCCACTATACCCCAGTGCCTTCTCTGGGGTCCACTGTAAAACCTGGTATTCAGTCCTGTTTATTCAACATGTGAATGATTTCTAAAAACCAGCACAAATTATGGGGTAGCTGGTTTGGGACACCAAAGACATTTTTACCCAAACTACCAGAACCCAGCAAGACTTTTACATCCCTACGACTGAAGGTTTACATCTCTATCTGAAGAGACCAGGATTCTTTAATCCTTGCCTGACTCCTCTGGCTCAATAAACTTCCAGGCCATCATACTAGAGTGTTCTAGAAGTAAGTGACTGGCTACTACCAGCACACAGGACACAGAGTGAGTCAGGGCTCTAAAGATAAAACAAATTGAAGCTCCCATGGGGAAGCTGAGATTTAGAAAAATCTTTCTTGCCTTTCTCTGGAAGCCAACAAACAGCACTTTACAATGCTTATTATAGAAGCAGAAATGCCCACGTTTCAAATGCCGCTCTGCAGGGTAGGTCCTTTATTGCATTAAGGAGTGCACAGTCCCTCTGAGGAGGTGACAGCCTCCTCCAGAGAGCCAATGGTTTACCTGCCATCATGTCTAGTCTGCATTTGACACCAGCTGGCCGAGTAGCAGGACCCATTTGGACACGTGCATTCATTTCACAGCTATAAGTCTCAGAGTCCACCACTTCCGCCAAGCAGAGTTTTTACACAACCATGGCTGTGAGCACAAGAAACGTCTCTCGGTTCAGCTGGGCTTCTGGGAAGTTTTGGGGAATCAATAACCCTACACAGGACTTTGAATACCTCTGCTAGGAGAATTTGGTGTCTGCTCAGCACCCCACATCCCCAGGACTTCGGTGGCTACTCCAAGGACAGTCATTAACTTCATCCCAGAAGCATCACACAGATGGAGAGGAGGGCCCGAGGAGGAAGGACTGACAAGGAAGCAGCTGTCCTTTCCTTCAGAGCCTAGCATAGGGAGAGACATTCCAGAACACCGTGGAAACCTGCCAGCCTCAAGCACCCTGCCTGGCTGAAACTCCTGCTGTCAGCAAGAAAACTTGCAACTTCGCAGATACTTAGGCTCTGGTTCTGGTGCAGAGTGGTGTCCCCATGCAGGAGCCAAATGAAGCCTCTTCCCCGCCCCTCAATGAGGGTTGCTGGAGGGCACGGAGGCAGAGGGACAGATGGGGTTTGCACTTCTGGCCAAAGCACAGCCCAACCAGGAAGGAACTAGAGGCTTGGGGAGGCCCAAAGGCCAGTTCCCTGAGCAGATCCGGAACTCTTGCAAGCTAATGAGTTGTTAGGGGGATTCTCCTTAGCCCCTGATTGAGCTCCGCTGGCAAGGAGGCTGCCTGATTTGAGAAGGGCAGGATTTGCGCAGCCCTTCCCTCCTAGTTAGTTGCTGCTTTTCTTCCTGCATAGTGTAGCTGTACACTTGTGTGTTGTGTGTGTGCAAGTGATGAGGCCAGAGGCAACCCCAGGCACCCCTCCTTAGGCTCTTTAGGTTTTTCTTTCCTTTTGAAGATTTACTTATTTTATGTTTCAGTGTTTTGCTTGCATATACGTATGAGCACTGTTTGTGGGACTGGTTCCTGTGAAGGCCAGAAGAGTACATTGGATCCCCTGGAACTGGAGTTAGAGGTAATGGTGAGCAGCTACGTGGGTGCTGGGAATGGACACTGGGTCCTCTGCTAGTGCTCTAAACTGCTGAGCTACCTTCTGATGCTGTCCCACCTGTTTTCAGAGACAGAATCTCTCGCTTGAGCCGGAGTCTGTTGACTAGACCGGGCTGCTGAGCAGAGAGCCCAAGGATCCTCCTGTGGCAATGCAGCATCACGGCTGATCTTTTACACCAGTGCTGGGGATTGAACTCAGGTCCTCATGCTTGCACAGACAGCGCATTACTGATTGAGCTGTCTCCTTAGCCCTTAATGTTCTTATTGTTTAACGCAGGAGTGGGAAATGGCTGTCTGGATTTTCTGACAATTCTTCTGATCCCAATCTGGCCTTGAACTTCTCAGGCACTGACTCTCTTGGTCTCCCTCTGACTTCCCCGAGTTCTTTCCTTTTGACCTCCAGGACTTCCAAATGGCACTGTCCTTTGTCTTCCTCTGCTGTCTCTTAGTGAGAGAATTTCCTTGTAGACTTGGGTATCCTATCGCAAGACCCCGAGGCTTCCCTTCCGAGGCTCTCTGCCCTTCCTTGGATTGTGCTGATGGTCTATCTCAGTGAATTTAAAAGAGAATGTCACTGTGCTGGGCCTGGCTGCCCAGGTTCTATGCTAGCAGCAACTGCTGTGTCTGAGCTGCTTCAGGCTTCTGTAGCACACGCCACAGACAATCATCACCTCCTAGTTCTAGAGGCTGCAAGCTCAGGACTGGGATGTGCTGGTGACAGACCACTTTTGATTTGAATCTTCACATGACATAAAGGGGGTGGGAGCTTTTGGGGTACTACTTTTATTTTAAATGCTCTTCTGGGAATGGAAGCCAGGGCCTTATACATGCTAGAAAGTACTTTGTCATTGAAGGCGTTCTACCACTGAGTCACACCCCAGTCCCTCACTGGAGGATTCTAGGCAGGGGCTCTACTACTGAGCCACACCCCAGCCCCTCACTGGGGGATTCTAGGCAGGGGCTCTACCACTGAGCCACAGCCCAGCCCCTCACTGAGGGATTCTAGGCAGGGGCTCTACCACTGAGCCACACCCCAGCCCCTCACTGGGGGATTCTAGGCAGGGGCTCTACCACTGAGCCACACCCCAGCCCCTCACTGGGGGATTCTAGGCAGGGGCTCTACCACTGAGTCATACCCCAGCCCCTCACTGGGGAATTCTAGGCAGGTGCTCTACCACTGAGCCACACCCCAGCCCCTCACTAGGGGATTCTAGGCAGGTGCTCTTCTATTGAGCCACAACTTTAGCCTTTTAAAGGTATTAACTTCACTCAAAGGGGCTCCACCATCATGTTTTAATTGCCTTCCAAACATCCCATTCCTAATATGGCCCTTTGAGGGAAGGCTTCAATATACACTTTTAGAAGAAACACGCATTAGGTCCACAGCATCTGTCTCATGTTTCCTGATGTGTGAGGTAATCTATTTACTATTCTGCACAGTGTCCCCTCTGAAATAGTCTCCCACTTCTCCTTTTTCTCCCCTTAAGGGTTAGCTCTCCCTAAGGGGCCCCTTCTCTTCAGGAGGAGACTCCTCTCAGCCTTCTCTGCACAGAACACTTTCTGGGTTTTGGAGTCAGGGGCCTCTGGTGCTCGGCTCCAGCAGTGCAGACTTAGGGACGGGCTTGTTGAGGGTGAGCGTCTGGGACCAGAAATAGCCCATCCACCTTGGCTCTCTGCTCTGCAGCATGAGATTAGAAACAATCAAATCTACTAAACAGTTGGTGCTTAATAAATGCTTTCTGGGTGCAAAGCAGCAAAGGATGAATGAAGGAAATGAGTGGAAGATCCAACAAGTAGAAAAATGAAGCACCTGGACAGATCTAAAGCACAAGAATTAGTGTGAAAGGATCAGGGCACAGGATGGTCCTCAAAGCTTTGGGGATGCTGATCCTGGTGATGGTGACCCTGGTGATGGTGACCCTGGTGATGGTGACCCTGGTGATGGTGACCCTGGTGATGGTGACCCTGGTGATGCTGACCCTGGTGATGCTGACCCTGGTGATGCTGACCCTGGTGATGCTGACCCTGGTGATGCTGACTCTGGTGATGCTGACCCTGGTGATGCTGACCCTGGTGATGCTGACTCTGGTGATGCTGACCCTGGTGTGTGTGATGTGTATGTGGGTGTGTATAGTGGTGGGTATGTATATAGTATATAGGTGTGTATGGACAGTACACATGTGGTATGTTTATGTGTGTTAATGTGTAATATGTGTGTATATAATGTGTGGGAGGTGTGTGTGTGGTGTATGTTTGAGTGGAGTGTGTATGTGGTGTATGTGTGTGTGTAGGGGTGTGTATAAAGTATGCACATACTTGTACTTATTTGCAGATGTGCGTGTGTTCATTTGTACATAGATGTGAAGGCCAGACCTTTTCCTTTTTCACTGATACCTTTATCTCTGAGCCAGCATCTCTGCTTGAACCTGGAGCTGGTTGGTTCTGCTAGACTGGCCTAAAGCCCCTGTGATCCTCTTGCCTCTGCCTCTCCAGCACTGGGACTGCTGAAGTGTACTACCCAGACTGGCTTTTTCATGGGGATCCTCAGCCTTGTGCAGCAGGCACTTTGCCAACTGAGCAGTTTTCAAGAGTCCCCAGAATAGGAATGGAAATGACCTGATAGACTAGTAGGCAGGAAGGCCAAGTTCATACTGTGCATGCCTTTCAGGCTTCCTACATTGGTCAAGGCACATGACAAGCAGTCATCGTAAGGTATCATTACAGACAATTACACAAACAATAAACATTTGAAAATATCCTAGTGTATTTCACTGTCACCTGTCACCATAGAATCTGACTGCATAGAGGGAGGCTCCATGTCAGAGCCAAAGATGAAATTGCCTTTGCAAATATACACAGATCACTGTGTCATTGCTGAAGGGTCCATTAGAGCCACTGATGGCTTTACTCCATACATGTACCAGACAACTGGAATGTTGCTTTTCCTATTAGGAAACAGGAATTTAATGATGGTGGGGTTTGCTACAGCTGCAATGCTGACATGCTTCTCCAGGCCCCGAGGTCACCCAGACATCGTCCCCAGTGGGGAGGGACAGGAGGTGGCCTGGGTGGGGCCAGACATGCTATCTTGCAGAACTTGGAATGGGGCTGAGTGGATGGGTGCTTTCCTTTGAGCCTTTGTGAGCAACTAGCCTCACCCAAGCCTGGGTCCACTCTAGTGACCTGTGCGTTTTCCATGGTTTAGCTCCACATTAGCTCCTGGCCTCTCCCTAAAAATGAAGTCATTTCTCCACCGACTTCCATTTACTGTGTACTAGCTCCAGGCTAAAGTCTTAAAAGTGTCCCTAGTCTCCACATTTTGTGTGAAAGACTGAAGCTAGGGGAGGTTTCTTTGTTCATTCTAGCACAACCTGCTTCCCAGAATCTGGTCCTTACCCTTGCCAATGAGCTAGCTCCAATGGACAACCATTTGTGTGGGAGTCTATCCAGCCCTAAAGTACCTACCCTGGCTCTCCCCAGACCTTTCCCACAGCCATACACATGCAAGAAGGCTTGGCTTGTCCCATCTAGCAGTCAGCAGGCCTAGCTAAGAAGGGACAAAGGCCGATGACAAGTTTGGGGTGTTTCATTTCAAGGATCCCAAGGCCTGAAAGCCTGATTGCTGCTCAGTGGACTGTCTTTAAATTTCCATCAACTCTGGAAGAGAAAAACATCCCCCAAACAGATAGGCTGGGAAGGGGTGGTGGTTCTGTTAATAAAATGCTTGCTGGAGACTTCTGAGGACCTGATTCTGGATTGGCAGAACCCATGCCCAAAGCTAGATAGCACAACACACGTCAGCACCTCCAGGGTTGGGGAGACAGATCCCTGGAGTATGACGGCCAGCCTGTCTAGCCAGTTGGTGAGCTCCAGGTTCAGCAAGAGATGCTGTCTCGAAAAATGAGGTGAAGTGATTGAAGAGGACATCTGAAGTCTATTTCTGCCCCATATGCATGAGTGCGCGTGCGTGTGAACACACCCACATGCACACACACACACACATGTACACACACAGACACAAACACACTCATGCATGCACACACAGACACAGATACACACACTCATGCATGCATACATGCACACACACATACACAAACACACATGCACTCTCACATAGACACAGAGACAGACAGACAGACAGACAGACAGACAGACACACACACACACACACACACACACACACACTCAGAGTAGGGAAACGAGTAAGCAAGCAAAGAGAAATGCCCATTGACTTAGAAGTGGTCAGACACAATAAACCCAACCTACAGAGAAATTAATGAACATGGAGAATGCTCTGAATGCACCTGACCTACAGAGCATCACAGCTTAGTCTGGTCTTCATTAACCCTTCTCAGAATACTTACACTGGCCTACACCTAACCAATACCATTTAATACAAAGTCTATTTTATGGTAAACTATTGACTAGCTTGTGTATACACTCAGTCATGATGGAACCCAGAACGACAAGCAATATCTAGAAAAGGTTAGTAACATGGTGCACTGTAGAGCATTGCTTTGTAGTGGAGGAGAATTGCGATATTACGAACCTAACTGTAGTGGGCTGGCACTGTCTCCCTATACTTTAGGAATCATCATTAGTTGAGGACTGTCTGTATGTATATACATGGGAGATAGGGTAACCTCTGTTCATGGTGACCCTTGCCAGAAGGCCTTGGCACCTGTTCCTTCCATGAGTCTTTCCCTTGACTGACACTGGAAATGTTATTGTTATGCCTTTGGTGCTCTGAGTCCTGGGCTGGGAACCTAGATGGTGCCCAGCTTGTGTGGCTAGAATCAGGAGTGGATCCAGATTCCAGTATAGGGTGCAGAGGGATGCCCAGGCTAGGATTCTCAGCCACACATTTGCCTTCAGTCCCCTGGCTGTATAAGCAGAAGGAAATGCCCTACCTAGGAACAGAGGCTTCTAATAGAGGCAGACAGATTTAGCCATTGGCCAGGCTTGCCCCTAAAATTCACTCCTAGTGTGTATGCATAGAGAGGCTTCAGATAAAATGGCTTGTTATGTAAACGAACCCCTCCCCTTGCACACTCTGTGATGCATCCTTGTGGTTACCTGTGGCAGCACATAGCAAAATGACAGGCCACCTGTGGCCTTTCTTCAATCAGCCTCTGTCCAATCTAGTCCCAGGAACCTTCCAAACACACAAGCATTTCCTTGTGCCCTGGTGTCCCCCAAGCATGAGTCACTTCAATGAAGATGGCTAATGGCACTCTGGGCAACTTGGGTGTATGTGTGTGTCGCCTCTGGGGCCACTGGGGCCACTGGGGCCACACGATATCTCATCTCCACTGTTCCTTAGTTACCAGGAGACCAGCATGGAACAGATTCACATTTTATTTTATTAGCCCATAACACTTTCTAAAACTGCTCCTTTTTAAGAAAATGGCTACTATTATGCACAAATAAGCACTTAGTGGGTTTCCCCCACCCCATCTCTGTTTCCCATTTTCAGAATAGATACAGTTTTATCTGTACCCAAAGTGTTACTGAGAGCGTCTTCATGCCCCAAGCAGGCTTTGCAGGAGTCAGGCATCAATTCTGGCTATTAGAGCACAGCGAATGGGCATGTGCAGCAGAGGTTGAGGGAGGGAAGCAAATCAGCAAGGGTTGGGAGAGGGTGGCCAAGGACACAGGTCTCACTGCCAACTGTGGTGAAAACGTGGGAAGAGTTGTTTTGCTCTATCTGCTGCCAGAGGTTACTAATTAAGCAAAGCACTACGGAGCCAGAAATACCCACAAATGGTGCTGCTTTAAAATGGGGGGGGGGGGATGGGACAGGACATGCTTACAAGAGGCTTTTCCAACAGCAACCATCTTTCATCCCATAATTCACTGAGGATAACTGAAGTCAAAAACCTCAGTGTGTGGGTCTGGAGAGATGGCTACAGGTAAGCGGCTTTCCGGGAAAGTGAGAAGACCTGAGTCCAATCTCCAGAACACATAAAAGAAAGCAAGCAGGGTACAGCGGCACACGATTGCAGCCCCAGCATTGGGGACATGGAGGATCCTAAGGAGGATCCCTAAGCGGGTCCCCAAGGCTCCCTCGCTAGCCAGGCTAGCCTAATTAACAAGCTCCAAGTTCAGTGAGAGACCCAATCTCAAAAAAGTCAAGTGGGAAGTAGTGAAGAAAGACACTCGATGTTGGCTCTGACCTCTATTCTTGTGTACATATGTACACACTTATCTGTGCACATATAAACATGTTCACACGCATGCACGCACGCACACACACAAATAACAGCAACAAAATCATTGGTTTGCAGTTTTAAAAAGTGCTCAGAATGTAAGTGAAACTTAATTGCAAAGATGCACCGGGAGGTGGGAGGCACGGAAGTGGGATCCAGGCTGGACCGCACACACTAGCCTAGGAAGATGCTTCAGTCTTCAGTCCCAGCTGCTGCTGGGGTCGGGGGTGGGGGCAGTCAGGGAGTCTGAACATTCAGCTCCATGTCATTTCTTTTTTGAGACATCCACAGCTCCAGATAGTTTGGCTCTTCCTCCCTCCATGCTCCTCTAACTACCTAGAAAACCTTTGGTGTGTGCGTGTCAGTTCATGTGTGTGACATGGATGTGTATGCCTTGCATGTGTAAGGTACATATGCACATAGGTGAAGGCCAGTGGTCAACCTGGCTGTTGTTCCTTGGGAGCTGTTCACCTTGATTTTTTGAAATAGGGTCTCTCTCACTGGCCTGGGACTCACTAAGCAGGCTAGGCTTACAGCCAGCAAACCCTAAGGCTCCAAATGTCTCTAGCACTGAGATTACAAGCCTGTACTTCACATCTAGCTTTAAACAAACAAAAACAAACAAACATGGATCCATGGGGATGAAACTCAGGTCTTTGTACTCATAAAGCTTTACAGACCAAGCCATCTCCCCAAGTCCCTGGCAAGTCTTTCTTGTTTCACGCTAGAAGCCTTCTCTTTAGGCTGACCACTAGCTTTTGTTTTCAGTTACCTACTAAATCACCGCAAGGTCACCTCAGGAGCTGCTGTGCTTGGTGGGGTGAGAATGAATAGCATCTTCAGGCAAACACAGCCTACTGCCATGAAGACCTACTCCTACCCATTGGGAAGCTTGCTCCAGCAAGGGTGAATGTCCTGGGTCATAAATGAACAGCTTTTCTTCCAACAGGCAGAAACTACTTTGTGTGGAGGCTGGTGGTGGGCAAGGTGATGCTCTGTGCACTGTAGGCTCCGCAGAGGCCACTGTGATCAACCCACACTGTCTCTCAGCATGCTGCTGTCAGCCCATGGTCCATCCGCAGAAAGAGCAGAGCAACAAGCCTGTCTCATTCTCAGCCTAAGGGCTTGTGCTCATCCTCCACCTTCCAGGCTTTCCATGGATGCTTAGTACTTCCTCAGTGTGGACCTGGGCCAGTGATTTAACTCTGCATCTTCCCGGTAAAGATGAGATACCAGGATAGGTTAGGTAGGGCACTGAATTGGAAGCCTAGGACCTTCTTCCATAATGTACCTTCCTGTGTTGTGCAAGGGATGAGGCATCCTACAGGCTAGGTCTCCTTTCAGAACTCCACCCATCCCTCATGTAACCATCTTGGGGCAAAATGAAGATATTCTAAAGAGGGGTGTTGGAAAATGGCTTAGTGGATAAAGTGCTTGCAGTGTAAGCATGGGGATCCATAGCACCCGCGTATGAGAAGCCAGATGTTATCAGCGTACACTTGTGACCTCAGTGCTGGGGAGGTGGAGATCCCTGGGGATCACTAGTTTGTCAGTCTAGTTGAAATGGAAAGTTCCAGGTTCAGTGAGAGACCGTGCCTCTGAAAACACAGTGAGGTGAGAGAGGGAGGGAGAGACTGTGCCCCTCCCTTTGTCTCTCTGACTAGTAAAACAATGGTTTCTATTGTGGAATAACCTTTTGTACGCTGTGAAAATGTGCCACTCTGACTGGTTTAATAAAAAGCCGAATGGTCAATAGGCAGCTAGGCAGGAGTTCCAGACACAGAGGATGCTGGGATAATAAGTTTCCGTGTCATTACTAGGGAGCCTTCGGTCCTGGCAAAAAAATTCTGACTACAGGTTTCTGAGAAATTGGAATTTCTCCATGACTCCCACACCAAGAGAAGAAAAAGGCCTGGGCCAGCCGGAGTTGGAACTTGTCTCCCAGAAAGAGGTTTCACACCTTTCTGACAACTATTCAGATCTCCTTGTAAGAGAGACTGGGCCTTGACAATGCTGATGCCGAGGCCCCCTCAGCCCGGGACTGCCTAGCTATGCCAACTCTTTCCCCCTTTACAATCTAAACCCCACGTCAGAATCAGATGCACTTGGGGTCACACTGACTCTCCCCCCACCTCTGTCTCCCTCCATTATGTCTTGTCTCTTTAACTGAGAAGGGGTGTTGCCCAGGCCCAGACTAGACCATAACCCTCCAACTCCTGTAACTCAAGCAGCCTGGACTGGGCTGTAGTCCCCTCCGTTGCCTTCAGAGGAGCTGAGGTCACCTCCCACTCTTTCCTGGGAAGGTCTCCTGAAGCTTGCTGTTCCAAGTATGCTTTGGAGGCTCCCAGGAAGCATGGCCTTGTGACAGTCCCGCAGTGAAAACAAAGCCTTCTAGAACATTCTACTCCCAATTTCCTTTGAAAAGGCTGTGTGAGGAGCCTCATGTCCCTCACTTCCCAGCATTCCACTGGTGGAGACCATCCAGACACTTGAAGGAAAATGCTGTTGCTTTCATGTGGCATAAAGATCCAGCTGGGGAGAGATGCCATAGCTGTGTGCACATCTTGCCCTCTGGCAGTTCTCAAACACAAAGGTGAGACGTGCTTCCTTCTAACCTCTCCTCTTGACCTTAGTGTACTGGAAAGATCCTGAAGGTGTATCTAGAGGTCCCCTGGGGATGGTAACTAAGCTTCTATTTATAGATGAGTGTTAGATGGCTGAGGGCACAAATTCAGATAGCTCAGGGACCTGGCCTTAGGAGGAAAGAGCTGCTTTTCATTCTGAAGCTTCAACTTTTAGACTCTGAGTTGACTTAAGTATTGCAGAAGAAACACGACTAAGGGGTGTTTCAGTTCCTGCGATACAGCAGGCTGCATGGCCCTATAAACCAAAGCTACAAAGGAGCTTGGGCAGAATGGGAAAGTCACCCTGTTACAGCCACTCACCTGGGGAAGCCAGAGGTGTGACTGCTCTGGGTGAGGGTTGCGCTTAGCAAGCATGGGGGAGAAGGAGACCCAGAGGGTGAACCACAGGGCCTTTGCACGGCAGAGATAAGCAAAAGGGTCCAGTGTGCCCCCTCACATCCTGTGAGCTGAATTGAAAGAAGGAAAAAAAAAAGGTCTCTGGCTGCTGAAGGGGAGGAATAATGCAGTGTCCAGAGACATGGGGATCATATCTCTTTCTCTCAGGCCTGTACTTGTGTGATGGAGGGAGAGAAAGACAGGAAGAAAGGCATATCCCCAAGCTTAGCAATCTACGTGTGTACCAGTTTTGGTTTGGCATGTCCAGAGCCGAATATAATATATAGGTTTGCTCCCCTTTTGGGTTCAAATGACCTTTTTATAGAAGTCATCAAAGACCATTGAAAAACACAGATATTTGCATGACGATTCCTGACAGTAGCAAAGTTAGAGTTATGAGGTAGCAGTGCTAATAATTTTATGGTTGGGGGTCACTCCAACATGAGGAGCTGTATTAAAGGGTTGCAGCATCAGGAAGATTGAAAACCACTGGTCTAGAGAAAGAAAATACCAAATGATGATTTAAAAGCATTGGGCAGAGATGTAAAAATGCTACCACTAAATCATGGAGGGTAGGAAAAAAACTGATATGAAAAAGCAAATAAGCAAACAAACAAAACCCTAAAGGTAGAAATCATAGAAAGGCACACAGGGATGAAGTGCAGCTGGGTGGTAGAGCAACACTGGGGAGCCTGAGGCAGGAAGATCATGAGTTCAAGGCTAGCCTGGGCTCACATAGAGGGAACTCTGTTTCAAAGCAGCAACATGACCAAACCTAATACAAAAATAAAACAAAAAATCAGTTGGGGACATGGCTCAGTGGGTAAAGCTCTTTCTTTGCAAGCCCGAGGACCAGAGTTTGATCTCCAGATGTGGTGATGCATGCTTGTGATCTTAGCGCTAGGAAGGGAGAGACACAGGACAGTCCTTGGGACTCGACAACCAACCAGCCAAGATTAATCCAGGCCACCGAGAGATCCTGTCTGCAAATAAGCCGAGATGGACAACGTCCTGAAAAATGGGGCTGCCATACAAATGTGCACACACGCACACACACAACTGTCACATCAAAGACAGAATACATCATTATTACCATCTATTTTAGAAGGCAGAGGTGAAGAAATAATAGAGCTATATAAAATGTAAATATCTGCCCCTGAGATTGAAAACTTATGAAGAGACAAAGAAGGCTAATGAGATAGAGGTCACAGAGAATTAATTTACTGGAAGCTACATCCGGGCACAGTATTTAGATAGTAGTAGAGAGAGGTAAAGACAAGAAAAATATGAAGTGGAAGCTAAGTGACCAGGAGGATAAAGAGAGAAGCAATTTCTCATATCCACTAAGAGTTCCAGCAAGAGACAACAGGCAGTACACAGGCTGCATTCAATCAGATTGTGACAAAGAGTTTTCCAGAACAAATGAATTTCTAGATTCAAAGGGCATAACACTCCCCAACTTCAAAAGCAGTCAAGGATTGAGGAGCTATGCGGGTGAGTAAAGTGCTGGCCATGCAAATGTGAAGACCAGAGCTTAGATCCCAGACTCACACCCAAACATAATGGGCAATGGGAGCCCAGCTACAATCCCAGCACTTAGGAGGCAGAAACAGGGGATCCTTGGAGCAAGCTAACTAGCTAGTCAAGATGGATCCGTGAGCTTGGCATCAGTGAGAGACCTTGCCTCAATAAAAAATAAAAGTGAAGAACAACCTCGAAAGACATGTGATGTCAACCTCTGGCTTCCACACTCACATGCACACTAGTGCTACCACACAAATTCGTGCACATACTCTCATGCACACTAGTGCAACCACACGAATTTACTCATACTATACATACACGTGAAAAAATTAACAAAAGATACCCTGTAGCAGGCTTTCTTGGGTCACCAATCAGCTCCCAAATCAAGACATGGAGACTCATTTTCAATTATGAATGCTCAGCCTTATCTTGTGCTTGTCCCACTAACTCTTATTACTTAATTGTGTCTTTTCATCTACGTTTTGCCTCAGGACTCTTTACCTTTCTTTCACGCTGTATGTCCTACTCTGCGCCTGGCTGGCATCTCAGCATCTCCCTCTCTCTGTCCACTAGCCCCGCCTACCCCTCTGCCACCTAGCTATTGACTGTGAAGCTTTTTGTTAGACCAATCAGATGCCTTAGGCAGGCAGGGAAACTTATCTTTATACTGTTTAAACAAACGCAGCATAAAAAAATATGTGACACACTTTTACATAGTTAAAGCAATACTCTGCAGCATAAACAAATGTTTACACATCTTTACACAGTTAAGGTAATAGTCCAAAACACCTTCTAGGCTTGACATGCAGTAAAGCTCCAGAACACAAGACATCTTGAGATACTAGATCACTGGCAAAGGAAGATGGGGTAGGTAGGGGGTGAGCTTCAACACCAATAACAGGACAAGAAGAAACTGAACTTTTATCTTGAGAACTTAGGCGCCTGCACTTACAATACTAAATTGCCTTTTAGAAGATGCCACTGAAGTAAAGATATTTCTAGACGACCCAGTTGCACCACAGGAGAAGTTAACATTCACAGTATTGTAACCCAAAGAACAACTAATAGATGTAATTGAAAGAATAGGAAATTGAACAAGGAGGAAAGACTTGGGAAGAAATGACCAGTTTTTTAAAAGAAGTGGCAGATGCACTGCGGTAGAGCCCCTGCCTAGAATCCCCCAGTGAGGGGCTGGGGTGTGGCTCAGTGGTAGAGCCCCTGCCTAGAATCCCCCAGTGAGGGGCTGGAGTGTGGCTCAGGGGTAGAGCCCCTGCCTAGAATCCCCCAGTGAGGGGCTGGGGTGTGGCTCAGTGGTAGAGCCCCTGCCTAGAATACCCCAGTGAGGGGCTGGGGTGTGGCTCAGTGGTAGAGCCCCTGCCTAGAATCCCCCAGTGAGGGGCTGGGGTGTGGCTCAGTGGTAGAGCCCCTGCCTAGAATCCCCCAGTGAGGGGCTGGAGTGTGGCTCAGTGGTAGAGCCTCTGCCTAGAATCCCCCAGTGAGGGGCTGGGGTGTTGCTCAGTGGTTAGAGCCCCCACCTATAATCCCCCAGTGAGGGGCTGGGATGTGGCTCAGTGTTAGAGCCCCTGCCTAGAATCCCCCAGTGAGGGGCTGGGGTGTGGCTCAGTGGTAGAACTTCCACCTATAATCCCCCAGTGAGGGGCTAGGGTGTGGCTCAGTGGTAGAGCCCCTGCCTAGAATCCCCCAGTGAGGGGCTGGGGTGTGGCTCAGTGGTAGAGCCCCTGCCTAGAATCCCCCAGTGAGGGGCTGGGGTGTGGCTCAGTGGTAGAGCCCCTGCCTAGAATCCCCCAGTGAGGGGCTGGGGTGTGGCTCAGTGGTAGAGCCCCTGCCTAGAATCCCCCAGTGAGGGGCTGGGGTGTGGCTCAGTGGTAGAGCCCCTGCCTAGAATCCCCCAGTGAGGGGCTGGGGTGTGGCTCAGTGGTAGAGCCCCTGCCTAGAATCCCCCAGTGAGGGGCTGGAGTGTGGCTCAGTGGTAGAGCCTCTGCCTAGAATCCCCCAGTGAGGGGCTGGGGTGTTGCTCAGTGGTTAGAGCCCCCACCTATAATCCCCCAGTGAGGGGCTGGGATGTGGCTCAGTGTTAGAGCCCCTGCCTAGAATCCCCCAGTGAGGGGCTGGGGTGTGGCTCAGTGGTAGAACTTCCACCTATAATCCCCCAGTGAGGGGCTAGGGTGTGGCTCAGTGGTAGAGCCCCTGCCTAGAATCCCCCAGTGAGGGGCTGGGGTGTGGCTCAGTGGTAGAGCCTCTGCCTAGAATCCCCCAGTGAGGGGCTGGGGTGTGGCTCAGTGGTAGAGCCCCTGCCTAGAATCCCCCAGTGAGGGGCTGGGGTGTGGCTCAGTGGTAGAGCCCCTGCCTAGAATCCCCCAGTGAGGGGCTGGGGTGTGGCTCAGTGGTAGAGCCCCTGCCTAGAATCCCCCAGTGAGGGGCTGGGGTGTGGCTCAGTGGTAGAGCCCCTGCTTAGCATGCACAATTTCTTGGGTAGTCAAGCAATAACTTTTTCTTTCTGTTGGGAGTCAGGGTTTCTCTGTGTAACAGTGCTGACACCCTGGAACTCATTCTGTAGAGCAGGCTGGCTTTGAACTTACAAAGACTCTCCTGTCTCTGCCTCCTTGGTGTTGGGATTAAAGGTATGTGCCACCACCTCCCAGACCAAGTAGTAAATATTTTTAAAAGGAATAAAGATGAATGAGTGGAAAGAAAGGGAGGAAGGAAGAAGAGAAGGAAGAATGGATAGAAAGAAGGAAGGACGGAAAAGCTCACAAATACATCCAGGTACGTATGGGGGCAGAATTGGGGTGGAGCTCCTTCAGAATACACAAATTGAAAAAACCTAACTGTCTATCCAGAAGCATGCCAAGAAGACTCAATAGTTGGACTTGATTGAAAGTTACCTTATTCTGTGTATGTGGTTTTGATGAGCATGCCATGTGTAGACCCATAGGAGAGACACTTGGCAGCTTGTGGGAAGAGTTAAGACGCAGTCACTATTTGACCCAGCTGTTGTAGAACATTTGTACATTGTGTGAAGATGTATTGCTGAGATCAGTGTAATAAAAAGCTGAATGTCCAATAGCTAGGCAGGAGATATAGGAAGGACTTCTGGGGAGAGAGAGCTCTGGGAAGAAGGTGGAGATATCAAACAGATGTGGAGATAGCAGGATGAACAGTACAGAGATGAGGTAACTGGCCTCATAGAAGGGCATGGATTAAAATATAGGGGCTAATTTAAGCTATAAGAACTAGTTAAGAACAAGCCTAAACTAAGGCCAAGCTTTCATAACTAATAATAAGTCTCTGAGTCGTGAGCTGACAGCCCAAAGAAAAAACTGACTACACTCAAAAGCCTCATGCCTAGGGTCTAATATAAAGATACATAGCAGCAAAAAGACAAAATAATAAGATCAGCTTCTTGGTAGAATAATCCCTCCATAAACCTGGTTCCCATTGATTCCTAGAATCCACATACAAATTGCCTCACGTAGCATAGGAGTCTAGGTTGATCGCAACAAAGCTAAACATATTAAAAGAGCAAGATTATTTCATCCAAAGTCACCACAGGGATACTTAGAAGTAAAAGAGGGTCACTGAGATAAGAGCAAAGCAGAAGAAGAGTCCAAGTCTGAAGAAGACCCACTTGCTATGGCCAACTTTGAAGATGGGAAGGAACTGAGGTGACCTCCAGCAGCTAGAATAGCCCTGCTGACAGGCAGCTTCCTACACGCCAAACCTCAGGCTTCCAACATGGGACTGATTGGTACCTAGGCATTAAAGATCACTCCTCTCCTGAGTCTCCAGGAGGGGCGCTGTGTTATAGGCACCATGCTTTCGCCATAAAACCCACACTAGACTCGAGACCTACAGATCTTTAATAGCATGTTTATTTTGTGTAAGCCTTCAGTATTGGGCAATTTGTTGATGGTAGTGGTAGAAAACACATGCCCAACACAGACGACTAGATAAATAATCCATAGCAGGTGTAGGCTGGGGATGTCAGCTCAGCTGCAAGAAGGATAGAGGAAGCCACCAGGCAATGTATAGATGTGCAGGAACTATTTATCATGGGGGAAGAGAGTACAAAAGGCCACATACACACACACACACACGCACACGCACACGCACACACACACACACACACAAACAGATTTGTTTCTGTTGTCAAAAAGAAGAGCAGAGAGCTGGAAAAATAGTCCATCCAGTAAAGTGTCTATCTTTCAACCTGAGTTTTCTCTACAAATTCCAAGTTTACAAAAGCAAAACAAAACACTTGGGCACGGCTGATACTCACTTGTAAACCCCGGTGATTGGGAGATAGAGACAAGAGAATTCCCAGGGTTGGCTGGTCATCCAGCCTCAACTTCTCAGTGAGCCCCAAGCCCATAATAGACTAGTTTCCAAACTAGATGAACATTACATGAGGAACAATAGCTGAGGTTGACCTCTGGCTTCTATGAACACACATCTACAAAAGAACAGACCAACGTTCTGGAGGTATAGCAACAGGCAGGAGAACCTAGACTTCCCAGCACAGCATTTTTCTATAGCTTTGACTCTGCAATAATGTAAATGGTTACAAAGTGAAAATAAACTTTAAAAGCCCTAGTGATTTCTCTTAGGTGAAATGATTTTTATAGAAACTAACTGCTAATAAGCAAGGCAAAAGAACCCAACACGTAAAATGAATGTGTCTAGTTATATACAAATTGGTGACAAAAGCACATAAGGAAGGAATGCTGTTGAGTGATTTTTTTTTTAGCTCAGTATTTTGGCTGTGAATGCAGGAGAGAATTAAACCTAAGGATAAACACTTACATTGCATTCAGCAGTCTTGTTGATTACTCTGTTGGAATCACAGATTTACACTCATATAATAATAGCCAGGTAGAGAAAATAAGAACATTGGGGTTTCTAAAGAATGCAGTCTAGTATAAGGCCAATTTAGTATATGAATATAAGGATAATGGCATTTTATTTGAATTGGAAATAGCACTATGACCTTATGATGTTAAAAAAAACTCAAACATGTTTCTTGGGGCTGAGAGATGACTCAGTGGTTAAAAGCACTAGATGCTCTTCCAGAAGACGAGGTTCAGTTTTCAGAATCTACAATGGTGGTTCACAACCATCTCTAACTCCAGTTCTAGTGGAGCTGACACCCTCTTCTGGCCTCCATGAGCACCAGGCACATATGTGGTCCTTAAATATTCGTATAGGCAAAACACTTTCTAACATGAAACAAGCAAATCTAACATTTAATGTATCTTCTCTCCTGACCAGAAAGGTCTAGAAGCAATGGCCACTTGGTAGCAATGAGCTCTCACAACTTTTGGTGCTCAGGTTGTGATTTTAAATATTACTTGAAATTATTTAAAACCTAGGCCCATGTAGAAATAGATCATATGAGCTTATACCAGGAAGGCACCATGTCCTGAAACATCATGTACCACCAGAAAACCAAATCTCCTCATGTCAAGAAATCTAGACCATGAAGGGAGAAAGATGGGTCAATTTAAGACTCAAAGAATAACAATAGGGGAAATGAGAAATATACTTCTATGGGTAAAGTGCTCGATATACAAGCACAGAACCTGAGTTCTTAAAACTACACAAATCTGGACATGGTAGCATATGTTTATAATCCCTCTGTCCCTATGAACAGATAAGAGGCTCTCTAAAGTTCAGGGGCCGTCTCACCTGGTATATACAGCAGGCAAAAGGCACTGTCTCACTCAAGATGAAGGTGAGGACCAAGATCTGAGGTTGTCCTTCCCTACATGCACTTTGGCACACACACACATACACACATGCACACACACACACGCACACACACACATACCCATACCCACACATACCCACACATATACACACATGCACGCACACACACACGCACATGCACACGCACATACACACACATATACACACATATATACACATACACACACATATACACATGCACACACACACGCACACACATGCACACACACACACACAACTAAAATAGAACAATTAGTAAGTACAGACGCCTGGAACACAATGAATATAAAAGCATATGCTTTTCTAATTGTTTAATGGTGGAAAAGAGATAGACACAAAAAGTAAATTTGCTTAACACTGGAAGAAGAAGGCAGCTTTTCCCCCCCCATAATTTATAAATGAGTATTTTTCCTGCTTTGCTGGCTTTGGGGATACCTAAATAATGTGAGGCATTAGGGCAAGGGCTTCCCTTCAAATTTCCAGAGACAGAATGAGTAAAGAGAATTAAAAAAAAAAAAAAATCAATTCTGACTATTCAAAGAAAACAGTTCAGGTGAAACAGTACACATGGAGTAGGGTCAGGGATCAGGCATTCATTTCCATCTGCTGTTCTATTTAGTATAACTCCATGCTAATTATCCATCTCAACATGCATAGAGAAGCAAGGGTGTGTTGGGATGCAGGAAGGAGGGAAGGATGGAAGAAGAAAGGGAGATACATTTCATTTGAGTTTTTGTGATGAGCTTCTGATTCAAAGGACATATGGATCAGAGGAGTCCTAAGTGATACCACTGGAAGTGCCTGATGTTGTTAATAGGACGTGGCACAGGGAAAATGGGCAGAATACTCTTTGTGGGTAAAAAAAAAATGTAACCTATAGAGACAGAGAGAAGACAAGTGACTACCAATGGATGAGAGAGACGATAAGAGAGGGGCAAAAGTATAAGAATACTTTTGGGAATAACAGGTATGCCTAATACTTTGGTCCGCATCATACTTGCTCAGCTCCTAGGACTAGTAAACATTGAGTCATGACAATTAGTTTTCTGCAGATATATTTTTCTTCTAAAAGTTTCAAAGTCCGTTTCCATTATTTTTGTTTCACTCATTAGAATTTTTAATTAGATATAAAATCTAGATATACTTTTATTATTTTTAAATAAATAGGCTCAGCCCTAGTGATGGATAACTCCCATTCAAATATTTTATACTGTGGGGATTTTCATAGCTTCCCAGAAAGGTGGACTTGATGAAACTTTTGCACATGTATGTGTAGCATTTGCTTCCTAATTCACAGCCAGTATCCAGAAAAGACTCTTACCACCTAATATAAAAACAGCAACTAGTCACCAGGACCTAATTACACAGGAACTACTTCTAAACATCACCACTCCCTGCTCATAGTTTAGCTCTTTATCTTTCTCTCTTCTATCAGAACATGGAGTGGGGGAGGGGGGGTGGGGATGGTGGGGGGGGATGTGTGATCTTCCTTCATGCCAGTAGACCCTATCCACATATAGCCCTCCTAGATGCCCAGCTCCTCCCACGCCCTTGACACTACATTGACTTTTTTCCTTGGCCCATCCTTGGATTCACCTATAAATTTTCCATCACTTCCTAATGCTTTGTGTTGTCTCCAGATATACCCCACAGCAAAAGTGGTCCTGCCACCCTACCACTAGATTCTCCATGCCCAAAACAGCACCTAGTGGTAGACCGTGCTTTATGTCAGACATACTGTTACTAGTCTGGTATTTAACTGTCATGTTAAATAGTCTGCTGTACTATTTAACTTGGGGTACCATGCTAGAACAACTGTGAGTTTCCCCCTTTATTCTTACTTTTTTGGCTGCCTGATAGGACTCTGATTTTCTCATCTTTGCCCATCCTGTCCCTGGTGTCTGATTTCATCCCTGCCTTCCCCCAATCCCAGTATAACCCATATTAGCTACTCAAGAGTCCCTCTAGCACCTGAGGGGTCACTCTACAAGGAACTACAAAACTCCAGGGCAGGTCCTTATTATCCCCTTTCTATTGGGAATCCATAGCTCCAAGGGTGTAGTAGTTAATACTGGCAACTTGATAGCACCTAAAAATCACCTAGGAGACACACCTTTGGGCATGTCTAGAAGGGGTTTCCAGAACTGAGGTAGGAAGACCCACTCCGAGTGTCCCCATCCATGGGCTGGTGTCCTTGACTGAATAAAAAGGGAGAATGCACTGGACATCAGCAATCATTTCTTCCTGCTTCCTGACTATGGATTGTCACATGACCAGCTGGTGCATACTCCTGTTACTACAACTTCCCTGCCTTTGTAGGTAGTACTACATGTAAGCCATAATAAACCTTCCTTTCTCCTTAAGTTTCTGTGTCAGGTATCTAGGAAAGGTTACTAATACATAGGGATCATGAGACAAGTACCTGCCCCTCCACAATCCACTTGCTGATGGCCGTCTTCCCATCATAGCCTGGTCGGAACTGGAGTGTGGCTGATCGAGGGCTGATGTTGGAAATGACCAGGTTGGATGGAGCCCCAGGAAGGTCTAGAGGAGAATGAAAGAGGCAGGAAGAGGGTTAACTTGGGTCACAGCTTAGGGAGGACGCTGAGCAACTTAGGGAGAAAACAGCTTCAAAATGACTTTTTACAGCAAAAGAGGCACTTGTTTACCAAGCCATGAAAGTGAGAAACAGTGCAGCTTCCCCCAGCAAGGCCTCACAGCAGGAGCCTTCTTCTAACAGGGTCACCTGCTGCGCTCCAGTCTATCTGAAGTGGCATTAGGAGACTCCTGTCTTACTCATTTCTATACAAAGCAGATAATTAATAGGTGCTTGTTGTGCAATGAAAGACAAGAGAACATGATTACATCCTCCAGGTTCCTGGCCTGGCACTAAGAAAGGAGTGTCTAACTTCTTTCCCCTGCTCCCATGATGCTATGGAAGTCAGGGTTAAGGAAGGATGGAAATCTGTAGGCTTTGGATGTGGTTTCTAAGACAACCAGGAACAGGTTACAGCACAGAACCCTTTTCCGCATTCAGTTATCCTGGGAATGATATAGGTGGAAAGTTCCCTAGCTGAGTTGACCCATTTGTACCCAGGACATTGCAGAGCTGCTTTCTAGCAGGCCAGGCTTACTTGCAAGTTCAGCAAAGTGTTTAAAATGAGAAATTCCAAAGAGGGAGATAATGGGTTAAAGGGAGAAGGGGAAAACCAGAGACAAACTGCCTTACAAAGAAGTATACCCCAGCAGGGAGTGTCCACCTAGCACCCACAAAGCCCTTGATCTCTGGCACTACATAAAGCCAGGCATGGCAGTGTACCTCTGCAGTTCGAGTACTGGGGAGGTAGAGGCAGAAGGGTCAGAAGTTCATGGCTATTCTCAGTGACAGAGGAAGTTCGGGGCAAGACTGGATACTGAAAACTTGGTCTCAAAAGGTTTAAACAAACAAACAAACCAATCAATCAATCAATCAATCAATAAATGGGACCAAAAAACTCCCACAAGGGCTGGGGTGTCTCTCAGTGGTTGAGAACTTGCCTAGCACACACATGGCTCAGGGTTGCATCTCCAGGATCTAAGGGGGGGGGTGGAATATGCAGAGGAGAGTGACAGAGCCAGAGGTGGGGGAGGGAGAGGGAGAGAGAGAGGGAGAGGAAGAGAGAGAGGGAGAGAGGAACAAAAGAAAACCCATTTGTTGTCTTCAGGTTTCTGAAAGATGATGCCCTAGTTTGCATGGCTGGGATATTTGAAGGCAGGTCTTGCCGCGGTATAATAAATCCCCTATGGTAACAGCTTTCTATTGTCACAAGCAGGGTCTCTGGGATCTCAAGGGTCCTTTTGCATCTAGCTTAATGAATTTGAAGCAGAAAGTGTTTAAAGCGAAGGACAAGTGACTCTTCTTTCTAGACCTTGGCTCTTTGAATTCTGAAAATGGCTCTTCAGCATCTAATGGACGTAAACCTCCAGCCTGGCTAACAAGAGCTGGTGAGCTCTTGGAAGGGCTCATCGCTGCTGGAGGCTCTTCCTGCTGGTGCTACTGAGTGTCTTGGCGTAGCCACAGGTGATCTGGCAGCTCAGCAATTTCCCTTCACAATGGCTATGGGAGGCTTACTCAGAGTAGATACCTCCATCTTCCGAGTTTCTCCACTGTGGTTCCTGGAGACATACAGCCTGGAGACGGTAATGTTGGATGTAGAAAGGCCTTCCAGAGGTCAGTGTACTTATTCCCTATCAGGGGTATCCAGGCCACAGAACCTTGTAATTCACACCAGATGTGCCTGCCACCCATGTTCTCCCTGGTGCCAGCTCCATTATTAACACATCAGACAATGCCCACATCAGAGCCATTGCTATGAATGGACCAATGACATTTCAAATCTGTGGTCTGGGCGCTGTAAGTTTTATGGGAACCAGATATTTGGGTAAAATTAATGAGTATGGGCTGGGGATGCAGCTTAGTCAGTAAGGTGCTGTTGCACAAACATGAGGAACTGAATTCAGATTCTCAGAATAACAGGGTAATAAGCCAGTGGAGAATCATCCTGTCTCTGGCCTGTCCCTGAACCCAGAACTTGGAAATCCCTGCCCCCATTACTCAGAGTTAATGGCCAAGCAATTCTTCCAGGCTGTGCTTTTAAAATAACTCACAGCACATGCTCAAAAGCCTATAAAAGCCTGCCCCTCCACCCAGCCCAAGAGGCAGTTGTCATTCTGTGGTTCTCTGCAACAAATTTTTGTGTGAGGTAGTATTCCTTGACTCTCTAGTACCAAGATATCCTTGTGCTCAAAAGCCCGTTCACAGAATCCATATTAAAAAGCCAGGTGTAGTGATGGACAATTAAAATCTCCGTTCTGGGGAGGTGGAGAAGGGGATCCTGGAAACTTGCTTGGCAGCCACTCCAGCCAATCAGTGAGCTCCAGATTTAGTGGAAAAACATTGTCTCAAAATAAATTGAAAAGGAATTGAGAAAGAAACCAGATGCTGGCCTGTGATCATCACATGCATGCGTACACATGGGTTCACATGCAGTCATATAATAATAATACTAGTAACAATAATATATTTAAAAAGGACTCTTTCTTCAGGCACAAGATGTAAAGCATGGCTATATTGCCTTAGTGTAACGGTCTTCCAAGTCTATGGGACTTATCTGGAGGCAAAATCCTTGAATAGGACCCAACTCTTAGGGGCTTGACAAACACCTGTAATTCTGGTACCCAGGTCAGTGTCTAGGCACTTAGACAATGGGCACTATCTGCAGGTGGAAACAAAGGCTTGATCACATCTTCCCCTGCTGGTGGATATTCCACACTCCATGGAGCATCATCTCTGGTGGACAACATGGGAGGTCACTATGTGGATTCAGCTGACAATCTCCTCTCCTACCAAACACAAAGTCTGGACTTAGAGGAAGTATGTTTAGAGTGCAGAATGAGGGTGAACATAAGGGATTTCTGAGGGCTCCCGAAATGCTCCTGGGGGCTCCTTTCAGTGCACACACTCTCCGGAGCAAACAATCGGCTTATGAAAATGAACTGGAAGTGGGGTACAAATATGAGTTGAGTTCATGTGAATTTTCTGGGTCTCTATCAATAAGGTCGTCATATTTTTCAAATAAGGCAAACTGACAAAAGAGAGAGAGAGAGAGTGTGTGTGTGTGTGTGTGTGTGTGTGTGTGTGTGTGTGTGTGTATGCACGCACAAGAGCATGTGTATGTGCAGGTGCACATGTCTCTGCATGTCCAAAACCCAGAGAAGGTCATCACTCTGTCACTCTTTACCTCATTCCTTTGCGACAGGGTCTCTCACTGAACATGCAGCCAGGCCACTGAGCCACTGAGCCACTGAGCCACTGAGCCACTGAGCCACTGAGCCACTGAACCCCAGGGATCCTGTTTCCACCCATCCCTGTTAGTGTTGAGGTTACAGATTTGTGCCTCAGCTAAACCCAGCTTCCTCACATGGGTTCCAGGATCTAAACTCTGCTCTTCCTGCTCAAGGAGCAAGCGCTCTTAGCCATGAATCGTCTCCTCAGTTCCTTTGGTAAATGTCTTTTAAATGTAACATTTTAATTGTAGAACTGCACCTTTAGGCCCATGACCATACCCTCCCCCATCCCTATAGTCACATATATCTGTGAGATTCTAGAAACATCGTTATCTAAAACAGGGGCTTTAAAACTGGAGAGCAGGAGTCAGGGGTGGTTTTCTGGAGCTGAGATGGGTCTGCCGTTGAGCACTGAGTTCCAGAACAGAAGGAAGGAAGTTATTTCTGCGTCAACAAGCAGACTGCAATGGCGGCTGGCTGACCCGGCCGCCCACACCCTGCAGGGACCGCCCTCTCTTCATCTTGCCCATTTTTTTTCTTTTTAAAGCTCAGTTACTTTATTTTATGTATATGAGTGTTTGCCTACATGGATGCATGTATACCATATGTCTACCTGGTACCCTCAGAGGTCAGAAATGGGCATTGGTTCCCCCTTGAATTGGAGTTATAGAGAGCTGTGAGGTACCATGTGGGTGCCAGACATTGAACCTGGGTCCAAGTGCTCTTAACTGCTGATCCATCCCTCAAGCCCACTTTGTCTCATTACAAACCCCAGTTCTTAATGTTTTAGTAGCTGAAGCTCTAAACTGTGTGGCCTTCTGGAGTTTTGAGACAGGGTCTGGTGTAATCCAGGCTGGCTGCCGACTTACAGTGTAGCCAAGGACGGCCTCACACTCTGGATGCACCTGCCTTTACTGTGAAACCCTTGCATTCCAAGTGTGCATCACCGTACCTGGTTTGCTTACACAGAGCTCAAACCCAAGACCTTGTACACAGCAGCCGAGCTGCAGTGCCAGCCCCTCCCATACTTAATTTCAAACATAGCTCTTAATTCCCTTTCTCAAAGGCATCCACTGTTCACGTGGTCACTGGCTGTGGACCCTGGAGAGTGGGAACCTTGGGCTGTGGAGACCATGTTTTAGCTCCATGGAGACCATTTCTTTCCTTCTCTTTCAAGCCACTTCTGCTTGCTTCCAAATTCTGGGAGAGAGACACACAGTCAGATACGAAGAAAGGCTAAGCTGAGGCTAGACCAGTGTCTGCTTCCTTCACATGTCTCAGCAGGAGGCTAAGCCCTGCCCTTAGCTCTCCAGGCACTTGGTGGATTCTGCCTGGAAATGCCGCCATCTTGGAGGGTCAGAGATTACAAACACAGGAAGTATACACATGCCAAGATTGCTGACCTGGGGGTACTCCAGAAGAGATGGTGGATGATGTGGCGAGGCCAACACCTGCGGCAGTCACGGCAGCTACATCGATGGTGTAGGTGGTAAGAGATGACAGCCCTTGGATCTTGTACTCATGGGTTGTGCTGTTGAGGGTGTGTGTGACCCGAGAGTCGTTCTTCCCATAAACCTCCCAGGAAATCTGATAGCCTGTAAAGACAAGGGGAGAACTGAGACCGGACCTCCTACTGGACAGGCTGGCAGTTATCCCTCCTCCCTGAGGTGGCTTGGAACTACAGGAGAGCACTCATTAGGACTCTGGTGAATGGAAGGAGGCCAGCTTCTTCCTCTGTGCTCCCACAGAAGCCTCTGCTGTGCCCTGCTCCTACCACGCAGAGTTCTTTAAGAATGGGGTTCTGGGACCTCAGGAGCCGGGTGCATGGACAGGAGAGTGACAGATCCGACCGCCAGCCTGCCGTGCATCGCTTAGCTTATTCTTGTCAGGAGACACTGGAGTGCGGTTCCCATCTTTATCAACTGCTGTTTTCATTACCTAGAGCGCCAAATCAGTGGCTGCTCTAGGGCTCCATCTCATGTGTGAAACACCCTCTCTCTCTCTCTCTCTCTCTCTCTCTGTCTCTGTGTGTGTGTGTGTGTGTGTGTGTGTGTGTGTGAGGGGGTGATTGACAGCCCGTTCTTCCGGTTTTGAAAGGGACACAGTTCCTTGCATCTGACCTGTTTTGCTTTGCCTCCAAGCTTTGCCCTGCTCCTTACTGAAGATGCTGTTTTCTAGAAAAAAAAAATTAATTTTCCTCTTGGTTCTCTTCTCAGTCTGGCGGGGCCTCCTGATCACAATTTATTCAGCCTCGGATTCCATTGTGACTTGAGGCTTAGAGAAAAAAGCCCCAACTCGTGCCTGAGTCAACCTCTTTGGAGGGGAGCTGATGGGATTAGAGGACACTTAAAGTGTCTGGTAAAGAGGGGACAGTGATGGAGAGAGCTCAGGGGTCCTCAGGCGAAGGAAAACTGCTGAGGATGCCAGCCCTTCCTTCTTCTTAGTCAATAAGCTCGGGGATATGGAAGCTCTAAGATGCATCTCAGCTTCCTTTCACTCAGATGAAAGTCATAAATAAAGTTAGAAACCGCTATTGTGGATGAACAGAAACTTAGAGGACAGTGCCTCGGGAGTTTAATATTTTGGAAAAAAATTAATGTCAGAACTTACCCTCCTGTTCCCTGTCCCCACACTTATCACACAGTGTGGAAACTACCATGTACCTTGAGGGAGACTGTTGGAGGAGGTGTAGCTGGGACAGCAAGGCAAGAAAGACCACCAAAGGGATGCTGGGGCCGAAAAGGGATGCTGAGGCCTCAGAGGGATACTGGAGTCACAGAGGGATGGTGGGGCCATAGAGTGAGGGTTGCTGGGGCCATAGAGAGATGCTGGGGCCATAGAGAGAGGGATGCTGGAGCCACAGAGGGATTCTGGGACCATGGAAACCTTGAGGTCACCTGAATTCCATTGACCAGTAGTGGGGCGGGTCTCTGCCCTAGGCACATGGAGCATTAAGCCTCCCTACTCTGTGTAGTCTACCAAGGCCTCAGGCCCTAGTCCCTGCTCCCATGCTGTCTCTGGCTGCCGCCTCCTGCCCCCTCTTGCCCAGTGCCAAGTCTTAGGATTTCTTTCTTCATCCACCACCCATACTGTAGAGTTTTCCATGG
This sequence comes from Phyllotis vaccarum, assembly GCA_033318265.1. Taxonomy (NCBI): domain Eukaryota; kingdom Metazoa; phylum Chordata; class Mammalia; order Rodentia; family Cricetidae; genus Phyllotis; species Phyllotis vaccarum. The sequence continues at coordinate 71,614,166 of JARWLC010000017.1, read as the reverse complement.
ACTGGTGCTAAGATCAGAATATCCTCAATGAGTCCTTTCTTTATGGCTAATTAGAGAGAGAGAAAGAGAGAGAGAGAATAAAAATACCACTTCAAGCATTTGTGATGGCTGATTTTGATTATCAATTCGATATGCTCTAGAATCTCCTTGGAGACGAGTCTCTGGCATATTTGTGAGAGATTTTCTAAATTGTGTTAATTGAGGTGGGAGGACCCATCCTAAACATGGGTTGCACTCCCTCATGGGGTCTCGGACTAAATAGACAAGGGAGAAAGCAAGCTGATACCCAGCCTTCATCTGGCTCTGCTTCCTGACTGTGGATGCGATGTGACCAGCTGCCTCAGGCTGTATCCTTCCAACTAGGTCAGATTTGTTTATTGTCAGGTATTTGGTCCCAGCAATAAGCAAAGTAACCAATACAGCTTCAAACAACGCAACTAATCTGTAGTTACACATCTACTTTTTCTTGTATTTTATTTTGAGTCAGTTCAATGGACAGAGATTCACTTGACTCTGCCCTCCTAATGCTAGGATTAAAGTTGTGTGCCACCATGCCGGGCCTTTTCTCCATGTGATGGCTGATGGACCCCTCTCCCAAGGGGAGACCAGCATTCAGGCATCCAACACTAGTGTTGTGAGCAGCAGGGTTGGAAACTAGACCCCAAGAGGCCACGTGATCCTACATGGAGTTGGGAAATTCAGGGCTCCACGTGGCTGAGGCAGGGACCCATTCTGCTATTCCACCAGTGAATTCCAGAGGGAGAGCCTGTTTCAAGGGATGTCCCAAGCATGTCACCTGGGCTAAAACATGCAATTCACAGGACACACACTTGACACTGAGATGCTGTTTATCTTCATTTTACAAATAAAGAAACAGGGAGATCCAGGAACTTGCTCGAAAACAACATCTCTGCTCTAGGGTCATTTTCTCTTTCTGTATCCGAACTGGTTCCAACACCACCCCTGACTCTGGTGGGTTTTTTCCTGATTAATCTTTAAGCAGTGTGAGGCTCCAGGGCACTCCGAAGGCCCGGGAAGAGAAGGCTTTGTTGAATGTTGCCACTTTATTTGCCAGGAAATTTTATTTGTTTAAAAGTTGTTCTTTAGTAAAATTTACCAAACACAGCATCTTGTTCATCATGTCAACCTGGAGCCAAAACACAATTTCAGTGTCTTCAGTGAGCACAGCACTTCTGGCCTCTGTGAGGGTCCAAATGGATCACTGTATGCTCAACTCATCATTACAGATACAAATGGACAACCAAAGAATGGGCTCTGAGGCTGGGGAGGTGGCTCAGTTGATAAAGTTTGCAAGGGTCTGATCCCCAGAACCTACATTTAAAAAGCCAGATGTGGTATTTCATGCGTGTAATGCCAGTGCTGGGGAGATGGAGACAGGCAGATCCCTTGGGCACAACTTAGACTAATTTGTGGGTAGCAGGCCAAGTCTCAAAAATCAGGGTGGGTAGTATGCTTGGGGATCGACATCTTCTGCACGCGCGCACACCCCCCACCCCCATGCCCTATCTGCTCTAGAGGGTATAAGATTAGTATCAGCAGAGAGAAAGCCTTGGCTGAAAACTTCCAAAGAATGATATAATGGGATATTGCCACAGGGCAGAAAACTTGGCATTTGTAGGTAAGGATGTCTCCCCTCTAATTACATACAACCTTGGAGATGTGTGTGTGTGTGTGTGTGTGTGTGTGTGTGTGTGTGTGTGTGTGTGTGTGTGTGTGTCTATGTGTCTGTTGGGTGGATGCCGGCAGTTCTGGCCAGCGAGTACTTCATCTAACTTCAGCTTGTGGCAGGAGAGAGCTGAGGAGTTGCCTAGAGCCAGCATTACCAGCCACCTCCAGCTCTGCTTCTTACCTGCTGGGAACGACCCTGCTAACTGAGAATAACGACCACAGGAGCTTCAGAAATAATTTTCTGTTGATCTGGAGTAAATTCTCTACAAGAGAGTAGTGCATCCAATCACAGACTGTCTGTCTGCATCCCAGCCCTCATAAATCAGGGTTTACTGGGGGAGAGTGGGAGATGCTGCAATTTACAACAACAGCACAATGGGCAATTTACACAGGCAGGTGTGCGGCTGCCCTTGCTTGAAGCTCCTCTCTCATTCTGGCCACAAAATAAAAACGAAAACATGGAATGGGGTGGCTACCAAGGGCCAGGCTGATAAAGCGTCATCTCCAGCAGATGCCCCACCATACAGGTTACATTGCTCAAGACCAAATCTTTAGCTGCTTGTACCTCCTGCAGCTGCCTTCAAATGGGAGTTACACACATAGTGTCTTTGAAGGAGGGGTGCATACAAACGCTCCCTGACCTAGGCTCAGAAGGCTGCAAGCAATTCTTCTTCCTCCTCCTCCTCCTCTTTTCTCCCTCTCTCTGTCTCTCTGTCTCTCTCTATGTGTGTTTTCAATCCCTATCCACTGTAAGTTTTGAGACAGTGTGTCTTACTGAACCCCAGAGTTCATTGAGTCTGTGAGATTTGCCTGTCTCCAATGTTCTCGGTACTGGGAATACAAGTGTTTTCTGTGTGCCTGATTTTTTACGCAGGCACTGGTTCTGAGGAATCAAATTAAAATATGCACTTTACTGACTGAACCATCTCCAGTACAATGCTGACCTTGGGGATGCTAGCTTGTCCTAGGGAAGATTCATTTATTTTATTTTATTTTATTTTATTTTATTTTATTTTATTTTATTTTATTTTATTTTATTTTATTTTATTTTATTTTATTTGGTGAAGGCAGGGGGTGCCTACTATCAGGGATGGAATACTCTGAGTAACACTGAAGGTGGGTGTCACAGGGGAATTCAGGCTGGATGACACATGTACTTACAGTGTGGGCATGAGTGGAGAGGACCACAGGCAGTGAGACATGGACAACTTTGGTCCTCACATGAAGGACTGAGTCTGCCTGAAGCTCTGCTAGCAGCCAAGGCTACCATGGAAGCAGGCCAGCAGAATCCAACTGGGAAACATCGGAGCTCGGTGGGTCAAGCTCCATCATAAACACTAGCCGGCCGCTTGTGACTACAGGTATTTGTTTAAATAAAGTATGAAAATGAGTTCATTAGGCCCCATTAGCTGGCGAGAGCAGATGATCATAAATTGGAGGTCCTGGCAACTAGCTTTCAGCCATGGAGGGTTGGCTCAGCTCCACTGGTCTCTCCTCAAGCTATAAAACAAGAATAAAGTGTATGGGCAGTTTGGAAGGACTGTGGGAGCTCAGGAGAGGTGAGGGGGGGTGGATCTGGAACAGGAGAAGCCCTTCTGGGTTAGGATGCCTACTGAAGTGTCTTGAACAATTTCTAGAGCACAGTCCATTCCTCGAGGCTGGTGGGACAGGTGAGACTACCTGTCCTTAGTCTGCAGCCCCATTTCCAGAATTAATGAAGAGCCAGGCTCTGGTTCAGTCTCCAGATTGCTCCCTGGGATCTGAGATAGGAGACTTCCCTTCTGGAGCTGTAGAGACTATTTGGTGAGCAATGTGCTTGCTACGTACAAATGAGGGTTTGCGCTCAGTCCCCCAGGACCCCTGTAAAAAGTGTGACATCTGTTTGTAATCCTAGTACTGGGAGTGGCGAGGAGATAAGCAGATCCCATGGCCAGCCAGTCTAGCCTGCTTGCTGACATCGCGGCCCATGAGAGACCCTGTTTTAAAAAAAAAAGGTTGGATTGTCTAAGAAAAGACAAAAGAAAAAGTCTTCACACATAACATGTGCGTGTACCTGCACATGCACAAACATGTTCTCACATACACACATGTGCAGGCAGGCACACACACATACACACACCACACAGAGCTCCTATTACACAGGCACACCAGCATCTCTCTGTTACCATTTGTTTCTGTCCTCTGTGTGACATAAAGATATATTAACCCAGTCCCTGTCTGTCCCCTCCTGGGTTGGCTTCCTTCTGCTCCAGGCTTGATTCTTATTTACATGCTCTGTGTTGTCTGCTGTCTTGTAGTGGGAAGCCATCTACAACAGACCTGGGCTTTGACGCCTCACCCCAGTAGCAGACAACTCTGGTCCCCCAGTGGGGACACTGTCCCATATGGGTAGAGTCAGGTGGACTGGAGTATTCCCATTACTCGATGGTTAGGGTTTGGGGTGTGGTTCGCTCCAAGGTCCTATATGTGATCTGAGATCAGCTGTGAGAGGCTTTGGAGGAAACAGCTGATCACAGAATATCCATTCCTGAGTAGTATCTGGGCTGGTTACCAGGGTCACTGCTGAGAACTCCCAGTGGCAATGGCCCTGTTGTGACAGTCTGGAATGTTCTTTGCCTGTTCCTACCTCATGAGACAGTTTAAGAAAGTTCTTTCAAGACCACCGTGTGCCACACACCTATGGAAACATCTTATCTGAGCACAGCAGAATCTTGGGCAGGGCTGGGACTACAAAAAGACAGATGATGTGGGCAAACCCTTAAGGGAAGAAGGGAGACAGCTGAACCCAATGGGGATCCACGGACTGAGCAGCCGGGTGGTACCCAGGAGGTGGCCAGAGCACAATGCACACATGCTTTTCTTTAATGTTGAATGTGTTAATGTTTACAGATGTGCACGTATGTGTACATATGGTGGTCAGCAGACAACTGGGAGTGTTATGTTGAGGATGGTATCTCGATAGCCTTCATCTAGCCAGTTAAGCTAGACTGGGGGGCGGGGCAGAAAGCCCAAAGGATCCATCTACCTGTCTCCCCAGCACTGAAGTACACTTGGCTTTTTCAAGTAGGTTCTGGGAACTGAACGCATGTCCTCACTGATTGAGTCATTTCCCCATCCCCATATGTGCTATTATTAAATGTGTTGTTTTTACATTTTCAGTACACACATCCTGAAGTTATGTGAACTTAACACACAGCACTCTAGGTATTTCCTTGGCCCTGGGCTTTGGAAAACCTGATGAGGGCTGTGAGTGGGGAGGTGGGGACCTTCCAGGTAGGAGTCCAGTGTGCACCTTACCTCCAGCATGTGACAACCCAGAGCTGAGAAGGTGGCTGTCAGAGGCCATTTCTGAGCTATGTAATCATGGGGACGTATACCCTCAGAGTCCCCGCTGCCTAGTTGGAGTGGAGAACATGAGTTGTCATAGAGTGTTATAAGTAGCATATGCAGTGTCGAGAAGCCTGGTACTGGGGAGTGTTCACAGTGGCCACTGCTACTGTCCAGGACAGTCACAGGGGGAGGGGCCCACAGCACAGCCTGATGGCAATCACAGGCCACTTCGGCTATCTTATCTCAACAAGGCTATGTCTGCACAGTTCTCAGACACAGCTCACGGAAGAACATGGGTTTCTCTCAGTAACTTTTGGGAAATCAGGGAATTATTTACTGCCTAGCACTTGGAAGGCCCTAGCTTCAATTTACTGTGCCACACAAAGAAACAAGTCAAGCATTAAGAGTCTTATAAAGGTGAGCTGTTCCCCAAAGACCCTGCCATCTGGGGAGGGGTTTACTGTGAAGGGACAGCCTCATTGAGATCCAGGGGACCAATGGCCCCTTTGAGCCCAGGCTCTTCACCCCTACAGCACTTCCGGAGCCTGACATTTCCCACACCTTGAGTGGTGTGGATGGGTGTGTAGTAAGAGTCTTTGGTCTGGATCCACCTGTAGCTGCTTAGCAACCCCCCCTCCCCCGCCCAATGACTTAGATGCTCATATTAATTATATGTTCTTGGACCTATGGCTCAGGCTTATTGTTAGCTAGCTCTCTCATTTTAACTCAACTATTTTTATTAATCTGTGTGGCCATGTGGCCCGTGGCTTACTTGCTTATTTTAATCTCGTTTTTTTGGGCAGCTGAATCTTGTCTCTCGTGACTCTATCCTCTTCTCCTTGTATTTATGCTAGATTTTTTAAATTGTTTTTTAAGATGCCCTGCCACAGGCCAAAACTGTCCCTTTACTAACCAATGACATCCACAGCATACAAACAGATATCCCACATCAGGGGTGCGAAAAGATCTGGGATTTGGAGCCAGGAGATTGGGGAATTGTCCTGGCCTTGCAACTCATGACAGAGGTGGACAGTGGAAGTGTCAGCACTGAAGTCACTGCCCTTCTAGGAGGGCACTAGACACTGACCTACACACAGTAGGTGTGTTTGTTGAATACAGGTTTTCCAAGCCTCAGTTTCCTTACCTATCACATGGCCAATATGATTCTACATCACTTATGAGAACTGAGCAAAATACACAAGGGAGGTAAAATATAAACAAACAAGACTAATTCTGATTTCCCAGAGAGATTTCTGCAGCATCTGAACAGATAAACTCCCAGTTCTGAGGCTGCTGTCTGCACAAGGACATAAGCCACACCTCCTACTTGACCCCTGGCTCACAGTGACAGCCATCGCTGATCCAGGAAGACCCATCTCTTCCCCTGGGCCTGGGGCCACTCTCAGTAGCTTTGTTTGACACGGACGACACCCTTTCTTGTTAGAGCACACTTTCCAGACGAAGAAGCTGCTTACCCATAATGATACCATTTCTCTCCAGGGGCTCTTGCCAGCTGACCTTGAGAGAAGTGTCCAAAATCTCCGTGAAGCTCAGGTGCTCCACCGCTCCCGGTTCTACCAATTAAAAATAAAGATGCCTGTTAACACTGGAGGAGCCTATCGTTCTTTGATCAGACGGTCCTGGACAGCTTTAACTATAGAAGGGAAGTAGTGAGACAGGGCCAAGCAGAGCCTGTAGGAAAGAAACACCAGGAGTCACACAGCTGGACTAGTGGCCAGTGCTGAGCTGTGCTCTCTGCTCCTGAGTATGTTACTTTGCCAGCTCCATGCAGACACACAGAGTGAGGGAAGAAAGTGGCCACAGGAAACACAGCACAGCTTCTGCCGTTCTTCCTGATTTGATCCAGTAGGAAAATGTACCTGTCTGGACCTGGAAATCAATTTCTTGCTTAAATCCTCCGTTTAGGCGTTGGGGTGTGGATACATAGTAGAATAACCTGCCTAGACTCCCCCCACCCAGTGTGGGTCTGGGGTGTGGCTCAGTGGTAGAGCCCCTGCCTAGAATCCCCCAGTGAGGGGCTTGGCTTTGTAAGAATATTTGACTAGAATCTTCTAGTGAGAGGGGCCAGGAGTTTGGCTTAAATGGTGCTCATAGACCTTGTTGAAGCCAGAAGTGGAGCCTAGGGTCAAGGGCACTGCTTCTTTACCTGACCCTGAGGTCTAGTTTCTGAATTCTCTCTCCTGAGGGATGTTTTCAGGAGCAAGAGAAAGTGCCAGCAAAAGGTCTGCACCATCATATCCTGCCCAAGAGGAAAAGAAGGTGTTTGGAGATGACAATACAGTTCCCCATTCTCCTCTCAGCTAAGTAATGGGGAATGGAATACCCTTCTGCTCAGGGTGCCTTGCCACGGGTTCCCTTACAAGCCAGCTGGGAACAGTCTCACACTGAGGGCTCTAGTGTGAAGTCAGGGGTCTTGTTTGTCCTGCAGGAGAGGGGGAAAGCATAGGCTCTTTTCTGGCTCCCGTCAGCCTTGGCGGCCAATACCTCTTTCCCTCCTGGAACCATGACAAAGGCCCTAACACAACTTATGAATTTTAAAACAGGTGCAGCCTCAGAAGCTGCACTCATGGGGGGTGAGAACTGCAAAGTCTTCACAGAGCGGCCGTAACACTGACAAATGCCACTTCTCTAGGTAGAAAATGGTAAAATAGTGCGGCTGTCAGGGCTGCCTCATCCTCCCCTTGACCACAAGCTTCCAGAAAGACGTTCTGACAGGTTTTGTGAAATGGCTTGTTTTTTTGCGATCGATATGGCAGCAGAGAAGGCTTTCTGCCCCCTTTATATTCCCTGCATTTCTGCTTCCTGGATTCTTGCCTGAATGCACTGTCCTCTGACTCTGCTAATATCTAGGTTTCCATTTATATTCTTTTTCTCTTTACGGCGACCCTCCCCCATCATGTTACTGTCTCACTGGAACTCTGGAGAAGCTTACAGCTAATAGAGCGTATGTCTGTTACACGGGGCCCGAGTCCAAACAAGCTGCACCCCTAGAGTCATCTGCAACCCCACCCTCCACACCATCTTCATGAGGGTGCTACATCCTTCTAAATAGGACTAATAGGCCTCCTGCCTACTAAAAATGGTAGTTTAGGGGCAGGGGACATACCCTGTTGAGGATCTGAGTTCTTTTTCTGTTTTTATTATATGTACTCATTTCCAGTTTCCCAGTTTCATGTACGTGTGTGGTTATATGCATGTTTGCATGTGTGGGGCTATCACACATGTGCACAGGTATGAGTTTCCCCCTCAGGTTTTTTTTTCCTCCGAAGTTTGAGTTTTAAAATAACTACAGAATAACCAGGGAATAACTACAGGATATCCATGGCACGGCCATTTCATTTCTTCCTCTCTTGTCTCCATTTGGGACAACTAATGCTTGTCATTAGATTTCTTTAAAAATGGCTGTCATGGGCCTCCATGGATTTTTGTTTGCTATGTGTTTTGGGGGGAAATGTTTTGCTCCGTATCCCAGGCTAGCATCACTCAGAGCCCTAGTCCTCCTGCCTCAGGCTCAGAGTGCTGGGATACAAGCATACCACTGGGACCAACTAGGAGTCTTCCTGAACGGGGGCTTGTACTTACTCCCTCAGGTGCCTCCACCAGACAAAAAAGAGACTTGATTCAAGGCCCCAGGGTGGTGGAGAAAGAGTGTGTGAATGAGGGAGGCCTGGGTGGTACTCAAGCAGATCGGTGTGAGGGGCTAGAATTTAAAACCTGAACAGGTGTCGAACTCAGCAAGACCCAAGTATATATAATAAGACGATTCCCTCTACTGCAGTCCCCAGAATCCCTGCCTTTGGACGAGGCCCCTCCCGCATTCCAAGGGTCACCTGCCATTTTGCTGCTCAGAGATACACTGATCTAAGGGGCTTCCTTGTGTTTTCTGCACTGTGACCCAGTACAGGAAGTGCTGTGACCTTTTGACAACGGGTCCTGGGAGAATAGGCTCTCACACGAGAAGAAGGGTACTCACTGTCCTCATGGGTCCACACAAGCTGGGGCGTACTGGGAGGCCCATCCCCCGGGGTGGTGAAACACAGGACTGATGTGAAGTAGGCAGTGAACTTCTTCAAGTTTGTTATATACCCGTGATGGATTCCATGGAAATCAGGAGCAATGGTGACTACGGTGACAGTCTCAGGGGCATCTGCTGGCCATGCCAGAAGCTGATGGGGAAAAGGTTAAAGAAAAGACCGGACTTAACTGTCAATCAAAATTGTACTTTACCATTGGTATATCTTTAAAGAAAGTCACAATATAATAGCTCTATTAATCTCACACCATTTTTTCTCTTCTCATATTTGGAGATAAAAACCAGAGCTCTACATGTGTTAGGCAACTGCTCTACCACTGAGCCACACCCCACCCCTCACTGGGGGATTCTAGGCAGGGGCTCTACCACTGAGCCACACCCCAGCCCCTCACTGGGGGATTCTAGGCAGGGGCTCTACCACTGAGCCACACTCCAGCCTCTCACTGGGGGATTCTAGGCAGGGGCTCTACCACTGAGCCACACCCCACCCCTCACTGGGGGATTCTAGGCAGGGGCTCTACCACTGAGCCACACCCCAGCCCCTCACTGGGGGATTCCAGGCAATACTTACCACTGAGCTATACCCCTATCCACTTCACAGAGTTTTACTAAGTTTCCTAGGCTGGCCTTGAACTTGTGGTTCTCCTGCCTCAGCCTCCCAAGTAGCTGAGACAGAAATGCCTGGCTATACATTCTATTATATCTTATAATCTCATTCCAAAAAAGTTGAGTTTAAAATATGTCATATATTTTTGTACATTCACACACACATACACACACATACACACACAGGCAGATGTGGGTATGAATGAAATGGCTTCTTGGCTCTTGTTAGTAATGGACACCCCCTTACACTTTAAAATACTACTGAGCATAGGCTGTTTTTTAATAATGAGAGGCAAAGATGACATAATCTGTTAATTCACCTAATTAGCATGAGAAGATAAACACAAATATTCTCCAGGTAGAAGCCTACACTGGCTTAAAGTGATTCCACAGGAATAATCTTAGCAATTTATGATTTATATTACATTGGTTTCCTGGAGTGGATTTTAGGAGATAGGTTAGAATTTTACATAATGGGTATATACAGGGGCTAGGGATGTACATCAATTGGCAGAGGGCTTGGCTAGCATGCAGGAAACCCTGGGTTCTATCTCAGACCACATAAACCCAACATGGCGGCACATGCTTATAATCCCAGGACTAAGGAAGTGGAAACTGGAGAATCGGGAGTTCAAGGCCATATTCAGCCACATAGTGAGTTTGAGGCCCGATCTACATGAAACTGTCTTAAAAACCAAATAAGAAATTGTGTGTGTGTGTTTGTGTGTGTGTGTGTGTGTGTGTGTGTGTGTGTGTGTGTGAGAGAGAGAGAGAGAGAGAGAGAGAGGGAGAGAGAGTGTGTGTGAGTATGTGAGTGTGTGAGTGTGAGAGTGTGAGAGTGTGTGTGAGAATGTGTTATGTATGTGAGTATATGTGTGTGTATGTATGTGTATGTGTGCATGTTCCAGGAAAAGCCATTTTCATAATTTGGCAATGCTGTGTATGGGCACGAGTTTTGGTCTTCTGACGCCATGCATCTCCAGAACTGATCGGTTCTGAAAGCCAGCGGGCAGCAGGACACAGAACACGTCTGTACAGATCAAACTAACAAGCCAGCCATCGCATGCGAGCAATGTTCTTGCCACTCAGACCCGGCAGGAGAGTCAAGAGGGATGGAGATTCGAGCTCATCACTACAATTTCCCTTCAAATTCAAAAAAGCATCTGCTCTTAGATACCTCCGAGGAAGAGGCAGAGAGGCACGGTACACTCCTAGCTGGCCCTGCCCTCATCACAGACAAACAAATATTTGAGGGAGCTGAACCCAAATGGGAAAGAAAAATGAACCAAGTGTCAGGGAATGGCAGCTTTTGAAGCTGAAAGCATAAGTGATTCATTCCCCTTGGAAGGGGCTCTGGGGCTCCCTATTTCTTCTGCATCGGGGCTAGTGAACCCACTTTTGTACAATGAAGTCAGACATCCAAGCCCGACCAAGAGAAGTTGATATAAAGAAGAAACTATGCTTTTGGATTGTGCACCAGAGTCCATCTTACCAAGCAACAGAGTCTGTTCATTAATTCAGATTCGCTAAGGCATCCTGGACCACACTCTCTGTTCTCCGTTCTTTAAAGGGAACTATCCACAAAGCACAGATCTCTTTGCTGGATGGAAGCCCCCTCTCATGAATTCCCACCGTTGACTCTGTGTTCTAACTGGAGGATCTCCTTCTTGAAAGAAGTGGTTGGATATAGGCCGACTCCAATCATCCCACATAGATGACTGTGGTGTGTGTGTATGTGTTTGTGTATGTGATGAATGTGTGCACGTGTATGCTGGTACGCATGTATATGTATGCCCATGGAGGGTCCACGGATGTAGAGACCAGAGGCTGACATCCAGTGTCTTCCTCTGGAGACAGGGTCGCTCACTGAACTTGGAGCTTACTCATTCTGCTAGGCTGGCTGGGTCTCCTGTCTCTGCTTCTCCAATGCTAGCATTACAGGTGTGGCACCGGCAAGCATGAATCTTTTAGTTTTATAGGTTTTGACGGACTACAAGTCCTTGTTTGTGTATGGCAAGCGCTTTACTGACTGAGCCATCTCCTAGCCTTCTCTGAAGCCCACTAGTCCATCTAGAGCCTGTTCTCTGCTCTCTTATCAACTGATCACACTTCAGACAAATGGTGGCTCCACCAAGGTGCGGTACTCTGCATTTGATGCCCAGGCTTTTTGATGTCATAGGAACCCAGTGTATGAGTGATCAATACCGCCCATAAGTGCCATCCGGAGGTTTCAAAACCAAGCCAGGTACCTTGTATCCCTGGTTGATGCCGTTGATAAACTGCTGGGGTGGTGGGTTCCACAGGAAGTGCACGGTGGTGGAATTCACAGCTTCTGCCTGCACGTTCTGTGGGGGTGCAGTAGGCACTGTTCCCATATAGAGGGTGGGATGCAGCACCACGGATGGCAGGAGGCACCATGGGGAGAAGAAACACAAGAAACCATAGTCACCACTCAGGATTCAATAGCAGATGGGAAGGGAGGTGGATGTCTCCCAAGCTAATCCTCATGAAACAAAGAAGGAGAAGTAGGTCATTTTTCATTTTCTGTGGAAGAGTTGCTTCCTTAAGGCAGAGACAGGAAACCACACTGGACCACTGTCTCATCCCACAGATGGGCCTTTGCCACAGATCTGAGATGAACAGCATATTAAACCCTTATTATTTCCTCAATTACATCTATTGTCACCTCAAATCATCGCAGCCAAGGCAACGTTTCATCTAGAATGACTTTCAACTTGCTATTGTGTTCCAAACTCTCCATCCCCTTTCCAGTTCTTTTTTTTTTTTTTCCCACTCAACACAACCTGGGAAAACAGACAATCCAACTGAAGAACTTTGTCTGTGGGGAATTGTCCTGATTCATGATTGATATAGGAGGGCCGAGCCCCCTATGGGCAGCACCATTCCCTGGGCAAGTGAACCAGGGCTTTAGCTATAAGAAAGCTAGCTGAGCGTTCCATGGTCTTTACCTCCAGTCCCTGCCCTGAATTATTTCCCTCAGTGATGGAATGTGCCCTAGAGGTAAAGCCAAAAAAACCCCAAAACAACAAAAACCATACAAGACAACCCACTTTCCTTTCTAGGGTACTCTGGTGACATCATCAGAGCGACAGAAAGGGAACTAGAATTCTCTGTGGGTTTGTATGTAGTTGTACATGTATGTGCAGGTGCACACACCTGTGGAGCCGGGAGGCCAAGCACAAGTGTTACCCCTCTGGTCCTGTCCACATTTTTTTTTTAAGATTTATTTATTTTTATGGGTACTGGTGTTTTGTCTGGTGTCCATGGAGGTCAGAGAGGGTGTCGGATTTACTGGAACTGAAGTTATGGGTGGTTCTAAGCTACCATATGGACGCTGAGACTTGAACCTGGGTCCTCTGCAGGAACAGGAGCTCTTAATCACTAAGCTGTAGCTCCAGCCCCTTCCATTGTTTTTTGTTTGCTTGCTTATTTTTTGTTTTGTTTTGTTGCTATTTTATGCAGGTTCCCAGGGAGGTTCCTTAAGGTGACCTGGAACTTTCTGATTAGACTAAGCTGGCCAGTGAGCCCCAGGGACCTACCTTTCCATCTCCCCAACACTGGGATTATAGGTGCCTTGTGTCTGGGTTTTTAAAAAGTAGATTCTGGGGCGGGGGAGGGGTCCCTCTCAGGTCTTTGTGATTTTTAAGGCAAGTACTTTACAGAAATGGGCTACCATCTCAGCTGCCCAAGAAACTCAGAGGAGGAAATGGTTTGTCTGACGTTACTTCCAGGTCACAGGTTCATCCCAGAGCAAAAGTAACTCAGGTAGGGACTGGAAGCAAAAGCTATGGATGACTGCTCACTTGCTTGTTCACTGGTTCAAAGCACCACACTCCCCCTATGTATGTCACTGTTCATTCATGCACACAAGCTATAGGCAACTAAGGGATTGCCAAGAGTAGGAGAGACAGGCTTTCCCGGGGAAGACAGCACCAGTTAATGACACAATACCAAATGGCTAGCCCCTCCCCCCAAACATATCTACAAGTAATACACACTGAGCAGGGTGTGTTTATGCATTTAGGAATATATATGTGTGCATATGTGTATATATGTATATAAATATATAAGTAACAACAATTGACAAGAAAGCAAGGAGAGGCATATGGGGAGGCTTAGAGACAAGAAGGGAAAGAGGGGGATGATGTAATTACATTATTATCTTAAAGAGCAAAAGCAAATGTCTAAGAGAAAACTACTCTGGCTTTAAGTTGCTCCTTTCTTACATTCACTGGACAGCTGTTACATCCAGCGATGGGGCACGTGCCCTCTGAGGATGCTCCGAGAATGTTGATCAGGGCAGAACATGCACATAATCTGGACTGCCAACTTCATTTTGATTCGACTGAGAAGTTGAGAAGCACCTGTGTCTGTGAACACGTTTCTAGTTTCCCAGAGATTACTTAAATGGAGGCTCCCTACCCTGTGGTGAGCAGAGTCAATCCCAAGGCCAGGAGTCTATATAACAAAAAGGAAGAAGAGAGCCTGCTGCTGGGATGTGGTCCCTCTGCCTCCTGGCCCCTGAGAGGTGAGCAGCTGTGTACCACCTCACCCTTCCTGCCATGGTGCCCTCCCTCACCAGTCAGAAACAGTGGTAGACCATAACTGCTCAGCCTAAATAAAGTTTTCCTCTTTTGAATATTTTTTATTTTAAAACGGCATTTATTTATTTGGGAGGAGTCATGTGAGAGGAGTTGGGTCTATCATGTGGGCTCCTGGGATCGTCAGGCTTGGAACATGAGTTGGGGAACCATCTCTCCAGCATCATTTTCTCAGCACCTTTACATTTCTTTTGTCAGGTGTTTGTATGTTGCATTGTGTCCGGAAGACAGCAACAGTAAAACTGGTGTCACATTCTAGAAACTTTGGGGGGGGGGGTGAATTTTGGAAGAAAGGTAGACCTTGAGAGGAAGATGGGCCTGAGAAACGGCACTTCTGTCTGGGGAAGCATGGAGTTATAAAGAACCTGGGCAGGGTGTGTTTAGAAAGTGGAGTGGGCTGAGAAGATGAACAGCCCCCTTGCAACGGACACAAATGCCCAACCTGGTGGCTGTTCTTCCATATGTGGACCACAAGGCAGGAAAGCTTCCTGGGAAAGGCTAGTGCTTCCAGGAGCCTAATGCTAGCTAGTGTCCTTCAAAGCAGAGATGACCCAACTTGCCAGGCTGCCAATCCTCTCATGGCAGAAAGGACACCCTGGCTCTTTAGGAGTCTATTTCCACAGTGTGACACAGAAGCCAAAAGGATCCTTAGGTTCCACATAAAGAAACACACACAAGTGTCTCCTATCACAAAGTACAGGGTGGGGAGATGGTCCTTTTAAGAATGGCAGCTGGGGGTGCGGCTCAGTGGGTAGAGCACTGCCTACTATGCATGAAGTCCTGGATTCCACCTCTAGTGCTACATAAGCCAGATGAAATGGTACAGGCCTGTAATCTCAGCACTGGGGAAGAAGACACAGGAGGATAATTCTCAAGGACATGGTAGTCTGGGTTAGATAGTCACGCCTCAAACAAACAAACAAACAAAGAAAACATAGCTTATTGCCCATAGGGCTTCTTTATGGTGCCATCTCATGCAGAGAAGGAAGAATCTGGAATCCATGACGTCTCTCAGTTGACCCTTCCAGTCCACATTTTCTTTCCATCTGCCATCACCCGACAAGCCTCCCCAAGTCTTCCTCCACACATCGCAAGGAAACGTCCCAGTTCCCCCTTTCCGGACCACACGAACCGGACAGCCAGGTCTGGATGGATGTAGGACCACTGGAGGGAATATCAGTGCCATCCAGTAAAGGAAAGTCTGGTAAACAATAGATTTGTGACTTCCCTAAAGCCCACAGAGACCTGAAGAGGTCTGATGGCCACGTGTTCTAAAATACAGAGGGAAAGAGGGAGGGAAGGAAAGGGAGGGAAGTAGGGGAGGTGAAGAAAGGAGAGGAGAGGGGGAGATAAGAAGAGAGAGGAGGGAAGGGTTGGGAAACGGGGGGGGGGGGTGAGGGAGGGTGGTGAGGGAGGGTGGTGAGGGAGGGTGGTGAGGGAGGGGGGTGAGGGAGGGTGGTGAGGGAGGGGGGTGAGGGAGGGTGGTGAGGGAGGGTGGTGAGGGAGGGTGGTGAGGGAGGGTGGTGAGGGAGGGGGGTGAGGGAGGGTGGTGAGGGAGGGTGGTGAGGGAGGGGGGTGAGGGAGGGGGGTGAGGGAGGGGGGTGAGGGAGGGTGGTGAGGGAGGGGGGTGAGGGAGGGAATGGCCAATGTGCAGCAGGGCTAGGAAAATTTACTAGGACAGGTAAATCTCCTCAGGAGCTTCATGGAAAAGCAAGGGTGTTTCACATACAGAGGAACATGGGTAAGAAGTGCTGGTGTTTCACAGAAGAACCCCACTGGGCATTGGAGAATAATTAAATGATTTTAAAATCATTACCCAGACACTCAAATAAATAACGTTACAGACAAGAAAAAGACGCCAGCAGACAGCTATCCCTCAGGAATACAAGTTCAAAACACAATCAAGAAAACATTAAAAGATCAAATTCAGCAACAGACCACAGTTATAACGCGGCCTCATCTGGTGGGATTTATCTCATAAACAAAGGAGTGGCCACTATTTGACTGTCACCACAAAGGACCAAATCAACGGAATAAAGAAAACCCAATCTTAATAGGGTTAGAAAAAGCCTTTGATATATTTTAAGATCTAATCATGATAATAATAATAATAATAAAATATCCATCTCCCTGCCAAGTGGGAATTTAATAGAACTTGGGAAACTTGATAAAAGGGGCATCTATAACTTACGTGCGACTGAGATCTCATTTGTGATGAGTGCCTGAGAGATGCTTCCCTGAGATCAGGGACAAGAAGGGATGGAAGACATCCCATGTGGCTTTTCTATTCTGCCCAGAAGGAAAAGGGAGGAGGTGAACCAACAGGGGAAGTGCTTTCTATCTGTGGGTAATATGACTGTCTACAGAGAAAATTCACACCATCTCAGGAAAGCGCCAAGGACTAGAGAGGCTGGCAAGATCACAGGCTGCAAGGTCAAAGCTCAAGAACCAATTCTGTTTCTAAACACACAAGCAATAAGGAATTGGAAGTTGAAATTTAAAAAATTGGTTCCATTTAGGGAGCTGAGAGACGGCTCAGTTGATAAAGAGCTTGCTGTTCAAAGCCTGAGAGCCTGGGTTAAAATCTTCAGAATCCACATCGAGAGGGTAGAAGGACCTCTAGTCAGTCAGCCTAGCCAAACGAGTGAGCTTCAGGCCAGGGAGAGACCCTGCCTCAAAAACACATAGTAGGGTGCGTGCTAAGCAATGATGCCTAAGGTTGACCTCTGGCCTTTACACATTTGTGCACACACATGTTATCCCCCCCAACACACACACACACACACACACACACACACACACGCACACGCGCACACACACACACACACACACACACACAATCAGTCCCATTTGAATTAGCAATGAAAACATGAAGTAGATACAAACCTGGCAACGTGTTAGATCTATAATCTGAAAGTACAAAACCCACTTAAATGCAAACTCTAAGTATTTAACAGCCAGGGAGAATATTGAAGGATTTGAAGATCAGGTAGGCAAAGAGACTGTTCGACAAAGTGGCCCACAAGTTAACATGAGCCCACTAAGTGCACAGCCATTCACTCTTTATAAACTGAAAAGGGATTTTCAATGCACAGGACGAAACACAGGAACTAGAAAAGAGAAAACGAAATAAAGATGGTGTAAGTCTACAATAACTAAAATGATTAACACTCGAAAACAACTGAATACAAGGTCACCGCCGCAGAGAGGAATCTAGAAATGAGTCACACAGGTGTCAACTGGTGTACAGAACGGCATGCATGATTCTGCAAAAACTGAACACTCCTATAAAAATATAAAAAAGAACTTCCAGATGGACCTCATTCCGATGTGAAAACTAACAGTGTGGGTCACCGCGGCTTCAGGGGCAAACCTATCACTAACAAGCTTCTGGGAAAGATTGCTGTGTTATTGTACCAGGTGACAATGTGCAGGCATGTTGTGCCAAGCTTCTTCTATGAGTCAGAACTGAAGCCCACAAAGGCTGTGTGTGGTGTGTGTGGTGTGTGTGTGGTCGCTTCAGTCTCCTCCCTACCCCAAGGCCACTGTGGATGGGGGACAAATGGTACAGGACCCCTGGGCCACAGTTACTACTGAGTATCAAGTGAACAGGATCTGCTATCACCTGGGAGAGGTGCCTCTGGGCATGTCTGTGAGAGCTTCCCAGACTGTGTTAACTGTGGGAAGACCCAACCTCTCCTCCTGTATACCAGGGGCAAAGAGAGCTGAGCACCAGCATTCACCTCTCTCTGCTTCCTGACTCTGAATGCAGTGTGAGCTCCTGCTACCTCCCCCACAGCCCAAACCAACCCTTCTTTAAGTTGTTTTTCTCAGAGGATTTTTTAATCACAGCAACAGGAAGAACAGCCAGTACACATGGGATGAAATATTGTCCCACAACAAATGGAACCATCTGCTTTCACAATAAACACATATGACCCCAAGTACATGGTACTGGATCCCAGTACTTGGCATGGGGGAGGTAGGGGGATCAAGTTCAAGGCAAGACACAACTACATAGAAAGGCTGCCTGGAAACCCTATCCCTAAACAGACAACAGATCACATGCAATGCATGACTAGAAAGGAGCCACTTCAAAAGACTCCGTCTTGAGTTCTTCTTCTACTCGGGAGCCGACCAAAACTCCTATGAGAGAAGACAAGCAGCTGCTGAGGACGGGTTGGTTGGAGGTCTGAATGCAAACGGGCAGGATTAGGAGGCTGGGATCATGGACCAACCGAGGTAGTGACTACGGATTGAAAATGCATGTCTAAAATGTGAGGCTGTATACCACCAAAGTGAAATTATACCACAAGTTATCTCAAAAGTATCAGTAAGTTATCAATAAAAACATTGAAAAAGAGGCTGCGTGTGTGTGTGTGTGTGTGTGTGTGTGTGTGTGTGTGGAGTGTGAAGGCAAGATGTTTCTCCGGTGTTTGACACTTTGTTCTTTGAGACAGGGTCTCTCATTGGTCAGGAGTAACTGGGTAGGCTAAGTTGGCTGGTCCCTGAGGAACCAGAGAACTACTTAGCTCCCCAGAGCTCAGATTACAAGTATGAGTCCTTAAGCCTGGTTGGGTGCTCTAGTCAGCATGGGTTCTGGGGTACTGAACTCAGGTCTTCATGCTTGCACAGCAACAGAGTCATCTCCCTGCCCCCAGAGAAGAGGTTCCTGTCTATGATGGTGACAGGATTGTTGGACATCCTTTCTGGAAGTCTGCACGTGGGGGTGGGGGAAGGGGGTGGTGAAGTCCACAGACCCTGTGCTGGAGAAGCCACACGTGTGCTGTCATGGGCAGTCCCCAGGGAGTTGTCCATGCCACTGTCGACACAGCACAAAAGCTGCCACCTAATGGAATGAGTGACACTTGTAATACTGTGATCCACCTGTCCAAAGCATGGCTGATTCTTGACCCAAAAAATCCATGCACACAATACAGTGGTTAGTGCTTCAGACCTCTATGTTTGCTGCTGCTCTGTATGCAGCAACAGAAACAAGGCAACGTGGGGCTAGCGAGATGGCTCATTGGTTAAAGTGTTTGCTGTGCAAGCATGAGGACTGGTTTGGATTCCAAGTACTGACATTAAAGGTTGGGCTTGGCAGCTTGCCTGTGTTCAAGCCTTGGAAGACAGAGACGGGGGATCCCTCAGAGCAGACAGGCTAGTCAGATGGTGAGTTCTGGGTCCGATTGAGAGCCCTGCCTCAGTGGATAAGGTAGAAGAGTGATGGGCAATGATTCCCAACATCCACTTTGGGTCTCCATACGCACGTGCATGTAAAAGATATGCACACTCTGCATGCGCACACATGCACACGGAAACACACACACAAATGGAAGCAAAACAAAAATAAACCAAGATCAGTATTTATTGAAAGAAAAAATAAGAGGGGAAAGGAGAAAGGTGAGTTGGAGAGCCAGGGTCCTCCTAAAGCTCATGAGCTAACGGGTGGGTCCCTTTGGAATATATTTATTTCTGCCAGGCTGGTAACACTAAAAGGGAGGGATGGTCAAGGCTGTTCTTGGACTTTAATTTTCCCTTCCCTCTATTCCTGGCTGCCATAAGGAGGTGAACGGTTCTGCTCCACCACACACTCCACACCAATGCATCCTGTCTCACCATGGCCAAACAATCCTGGGCTGGAACCATGAGCCAAAGTAACCCTTCCCCCCTCACTGTTTGCCATGACAATGGCAATCCGACTCCCTCAGCCCCATTCTCCACGGCAGTCTGGGTGACTCTGCTCCAGCATTCCATCAGCCCCAATTACTGCCTGCACAGTTCCGGCATGCGTTCCTGCCACATGTTCACCTCGCTAAAATAAGCCAAGGAGCAGATGTTCCATAAACGCATTTGGCATCATTTAAGTAAGAGTCATTTCCTGAAGTTTCAAGATGGTGTTTGCACCTTCCCTCTGATCCCTGTCAGGTGGGGAAGTTCTGCCCTTCATCCCACAGTCAGCACCTAGCTAAGCCTCAGGAGGACTCAGAGCACCAAGCACTAGGAAGGATTTCTCTTGGTTGAGCCAATAAGGAAGCTGTTTCTGGTCTGTATCTGGGATCAATTAAGAACATGTCTCTAGGTGAGCCTGTGAGCACATCTCCTTGAAGAATTAACAGGGTGAACGAAGCTCTTCTCCCAGGGTGAATAGCTCCGGGAGGACCCCCAGACCTAAAGGCGTGTGAGGAAAAGGCTGCTACTTTTGTCTGCCTTCCTTGCTTCTTGCTGGTGAGAGGGTCTTCTCTGGGGCTGCCTCCACCAATGCACCAGCCAATCTTTGCAGACATCAGAGCTCTGCTTCTTTGACCTTCCAACAGGGACTAGAAACCAGATGTTCTTTAGGAATCCTCCAGGCCTTCAGTGACAGGTCAGGCCTACTGAGACCTCTAGTTTCATGGGCTAGGCAGCTACTGGATTGCCAGCCTCTTCAGTGTACAGACAGCCATTGCTATATCTGTATCTAATAAATGCCCTTTGTGATATACATCTATTCTGTCATGTCTGTTCCTCTAAAGAAACCTCACATATACACCTTTTCTCCACATAACACAATATTGTAAGTCATAGTAAAATAATAAACCAAATAAAAAAAACAACCCTTTCACCTGAGCTATCTGCCTCTGGAACCACAGCATCCCACACTTTGGCTCTGCCTCTCTATCTGCAATCCTGGATGGATGCCTGCTGTTGCCCTGGGCTTTATTAAAACATCACCCATTCTTCTGGGCCTCTTGTGTTCCCAGATTCTTGGCTTCTTTTTTTCTTAATCATTGTCATTAGAAGTGACTCATATTTGAGGACAATGGAACCAAAAATTCCCTCTACAGGAACAAGAAAAGAGCTATAGCCAGTAAGTCCTTTCAAGCAGTGTTTTCAAAGGATAAAATGGCTATGGCAGCAGAGGTCTTCATCAATGAGGTGACTTCACCCTGGCCATCTGTAGAAAAGACAGGCTTGGTCCATAGCTCCTGGACGAATGAAGGCCACAGCCTGTATTTTGCAGAGCTAGCTGGCTTCCAGCCTAGCACTCCTCCCAGACTTCCTGATGGAAGCTGCCACCTCCCACTGCTCAAAATAAGACCAGTGAGGACATTTCTCAAGATTTGTACTCCAAAGGGCACTTCTTGATGCAAACTCAGCCTGATGAAGTGGCAGGTGGTAGGGTCTTTTCTGGCTTATGCTGAAAAGGGGAGGGGGCACAGTGGTGCATGCCTTTAATCCAGCACTTGGGAAGTAGGTGGGTCTCTGTGAGTTCCAGGCTAGCCTGGTCTATGTTCCAGGGTAGCCTGGTCTAGCATCATTTCACTAATTAAAGCACCTCTGCCCTCTGTTCTCAGTGTTAAACTACATGTGGCCCACACCCCTGTGTGACCACCCATCCCTATTTGCAGACTCAAACTCAAGAAGCCTGCCAAGTCAGGGTGCTTAGATAAGGAAGTTAATGGGGAAAGGCAAAACCAGAGGGCAAGCTTTAGATGGGAACAAGAGGGTGGGGGCCATAGACTGTCTGAAGGGGATGAAGGGACAGGGCTGGGACTTCCACTAAAGAAAGGATTTCTCCAGGTGAGGGAGGAAGAGGTGGGGTAGAGCCCAGTGGTCCTCCAAGGTGCCTGGGGTGGGTCATGTGGATCATGGGACCCCAGTGCCATATAGCATGTGGCACACCTTACTTCCAGCTATTCTGAGCTTCGAAGTAGAGAAGCCACATTTGTGAGCTCTATGAGGACATTGCAGGCGAGTAAATGAAAAAGTCAGTGTGAAGGCTGTAGCTCTGACTTTCTAAGAGCTAACCCTGGACATGTTGGACAGCTGTACACTAAGTATTAACAGCAAAAAGAAGAGGTGATAAAGGGGCACACAATCCATCGGTGTCCTATGGCAATCAGTATAATAACAAACTGGCCTTCTTTCCCCCAAACCAATGACATGAGATTACAAACTAATTCCCATAGGAAAACTCATTAGGTCAATCACTAAGCTAGAGTTCCCCAGAACACTTATTTCAACCTGATTTTGATTTACATGTAAAGAACTAAATTTCACCTCCGGTAATTGCCTACTTGTGCACCATGTGCACATCTATGTGCGTATGCATTTGAGCACGTGTGTATGCATGCACACACACCTGCATGGTCATAGCTATGTGTCTCTATACATCTCTGTCTGACTCATGTATGGCCACTCCCTCCTGCAGTCCGCTCCCAGCTGTGTACTACTGCCCCAGATGTACATGGTCCTAGGTCACAGGAGGTGTCAAAGGGTAACTGAAGGCATCAGGGTAGCCCACTTACGCAGCTACATAGAAGCTGGCACCTATGGTGGGGTATATTTTTGAGTGATGTGGCTGCTCCATGCCCCTCCATGATCCTGTAAGTGACCCCTCATCCATGTTCTGTTAGTAAACCCAATCAACTCATCAATTCCCCAAGCTAGACTAGTAATGGAATCATTGCTTTGGCCTGTTCTTGGCATGCTATATGGGATAGGTAGATTTTGGTTTATGTCTTATCGGCAAAGTTCACACAAAAGACTGACTGTGTTCAAGGCAGGTGTCCCCATTTCAAGTTACTCCACTACAGTGCATTTCTCCATTTCCTCCATGAATCTAACAAAGTAATTTATTTTTGACTTTTGACTCTGGGATGGGATTGATGATCGACACTTTAGCTGTGACTCTCACAATCCTCTCAGATTGTCTCCATTTCCTGAGTCGCTGGGCAAAAATGAACGTCAGATGTTGCAGCCAGAGTCATCTTCCAAGTGCTGATCTATCATGCCAGTGGCTTTTAGGGCATTGTTCATCATGGGAATTCATCTAAATACGTGCCTCCCAATCTGTACTTCATCATACCTACAGGGTGCTTATAGATTAAGTAATAATTGAATGAATGAAATTCAAGTCCCAGAAGGAATGCGGATCCATCAGTGTAGTAGCCTTACCCGTAACGGAAGCAGGTTGGTAGGACAGTGTAGTGGTTGGAATGGAGTGTCCCTGGTGAGTCTCTGCCATTTGAAACTTTGGTGGCTATTTAAAGAAATTAGGAGCTGTAGTCTTGCTGAAGGAAGTATGTCACCTGGGGTGGGCTTAGGGGTTCCAGAAGACTCACGCTCATTTCTAGTTAGCCGTCCCTGCTTCCACTTTCTAGTTAGATAGCTCCAGCACCATGCTTGCCTAGTCTGCTGCCACATTGCCTGCTCTGATGGACTCCTAACCCTCTGGAGTCCATAGCCCAAACAAACCCTCCTGTCTGTATGTTGCCTTGGTCACGATGTTTTATCATGGCAATAGAAAAGTAAGAATGACTCTCGGTCTGAATGACACAGACAAGGCTCTGGATGGGGACTCTTGAGACTCCAGCTGGCTTTTGTTCTGGAGAAGCCCAAAGTCTACCCTCAGCCATGTACCCAGAGCCACGTATTTCCTCACTGTCCCTTAGTTTTCAGCACTGTTTCTGTTGAGTGTGCTCTGTGGAGCCTGTGTGTGTGTGTGTGTGTGTGTGTGTGCTCATATATGTATCTGTGTACATTCTGTGTATGTACATGTTCATTTGAGTTCAGATGCATGTGCTTATATGTAAGTGGATGCCTTCACTGTGGGTATCACTCCTCACACATCTTCCATCCCATCTTTTGAAACAAGGTCTCTCACTGGGACCTGGAACTCGCCAAATAGGTAGGGCCAGATGGCCAGTGAGCCCCCGGGATCCACCTGTCTCCACCTCCCCAGTGCTGGGGTTACAGGTACTGTGTCCCCCAATGGCTTTTGAAAGATGCGCATTCTGGGGATCGAACTCAGGTCCTCCTGCTTGCCCAGTAGGCACTTTACTGACCGAGCCATCTCCCCAGGCCCCTCCTCCGAGCCTTTTTGTAATGTTCTCCAACCCTTGTCAGGAGTGATAGTTTTAATCTTTTGACGGAGGCAGATCAAAGCCAGCAAACAAGGATGACAGACAGAGCCTGCTCTTGACTTGAAAGGGACCAGTCTGTCTTTGGTCACTTCTCTCAAAAACCTAAAGATGTAAAATCAAGTTCAACAACCATTCCAATGGAAGTCTCCTTTGGACATGTGGACGCCTTTGCTGGTTAACATTGGCCCAAGCAGCTTAACCCACTTCAGCATCAAACTGATCACTCTCCATATCTGCCCTTCTTTCCAACGCTGTGAGTTGGATCGGAGGACAGGCCACCACTGCAGTTTTTGGAAACAGAGCGATGGACCCTCCTGGCAGCACCATTGTTCTGTAGTCACAGTTCAGGAATATTACGCGAGGTGGGCTATGGCTTGGTAGCTGAGCCCAGGCCAGTCTTCTATCGATGGAGAGTCTCCTTCGAGCTGTCAGTCAGGGCTGAGGTCCTCTTCTGCTCTGAGCCTCCTCGAAGCTATAGTATGTACTGGAGTCAGCCAGATGTGGAATGAGACACAACTGGCCAGCCCCACCGGAGAGGCCCAGATTCTGAGAGCTCTGGCCAGGAAAGGAGACCTTAAGGAGCTCCTGGGGCAGCATTTCTCAATCTGTGGGTGGCGACCCTTCGTGGGGAGGGGTGTCAAATCTCAGATATCCTGCATATCAGATGTTTACATTATGATTTATAACACTAGTAAAATTACAGGTATGAAGTAGCAACAAAATAATTCTATGGTGGTTGGGGGTCAGCACTGCATGAGGAGCTGTATTAAAGGGTTGCAGCATTAGGAAGGGTGAGAATCAGAACCACTACTCTAGAGGTCACTGGTCTGAGGACCATCTCGGAGGTTACTGTCTGAGGTCCTTGTCCTAATTATTTCCTCCCCTGCCTACTCTACTCTGCATTCCTCTCTTCCTGCTTCTCCCCCTGTTTTTGGTCTCCTTCCTTTTTCTGCTTTTGTCCGTCCGTCCCTCTCTCCCTCCCTTGGTTCTTATTTATATCCTATCTCTAGATACAGCCTAACTACTTATCAGAGAGACCCCACATGCCTCGCTCATTTCTGCTTAGACATGCCAACTGCTCCCTGCTGGACCCTGGATGACAACACCAGGTCAGACACCGCAGCTCACACACGCTGTTCGGTTTTCGCCCTTGATATATCCTGTAAGTCAGGTGACAATAAATAGGACAATTCAAAGCTCATTTGAGACATCCTCCCGTCAATGCTGGCCGTCACAAAGAGTCCCTTCCTTTTTATCTGGATCAGTCTACACCAGTTTAGAAGTAGCTTTAAAAAAAAAAACAATGGTCCAAGTCCCTTGCTCAGCATGCATGAGGCCCTGGGTTCAATACCCAGTGTTGTGGTTTGGATGAAAACTGACTTTCATGCTCCTGGGCTTAAACATTTGGTTCTCAGTTCTGGATCTGTTTTGGGAGACTGTAGAAGCTTTATAGGAAGGGACCTCAGTAGAAGAAGTGGCCACTAGGGGTGGGCTGGAGGTTTATAGGCCAGCCCCACTTTCTATTCCCTCGATTTCCCCCTCTGCCAAGATGTGAACAAGGAGACTCTTGTCCCTTCGGCCACAACAGGGAACCAATCTGCTGCCATGGTGAACTGTATTCCCTCAAACCACGGGCCTAACAGAAACTGTCCTATGTCATTTCTCACAGCAATGACACAGCATGGAAGGAAGGAGGGGGGAGGGAAAGAGACAGGCAGGGAGGGACATGAGGTTAATTAAAAGAAACCTTGGGCTGGAGAGATGATTCAGTGGGTAACAGTGCTTGTTGGTCTTGCAGAGGATTTGAGTTCAGTTCCCAGAATTCCTACAGGGCGGATCACAGCTGGCTGGAACTCCAGAATTCCAATGCCCCTCTTCTGGCCTCCACGGGCATTGCACTCATCCACAGGCCCACCCACACACATATCTAAACACACTTTTCAAAAACTATTTTAAAAACGAAGGAAGCCTGGGCTGACACGAATCTACACCACTGGAGCACAAGATGGAGTCACATAAAATTCCAGCCAACACTATAGAGGAGTAAGTTGTGAGGCTTTGTGGGCAGGCCCACACAGGCCTCAGGCCTCTGCAGTAAGAAGGCAGAACTCTGCATTCTGCTCATCTTCTCCTATGAGACCTGCCACTCAGCTTGGCAATACAGAGGAGCCCTAGGCAATGCGCAGTAGTGGCTGAATTCAGCACAGGGCGAAATTATAGCTCACCGTTCAACGTGGTTTTATATTCCAACACATTCAGTTATATTATTAAGATAACACCATCTTGTCTGTTACAGATAAACCATGAAATTGTAGGTATTAACAGGATAAAATGTTTCTTCTGTCATTACCCTCAAGAGCAAGGTCAGTTCTTTTGGTGGGGACTGTGGTACATATCATTCTTGGTGGTGGTGTTTAGTTGTTTGCTTGTTTTTGAGACAGAATCTCATGCAGCCTAGGCTAGTACTGAACTTACTATGTATCTAAGGATGACCTTGAGTTTCGGATCCTCCTGCCTCCATAGGCTTAAGACACTCTGCCTGTCCTACACCAAGCTGGGGGTGGAACGCAGGGCTTTTTGCATGCTAGGCAGGCACTGTACTGACTGAGTCATAACCTCAGCCCATCACATGCTACTCTTTAGGGAGCAGCAGACCACATAGTCAGCATTTCAGGGGACAAAAGTCTTGAGCTCAGGCTCCTGCATGGGGCTGAGTTATATGAGGATTGCACTACCATGCTCCCTTCTGGAAGGCTGGATGCCATCTCCTCTATCTGGCCCTGGGACCACTCTGCCAGCAGATGACTTTCCTCATTCTGATGATATTCAAGGTAAGAGCTCCTCCCAGCTACACCGCAGAAAGGGGCTGGCAGGGAGCTGGTTCTGACAGTATGCAATCCCATGCAAGATGGTATGGGCATTTGCCACGATGGCACACCCTGCTTTCCCTGCCCTTAAAGGATCCATTTATAACACCAGGGACAGAGGCATCCATCTGACTTCACGTGCATCTGGTTCTTCTAGAATGAATGAAATGTGTTTGCCTTTCAGACAGGAGATGAGAACTCATTAAACGCAAGAATTACTAGCTTCCTGCTAGCAGGTGGATGTACATATTACAATCTATATGCTGGCTGTTATTGTTAATTCCAGGTCATTCTGGGCTACAGCTGAGCTCTTAGGCTGTTTGTTCCTTGCAGTTTCTGATACACCCGAACATTCACACTTCATTAAACATCTCAAGCACATCACAAGGGCAGCAAATCTTTCACAAATTCTCTTCAACATTTTTACAGCCTCTATAAGGAAGCAACAACACAAGTTCTGTGTTTTTCTAAACTTATTTTTCCGCAATTCTGAATGAAACTTCTTCCCTTGGGTTATCTTTCTTAATGCCGAAAGGTATTGCCTAGGTCACTGAAACTCCACCAGGGACCCCCCGTTACAGTACCAACCTGCCAGACAAGATGTACCCATTGGTCCAATATTAGCATGATTTTACTGGGGTGGTCATCTACTTTATACAGGACTTAAGGCTCACTCTACAGGTCTGTGAACCTGGTCACACTAGAGAAAAGTTGTGGGGAAGTGTGTGTGTGTGTGTGTGTGTGTGTGTGTGTGTGTGTATGTGTGGTGTGTATATGTGTGGTGTGTGTGGTGTGTGTATGTGTGTGTGGTATATATGTATGTGGTGTGTGTGTGGTGTGTGTGTGGTATATATGTATGTGGTGTGTGTATGGTGTGTGTGTATATGTGTGGTGTGGTGTGTGTAGTGTGTGTATGGTATATATGTATGTGGTGTGTGTGGTGTGTGTATGGTGTGTGTATGTGTGGTGTATATGTAGGTGGTGTGTGTGTAGTGTGTGATGTGTGTGGTGTGGTGTGTTGTGTGTATGTATCTCTATGTGTGTGGTGTGTATTTGTGTGGTGTGTATATGTGGTGTGGTGTGTGTATATGATGTGGTGTGGTGTTTGTGTATTTGGTGTGTGTGGTGTGTGTGTGTAAACCATTTCCTCCTGCTGACTTGATGAATGAGCACTGTTCCTCAGTGGTGGTGGAGCCACTGTTAAGTTGCCATGCTTCAGTTCATGACCCCCTGTCCATGTCCAGACAAGTGACCCTAAATGAACTCAGTGGATCACAAAACAAAACAAGTCATCAGAGGAGGAGGGTGTGTCAGGAAGGAGTGGGAGATGGGCACGAGAGGGCAATGCCGTAAATACGATCAATATATGATATTGTCAAAGAACATGTTATAAAATATAAAGGAAGCAGCATGCTTGAAGCTTCCTATCTTGTTTCGGGTTTCTATTACTTGATAAAACACCATGACCATAAGCAACCCAAGGAAGAAAGGGTGTGTTTCACTACCATCACAATCATCAAAGTCTATGCAGGAACGGAACCAGGCACTGGAACAGAGGCCATGGCGGAGTGATGCTTACTGGCTGGCTCAGTTTGATTTCTTATATACCTCAGGTTGACCTGCCCAGGGATGGCAAAACATCATCTACAGATGTGTCTTCAGGACAGCCCTACTGAGGCATTTACATGATTAAGATTCCCTCTTCCAGGCGACCTTGTTTTGTGCCAAGTTGCATACAAGCTTCCTTGCTTCTCTGTATGGCCCATTCTCCACGCCAGCCTTAGGCTAAGCTGCATTTCCACACACTTCTTACAGGTGTCTGGGATGAAGCCACTGAACTCTGCAACACTGAGCAGTCTTTCCTAGTCTCATGGGATGGAGCCTCCAGGGAGACAGCCAGGCCTCTACCCTGCAGGAGCACTTCTGGTTGAGCACTGGAGGAAAGGCTCTGAGCGCTGGCTCCCATGAGGGCTGGAGTCTGTGAGTGAGGCACTAGAGGGCTGTGCTTAGGGAAGGCAGGATGCAGAGCACACCCAATTTCTATTCTGGTTGCTCTCTGCTGCTTCGATGAAACACTCCATTCCAAAAACAACTTAGGGGAAGAAAGAGTTTACTTCATCTTATTCTTTCAGGTCTCACTGTCCACCAGGGAAGTCAGAGCAGAAACTCTAGGCAGGAATTTTAAATAGAAGTCAGAGCAATTCTGCTGACTAGCTAGCTTACAGGCTCATGCTCAGCTAGCTTTGTATTAATTTTTTTTTTATGTTTGAGTGCTTTCAGCTGCATGTACAACTATGTACTACAATGTGCATTGCCTCCAAAGGCCAAAACAGGGCATTGGCTTGACTAGAAGTGAAATTAGAAACTACCACACAGGTGCTGGGAACTGAGCCTGGGCCCTCTTGAAGAGCATTCAGTGTTCTTAAGTACAGAGACATCTTTCCAGCCCACAGTGGGCTGTGTGTCCCCATATCAACCATCAGTGAAAAACACTCTCTCATAGACATGCCCACAGCTCAGTCTGATCCAGGAAATTCTCCAATTGAGAATTCTCTAATTGGGAATCTCTTTCTAGGTGACTCTACGTTGTATCAAATCAACCATAAAAGCTAACCAGTCCATTCCACTCCCCTCAGTTTGGTACACGGCTAAACTATGGTCTTGTCCTTGAGGCCTATCCCCAAGATCTCGTTAATATGACAATATAAAAATGTAACTTTTAAAGTCCCATTCTCTAAAAATTCCAATGCTTTAAAAGCCCAAGGTCTCTCTAGAAAGTCAAAACCTCTTAACTTCGGGCTCCTATAAAATCAAACACAAATCACACTCTGCGGCAGAGCTCAAACCTCCTTAAATTCTTGAGGCAGTGAGAGGAGCCAGGTCGGAAGGCAGGCCTGGGGTTGAAAATGGAGGCTGCCTTGGCACAGTCCGGAGCAGAGGAAAATAAACCAATAGTGTCTAGTTTTCCAGCCAGCCCTTTCTGCTTGTTTACGTGTCAGGTGCTCTCTTGGATTTGAGGACAGACATACAAAAGAGACCACTCAGACAGTCCTCCACAGCGTTCCTAGGCTGGAAGGAAACACATCTATAAATCACAACATGAAGCGGCAGGCACAGAACGCTAGGTGAGTTCACCATTCTTGCGGATTTTGTACCTGCAGCTGACGGGCATGCAGAAGACTCGCTGCTCTCCTACAAGGCCAGCTGCAGGGTACAGATGCTGGAACTCACAACCCAAGTTCCCCTGCCCACTGTGCCTAGGTTCTGTCCACACCTGTGTTTGACTTATAGTTAGGTTGGTCATCACCCAAATCCTCATGACTCCCAAGTCAAGTGGGAACATTTTAGGAAAGGGTTGGCAGTCAAATCAGACAGATACCAACACGGGTCAAATTCATCATTCTTTAAACTGTATGATACAAATGATCAGTGGATCAGGGAATCAATTCAATGACCTCAGTAAGTGTGTGTGCGTGTGTAGGCGTGCTCATGCATGCACGTGTGTGTTTATGCATATCACATTTGAGGTCCTCATTAGGTGTCTTCCTCAATCACTTTCCATCTGATTTATTTATTTAGGTGGGTCCTCACTAAATAACTGTGGCTAGCCTCGACTCTCTATACAGACTGGGGTGGCTTAACTCATAAAGATCTGCCTGCCTTTGTCTCTGCTTCTTGAGTGCTGATGTTTAAGGTCTGTGCCACCACCACACCTGACTTTCCCTCGTACATTTGAGCCAGTGTGCTCTCCACCCTAGAATCTAGAGGTCCTGATTCAGGTACAATGGCTGCTCAGCAAGCCCCAGGGATCTTCCTGTCTCTGCTCTCTAGCACTGGGATTATAGGTGCATTGCCTTGCTTTTTCATGTGTAGGTACAGAGGGTTTGAACTCAGGTCCTCATCCTTGCCAAGTAAAACCACTTTACCTATGGAACCATCTCTCTAGCCTGCATAACAGCATTTCTAAAGAGACTCGGCAGAACAAAACAGAACAGAAACCACCAAAGAGCCTGGTGAAGTAACTGTGTTTGTTTCACGTGTGCGTGTGTGTGTGTGTGTGTGTATGTGTGTGTGTGTGTGTGTGTGTGTGTGTGTGTGTGCGTGAGAGAGAGAGAGAGAGAGAGAGAGAGAGAGAGAGAGAGAGAGAAAATGTATATGATCGTATGACCACTGCCAGCCACCTCTCGTGTGAGTGTGTCAGAGATGACATCTGTTTTCTTTTTATTTCATATACAAGCTACAGGGAAAACATGAGAGCCATTTCCAGCAGGCTTGATAGATTGAGAATGTAAAGCAGTAACAGCAAATTCTAGTGATGGCAGGGCATTATGGTAAAGGCCTAGTCTGGAAGGTGAGCTGAGTAACTTTTATGTTCTGGTCTTTTCCAGCATTTTCTAGCTGCATGATCTGGGGGAACAAGAATCATCTCTCTGAGTTTCCATTTATTTTCCTCTGTAAAACAGGGAGGCATGTGGTCTCAGTGTTTATTAATAGATGGTAAATGAAACCAGGTATTAATCAGAAAAGCATAGCTCAAAATAAGGGATGCCAGCACAGTGTCTTCCATGAAAACACCACTGAACGAGCCTCTCCGCCCTGAAAACTCCAGGAGACCATATTAAACCCTCGCCAATAGATTGGCCCATATCTCCTTGGCTTGGCTCTTAGCATTTTGGGTAAGGTTGGAAGAATCTGGAACCTTGTGCTGTTGAGAAGGGAGAGCCTGAGGTTAGAGCATCTCCAGGATTGGGAAACAAATCTTTTGTGCAATGTCATTTAATGCCACAGTGAGAATTTCCCAAGAGGGGATCAGAACCAGGCTTTGCAAACGAGTGTTCATTTATAATCCTTACTTTAGAAAACCTTTCAAAGCCCAAGTGAGCACTTAGGAGCTTTGCTAATGTTCTTGAAATGTGGATAATCAAATGTTTTTTTCTCCATTTCTTTTAAAATATAAAATATTTCTCCTTCATTACAAGGTAATGTTCTGAGACTAGAATGAATCATGATAGCATAAACGTACCTGTTATGAAAAGAAAAATGATAAGAGAAATAAAATCAGGGGAAACATTGGTACACTCCGAGTGGTGATTTATTGTATAATTTGTCTTTGGACCCTTGATGGAAAAAGCAACATCTGTGTTTAAATGGATGTGCTTTTAAAAATGGATAGAGAGAGTCTGCTAAGCTACATGGGTTTGTCTGGAGGATGTAAGAGTAATCTACTGCATTTGTATGGGTGTACATATATAAACATGTATATGTTATAATGTATAATGTATGTTCATGTATGAATTTGAGTGTGTGTGTGCCATGGCATATGTGTGGAACACACACACATATTGTGTGAGTGTGTGAGTCCTAGTATGTGCAGCCATGTTATATGTGATATATGTGAAAAATATATGTGTTTATATGTATAGCATATGTACATATGCACATATATAGTGTATATGTATGAGTTTGAGTATGTCATGGCCACATGTATAGAACACACATGCATATTTAATGTAGTCTATATGTGCATGTATTGGGTATATGTATTAGTATGTACAGGTCATGGCAATGTGTGACATATATATGCATGTATATAATATATATATATATATATATACATAGTGTGCATGTGTGAGAAGTACAGGTGTGTGTGTCACAGCACCTGTGTGGAACAAGAGCCATTGCCTCCCACTTTTTTTGAGATGGGATCTGCTGTGCATTGCTGCTTGAGTGCCACCAGCCACTTTGCCTCTGCCTCTTACCTCCTGGTACAAGGGCATCAAGATTAGAGACACCCATGATACTATGTCTGGCTTTTCTGGGGCTCCTGGAGGTCTGAACTTAGGACGCCAGGCTTGTGCAACAAGCACTTCACCTACTTCATCATCTTCCTAGACCCCACCTTATTGTTTTGAGGCAGGGTCTCTCACTATACCTGGAACTCACTGATTTGGCTGCACTGGCTGGCCAGGAAGCCCATGGGCTCTTCCTGTATCCACATCCCTAGTCTGGGACTTCAGGTGTGTGTCGCCATGCTTGGTTTCTTATGTGGGTTCTAGGAATCCAAGCTCAGGTCCTCACTTGACACCCTGTACCATCTTCTCAGCCACTGGATTCCATTTTATACTCCAAGTCTCTCCATCTCTCTCTGAGAATCTCATAGCCATTATCATCCCTTCCCCAGTCTTTCAAGGCCATTGAACTGTTTTGAAGTACACCGATGGCAGAAGCGTGACTCACATAGGACCCTCAGCTGGCTTTTGATGACTCGGTCCTTTACCCCTCCTTCTACACGATTAGAAAGTTGCTGAAGCAGACAGCGGCAGAAGAGAAATGCTTCTAATTGCACCAAGCATTTCGACCACAGAAGCTACACACAGTGCTTTTTTTCCCCTTCTGGAAACTGAAAGTGTTATTGATTTCTGGGAACGCTATGAAATGCTGAGTTACTTTCCACTGCCTTTTGGGTCATCATGATGGAAATCTGACAGGCAGATCCCAGTACTGCTGTTCTGGGACCCTCCACTTCTACAGAGCAGCCAACCTTCCCACTGACCCTCTGGAAAGTTCACTTGGCTCAAATCATATTAAGGCAGCAATGCCCAATTTCTAAGTTAATATGTCCTGTTTAAAATGCTTCTGGCAGAGAAGGCCAGGGAGGCACAGCTGTGAAATCTATTAGATGAGAATGATGGAGAAGGTATCAGGATGGTTGGTGGAAGCAGGACAGGGCTGTCACGGAAGGTAGAAAGTTCTCAGGCGATCCTGTATGCTCAGGGCACCAGTCCGCTAAGATGGGGGCCACAGAAATGACTCAGTGAATAAAGCATTTCACTACAAGTGTAAGGGCCAGAATTTGGATCCCCAGGACCCACATAGAAAAATGCAGACAGATGTGGTGATCTCCTGTAAACCCAGCATTCAGGAGGCCCAGACAAGTGGTCCCTAGAACAAGCTGGCCAGCTAGACTAGCCAGACTTGGTGAGCTGCAGGTTCGGTCGGAGATCCTGCTCAGGAAACAGGTGGAGAGCAGTTAGGGAAGACATCAAAAGTCAAATTCCACACTCAAACACAAGCGAAACCCCCCATCCTAGACTCACACATTCAAATATGCATACACATATATACATGCACACCAGACATACATATACATGCTAAAATTGAGCCAGGTGGGCACAGCACATTGTGTACCGTGCAACACAATATAATTCACAAACAGAAGAGCCCCGGGTATGTTACAGGTGAGTGGTGAGTTCACTTACTTCAGAGCTCAGCGCCATTCTGGCTGGCACTAAAAATGGGAATAACTTGCTTACCTTCCAGGAGGAGGGGGAAACACATGTCCAAGAAGGAGCTAGGGAAACTGTGTCCTTGCTGTGCTTGGCTGCTGGTCCCTCAAGCAGCTTGTGAGCAACACCCCCCCCCCCCCCATTTCCCCTGAGAACTTATCAAAGTCCCACATCCAGCAAAAGTAAGCTACATGTACTTTCCACAGTGACCCTTGTGGAACACAAGGTGCTTTCCTGACCCTATTTGAGGGAAGAGGGAGCTAGGCCCTGAGGCTGAAATTCTATACTCCCCAGCTAAGCATCCTGATCTCCTTCAATGTCTCCAGATTGACTGCCGAATTATGTTTCTATACACACCTATGATTTCCCAAATGAAGCTGACAATTAATTTTATGAGTTATTCTTTTCCCCTTTAATATGCAAGCATTTTAATCCCCCCCATTTCTGCTCGAAGAACCTACTCCAGGCCTTTTCAGAGCACAACGCCAACAGCTGTAGGACACTCCAGGGACACGAAGTGACCTCCTAGCTGCAAAGGAAGCATGGCTCAGCCATTGACTACACAACACTCCTGTGCCTAGAACTAAGCTCAAGGGTCTGCAGGGGGCTAAGTAGAAGTCATGACCAAGAGGGGCATTTGAAGTTCCTGTTCATCTGCTCATTCCAACACAGGTGACTGGAGAGAAACTCACGTTCTCCGTCCTGACTATCGCCCCCCCCCCCCCACCAGCCTTAGTCTTCTGTGCCGGTTCATACCTAGAAACCATGTAGCTCAGAGGGGTGACCCGTCATTAGAAGTCACCTTGGAAAGGGGGCAGAAGCTGCTGGTGGCCCCTCTAGTAGCCATCCCCCTGCCTCTGTAACAGTTGCAGAATTGCACCACTGCACCATTGGAAGATCATGCTTACAGCTACACCTACACAGGAATGCTTCCAAGTTCCAAAAAAAGAGTTGGAATGATATGGGGTTTTCCCTTTTTATAATCTTTGCGCATATGTGTGTGAGAGATGTGTATGTGGTATGTGTGGTGGTGCACATGCGTGTTTGTGTGAGAGTACCGGCCTGCATGTGGAGGTCAACCTTAGGCACCTGTCTTCACCTGGGCCTGCGAATACAATCACATGCCAGCATCACTGGCTTTTTAAATGTGAGTTCTGGAAATCCAGTTCATATCTTTATCAATTAAAACGCCTCCCTAGTCCACATGTGATTTGATTTGAAAGAATAATGTACCACTCAAATGCACACAATGTACCTTCTCACTGCCCACCTCAGAGCAGAGAGAATCTGTCACTTTCCAGCCGGATTATTGTTCTTTCGACTTTCTATGCAGCTGCTTTCCTTAGCCCCTCCCCTCTTGCCTGTATTTTACTGATGATGTCTCTTCAGTGCCGACTCCTTTTATGTCTACTTGACACACACTAGATCATTTGGGAAAAGAGACTCTCTGCTAAGGGCATGCCTCTGTAAGAGTTGCCTGTAGTACATTTTCTTGAATAGCAATTTATGTGGGTGGTGCCAGCCCTGGGCTGGTGGTCCCAGATGCTATAAGAAAGCAAGCTAAGCAAGCCATGGGGAGCAAGTCGGTAGGCAGCATCCCTCCATGGCCTCTGCATCAGCTCCTGACTTCCTTCAGTGATGGAGTCGAGCCTGATAGTTGTAAGCAGAAATCAACCCTTTCCTTCCCAGGTTGCTTTTGGTTGTGGTTACTTTAATCACAACAGTAGAAACCCCCACTAAGATGCCTTCCAATTCAGCATGTCCAACTTGTCCCTCCCTCTTAAACCATGTTTCTCAAGTGCCATGTATATACCAGTCAAAGTCTCCAGCCTCAGTATCCTTTTTAATCAGGCCTTGGTTTCTCTGGCTGTACACAGAACTCAATTTCTCTGACAACAGAATGAGGTAGTCAGTTAATAGTAATAGGGCATAACCCATAGCCATGTTCACAATTAAGATTTGGTTTATTTTTAATTATGTGCATGTGTGTGCGTGCATGCATGTACATTTGCATGTGAGCGCAGTGCCCACTGAGGCCAGAAGAAGGTGCCAGATCCCTGGAGCTGGAGTTAGGGGCAGTTTTAAGTTGCCCAGCATGGGTACTGTAAGTGCTCCTAACCACTGGGCCATCTCTCTAGCAGCTGCCATGTTAGTCATTTTAAGTGTTTCCAAGTTTACTGTTGATTTATTAGACAGACAGATTAAAGCAAGTATTTATCGTACATGCTGTCCTCTGTTTTCCTCTTCAAATGGGTGGTCAGGAATCCCTTGCAGATGGACGAGCCCTGCCTGGCTGTCCAGCATTTTAATATTTCTGCTACTTGCTGGGCAGGCAGCTCTGACTGTTTTTAATTTATAAAGGAGGATTTATGGACTCTCAGATGACAACCGACAGCCAATCAATAAGGGCTGATAATAACAGCGTGTAATATCAAGGAACATTAGGTCTGAGGCAGGATTTGGGGAGAGAAGTGGGCAGTTAGAAACCTTATCATTTGAAAAAAGGTCAAGGCCCTGGTAGCAATAAAAATGCCTAGGCAAATAAAACCACACCTGTGAACTGAGAATCTCGTAAATTGTTGCATGAGAAAGAAAGGCTTGGAGACCTCATGAGGAGAAATTGTGTCCTGGCCAGGATTTGGGTTGCTGTAGGACCAATACAGCTATTAAGAAAGAGCCTTTTTATTACTGTTTAGGACAACAATGATATGTTCACCTGGTGAATGTCATCCAGCTGACTGGTGCTGCAATTGGAATCTTCCAGAAAGCAGAGGAGTTACTCTCCCTAGAAAGGCTTAACTCTAAACCCTGGTCAGGGCTGAGCGTGTATGTGGAGAACCTACCAGCTTTCTGACATTTTGCTCAATTATTCTTTGAGGGGTTGGGGAGCTTAGATTGATCTTACATTGTTGGCTCATATACTAAGAAAAAAAAAGCACAGACTCATGAATTCCACTCCCAATAATCATACTGCACAAACTAAAACAATGTTATCAATGGTTGTTTGCTTTAAAAGGCAAATGTATTAGCATAGTGAACTGTCCTGACCCGTTGACCAAAAGCACAGTTGTGATCCACTGAGAAAGGTATACATTCACAGACCTTCCCAAGACGCCACATATGATCAGATGTTAAACCCAAACCTAACTGTTAAGCTCCCACCCCCTCCCCCAGCACCAGGACCAGGTAATATTCTAGGATCTGAGAGATGGAAGTCTTGGAAACAGCAAAGCTTCGTGGAAAAGTATCGCAGCCTATGGGTTTTGCCCATATATCTTGGTGGCACTTACCTGGAAAATTTCCAGGTGATGGTCCTGATCATCTTGGTCAGTATTTAATATTTTTAATAAAAAGCATAAATTTGGCCAAAAAAGGTAGAGCTTGTTTTTATTTTTTTCTTTTCTTTTTTTTCTTTTTTTCTGGCAAGTTTGAGGATGATTAACCCAAGTCTTTCCAAGACTCCATATACGATATGCATAGAGACTCTTCTGTCCCCAGGTCCCAGAAGCCATGCTGCAGTTTAGGAGCAGGCAAGGAGTGAAATCGCACAGACTCACATATGGGTTAGATTTTCCATAAGACTCTTGGGAACTGAAGCTCTCAGAGAAGTAAAACATATCGCATTAAGCCTTCTACAAGTCTGACTGGCTGATTAAAATGTCTTTGGTTTCAGGAAGTTGGAATGTTACAGATCTGAAGTCAGATCGTCTTGGGGTCTCTTTAGCCCACACCATCAGCATTTCTGGCTCAGATCCATGGGTGACCTAACATCCTTAAGATGGCTAGGTAAATAAATCCTTTTGCTACATACAAAACAGACCTGTAGCTTCTACCAACTCAGTCTGAGAATGTCATCACATGGCATCTGAGGCCTGTAATAGTGACGTTTAGGCTTTGCTGTGAGCTTTCTGCCAATGTGTTTGAAAATGACTAACAAGCTCTCATTTCTGCAGGGGAGCATATCTTTTGGAGGGGAATGTGAGTCTGCATTCTTTGTCTATGATCACTTACATTTGGCTCCAGAATAAACAAGGTCTTATCCATTTTGAGGTAAGACCTTGTGTTTTTGTTGACACTCCCCTTGAGAGTTGCACATTCCAATCTGACCTGGCCAACTCTACCCCTAGCTTCTCATAGAGGTGCCCCCACCCCTGCAGCTCACCTCCTTGTAAGGTGTACTCAGTCACCGCCCTGCTGAAGACACCGAGGCCTGCGCCATTGTAGGCAGCCACCTGGATCTCATACTGGGTCCAGATGATGAGGTCGGTGACCAGGCAGTAGTTCACCTCTGGGCTGCTGATGTTCCTCTGCTGGTGTTCCCCAGGCAGGCCAGCCAGGCGGTACCTGCGGCAGAGAGGAAGCATGAGGGCTGGGACACCACCCATGGTGGACTGTGACCACCTAGAGAGGACAATGGAGGTAAGCCGGTATGGACTAGGCTTTGAGCTAGGCCTGACCACATCTTGCCTTGGTCAATGGCTTCATACATGCTACACTCTAATCTCATGGTGACTGGAACAGACTTTCAACTTCATATGGTCATAGGGAGTTCTTTTTTTTTTTTTTTTTTTTTTTTTTAATGTTGTTTTCAGGTAAAGCCTTGCCACTGTAGTCCAGCTGCCTTAGAACTTATCTTGTAGCCCAGGCTGGCCTCTGACTTGCAGTGATCCTCGTGCCTCAGCCTCTTAAGTGCTGGGACTGTAAGTACGAACCACTCTATCTAGCCTCAGTTTCCCTTTTGATAAAATATAATAGAAATGCTCCTAAACAAGAGAGTCTGGCCAATGTTGTGCATAAAACCTGCACTGTCAGTCAGTTAAGACTTGGACCACCCCAGCTGTTGGAAGGAGGGTATGGGGATACTGGGGGGGTGATGGAACCCAAATGATACCTTCATCTCCCTCCCTCCCTCCCTCCCTCCCTCCCTCCCTCCCTTCCTTCTTTCCTTCCTTCCTTCCTTTTGAGACAGTGTCTTGCTATGCAGCTGAGGCTTGCTTTGGACCCATGATCCTGCTTCAGCTTCCTGAACACCTGAATTACACAGCTGTGTATCATCATGTTCTAAAAATTCTGCATTTCAGCTGTAAACGCTGACCATGACTGGGAGTCAAGATTTCAAACTTGATCGCCATCAGATTGGACAGAAATTTGCATGAGGCTGCACTGTAGGGGGAAACCAGTGGGCTGTGTGCTCCTGGCCGCTGTCCTAGAGCCCTGTCCTATTTCCAGATACACCCCATACCCACGGTAAGTAGTTTTGAAAATGTGATGAAATGTCTAAGAGGCTAGCCTATGGCTAAGTATGACCAATTGCTTTCTTGGGGGGAGGGGAGCTTTGTGAGTTCTTGGGTAACATGTCCTTCAGTGCCCTGAAACAGAAATTTAAAGTTGTTTTTTTTATTAACAAGATGACTTACACAAAACAGCTCCAGGGGAAAAAAAAGGCATGAATTAGGGATCGGCCTTTGTACTGTAGAAGGTTCTTTCCTGCATTATTTTGATTAGCAAATGTTTTCCCATGATTCCGTTTATAGAAGTTAATGTACTGAAGTAGCTCAGTTAATTCACAGAGCTTTTCTGGATCAGTTCCCCTGGGTAAAATGAGAGACACGTACAGTGATCCTGTAGCTTCTCTGAGTGTCCGATTCATAAGTTGTTCTTGTCTCTGCGAAATGTGCCTTTGTGTGATACCCAGAGAGAGAAACAATTGACAAGGCGTCCTCCAACAGAGAGGCAGCTGTAAATCCACTAACTTCTTACAGCATGCTGGAGTCACCAGGGTCTTTACAGAGGTTGCTCTATCTGACAGAGCAGAGGGAAGGGACACACCCAGGACAGTAACTCCCAGACCAGCAAGGTCACCGTGGCTAGAAATAAAACCAAGACCTGGATATGCAGGTGTTTCTATGTACTATGACTTCCTTAGAGATATGCAAATGAAGAAGTACAGAGAGGCCATAGAAATTTCTTCTTCCAGTCCAGGACTTTCTGTGGACATTCTTCTGTCTTTGGGAGCATTTGTACTTGGTGAGGCCCATCCGTCAGGAAACAGGAATGATAAAGGGCAGGGAACATTAAAGACATGAAGGTCAGAGCTAGCCTTTCTCTGTGCCTGG
The DNA here is from genome assembly GCA_033318265.1 of Phyllotis vaccarum. Classification (NCBI taxonomy): domain Eukaryota; kingdom Metazoa; phylum Chordata; class Mammalia; order Rodentia; family Cricetidae; genus Phyllotis; species Phyllotis vaccarum. The sequence continues at coordinate 71,573,688 of JARWLC010000017.1, read as the reverse complement.
TCTTGGTTAGGAAGTGTCCTCCCAAAAAAACTGTGAATGAAAGCTCCAGGAAAGACCCACATTTTCTGCTGAGCAAGGATAGTTGAAAGATTATAACTTCAGCCTGTGGGGAGGTTGGTCCAAAGTCTCATTAAAATTACTCTGAGGCTGTCTTTAGCCTCTTGACAGTCACTCCATGCCTATCCTCATGTCTGAATTAACATCCCTGTGATTAAAAAGCAAAACCTGGAATGAATCAATGTAACAGACCACTAGCTTCTATCAACCAAAAGGCTGTTAGCATCCTAGGTTGACAGTGCCTTGATTTATGAACTTCTTATTCTTTGACTTTGAAACTTCAAGGAATTGTTATCAAGTTGGAACACAGAATTTGAGGTGACCGGAATCTGTGTTCCTTGGCCACAGTCACGTACAGTTGGTTCTGGAGTAATTTGTCTTTACCCATTTGAGGTGGAGTTGTGTTTTGAGGTGGACACAGTCTTGTGTTTAACTCTCCATTCCCACCTGGTGGGTTAGAGTGGGAGGAGGCTCAGATTCATAACTGGTGGGAACCAGGTGGGGCCTCCCAGAGAAAGTGGGTCACTGCGGCTGAACGTTTGAAGTGTATGCTTTGTGTCTGGCTCCTTCCACGGTCTTGGCCTCTGCAGATCAGCACTTCCCATCTTGCGGGCCTTTCCACTTTTTGTCCCATCACATGCCCAGAAGTAACAAAGCCATGTGACTACAGAAGAAACCCTTGGAAACCATAAGCCAAAATAATCCCCTCAGAGGCAGACTGGAAATACAGGGGAAATGGAGAGGGGTGGGAGGCAAGACAGATATTCCTCACCCTGGGATCTCTAGTCTGTGTTTCCTGCTGACAGAGCCTAGAACAATCAGCAGATAAAGCCCTAAGTGCCTAGAGATAGATCCTCAACTAGGCTGTTACATCAATAACTGAGGGTGTGGCTCAGCCAACCGAAGGCTTGCTTTAAAGCAGTAGGCCCTGGTTCAGCCCCGGCACCTGGTACACTGTGTATAGTGTTACCTGTTTGCAATCCTAGAATTTGGGAGGTGGTGGTAGGCAGAGCGGTAGGCAGGTCCTCCTTGGCTACATAAGTTTGAGAATAGCCTGAGCTACGTGAGCTTCTGCCTCAAAACCAACCAACCAACCAACCAAAAACCAACCAACCAACCAAAGCAGCAAGCAACAACAAACCTCTGTGCTTACTTGAGGTCAAAATGCTTGCAGCCCTGTTACTGTGTCAGCATCCCCCTCTCCTTAACCTGAACACTGAACTCCAGCAATCTGCCTAGGGTTGTAGTAACTAGAGGAAATGCTTTACTTGAAACTGAGGCTTTGCTTAATCTTGCGATTTTTAAACCTCACTGTAATTTATCCTATGAGATATATAACCTAGAGGGCCCCATGAATATACATCTCCACTGTAAGGACACCTAGCTGCACCTATACCTTGGGATTATCCACCACCATTTCCCTGTATGACTGACTAAATACCATCCTGCTTTTAAGATACAGGTAAAAAATATGTTTAATTATTATTGCTGTTGTGTGTGTGTGGTCTATATGTGTTCATATGTGTGTGTGCACATACACATGTGGGTGCATGTGTACCTGTGTTCGAATGTATGTGGAAGCCAGATGTAAATATTAGCTCTCCTCTCTTTCAAAGGGGTCTTTCACTTAATCTGGAGCTCATCCACTTGGCTAGGCTGGCTGGTAAATGAACTTCAGAGATCCCCTGTCTTGCCTCTATCCCGAGCCCCAGCCCTGGGTTGCCGGCATGCCCCAGCTTTTTATGTGGGTGCTAAGGATGCACACTCAGGCACTCAGGCTTACAGAGCCAGCCCTCTTACCGGCTGAGCCATTTCCCTAGGTCTCAAGTAGATGTTTCTTCACAGCTTTCTGGGAGAAATTGCAAAATCACCCTTGGAAAGGTTCTGGAGAGCCCTTGATTGCCACTTTCCAAGGAAAAGCTATGAAATTAGCATGTGAGGGTGGGGGTGGGCAGATACAGGCTGAGGTCCTTGTTCAGGGCACAAAGCTTGTCCCAGTCAGTCTCCTCAGCTACTCAGCCAGGACTTTCTTCTTGAGAACAGAAGAGGCAGGGAAGTCCACTCTGGCCTGGGATCTAGGTGTCCTGGTGATGCACGCTGGATATTTGAGAAGGTCACGATGAGGAAGGACTCCACAGAGCATCTCTTTCCTCCTTTCTGGGAGGCTCTGTTACCCTGGAGACCTGGCTCAGCCAGAATGAATGAGTTTTTATCCAGAAATAAACAGTGGCGCTTTTTTTTTTTTTTTTTTTAAAGGACATAACCCTGAGCGCCTCTTGGAGAAATACGCTGCCTATTATTATAAATATTTTATCACTGTGCGAGCATCCTAACTACTTCTTATGATGTGAGCTACCAAGGTGATTTATTTTCCATTTGCTCCCATGCATTGTGTGTTGGATCCGACACAGAGCCTATGCCCTGGAGGGTTCTTGCTCACAAACAGCGATCTGCAAGCTGGAGCCTTGCTCAGAAACATTTGCTGGCTAATGCGTCTTGGTACGGGTCTTTAATTTTCACACACTTTGATATTTAAGGCCTGGGGTGGTGGGCCTTCATTTATTTATTTATTTATTTATTTTTAGGGCTTCCTTGGACTTAATCTGTCAACATCACAGATTCCCTCTTCCCTATTCCAATCCAATAGCACTGTCACCAAGAATCCTTTAAGGACAGTAATCCCAGAAAATAGAGAGATGCGAAGTCCACCGTGCATGGCCTCATAACATCAGACAGTTTTATTATTAGGCTCTGTGCCCCAAGCGTGTTCAGTGGGACAAACATCACAGCCCCTACTTGACAGGCTCTGCCTCAGGAAAACCACCTCTGCTGCCGAGAAAGGCAGTGGCTGCTGGGAGGGAAAGCTAATTATTTTCATTAGTTGACGGGTGTGGACATGAGGATAGCTAACTTTGGAAGGAAAGCACAGCCATGAGCCACAGGAACCCTTAGTGTGAGGCGGCGGGAGGATGGGTAGGAAGGTCAGGCCACTGGCAACTGCCACCAGTTGGAACAGAGCCCAGGGCCACTACTGCAGGATAACATGACTGTCTCCCTCTGACCTTTTGTAAATGGGGGATGACAGCTGGGGGCTGAGATACAGGGAGCACGGGCATGGACTTCTTATCGGTCCTTTCAGCCCCATTAGACAGACAAGGCTGGGCCTCAGGTTAAAGCAGAATCATGGGCTGCGGGGAACATTAAGAATAGCAGAGAAATGTCCGTGATCTATAGCTCTGGCTTGCTCAGAGCAGGGGCTTTCCACAAAGGAGACTTCTCCCCAGTAACCATCTTCTCTGAAGGTTTTCTCAGTGTACTTAGAAGGCCCAACCTCCCTTCTCACTCCATAGTTAACTGAAGTGGGGTGACTACAGCCACAGGTCCTTCATAGACCTGTGGCTAAGCAAATGGAGCTCAAGAACCATGACACACCTGCCATTCTAGCACTTGGGAGGTGAAACACGAGACCAGGAGTTTAAGGTCCAACCTTGGCTACACTGAGGCCAACCTGGGCTACATGAGACCTTGACACAGAAAAGTACATAACACAGGACCAGAGAGATGGTGCTGGCTGCAAAGCTAGTGACCTGAGTTTGCTCTCTGGGACCTTCAGGGTGTCAGGACATAACTGACTCACACAGATGTCATCTGATGAGCCTCCATACACTAAATAAAGAAATGTAATAACACTACAGATAATATATACAGGGAAGAAAGAAAAAGACCTCAGTGGGTACCTTGTCTCTGAGAGTTATAAGAAAAAGCCCACATCTCTCTCAGAAATAACTGTCTAGACCAGTGGTTTGCAACCTTTCTAATGCTGTGACCCTTAATACAGTTCCTCAGCATAAAGTTATTTTCCTTGTAACCTCATCACTGTGATTTTGCTACTGTTATGAATTATAATAGAAATGTCTGCATTTTTTGATGGCTTTAGGTGACCCTGTGACAGGGTCCTTTATGGCGGTGGATTCCTCAGGTAAGGTCAGCACGTGGGTGCTGGAGGCAGAAGGATAAGGTGTTCAAGAATGTCCCCAGCTACGTGGAAGCAGCCTGGTCTACACAAGTCCTGTCTCAAACAAAAACAGCAACATGAAAAAAAGAATAAAAGAGGAAGAAACAACACCTTCACAACTTTCCTCCTAGGACCTGAATTCAGTTCTTAGCTCTCAACTTTCTATAATGCAAGCTCCGTGGCAGGGGTTCTCAACCTGTGGGTCACGACCCCCTGGCAGCGTCATCTGAGACCAGGAGAAAACACAGATATCCACATTCTAATTCATAGCAGTAGCAACATTACAGTTATGAAGTCGCAAGGAAAATAACATGGTTGGGGGTCACTACAAGATGAGGAACTGTAGTAAAGGGCTGAGGCATTAGGAAAGCTGAGAAACACTGCTTTGGGGCATTTGACACTCTCTTCTAGCCCTTTGGGTACACTTAGGTACACATACCCACGCACATATACACACAATCAATTTTTTTTTCTTTGATATGTCAGTAGGTCTGACAAAATGGAGTAACAAACTAGCATAGTAACTGTTAGTTAAACACTACCTCAAAATAATGTAGTATTAGTTAAGCAACTGTTCCTATGAATGTACACACCCATTGAGGAAGGCTTCGCAATGTAGAGTGTTTCTGCTATCTTTCCCATAATGCCCCCTTCATCTTTGGCCCAGTGCAACCTCTGACCCTAGTTGGTGTCAGTAGCCCAGGAGGTTCCCCTCAGGTGCCTGTCAGCTTGGGAACTCTGCTTTGTTGCAGTAGGAATCCATCGCTGGAGTCTGTCACTTGACCTGGACCTCCAAAGTACTTATTGGTTGCTACTAATTGTCTGGGACAGTCTGAGGGTTGTCCCAGGTACTTGCCTGAGGATGTATCCGCGGAGCACCCCATTGTGTTCTGTTTCGGGTGGTGGCTGCCACTGCACCATGATGGACTGGTTGGTTCTTCCACTGGCGACAATATTTTTGGGGGGAGCACTTGGTGGTTCTTCTGGTAACATCAACCTAAAGATAAAAATATATTAGAGAGAGATGAAAGGACAAGCAATGAGGTGCCCAGCCCAGAGACTTGTTAAGGAGAAAACCAGCCTAAAGCACACAGCTGATCTCCTCGAGGCCATGTGTGCAAGAGTCATGTCAACAGGCTAGCAGCTCAGCCAGGAGATGACAGATGTGTGGTTCATAGGGTGTTCATCTAATATTATGGCTAGCTCTGTCAACTTGACAAAGCCTAGAAACACTTGAGAAGACAGTCTAAATGAGGAATTATCTACATTAGGTTGGTCGGTGAGTATGTCTGTGGGGGATTGTCTTAATTAGGCTGACTGACACAGGAAGATCCAGCCCACTGTGGGCAGTACCATTCCCTACAAAGAGATATAATTTGCATGAGAGTGGAGAAACCTAGCCGGGCACAAGCAAGCATGCATGAGTCAGTTTCCCTCTGCTCTTCACTGTGGAGGTGACATGACTAGCTGTTTGAATTGCTGACTAGACGTCTCCACTATGATGGACTGTAACCTGGAACTGTCAGCTCAAACAAACCCCTTTTTTCAGGGTATTTTTATCACAGCAACAGAAATGACACTGGGACATCCATGAGGCCCTGGGTTCCAACCCCAGCATCTTATGATTCAGGTGTGGTGTGCACATCTGTAATCTCAGCACTCTGTTGGTAGAGGGAGGAAGATCATCCTTGGCTACATAGTGAATTCCAGGCCAGTCTGGATTACTTAAGACTGCCTGTCCCGCGAAGGAGACTGTGATGTCAGGAGTGACCTGTGAAGGCACAGAACACTATGGGAAGGGTCTATGACATTGCCTTCAAGCAGTTAAGGGAAGTACAGTTAGCTCAGTGTGTGCCAATGTTTCTTCTGCTCAGGTTTCAGTCAGAACACTGCTCAAAACACAGCCAGGCTGGTTGTTCATCTCTGTATCTACTGTTGGGACCCACACACCCCTGGGCTCTAGGTGGAGGTCGGGCTTACTCACCTGCTGGTCTCTGTACTGTACTGGCCCTTGCCCACTTGGTTCACAGCGCATACCCTGAACTGATAGGTTCGGGCTGGAGTCAAGCCACTCACAGTGACGCCTGTCATCTCTGGGCCAACATTTGACAGATGCACTTTCCATGGAGAGTCTACAAGAATGAGCAGAGCAGAGTCAGATGCACACAAGCATGCATCGTCACAGTAAGTGGACAAGCACGGTCTTGTTTGCTTCCCCTGATGGTGCTAGGAGAAGTAGCGGCCAGTCCACCTCACAGCTGTGCAAACCAAGGCTCTCAGCTGTGTGGCATGAAGCCAGTACGGGAGCCTCACCCCACACCTAGGGTAGAACGTCCTGTTACTCATATGGCCATTCCAGGACAAGCGGGCAGAAAAAGCCCCTCCATCTGTCCGCACCAAAGACATATGTGTGTCTTCCTTTCCCTCCCTCCCTCCCTCCCTCCCTCCCTCCCTCCCTCCCTCCCTCCCTCCCTCCCTCCCTCCCTCCTTCCCTTTCTTTCTGTGTATGTGTTACTATGTATATAAGTGAAGTTGTGCTTGCATGAGGCTGCCAGAGGTCAGCCTTGGGGGTGATTCTTCTTTGAGCTAAGATCCCTCACTAGTGTGGAACTCACGGATGCAGCAAGGCTGGCTGGTCAACAAGCCAACAAGCTCCTGGGAGTCCTGTCTCTGCCTCCCCAGCACTGGGATTACAAGCCTACACCACCACACCAGACATTTTTAGATAGGTTCTGTGGAATTAAATTGGGGCCCTCAACACTTTACTGACTGAGCCATCCCCCTCAGCCGAAGTAAACTTTTTTTTTTTTAATCCTTTTCTTTTTCTTGAGTCTGCCTATGGCGTTTCAAGAGAAGGAAGAAAATTCCTAATTCTGGGCTCAAAATGAAGTGGGGAAAGTCGTCTGTCAGCTCCCCTTCAGGCAGATTGAAGATTTGTCTCTAGGAAAAGGATGCCCCACATGTCAGGAAATGATAAATAAGCACTATATTCGTTAACATTTTAATAAGGAAACGACTATGTTAAAAACAGATGAGCTAGGCATTTTGCAAGCCATCTGCAGCGTGGCGGCCTGTTTCTGCCACACCCCTGAGCTGCTCCGGCCGGGAAAGGATATGGCAGAATTCATAGCTAGCATGGTACATCTTTTGGAAGCTGCTTTCCCGCAGGTGTGGAAGGATATCTCCATCAGCAGAATTGGGCTATTGCCCGCAAGGAAGCCTTGGGAATATTCTGGTAGGGTTGACATTGATTTACAGGGAGTTTAAACACTCCTCTCAGCCCAGCCAAGGGTGACCAGGCCATGGCTTTGAGCATCTGCTATGCCGTCCCACTCTAAACACATAGGTGTCTGTCAGGCTCTCCCGGCCTTACCCTTCTCATCCCTCTGAGATGGTGCCGCTAGCAATCCCACTTGCCCACACTAAAGATGGTCAGAGAGAGATGGGTATCCAGTGAGCTGGGCTCTGCTGCGGGCAACAAGCACCAGCTGCACATAAACACCACCCATAAAAAATAAAAATAAAAAATCACAACTGCTTCTGCAGAAAGCTGATGGTGAACTGTAGGAGGCCATGGCATGCACTGGGGTTCATGGGAATTGTACCTGCCACTCCAACTACTTACAGGTAACCAGGAAGTGGCTTCATATTGCTACAAAATAGAACCCAGGCTCCCCAAAGGCAACAAAAGGAATGCCTGTCCCCAAGTTGGAATTTGTTAGCTGAGATTCCTGAACACAAAAGTCAAGCTGCCTCCAACATGGTGCCAGTTGGGCTGCAAAGATAATTTTTTTTTTTTTGTAATTATTGTAGATAAAGCTGCTTCTGAGCAGAGCTTTCTGGGAATATGGTTTTTACCACCAGCTGGGCCGTGTTATATTCCTGGCTTTTGATTTTTGGTAATTTAGGTAATTAGCTGTTGACAAGGATCCCTCTATGTTTCATTTAAAAACACAGTGTTGGGCTTAGTGGGTTAGAAGGCTTGCTCTGCAAGCAAGAGGCCTTGAGTTTGAATCCCTGGTACCCACATAAAAAGCTGGGTATGGCTGTGTGCACCTGAAACCCCAGCCTGCGGGGAACAGACAGACAGATCCGGAGAGACTGCTGGCCAGTCTGGTCAAAAGGTGAGCTTTACTCAGTGAGAGACCCTGTCCTGAGGCAATAGAGTGGAAAGTGAGAGAAGACACCTGGTATCTGCTCCAGCCTCCTCACACATGGACATGGATACTCTTACACGCACTTACCACACATGCACATACATGCACATGTGCATGAGTGCGCACACAGGGACCTACGGAATGTATATCCTTAGTTCTCTACAGAGAAGCCCAGCCCTCTGAGCCTCTGTCACTACCATATAGCCCGCAATGAAGGTGTTTCTAGCTCAAGAGTCTCTGACAAGGCAGAAAGTCATCAGCAGACTGTCCCCAACACTGTGGAGCTGGGCCTGGCTGGTAAGAAGAGGGCCTCCCTTTGCCAAGGCTATTATTTACAGAATTCGCTTCATTCCAAAGATAGCTGGTATGAGGTAGGAAGAACTGGAAGACGTCATTTGTTGTGACTTCTTGCATGTAAGGTTAGCTGTTCAGTTGTTGTGGAACTTCTGTAAAACGGAGAGACCATCAAGACCCCATGTCACCTCACATCTATCGAGAAAGTGGATGTCAAGCAGACAAACAGAAAATAACAGGGACCATGGGATCACGTATCATGCCTCCTACTTCCTCTCGGAAGCCTGGAGACAGGGTCTCAGACAACTCAGCCCAGCCTCTTCCTCCTCCTCTGGACTTCAGCTGTCTGTAGATGAGCGGCTATTCTGCTTAGACAGAGTCAGTGAGCCTCATCATTGCATGAAGGGATAGAACCATGAGGGCTGGGTGCCAGTTGGTTGGCTAAGATGGTTCATCAGTGCCAGAGAAGAGCTGAGAAGGCTGGAGGCAGGAAGCTGCCTGCTGGGCTTTAATCTGGTTTGTCCCCATCGAGTCTCATGTTGAGACTAGGTTCCCTAGTGTGACGCTTAGTGTTAATAGTCAACTTGACAGAATCTAGAATCATCTGTGAGACAGGCCTCTGGGTTCTCTTGATTATATTAACTGAGGTGGGAAGACCTGCCCACTGTGGGTGGCACCATTCCCTAGTTGGGAACTTGATAGTATAAGTGGAGAAAGGACTGGGTAGCAGCATGGGTTTATTTTCCCAGCTGTGGATGTAATGTGACCAGACATTTCCGGTGTCTGTCACCTTGACTTTCCTGCCATGACGGACTGTACCCTCGAACTATGAGCTACAACAAACCCTTTCCTCCTTGGGTTGCTTTTGTCAGGGTATTTCTCGCAGCAAAAAGAAAAACTAGTATGCCAGGGCGTGCCGTTGGGAGGTAGTGCTTTGGGAAGGCATGGGGGCCTTGAAGAGAGAAGGGCATGGCTCAGGGCTCACCTATACTTGTGAAACCCTGGATTCAATCCTCAGTACAAAACTAAACAAAAGCAAACAAGCTAAAGAGAAGGATGAGGGTGAATGCCTTCCTTGAAGGAGTGAGCTTTCCTCGTTGTGGACTTGGACCTCTCCTTGCCTGCTTTCCTTTCTGCCTCCCCACTTTACACACTACCCAGCCTCAGGTATTCTGTTACAGCAACACAAATCTACCCTAAGACATTCCTGCCCCTGTATCATGCTTCCCGGCCACTGTTCAGTACAACTTGGGCCATGTTGTTCTTCCAGAGCCTTAGATCTTAAATGTCTATGACCTAAGGCTCAGGGTCTGCTGCTTTGCTTGGTTTGACAAAGGACCCTGTTCATCTCCTTGGTGTGTCTGGTCTGCTCAGAGCTCTGGGCGAATCTATAGATTTCTTTATTTATTCTTTTCCCTCCCTACTATGGCAGGCAAAGAAATTAAACTGTGAAACTGATCCCAAGGAGCCCAAGCCATCTCACAATAATTGTACTTCCCCCTCCAACAAGTAGTTTGGGAAGGGATATACTCATTGCCAAGCTCTAGAGGCAGCAAACCTGCTGAGAACTGTTACAATGTAAACAGACAAACTCTGAAGAAGATTCTCCCTCCCAGCCGGTTCTCACAAACTACCCTAGGGCCTGGAGAGCTAAGGATGCTCTGACAGCCTCCTGGTGCATCTTTCCTCTCTTCCAGGTCTCCTCTTGGCTTCATCTGGTAGCTGCTACTTGATTCCAGAAGACAGAGACTCTCTGAAGACTTGATCTCTCTATGTGGGTTCAAATGACTGGCAGGTAGATTTTTCCTTTTTCTTATTTTTTGTGTGGTGTACATAGATGTTTTTGTGGACACATAGACATGTGCATTTGGGTGTACATGTGTATGAGCAAGCCTGTTTAGGCCAGAGGTCCATGTCAGATGTCTTCCTGGATTGTTCTCCATGGTGTGTGTGTGTGTGTGTGTGTGTGTGTGTGTGTGTGTGTGTGTGTGTGTGTGTAGCTGGAATTGAACTCAGTATGTAGCAAGAAAAGAACACCTGATTCTTTGGCTGCCACCTCCCTCTCAAGTGCCTGGTTTATGTGATGCTGGGGACAGAACCCAGGGCCTCATGCATGTTAGACAAGCATTCTACTAGCTAAACCACAGCCCAGTCCTCAAAGGCTGTCAAGGTTCAACCACTGGAACTATACTAGAAGCTTTTTTCAACACACACACACACAGACAGAGCCATTTTTACAATTAATGGCACCAAAGAAGGAAAATGTTTTCTGAGGAGAATTTTTCTCTAATTTCCAGAATGATCATGATGGTTATGAATTCCTGCATGTAATTGTGTGCAGCCTGAAGGAGTTTCCACAGAAGTCACACTGCGGCCTCTAGGACTTATGTCACTTCTCTCAGACTCCACACGGGGTCACCGCCATGCCTGTGGATCAACTGCAGCATCACCAGGTGTGAAGCACTGGGCCACATGTGTCCACAATAGGAAGGATCCTGTGCACACACTTGGGTAACACATTGCACAGATGCACAGATGGGCTGTGACTCAAATCCAGCCTCCAGGCACTAAAAGAAGATGCAGGGATGGATTCAGAAACATTGTGACCCAAATCCAAGGCACTGGACAACCTTAGAATAGACACCGTGGCCCCCCGACCAGGCAAAAGACTTGAAGGTAAGGGGAGCTGGTGAGGGATCTGTTGATGAAGAGACATTAAAAGATAAAACAATAAAATCCAGAGAGATGGTTGAGAGGGTAATGACATTTGCTGTACAAGCATGAGGAATTAAGTTTGCATCTGTGGTGCACACCTAAAATGCTGGGTGTAGCTCCAGCACTGGAAAAGGAAGAGACAAGAGGGTCTGTAGAGTCCAGTGGCCAGCATGCCTCGCTGAATTAGTGAGCTCCAATGCAGTGAGCAACCTTGCTTCCAAACCCAAGGAGGAGTGTGCTGGAAGAAGGCATTAGACATTGGCCTTGCATGTGAATATGTAGACCTGCACACACCCAAACACATGGATATCCCACACAGAGAACAAATCCAGTCACCACCATAATGCTGCATTTCGTGGCATAATCAAAGAGTAAGTCGATTATTTTCCAGTTTTAACCTCTCTGCCTGGATGTATGTGCCTGCACTCTGAAGCTCATGAAACTCAAGCACTGTGTGTTAACACTAATGGTTGATCACCAGCTCAGGGAGTAGTTGGCCTCACTGACACACAAGAGATGGCTGAAGCCAAGCCATCTTCTCCCCAGTGACTATTCTCATGGAGTACTAGCGCTCCTTGGTGAACCCAGTCACATCTCTTTGTTGTCCACAGCCCAGACAAAAATCCTCCTGTGCCCATCCAGATCCCAGCTTGTCACTGAGGAAAGAGGTGTCTTGTTAATCAGAGACTACTTCCACCATGTCTGATTGTCCTTGCAGGCAGTATGTGGGGGCACACATGTTGCATTCCTCAAGACTGAACTGCACATGAAAGACAGGTGTAGCTGAGAGCCGAAGCCAGGCATAGCCAAGCAAAGGTTGCCAGAGCTTAAAGACATATCAAGGGGAGACAGTCCAGTCAGCAAAATGCTTGCCTGAGGACCTGAGTCCAACCTCCAGAACCCATATTTTTTTTTTTTTTTTTGAATGTCAGGCATTGGTGGCTTGCAAATGTAATCCCAGTGCTAGGAAGGGGTTCACTAGCCAGCCAGCCAAGCCTCAGGGTGGGCTCTAGGTTTAATGGGGGGGGGGGAAGTGGGTGGGAATTGAGGAAGATTCAAAGATTGTCCTTTGGCCTCAATACCCATTAACAGGTTCTCAGACACATGAACATATGCACATGTACACACACACACACACACACACACACACACACAGCCAATCAAACAATGATGGTGTTAAGTCAAACTGACAGTGAGAGCCCTTGACATGATCTGAGGAGAAGGACATTCTCCTCACAGGATAACCACAAGAGAAGTACCAGGCAAACTCCAACTGAGCAGCATTCTTTTAAAACTGTCATCTCTCCTCAAAGCTGTCAAGGTCACCACAAAGGAGGGACATCTGAGAAACTGTCTTGCCACATGAGCCCAAGGAGGACATGATGACTGAACATCCTGAGGGGTCCCAGGAGGGCCTCTAAGACTGAAAGCAAACAGCAAGGGGAAACAGGGAGTCTGAAGCCAGCATTGGGCTCTGTGGGCCTGAGTCAGGAGGGGCGCCTCAGCTCTGGGAAACACGCTGTGCCAACAGAACTGTTAGAAATAAGGAGACGCGGGGGGAGGTGCACAGTAATTCTGCTACAGCAAACTAGCAAGCTTACTAAAAGCAAAAGAAAATCAAAAAGGTGGGCCTGTGGGCAAACTGTCTGAGGCCAAGCAAGAGAGAGGCCAGTTATCTTCAAAGTACTGAGTGGAGTCTGCACTGGTGCTTGGTAAGACAATGTCTATCAGGGGGGTGAGGAGGTGTTTCTGTAGATAAAGTGTTTCCCTGAGCCCACTTCCCTGAACCCATCTAACAGGGCAATGTGGTGGAGACAGGAGGATTCTTGGGGCTTTCTGGCCAGTTAGCCTAGCCTACTCTATGAGCTCCAGGCCAAAGAGAGACTATGCATAAGCCAAAATGGTGGCCAGTGCCTAGGAAGGACACCCATGGTTGACCTCAGGTCTCCACACACATGTATATACAAGTACACAGGAACCTGTTCACATAAACACAAACACACCATAAAGGCAGATATGAGTTCATTTGTGTGTACATGTGCAAGTGCTGAGTCCACGTGCATTTGCATACCAGCTGGAAGCAGAGGGCACCTGAGAGGTCAGCTAAAGAAAGCCTGCCTATTCTCCATGGTGGAGGACAGCGTGGATGGTTCCAGATGTGGAACACACTCTGTGCAGCACCTGAGGACCCTCGGGGTGGAGCAGCAGCACAGGAGGGTATCTGTACCCACTAAAACCAGCAGCTACTAAATGGCTCTTGTGGTTAGAGGTTAATATTTATCGACAGGATACAAAGACAGCTAAGACAAGCCTCCAGGCATATCAGTGAGGGAGTCTCTATATTAGGCTAACAAATGTGGGAAGACCCACCTTGAATGTGGGTGGCACCATCTGTCTCATGGGCTGGACCCTCGATTATATCTGAGTGATGAAAGCTAGCTTAGTAGAAGCAGCAAACAGGCAGCATGGGTGCCATTGTCTCTATCTACTCTTGACTCTAGATGTGATGCAGTGAGAACCTGCCTCAGTTTCCTTGAAATGATAGAGTGTAAGCCAAATAAATGTTTTTCTCCATTCAGGTGCTTTTGGTTAGGGTGTTGTCATAGAAACAGGAAAAAGACTAAGACAAGGTTGTAACAGATACCCTCTGAATCCTGTGTTTTGTTTAGGGAAACACACACAGAGAGACACAGACACACACACAGACACACAGACACACACACACAAACTGAGCTCCAAAATTTCATAAGCCATGCAAAACCTGGATCTAGCCCAGAGACCCATTTATCCATCCCCAGTTCTTATTTTCTCCGTCATTAAAAAGCACAGAAAATGCATAATCATGAGGATGTGAGTTGGGTCCTTAGCATTGGTGTAATAAGCCAGGTGAGGCAGTGTACACTTGCAATACCATGGTGGGGAGCAAGAGACAGTCAGGTTTCTGGAGCTTTATGACAGACTCATTTGTGTATTCCGGGACAGTGAGAGACTATGTCTCAGAGAAAAAAAAAGGTACACAGCTTTGGAGTAGGATACCTCTGACCTCTATATGCACCTGCGCACAGGAAGAAATTATGATTATGTATAGGTCAAGATGTTTAGAGATTTCCAGAAGGCATGTACAGGCCCATGGAGGATATATTGGTCATGACCGTCTTTCTCCATAAGAGCAGATAACCACCTGGAAATGAGCCTTGGTATACCCACCCCCATCCTAGTCCATCTCCAGGCCCCTACAATGGCCATTGATACTGTGACAGGTGCTTTCTCTTGGGCTGCACTTTAAAAAGGGAGCAGATGCTATTAGTTTGAGGCTCATTATGCAAAAATCCCACAGGAAAACCCGCGAAGCCCTGCGCTTCCTAACAGCTCCAAAGGCTATCAGCAAACACCCCTGTGAGATAAGTTTCAAAGACAGCACCAGACAGATCTGAAGCGCAAAGAACAAAGCCTCCACCATTGAGGCAAGCGAAACAGCACAAAGCCCATCAGCTTTTAAGGATATAATAGCAAGCATGGAGGAAAATGTTTAACATACTGTGGGATGACAGTCAGCTGCAGCTTGCAGAGCAGAGCAAATGAGCTCGCATGGTACGGTGCACGAGACAGCGGGGTCTGGATGTGAAAAGACACTTGTGGCATTAGGAGAAAGAACAAACCCATGCTTCCAGGTTCTCTTTGTGTTGGAAAAGTTCTGGCCTCCAGGGATGCTGGGAAGGGGGCTCAGAGAAGTACGGAGACTCAGAGAGTGTCCTTTAGAAGATAGCCTTGGACCAGAAGCTGACACCCAAGGACACCCCTCCATCCTATTCAGAAAGCGAGGGGTGCAGAGATATGGCTCAGTGGATAAAGTACTTGCTGTGCAAACATGAGAACTTGTGTTCAGACTCACAGTGATCTCATGACTCTGAGCACTGAACACAGTGGTGTATGTCTGTAACCTAAGTCCTGGGAGACACGGGTGGGCCCAATGGCTCATTAAGCTAGTCTAACTGAAATGGTGACCTCCAGGTTCAATGAGAGATCCTGTTTGCAAAAATTATGGCAGAGGGCAATATAGGAAGATACCAAATGTCAACCTCTACTCTCCATACCCATATGCATATGTGAGTGCACTCCTCCACATGCATACACACACACACACACACACACACACACACACACACACACACACACACACACACAAAGGAAGCATAGGTGGGTTGGGGATATAGTTGGAAGAGTGATTGCCTGGCAAACACACAGTCCTGGGTTTCAGCCCTTTGTATAAACTGGAGTAGCAGAATAGGCCTGTCAACACAACATTCAGAAGGTAGAAGCAGAAAGTTTAGGAGTTCAAGGTCATTCTCAGCTACATGGCAGGTCTGAAGTCAGCCTTTGATATGAGAGAGAGAAAGAGAAAGGTAGAGATAGAGGGAGGGAGGAAGAGCAGGAGGGAGGGGGAGTGAGGGAGAGAGAGGGGGAGGAAAGAGAGAGAACAAAGTAAGCATAGGAGGGCTGGGTGTAAAGCAATGGACACTGTAGACTCTAGAATATTCTACACTTGCTATCTTCATTAGAACCCCAGGACAAGCTCTCAAATGCAGCTGCTCATCAAGGCCATGATGCTCTGCCTAGATCTATGCTCCTCAGAAGCCTCCTGGTTCCCCTATCTGGGGAAGTCCATCAACAATGGAGGGGCAGATGACTGTCCACACCACCCTCCACAGATACAGCCTAGACCTTACGCTCCGTTCTCTATAGTCCTGCCAAGTTCTGCTGCCTAAAAGCTTGTTCAACAGCTCTGTGTGGGATGAGCCTGGTATCCTGTGGTCCCTTGGAATTCCTCATAGGTTTCTCTTTTCAAGGTAGACAGGAATTCAGTAGGCTGCCAGCAACAGTTGGTTGTGGTGAAGGCAGATAAGCAAGTCTTTCTTTGTATGGCTGCTAACAGTTCTCTAGCAGCAATCAGCATGTATAATCCTGGACTTAAATATATATATATTACTACATAGAAAATGCCTTTTTAAAAAAAGGAGTCTATTTAATCATTGCCTCTGGCTTCTCCTGGCCTGAGGAAATTTCTGCTCTTGCAAACACACATGTCAGGCATGTGCAGGGCCTCATAATACCCATTGTATCCAGGTTTCTACATCCTGGAGCTCCTGTGAGGGTGCCACACACATCCACACCTTACACATTTCCATATATGGTTCACTTCCAAGGGGGCTCTCCTGGCCTTTCCTGTGGAGTGACAGCCCCTCCTTTGAGGGTCCTGACTCTCAGGGGCAGTTCCCTGGCTACTGTTCATGTGCTCAATAGGCCATGTCCTGTGTCCCTGAGTTTGTGAATCGAGTTCCTGTGTATCCTTTCTGTACCAGATGGAGTGAGGCTCTGCCCGGGTGTCTTCCCACATCTACTAACAACGGATGGAAGAGGATGTATATCATTTTCAGTTCCCCTGAAGTGCTGTTACAGGTTCCACACTGGAAGGCAGTGGGGGAGGGGTCAAAGTGGTAGGGATGGACAATTCTCGTTTCCCATACAGCTGCCCCTAAAGAATGCTGACGGGTGCTTAGAAATAAGAAGGCCTTCTATATAAAATAATGAAAATCCTGAAAAATGAAGACTGGAAGGAATGGGTTATACTGTGAAATATTGATCTTTTCAACCAGCCTCTTATTTATTTCTGTGAGGTTCACAATCAGGCAAGACTCATCTGTGGAGGTGAGAATTAGAAGGTGCTCACCTCAAAAAGGGGGGAGAGTGGCTGGACAGTGACCCAAGGAATGTTTTAGAAGGTTGAAATGATCATCTTGTTCAAAGCGTGCTATAGATGTATTATTCGTCAGAGCTCACTTAGATCTCCATATTTTGTTCTATGCAAATTATGACTTGATATATAATAAAAAATCAATATTATACAAAGCTCTGAAATCCTAGAAGACATTCTCCTGAGATGGTGGGGAGGGGGGGGCAAAGGGAGCTTCTACCAGGCTCATTATAATTTAAAGTATTCTGATAGCCCAGCAAGATAGGAAAAACAAAGAGAAGACAATGAATTCTATTATTTGGAGACGATATTGTTGTTTACTTTGAAAACTAAAGATCAACAGAAGTCATCAGAATAATAAGGGAATAGAAAGTGGGGAATGGAAAAAGCAAGTGACCGGCTGACAATAGGCTTCCCGTGTTCCAAAAATGGCAAACTGGGAAATGGTTGAGGGAAACCTTTTTACACATCAATGAAGTGGTCCTCAACTTTTCTAATGCCAAGACCTTTTTGTACAATTCCTAATGCTGTGGTGACTCCAACACAATAATTTTTATTGCTACTTCAGGACTGTAATTTTGCTACTGTGAGGAATCATAATGTAAATACCTGATATGTAGGTTATCTGACATGTGACCCCCCAGGTTGAGAGTCACCACTTTAGGATATTCTTGATGGAAAGAGTAGAGTGCTCCTAGCTACAGACCTGCAGGGTTTGGAAAGCCATAGAGTAAGGAAGTGCCCCAGGGCAGGACCCTCCAGGTGGACAGATGGAACAGCCAAGAAGCCATTCCTTATAGAACACACCACAGCTTTAACTCACTAACTGGGACCAGGCATGGGCACGCGCTTCTGTAATCCCAGCACTTGGGAAACAGAGGCAGGAGGATCAGGGTGAGTCTGAGGCCATTGTTGACTATACTGTGAGTATCAAGGTAAAAATGGACACCTCAGTGGGCTTGCTGTTTTTTAAATTTCACAGAACAGTTCTATTTTCTCATGATGAGAAATAGCAAATTCTGGGTGAATGAGAAAAGTTGTATCAGTTATTAAAACAGGGTTGGAGCTAAAACTATTAAAAATGTTACAATAAATGTAAGTAGAAAAACAAAACCCGGAATCCAAACAAAACCTAACAACAACAAATCCAGCTAATGACTAAGCCCAAATAAATCCCAAACTTCTTTTTTTTTAATCACCATGTAGCCCTGGCTGTCCTAGAACTTGCTGTGTAGACCAGGCTAGCCTGCAACTCATAGTGATTCTGTTGCCTCTGCCTCCTTTCTAGAGTGCTGGGATCAAGGATGTGTGCCACCATGTCCAGTCTGGCATTCTTTAAAGCAGGCATGTTTAGCATGTGAAAAATTAACATTATAAATAAGTGGGTTGTTCCATAAAACCATGCTGGCATAATGAAAGTTGTATGCTATGCTATATAGTGTGCCTATATTCCAACTGAATTAAAATGTTAAGTATGTGGAAAATTAACCCCTTGAAATTCAGGTGAAAAATCTATGGCATTTATTCCCCGGGATGCGAAAATATCCAAATACAAAAGCAATGGGAAGAAAACAGAAAAGAAGTATCTGCAGACTAAACTACACAGAACTCAAATACTTCTTTATCAAGAATAACTCAGAGCTGGGTCGGCTGTATCCCAGTTGACAGGGGCATTCACTGGACCCTGGGTTCACTCCCCAGTGCTTCATAAACCAGGCAATCTCAGTATTAGGGAGGTAAAGACAGGAGGATTAGAATTCCAGAGTCATCGTTGCCTACACAGCAAATTTGAGAGCAGGCTGAAATACATAAAATCTGACTAAAAACATAAATAAGTAAAATCTATAAAAATTATGTGTAAGAAGAAAATTTGAAACAAAACAAAACAAAGACTTGTCAAAAACGACAGAAAAAAAAAAAAACCCTCAAATCCTGGTTAGAAAAATGATAGAGACGACATTGTCAGATCACAGTAGAAAAGGTACAAAAACCCAACCAATTTGGAAAAATGTGTCCCGCTGTGTTGGGAATCAAAAAAAATGTACATGTGCACAGCTATCGGAAGACGTGAGTCTTGGAACCATGAATCTGCTGAAAACATAAAAGAAAGTCTTTGCAGACATAAAGGGATTAGTTGCTTCCTGCCTTTGCTGTTATCCTAAGGACCGGCCCAGCGGATGTTTCAGCACCACGGTCAGCACCCAGGGGGACTGTGCTTTTCACGCCAGAGACAGCCCGAGGCTGCGCCCCCTAGAGGAGAAGATGGGGATAGCACAACTTAGGCGATCTTTGTGGAAGGACAGAACAGTGATTTGGTACTCTGCAGAGGAGACAGGACGTGCCTTGACACCCAGCAGAACCTGATAGGAATTAATATAGAAGCAGACCACAAAATGTCTGAAATGGGGGTGGGAGAATACACAAGACATGCTCAGAGAAATACAAGTAATGCCTGTTGCCGAAGCACAAAAAAGCAAACCAATAAGTGGCTGGAGACAAATCTGGAGAGGCAGGTGGTGGCCAGATGATGAATGGTGCTGTCTCCCACACTAATCAGTCTAGAATCTATTCTTCAAGTGAAGAGTTCTATAGAGGATGGGCTTAAGATAAGCTCAGGAGAAGACAGGCCGGCAGCTGGAAATGATGTAACCTTTATAGGAAGTGGGTTCCCAGTCTTGCTCCGTGAGTGCACACATTGCTCTCTTAAAGGGGTTTCCAGAGGAGGAATTCCTTCTGCTGGGCCTACTGGCATAATGCAGTGACAATAACAGCGCCTCCTAGAGGTGGAAATGGGGATAACATTTCCTACACTTTTCCTTAGTCAAGCATAGGCATTGCTCTGGAGTGCTTCCAGCGGCCCAAAGAGGGATGGCTGCCATGATGGTGCACACATAGGACAACAGGACAGATCAGCAGCCACTCTCCATCAGTGGTTGTGGAGATGTAGAGAAGGGGGAAGGGAATGTGGCAGGCTGAGTCAAGAGTGCTCACATCTTTAGTTCACAGGTGGAAGCACTTTGGGCAAAGGTAGCAAGCACTGCTGTACATGGGCAGACTTGACTGAGCCTGGAGGACATCCAGACACAGCATCCTGGTAGACACTTGCCCTCCAGATTAGGGCTCAGGGGAGGTCACAGTTGGAGAAGTCCGTGTAGGAAAGGTGAATAGGGAAGATCCTCAGGCATTGGGTGAACAGCTGCATGAGGAGGCTGTGGTGGAGTCTTTGAATATCACTAATAAGGGACAGGAGAGAAAATTGAGTCTGCAGATGAGTCATGGCAAGCAGAGACATGGGACATTAAGAGGTAAGAGTGAAGCGGGGGAGGAACAGAATAACCTGAGAAATGCTAAACAGGAGGACCCCACATACCCCTAAAAAGCCAGCCATGGTGATATGTGCTTGTCATCCTAGTGCTGGGGAGATGCAGGCAGACCCCTGGGGCTCCCTAGCCAGTCATCATAGGGCTCACTGGGCAGCCATCCTAGGGCTCACTGGGCAGCCATCATAGGGCTCACTGGGCAGCCATCCTAGGGCTCACTTGGCAGCCATCCTAGGGCTCACTGGGCAGCCATCCTAGGGCTCACTGGGCAGCCATCGTAGGGCTCACTGGCCAGCCACCCTAGGGCTCACTGGGCAGCCATCCTAGGGCTCACTGGACAGCCATCGTAGGGCTCACTGGACAGCCATCCTAGGGCTCACTTGGCAGCCATCCTAGGGCTCACTTGGCAGCCATCCTAGGGCTCACTGGCCAGCCATCATAGGGCTCACTGGCCAGCCATCGTAGGGCTCACTGGCCAGCCACCCTAGGGCTCACTGGGCAGCCATCCTAGGGCTCACTGGACAGCCATCGTAGGGCTCACTGGACAGCCATCCTAGGGCTCACTGGGCAGCCACCCTAGGGCTCACTGGCCAGCCATCCTAGGGCTCACTGGCCAGCCATCATAGGGCTCACTGGCCAGCCATCGTAGGGCTCACTGGCCAGCCACCCTAGGGCTCACTGGGCAGCCATCCTAGGGCTCACTGGGCAGCCATCCTAGGGCTCACTGGGCAGCCATCCTAGGGCTCACTGGGCAGCCATCCTAGGGCTCCCTGGCCAGCCATCGTAGGGCTCACTTGGCAGCCATCGTAGGGCTCACTGGGCAGCCATCGTAGGGCTCACTGGGCAGCCATCCTAGGTCTCCCTGGGCAGCCACCCTAGGGCTCGTTGGGCAGCCATCCTAGGGCTGCCTCACTGGCCAGACATTGTAGCCTACTTAGTGAGTTCCATGACAGTGAGAACGCTGTGTTCAGAAATGTAAGTGGATGGCACCCAAAGAATGACATGTGAGGTTGTCTTTTGATATTCACACACTTGTACACATAAATGTATATATTATCTGAATGCACATGTTCACCCTACATATACACACAAGAGTAAAGAAAAGGGCAGAGGTGGGGCCACAGGAGCAAAGAGTTCAGGATGACGTCAGAGTGGAAGGAGGGGCTGTGACAGGGAGTGGCAGGGTGTGGCAGGGGAGTGGCATGGGTTGATAGGGCAGTGGCAGGGAGGGAGTGACAGGGGTGTGGCAGGGAGTGGCAGGGCTGTGGCAGTGAGTGGCAGGTTGCTGCAGGTTGTGGCAGGGGTGCAGCAGATTGTGGCAGGGGTGTGGCAGGGAGTGTCAGGGGTGTGGACTGGAGTCCTTTGGAACAAAGGTGATGTGATTTCAGTAGAGAACAGGGGCATCGGAAGGGTTGGGGAATTGGGACTATGATAGCAGAGGAGAACAGAACCGAGGGAGACCTAGGGGCAGGGAGGACCCAATGACAGAGCCAAGTGTTTGTTGGAGGAGCTAGCGAAGAATGACCCAGGCATGGGATGAAGGACTGTGGTGACTAGTGTTACTCTTTTCTTATGGGACAGTTTATCACTATGTAGCTCAGGCAGACCTCAGACCTTAACTCTTCCAGTACACAAGTTACAGATGTGCAACCTATACCTGCGTATGAGCATATATAAATGTGTAATAAAAGTACAGATGTATTTTATATTATAACTAACTTTAAATGTTAGAAATACAACAATCACAGCTATAAACACACATTTACTAAAAACAAAACCCCAAACTAAGTCTCAAAAGATACTTACATTTTTAAAATATAAATAAGCTACAAATACCAGGGGACAGACGGCAGGAGGCACTAAGCTTAAAAATATGAAGAAATGACTCGATTTTTCTTACTAACTAGTAAAAGACTACTACAGCTCTAGCTCAGCAGGGGGATCTCTTAGTCCAGCCCATGGAAAGCAAGCAGAGACTCTGCTTAGGAACTAAAATGGCCTCTTCTAAACATCGAGGTTGCTATGGAAACGTGAGGTGTTACATTGAGAATGTGCATTTTTAATACTTCACAAGTGTTCATTTAAGTTCAGTGATAAATTTATAAGGGGGAGTATCATGGCTCTTTTACAAACACAGAACATTGAACATGGGCCCACTGTGTGTGTGTGTGTGTGTGTGTGTGTGTGTGTATGTGTGTGTATGTGTGTGTATGTGTGTGTATGTTGTGTGTATGTTGTGTGTATGTTGTGTGTATGTTGTGTGTATGTGTGTATGTGTGTATATGTGTGTATGTATGTTGTGTGTATGTGTGTATGTGTGTGTGTTTGTGTGTGTGTGTCTGTGTGTATGTGTGTGTTTGTGTGTGTGTATGTTGTATGTATGTGTGTATGTGTGTGTATGTGTGTGTGTATGTGTGTGTGTTTGTGTGTGTGTATGTTGTATGTGTGTGTATGTTGTGTGTATGTGTGTGTATGTGTGTGTGTGTGTGTGTGTGTGTGTGTGTGTGTGTGTGTGTGTGTGTAGTTCACAAGATCAGTGTTGGGTGTGTTCCTCAGTTGCACTCCATCTTACTTTTGAGGCATGGTCTCTTCCTGAACCCAGAGCTCACTGGCTGGTCTCCTTAACCTCAACATAGAGTTTTCATTAGCTCCCTGATTCCAATAAGATGTTCCAACTGTGTCAGGAGAGAAAGGAACAGCGCAGGTACATCAATGATGCCAGAATGAACTGACAAACATGCAGAACCGATCAATACCTACGGAGCTACAACAGGTACAGCCTTACCTTCTACAACATAAAATCTACTTTCATCCATTTGCATTTTTACAGACATGAATCACTGAAATTTCAGGAACTTTTCTAGAATTCACAGAGTCGTAAGATGGCCCAAAGAACCACGTCTGTGAAATGAGACAACCCAAAGAGGCGCCTGGTGAGACTCATATTCATTTACATGTTTGGTCTACTTCAGAGCTTCTCACATTATTTTTCTGGCTGTTCCCCTTAACCACGACCCCATAGACACACTGTTCTTTGCTACAGTCAGTACAGATTTTAGAGAGTAAGAAACATGCTTCTCATTTTGTAACCAAATTCCAATGCTATATAAGGGTCGAGGGTATTCAGCTACCCGGAGGCCCCGCACCAGATCTTTCTGCTTGGATCCCCAGCCCTGCTAGGGGAACCAGTGCCCTGCCTACCTCAGCTCACTAGGTGGGCACCCTGAATCAGCACTATGACACTCACTGCCAACCCTGTCTGTGTCCCCAGCTCACTGAGAGACACCTGTGACAAGAGAACCATCAAACGTCAAGGCAAGAAGAACCTAGTATGTCTACAGGAGCCTAACCTCTCCACCCAGAGTTTGGACTCCATTTAAGTGCACGGAATCAGGGTTAAGTTCACACACATGGTGGTCTATAAATCTCTGAGAAAGTCCTCTGTCATGGTAGGGGTGTGGTAAAGGCAGGAGTTAGGAAGGTTGTGCCTTAGCTGCCCAACAGCGTTTACCTGGTTTCTACAGCATCAAGGCTTTCAGGAGAACAGCAGCCCTGTCAGGATGCTAAGAAGAGCTGGCAGCAGCTGATCCCCCAAGTAGCTGCCATGTTGGGTGGCTGGGGTTATTTAGTACTGTCCACTTCTTAGTGTTGAGTGTGAGCCAAATGCAATCTCCATTTCAGTGTGCCCACCGCTAAGCAGTTCTCTCTGGCTGTAATTAGCCTGCATGTTCAGCTGCTTCCTAACAGCACTCATTCCTAATAAAAATAAAAAGCTCATCACGGGTCCAGATGATGAAGGCAATCCTCCAATTCACTGTGATAGGAAGGCACATGACCAGCCAACTGGTAGCAATACATGCTGCTTCCATCATGGCCACAGACTTATCTTGCATGGTCAAGTCAGGGATAAGCAAGCAGTGACTGTCCTACCCTTTCAATACTTGGCAGCCGGAAGGGCTGACCAAAGTTGAGTCTCAGCTGGGTCAAGCTAAGAGGATAAATAGGGTAATGAGAGACCAACCGGTGCCATTCTTTAGCACTTTCTTAACAAACAGAAATACCTGAGAAAATTCAGGTATGTTCTTGGTGACCATTGGTCAAGGGTAGTGACAGATAGGGGCCGACAAGGTGACTGGGTGAAGGGGTGCCTAGCATGCACAAGGTACCGGGTTTGGCCCCCCAAATCTCAACACACAAAAGACAAAATGTAGTGCCATATGGACCCTAATACATACATGTATTTTGTGTTATGTGTGTAGGTGCGTGTATGTACATGTGTTTATGGAGGCCAGAGGCAGTATCAGGCATCATTTCTCAGTTGTCCACATTGATTTTCGGACAAGATTTCTCATTGGAACCTGAGTCATCTCTACTAGCCGACCAGTGAACACAAGGAATCCATCTGTCTCCATTTCTCTAGCACCAGGATTACAAAGGTGGACCACTGCTCTCAGATTACTATTGTGTATGTCAGAGGATCAAACGCAGGTCTTTGGGTTTGCGCATCAGGTACTTTGCCAACCAAGCCTTGAGCACTGACATATCTGCCCACTTCCTTCTTCTCTGAAGTTGAGGCTCTTCACTTTACATTTATATTCCAGCACGCAACAGACTGCCCAGTAAAGAGCAGATGTCAATCAGCATGGATGGATGGATGGTGTATAAAAAGCTTGCTTCTGATTTAGACGATATGCTTGACTGGAAAAATAAGTCTTGCTGTCAGTTGGGAAATGGCTTGTGTGGTATTTTGAATCACTGCCTGTTTTGGTGTCATTTAGGGAATGCAGAACACTCTCTTGACGCAAAGCTGTCCAGAATGTCATGTTGTATAGCACTTTCCTCAGAACGGAGACATTCCATGCTAGAGGGAGGCTCCTTAGGACTAAGGAAGCAAATAAGTGGGAAGTCTCAGGAAGTTCCTGAAACTTACCAGATGCACATGACCACTACTTCCCCAAGTTATATAAGTACAGCAGATGGCTTAGGGGAGGAAACTCTGACCTATTGAGCTGCCTGGAAGTTGTGCAGAGGGCTCCAGGGTTCCAGTTTTTAAGAGTCATCACCCATGCTGGGGTGGGTTTTGATGATACGGCTGCCTTTGAGTGGTCCATGCTCCTAGAAGTAACCCTTCAGCCATATTACTGTGGGTGATCCCAAACACCCACTGGTTCACAAAGCGGGATCTTGGTAGTACTGTCACTGTGGTCAGTTCTGGTTCCCTATTTGGTGAGTGGACATTTGTTTACATTTCCTCAGGGATAGTGTTATGTAGCAGTCCATCCTGGTGACTCTGCCACAGATTCATGTTACCTCATCTGCCGAGTCATTACTAAACTCTAGGGACAGGAGCACAAAGGAGAACAGAACACAGCCCTTTGTCTTCAGGAGATGGATGCAGGCCTGGAGCTGTCTTTATGGTGGATATCTGTCAACTTCTGATGACAAGAACTCTGCTCCTGTCACATTCTCTTCACATATATGCTTGTCAAAGGCCACGCAGCCATGACATCCTCGGGAAAACCTGTCTTGTGAAAGGTTATTTTAATAAATAATGCCGGCACCTGGCTCTCTGGCTAGGGGCTAAATAGAGACACTGTTGTAATGTAGCCTGGTCCCAGTATTGCTTTCTCTATGGAAGGAAGCTAGGGCGGAGATCAAGGAGAGAGAAAGGCAGTATCTCCCTCTGAGCTGTGTCCAAGCCTGCTGTTGTGGCTGAGACATGAACTTAGGATCCAGAAAGTAGAACTAAAATATAGTTCTGCGGTAAAACACTTGCCTAGAATCCCCCAGTGAGGGGCTGGGGTGTGGCTCAGTGGTAGAGCCCCTGCCTAGAATCCCCCAGTGAGGGGCTGGGGTGTGGCTCAGTGGTAGAGCCCCTGCCTAGAATTCCCCAGTGAGGGGCTGGGGTGTGGCTCAGTGGCAGAGCCCCTGCCTAGAATCCCCCAGTGAGGGGCTGGGGTGTGGCTCAGTGGCAGAGCCCCTGCCTAGAATCCCCCAGTGAGGGGCTGGGGTGTGGCTCAGTGGTAGAGCCTCTGCCTAGAATCCCCCAGTGAGGGGCTGGGGTGTGGCTCAGTGGTAGAGCCCCTGCCTAGAATCCCCCAGTGAGGGGCTGGGGTGTGGCTCAGTGGTAGAGCACCTGCCAGACACCAACTAGTGAAAGGCTTGGGATTTGATCAGCAGTCGAGTTCTTAACCTAGAAGCCATTCCTGACTTTAAAAAAAAATGTTAAAGGAGACTCCAGCTTACAGTTCAAAAGTTACATTGAGCTGTGTACGAGTGAGCTCATTGGAGGGGTTCAGTGTATGAGGGACCACACTGTAACCCTGAAAACATTCCAAGGTAAGGATAAGACAGGGAGGCGGTTTGGCAGGTGCTGAGGGGCAACATGGAGTCAGTGCAGCTGATACATCCCCAGCAGAGTGAGGTAGCGTACCCACAGCAAGCTGAGGTTATACAGTACTGGAGAGTTAGGGCTTCATCCTGGATGCTGTGGGGGCCCTGTGAGGCTCATAGGGAGAGATCAGGCTATTTGGAGGGAGTCAGCATTGGCGTTTGTGAAGAGAATGTTTAAGAAAGAAGAAAGTAGGAGCAGGGGCTGGGGAGGCAGTGGGGGCAGCTCAGGCATCCTTAAGGGGCTCTTAAGAGAAGTGTCAGAGAAACCCCAAGGCCTATGGCCAGGTAGGTAGAGTGGAGGGGATGAGGACTGTTTTAAGATGCTGTCCTAAGTGATACAGAAACTGGACCACAGGTGAGGGAAATGGAAATAGCTGGGTGGGAGAACAGGAACAGGTTAGGGTTAAAATGATGGCAAGATGCCAATAAAAATAGCTATGTCTACGCAACGATCAGGGAGGTATGTGAAGCCTTTGGGCTGGGTTCTGAGGCAGGAGAGACAGACAGAAAATGAGGAGGGGAGGCAGGAGCAGGTGGATCTCTGTGAGGCTGGTCTACAGAGTGAGTTTCAGGACATTCAGGGCTTCACAGAAGAACCCTGTCTCACAAAGAAAAAACAAATTCCAGCTCAGGCAGCAGGGTCTGCTGTGAATGTGGCCAACACAGAGACGTTGCCCTTCTCTATGGTTACACAGCCAGAAAGCAGGCTTGGGGCCGGAATGTATGTAATCGTGGGTGGGGCCTTATCCCCTCTCTGGGAATAACTTTTACAGAGAAGATGCCCCATTGTCTTGCATCTCTCCCAGCTAGAGTTTCATTTTATCAACGCCAATCCTGTCAAGTGCCCCTTAGGAGCACCCCCCCCATGACCTCATTTTGGTTCTTCAGTGACCCTTTGAGGGTGACAGTACCAAATCCTACCAAAATAGTATTTCCTAAGTATTATAAAGGCTAGGAGGGGCACCTCTTTTTCAAAAAGCCCACACCTATCTTTCTTCCCAAGCACCTCATTTTCTCTTGATCCTCCTGCCTAAAATCTATATTAAAAATGTCTTTTAATACATTCAGTTTCTCACTGACTCACCCTGAAGCTCTTTTCTGTGGTAAAGTCAGGAATCCTGCTTTATTTGAGTTGAGGTCCCTAAAAGATTAAAGGGGACACTCCTCGGGTTGCTGAGAGTGGCAGCGTGTAGCTGTACCTCCATCCTTGTCACAGCTGACTGCCCCGTCCCTGGTGCATGTCACTAAGGAGGAGATGCGCTGGCATGTTGCAGGGATTCAGGAAGGAGCAAGCAGGCAAAGGTGTAGAGATAGTGGATGAGGGGAGGAAAGACCGCTGTCTGGAGGAAGCCAGGGTTGCTAAAGAAAGTGGCTTGAAGGCAGGGAGGAAGCCACAAGGATAATTCCCTACTCAGCACCACCTCTACATGTGAGAGAAAATGATGGAGACTTTCATATTCTGCATTGTAAAGGCACACTGGTGCTCCTCCATACCATAGGAAAGAATCGGCAGGCAGGCATGTGTTACCATGGCTTGTCCTGAGTTAACCCCTTGCAGGCCAGGTGCCCTGGGGAGTATAAGGATGACAAGAACAGGCTCTAACGAGACTCAGTGACTCATGCAGTGCCTGAATCCAGACATGCAGAGTGAAGGAAGAGGGCCAGAGCTGAAAGAAAGCACGGACACCACACATTTCAGAAACCTGCTGACCTACTGAGGAGATAGCTCTGAGATGACTGACGGCCTGTCCCTCTCCCTCCCCGGTAGGACTAGAGATGAGATGCAGGTAGATATTTAGGATGCTAATGCACTGTCCCCTCAGATGGCTGGCTCTGTGAACGAAGTACAGTTCTGAAAGATCAGTTCTTGTCTCGCTCATGGGCTTCTGCAAGTGACAAGGGGCAAGCAGCCCTGAGCTCCAGTTACGGAACCTCTCAAGATGCAAAGGCCTGCTACTGCCCACTCTGAAGTCAGCTCCCGGAGGCACTGTTACCCCCTTTCCAATGTGTCCCAGGGATAACACTGACCCCTAGGACCCCTGAGGCAGTCTCATGGACTCAGATATCCTGTGGGGACTGGTCTCAAGCCAGAGCCCTCTTAAGAGCCTATTAAGGATGTCTCCTCTCCCTCAGCTAAAGTTCCGTCCTTTGCTTGTCATACCAGCTTGCTTTTGTTTTTCTACCTGTGAGGTATGGTCAAGCATCTCTGTCTGCTGTGGGTCACTGAGAAGGACATGACATTAAGAGCACACAAAGAAATCTGATGTCTGGGGCTGGGAGGATGGCTCTGTTAGTAAGAACACTTGCTGTTCAAGCCTGAGGATCTGAGTTCAGATCTCCATCACTCATAAAGAATCCAGGTATGAAACCCTAGTGTCATGGCAGGCAGAGCCAGGGGTATCACCGGGGCTTGATAGCCATCAGTCTAGCTCCAGGTTTAGTGAGAGATCCCGTGTCAAGGGAATAAGGTAGAAAGTGACAGAGCAGGATACCTGATGTCGCCGTCTGGCTTCTCTGAACTTGGACAGGATCACCCTCATGCCTCATCTCTCTCTCTCTCTCTCTCTCTCTCTCTCTCTCTCTCTCTCTCTCTCTCTCTCTCTCCATACACATCTTGTTTCTGTTTTGGACCAACAGTTGGCTTTTATACTTACTGTTTTCAGACAGTTGTACAATGTAGTAAAGGACTGGGCTGTTTCCATCAAAGGGCCGAACCCATGACAGCGTCACAGAGTGGCTGCGCGCAGGACTCAAACTGGCCAGGAGGTTCTGAGGTGGGTGAGGCAGCTCACTGGGGGCGAAGAAGGAAAAAGAACAAGAGGAAAGTGAACTCAGACTGATGGGTCAGCTGATGCCATGTTGGAGGGAGCTGGTATATGCTGTTCCAGAATGAGGATGAGATATTCTCTCTGCGGTTCCCAAAGAAGCAAACAAAGCCTGGCCCCACCTCTTGTAGTATGATTTGAACATAATTTGATACATTATGATAGTTTTAACTGTTAACTTGATATAACCGAGAATCACAGGGGAAGAAAATCTCCATGATGGATTGTCTAGATTGTTTCAATTGACGTAAACAGACTTAGCCCACCAAGGGCAGCACCATTCCCTGGGTTTGGGTCCTGGACTATATGCAGAGAAAGGTAGCTGTAGTACCTTATGTTCTGTTACATTGTAAATAATTGTCCCGCATACTGGTTTACTAAAAATGCTGATTGGCAGAAGACATACAGGAAGTGTGGGTGGGGCTACCAGACTAAGAAAACTCTGGGAAGAGGAAGTGCAGAGCAGAGATGCCACCGGAGACACTAGAGGAGACACCAGCAGACACAGAGGAAAGAAGTTGAAATGCTACTCTGAGAAAAGGTACCGAGCCGCATGGCTGAACAGATTAATGGAAATAGATTGAGATAAGATGAAAGAGCTAGCTAGCAATGTGTCTGAGCCATAGGTCAATCAGCATGAAATTAATAGAAGTCTTTGTGTGATTATTTGGGGCTAGGTTGAAACAGGGCTGTGAATGGGTCCAAACCAATCCGGAAGGTCTGGGCCAGAAACATCAGATTACTCATAGCCTTCAGTGATGTCTGCTGACTGTGGATGTTATAACCTAGCTGCTTCAAGTACCTGCCCCCTCAGTGTCTCCATGATAATGGCCCATATCTTGGAACTGTGAGCCAAAATAAATCCTTCTACCCCATGTTGATTTTTGCCAACATATTTTATCACAGCAATGGAAAGGAAATAGAGCAAGTGTCTTCTTTATTTGCTCTACACTATACTTTTTTTTTTTTTTTTTGAAGCAAGGCCTCTCACTGAACCTGGCTGGACCTTACTAGTTCAGCTAAACTGGCTGAGCAGTGAACTCTAGGAATCCTCCTGTTTCTGCCTCCCCAGAGCTGGGATTAAAGAATAAAGTTAACTAAAAGCCTGTGGAGATGGCACACAGGCAAGGCCACAAGAGGGAAGTGCAGCTAACACCTAAGCTTCCAAAAGAAGTCACTAATTTAAGGAAGTCTCTACTCATGATATAACCTGTGGGGGATTATGTTGTTACATTGTAAATAATTGTCCCACCCACTGGTTTAATAAAAAGCGCTGATTGGCCAAAGGCAGGCAGGAAGTGTGGGCGGGACTACCAGACTAAGAAAACTCTGAGAACAGGAAGCATGGAGCAGAATGCCAGAGTGAAGCTGGAAGAAGCAGAGGACAACTATGCTGCTCTGAGAAAAGGTACTGAGCCCCATGGCTGAACAGGATGAGTCATGGGTTAGATTAAGGGTAAAGAGTTAGCAAGTGATATGCCTGGGCCTTAGACTGATCAGCCTAAAACTATTGAAAGCGTCTATGTGTCTCTGAGGGTCTGTGGGTCTGCGGGTCTAAACCTTGAGGTTAGGCCCAAAAGTCCGGGCCAGAAACCTCTTACTACAATAACCAGTTTCTACCTGAACTTCCCAAACTGCACAAGTTAGGTTCAGTCTTAGCTCTCCGGGGCTTATAATTAATTAACTAATTGGCTAAGTCTTGATAGCTCTGGCTAGTCTGGAATTTGCTATATTGGCTTCACTGGCCTTGAACTTGCTGTGATTCTCCAACATCTGACTCAAAAGTGATGGGATCTCATACTACCATGTTCTACTCTATACTTGATTGTGTGTGTGTGTGTGTGTGTGTGTGTGTGTGTGTGTGTGTGTGTGTGTGTGAGTGTGGAAGTCATAGGTGGAAGACTGGTGTTTTCCTTAATCACTCTCCATGTTATTTATTATTTATTGAGTCAAGGTCTCTCCTGAACCCCGAGTTCACAGATTTGGCAGGAGTGCCTGCCCAGCAAGCCCCGGGGATCCTCCTGTCTCTTTTTTTCCCAGTGTTGGGATTATAGGGCATATACTGCCTACTCAAATTTCTCTTTTTATTAAAAGTAGATTTTTTTCATACGATGCATTCTGCTAAGTTCCCCCTCTCTACTCCCCTTCACCCCCCACTCCACTCAGCTGGTTATGTGGGAGCTGGGATTGAACTCAGGACCTCATGCTTGCAAAGCAAACACTTTACCAACTGAGCCATCTTCCCAGCCCTGTACCCAGCTCTTTTCATTTAAAACTGTCATGTGGGCTGAGGGTGGTTACAACTCACGTGAGAACACTTTCCTGGCACACAGCACCCTGGGTTTGATCCCCAGCATGACCCAGAAGACATGCACCTATTTGACCTCGAAACTGATGTTGTTTGTACTCAGCTCTGTAAAAAAAAACTTAGCTTTCTCTCCCATGCAGTTGTGTATAAGCCAATGAACATTTCTTGTGTAAATATAACTGTGATGTTACCTTGTGAATAAAGTTTGAAATCAAAGAAGCTTCCATTTCTACTTGAGTTATCTGATAGCCAACCCCCATTAGACAACAACAAACACTATTCAAACAAACAAGGCCAGGATGAAAATGTTTCTTTTTGTTTTCTCCTAAGGTATTGGTTTGGTCTGAAACAAGGACAAAGTTGTTGAAAGACCGTAAATAGAATATTTTTCTCATCGCTGTGACAAAGGTAACTTAAATGAGAAAGGGTGAGAGTCCAACACTGCAGGAAGGCATGGTGGCAGGAGTGTTGCTCACATGGCATCCATAATCCAGAAGCAGAGAAATATGAATGTTGCGCTCTGCTCAGTTTATCCTTTTTATTTAGTCTAGGGCTCTGGTCCATGTATGGTGCCACCCACATTCAGGGTGAGTCTTTGTATCTCTGTTAATCTAATCAAGAAACTCATTCACAGAGATGCCCAGAGGTGTATCTCCTAGGGGATTCTCAAGCCTGTCAGGTTGACATAATTTGTTTTTACATAAACCAAGAATAAATTTGAGTAAAAATATCAAGATAAAACTGTTGATAATAATAGTTTGTGTCCACTGGGATAGAGCTTTTGAACCCTTAGGATATCCAGAGGGATGGGGCTATCTTAAGTCACCCCTGAGGGCCTCTGGTACTGTAGGTGAGTGATCGGTTATGAGGCCACTCAGCTGGGCCCTGGGTTCATCTAGGGCAAGAGACAAGACATGGGATTGGAGGCTGGCATGTCAGCTCCATCTGGCTTCTATAGGATGGAAGGAGGCTGGAGACATATAAGAATGGGCCACCCATTCAGCCAATCAGGAAACTTCTCTTTGGGTATGACTCCACTGAGCTTCCCTGGCATGTGTCATGAAGTATGATGTGAAAGCAAGGAAGGGGATATGGAACTGGCCAGGTCATGCCCCATATGTCACAGGCATGCATATCTGCCTCTGCCCAGAGCCTGTGTATAGCCTTACACTACAGCCATCCCCTACAATGTGGATTTGGATAGGTCCTACCTCACTAGCTCATCACTGGTCTGCTCATGGTTTTATAAAAAAAAACCTTTATAAAAAAACTAATCAAAACTACAGCTCTGTGTAGAGATGTAGTTGAGGGTACAGAGGAAGCCCTAGATGGTCAGCTTGGTAG
Source organism: Phyllotis vaccarum (assembly GCA_033318265.1). Taxonomy (NCBI): domain Eukaryota; kingdom Metazoa; phylum Chordata; class Mammalia; order Rodentia; family Cricetidae; genus Phyllotis; species Phyllotis vaccarum. The sequence continues at coordinate 71,540,508 of JARWLC010000017.1, read as the reverse complement.
GTGATGTGGAAGCCCCCTAGATTCCAGCTTCTGCCTGAGACATGGAGCTGTTCTGAAGTCTATGCCCTTGACTTGTGAGGTCTGTGCTAATTTCAATTAATTAGTGTCTGAATACCATTGAAAAGATGTCTCCAGTAGTGAAGGTTGGTCTGACTCACAATCATAAACTTGAGAACTAGCAGAGGTGACCCGTGCTCTTTGTGTGGACACAACAACTCCCATCAGTAGAAGAATATCCACATAGACCAAGTCTCAGAGGCAGCATTTGCCCCAGGCCTGCTCCCAATACACGCAATAACACCCTAGAAGCTCACAGGTAATACTTTTTCTTACATTTAGTGTGTGTGCATGTAGAGGCCAGAGGTCAATCTCAGCTGTTTTTCCTCTGCTACTCTCTGCCTTGAGACAGAGTTTTTACTGACCTGGAGTACATCCATTCAGTTAGACTGGCTGACCAATGAGGCCTTCTGTCTCTGCTGCTCCAGTGTTGAGATTATAGGCACATGCCACTAGGGATAGCTTTTTACATAGGTGCTGGGGGATCTGAGCTCAGGTCCCATGCTTGCATTGTAAGCATTCTACCTACTAAGACACTTTAACTTGCTGATGGCTATTTTGATGAAGAGACTTCAAAAAACCTCTAAGTAACATGTCAGTAATGGATAAATGCGGCTTTCATATACCCTGAATCCAGTCCAGAGAATCTTACCCAACAGGAGAAGAATGTACCCAAGCACCTCACTACCAGATTTAAGACTAGGTGGGTAGATGATATTTGGGGAGGGGGATTCTCAGACAGTTATTACTACTGTACAAAGTGAGAGCATGACCACTCCAAGGTATGGCTGAGGTGAAGGTTTTTTATTGTGGATATGATGGAGACACAGCTAGGGCATCTGGAAGAGTCTAGAGCAGGGAAAGAAAGTAGTGGACTAAACATGGCCAGTAGACCAAACTGGGCCATGAGAGAGACAGGAGGGTGGCTCAAGAGAGAGAGGAAGAAAGTGTGTGGGCAAAGGAGACCAAGAGAGGGGGTCCAGGGGGTGTAGAGAGCACGTGGCCTAAATGGCAGGGGTATATAGGTATCGGAAGCTAGGGGAAGGGAAGCCCATACACTGGGAAGGTTTAGGGTAGAGGGTGGGCTGAGAAGAGCTGAGGGAGCCACGGGTACCCAATAAGCCTGGAGGCCAGCGTGTGCTTTGGTATGCTAATAGGCACCACAGTTAGAAGTTTCTTTTGGATCTGGCAATGGCCAATGCTAATAAACCAAAAAGACAAGGGAACAGTTGGAGATGGAGGCTGGTTCAGAGTCACCTTGCAATGGAAATGGAACGGGAAATTGCCACCATGTCCCTTATACCATGGTATTATCAAGAGCTAAAAACAGCCATAGTAAGAGGAGCTTGCACAGGGCGGGGAAGACAGGCAGGGTGGTGTGCACAAGGGAGAAGTCGTTTTGAACAATTGGTAAAATTGTGGCTCAGGAAAAATTGTTCCTGCAAAAGAGGGACCAGGTCAGTCTTTCTCCATCAAAAGAGCTTTGCCCCTTTGAGGCACAAATCGTGACTTGGCTAAATCCATCTTCCTCCACTTTGCTCTGAGGAGGAAGATGCTGGGCCTGATAACTTTGGGGGATGGTGTTAAATTGTTCACTCCTTATTATGTCTTTGTCAGAAGTAGTTTTTATTGAAAGAAACCTCTCCAGCTGCCTCAGGGTCTTAGTCTTCCGGTCAGCTCAGTAAATTAGATTTTTCTCTGTACTTTGGGCTCCTAAGAATTAGTCTCTGATTGCAGGACTAGCTAGGTGATGCTAATTGGGTCTTTAAATGATTGAACAATTAATCAATCCATAATGCCTTAGGAAACTGGTCTTTCTGGTTTGTTCAGTGGGGCAAGACGCTTTGTGGGGAGGAGTATGAGGTCACTTTTAATTTGCAATGTGGTCAAGAATGACCTGTGTGTAGATTTGTGCTTGCACGTGTGTGTGTGGATGTGTGCGCTGTGCGCATGTGAATGTGGAGGCGTCTTCCTTGATGACACTCCACTTGATCCATTGAGGCAGGGTCTCTCATTTGAACTTGAAACATGTTGATTTGGGCTAGCTATCCAGTGTGTCCCAGGCATCTCTTACCTCCCTCTTCTGGGTGTGTGCTCTACAGGTTGGCCACCATGCCTAGATAGCTCTCATGGGTGCACAGCACTTTATTCACTGAATCATTTCTCCATACACACCCTTGGAGAGTCTCACCTATCCCAGGCTGGCCTCGAACTCACTGTGTGGTTGAGACACTCTGAACTTCTAATCCTCTTGCCTCTCCTCACCCCTCACTTCCCAGTGCTGGATTTCAGACAGGTACCACCATCACATCCAGTTTTATTCTGCACTGGGAACTGAACCCGGGGCTATCTATATGCATTCCCAACAGGCACTCTGCCAGCCAAGCTACAACCTCAGCCCAACCTTAACTTTGAATCCTGCTGTTTCTAGGAATGTTGGCATTACAAGTACGTGTTACCAAACCTGGTTTAAACCTGCGCTGGGGATTGAACACGGGGCCTCATGCTTTCCGGGCAAGCATTCTACCAACTGAGCTACTTCTCTAGCCTTCAAGGGGACAATGTTTAATGATGGAGATCTCTGCATCTGATGTATAGGACATGCCACTGAACCATCTGTAATTTTAGAGAGGGGTCATGTATGTAGGTTAGAGCCTACATACATTGCTTGTCCTGGATGATGCAAAATCTACCTTCCTGTTTTAACTTAGTAAGTGGGGTGAGGCTCACTAAGACATTCATTGGGAATTTACTGTATGTTTGGCTGAGGTAGGCATTGAGGACTCAATGGCAGGGTTCACCTCTAGTATGTCAGATGGTCATGAGGAAATAGTCAAAAGTAGCACCGAGTCTCAGGGATGGAAGCACCCAGCTAGCAAGACCTAGAGGCGTGGCTTTGAAGTCCTAAAGACCCCTGTACGGGGCATGAAGACTGGTTGCACTCTGCCTCCCCTTTCTGTTTGTTCCCTGAGTTCTCAGAGGGAGAATTGCTGCCACCACTGCATGGGACATTTCAACCCTCCAGGAACAGCCCTAAGGTTAACTTGTATCAGTGAGTATTTCATATAAATTCCTTAATAAATATTAACCCTTTTATATAATCAATTGCCAGTGAATAATTCCTACAATACTGACCCATGGCACAAGAGGCGATGTTGCTTTTTTTGAGGTGGAAAGGAAACTGTAGAAGCTTTAAATTATTGAAAGCCCCTCTTCCACTGGGCTCAACACAGGACTGGAGAAACACTGGCTGATTCCATGACAGTCCTGTGAGGTCAGTGCCACCATGTCTAGTCTGTAAGCTGTGCCAACTGAGGTAGAGAAGCAAGACAATATGCCCCAAGTCCCACAGTAAGGTGGGAAGGACCTCTGCTTGTCCTAGCTCATGAGGGCTCTGTTGTAGTCAGCAGCCTTGCTATCAGTGTCCTGGGCATGAAGTGCCACTCAGCCAGCTTCCTGCAGAGACAAAGCTCATTGCTAAAATGATCAGCCACAGAGCAAATCCCACTGGATGATCTGTTTTTAAAAACTCACTTCACATATTCTCAATATATAACTATGATGTGTGTGTGTGTGTGTGTGTGTGTGTGTGTGTGTGTGTGTGTGTGTGTGTGTGTGTGTGGTCTGTGTGTCTGGGTGCATGTGTATAAAGGAAAGTGGTCAACCTTAGGTACTGTACTTCAGCAGCTGTTGACATTTTTACTTGTGAGATGGGGTCTTTTTCTGGCCTGGGGCTTACCAATTAGTCTAGACTGGCTGACCAATGAGCGTCAGGGACCCCTGTGTTTCCCCTGCCCCCAGCACTTTAACTACAAGTGCGCACTACCATGCCTTTTTCTTTAATATGGGTTCTGGGGCTTAAACTCTGGTCCTTGTGCTTGCAAAGTGAAGACTTCAGCACCTGAGCCATCCCCCAGCCCTAAGTCCTGTATTCAACAAAGAGGCTTTTAACTGGAGTGGAGAGAAAGGGGGAATCAGGTTCTCTTACGCTTTTGGAGGGTACTGTTCAGTCCTAAGTGCCTCTCGGTCCTTTGGTAATACTCGTTTTTTTCTTTCTTATTTATTTATTTATCATGGAAATGAGGTAGAGCTGAACTAGAAGGCTCTCTGAGAAGTGTGTGATGCTATACATTCCTGAATTGTTACTATTATCATCTCTGGCCATCGCTGGTGCCATGGTGTCCCGGATCTTTGTATGTGTGTGATGTGTGTGTGTGTGTGTGTGGTTTGTGTGCATGTGTGCAAGCACATGTGCATGTGGAAAACACAGAATAACTTATGTAAATTAGACTCTTTCCCCCCACCACCACCTTTCTGTGAGAGATGGGGATTGAACTCGGGTCCCGAGGCTTGTATGTCAGGTACCTTTACTCACTGAGTTGGCTACCATCTAATTTTTTTGGAGACAGGGTATCTCACTGAACCTGCTAGTTTAGCTAGACTGGCTGGGGCCAGCAAGCTCCCAGGACTGGCCTGTCTCTGCCTCCCCAGCCCTGGGATTACAGGCACATGCCACCAATCACTGTATTTCATAAGGGAAATCTCTATTTGGGTCCTCATGCCCACCTGGTAAGAATTTTACTGACTGAGCCATGTACCCCAATCTAAGAGCTCTCTGGATCTAAAGATGAACTACTCTCTCCATTTATCCCAGCTTGGAAGAGTACTGTGTTTATTACACCAGCAACTCCCAAGGGCCAACAGCCTTCCAAATCAGTTCTGCAGCTCGTGGCTCCCAAATTGGTTTGAATCACAGATCTGCAAATATTTCTATCTTTAGCGGTGAGGTGTTTCACCATTACAGAAAGCCTATTATTTTATACATACAGCAACATTTGCTGAAAAATGTATTCTACTTAGAGAAAATCAAATAAGTAAATAGTGGGGGAGATATGTAAATCAGCAGAACATAAAAACGGCTCAGAATAAAAAGAACGTGCTACATTGGAAGTATGCAATTGGGCTGTTGCTGACGGAGCCTTTTATGAACTGCTAACACTTATTTATTTGATACCCAGACTGGATGACCGAAGAGTTCTCTAAGGTAGTTTGAAAATGTGAACAGTATGGAGAATTATACGAATTCATGGCTGTGTTCTCCAACATCATCAAAATGATTTAAAAAAAAAAAAAAAAAACAAAAATCATGAGCTGAGTGGGGGCGGTGGAGCTGGGCTTTGATAGACAGTGAGTACTGATATATTTACTCCTAAGACATACCCTGAAGGTAAGAGAAGAGCGGAGGTCAGCAGACAGCCTAAAACACATACTCATTAGTGCGTTTCCTACATGCCTTCAGCCAACAACCAGCCATTGTGCATTTATTGAACATCTCTTGTATGCCAGGCACCCGGAGTGCAAACATTTGCGGCTTAGGGGCTTCTGGGAGGGGAGGGCCAGGACAAAATTAGAAGGCACCTGGGGCTGAATGGCAGGACACCATCCTGGGGCTGAATGCTAAAGGATATAGAAGCAGAAATCCTTGGGATACATGAGGAGAAGGCACAAGCAACATCATGGAGGCTGCCAGGGGCTGAGGTGGGACAGAGAGACTCAGTGATCTGAAGAATCCATCACTGGTGGAGGTGGGTGGCTGGAGGAGGTCCTGGCTGCCCAAAGCCAAATGAGCCCCAAGGCTGCTCTCAAGGCCTACCCCCACTGGGCTCCAGGTTCATCATGGCTAGCTAGGGTGACTTTGCTCCCCAGGGATGACCAGCATATCAGCAGCTTGCTCCCTCCCTCCCTCCCTCCCTTCCTCCCTCCTTCCTCCCCCTTCTGTGTGTGTGTGTGTGTGTGTGTGTGTGTGTGTGAGAGAGAGAGAGAGAGAGAGAGAGAGAGAGAGAGAGAGAGAGAGAGAGAGAGAGACACTTTGCTCCCCAGGGATGACTAGCACATAAGCATCTGTGTGTGTGTGTGTGTATGTGTGTCTGTGTGTGCACATGTATGTGTTAGAGGTTGACATCAAGTATCTTTCTCGACTACTCCCCACCTCATTATTTGAGACAGCACCTACCAAATGTTCTAAACTGCCTGGCTGGCAAGCCCCATAGGTCTGCTTGTCTGTGCCTCCCTTGTGCTAGGATTATATGTATATACCATACCCGGCTTTAATATTGTTGCTGCAGATCTAAACTTGGTATGTGTATGCATGAGTGCCAATTGCTTTACTCATGGAGCTACATCCCAGCTTCTTCATTAAAGTTTTACTATATATATTTATATCTTTTACGTATGTGTGTATGCATTGTGTGTGTGGGTGCTGGAGGAGGCCAGAAGAGGGTGTCAGATCCCCTGGAGCTGGAGTTACAGGTAGTCATGAGATGCCAATGTGGGTGCTGAGATCTGAACTTGAGTTCTCTGCGAAGGAGAAAGTGTTTTTAACTGCCAAGCCACCTCACCAGCGTGTTCATTAGCCTTTTAAACTCCTCTAATGTAGAGAGCTTGTGTTTGTTCATTCTTGAGTGCAGGGGGTGTACACAGAAGGCCTAGTGTGGCTTGCTGCAGGCATTCGCTTGATGGTTAATCCTTTTCAGCAGGTACTGGGGACTCAAAGATAAATGAGGCCTGGTTGGATGCAAAGTGTTCTGATGCTATTTTTAGGGGATGCTTCCTGCATCACGGTGGGGCAGAGCTGAAAGAAAAACCTCTTAGTTGCCTTCTGAGGGCCCAGCATGCAAATGGTAGGGATGAGTGGGCCCAGCATGCACCACAGTGGCAGGGGTGAGTGGACAGATGGGCATCATGCACTGACTCCTGCCCTGGCAACTGCCAGACTTTGATTCTCTGTTTGCAGGCTGTATTTTGTGTTCATGTGCTCAGGGATTTTCAGGGAGGGCACATTTTTATAAAGTAAATAAATGCACATTGGAAAACTGGACATTGCCAGCGGGCCTTCCAGCTTCCTCTTCCTGCTCTGTGAGCAGAGAGGGAGCTGAGGAGAGAGAACAGAGTGTCTATCAATGGCACCCATCCCAGGGAGGTCTAGGGTGGGAGCATTGGAACAGTGGCTTAGCTTTCTTAAAGAAAAGATTTAATGGAGGTATCATCTGGGGCTGACCTAACTCAGAAGTCTAGTTGGCTGCCTGGCTCTGGATATACTGACCTAACATTTCCACCATTTAGAGACTCTGATGGGTAATCACATGGAACTTGTCATTACTTAATGGCAATGAGGTAAACATCCTTCATGATAAGGTGTCTATGCAGAAAATGTGAAGGACTGGTGGGGACAATGAGCTATGATCAAACCATCTGTGTTTTGATTTTTAAGCCACACAAGGAATGGGGGGAGGTAAAGGGGGGGGGAGAAAGGAATATGAAGGGAATGAAGAGATGGCTCAGTTGCTAAAGAGCTTGCCTTGCAAGCATGAAGACATGGGTTTGATTCCCCGGAACCTGAATGACAATGTTGCATGTGGTGGTACAAGCATAAAACTGCAGCACTGGGGAGTTGGAGGCAGGCAAATATCTGGGGCTCCCTAGCCAGCCAGAAAGTTCTAGGTAAAAATGAGAGACCCTATCACAAACAAACAAGGTGTGCAGCTCCTGAGGAATGACAGGTGAACTTGACCTCTGACCCCCTCACCTTCCGCCCCATCTTCAACATATATACATATGCCTCACAAACATGCATGCATACACATGGTTGAGAAATGAAAGAAAAAGGTTAAGACCTTGCCGTCATGCACAGCTGAATGGGGAGGGTGGTATGCTGGCCACAGGCTGATAGCTTGGGATAGCCTGTGAGCATGCCGTGGGTGGTCATGTGGAAGGATGTGGGCTGAGAAGTGCAGAGACAGGGAGGGGCCGGTACTCACATCACTTCTAGTCTTGCTGTTCGGGAGTCGTTGCCTCCCTCAGATACAATTTCACAGGTGTAGTCCCCAATGTCCCCTGACCATGTCTGGCTAATGAGAAGGGACCCATCCTTCTCCACCACAATTCTTGAGCTGCTGGATGGTGTGATGACCACATTGTCCTTTTTCCAAACATAGCTGTGGGCAAAGCAGAGAGTTCATCACAAAACCTGCAGGAGCGGGCTTCCCATCCCTTCCTTGACAGCGGAGAACAATAAATTGGTGAGTTGAGGAGTAAAAATTACCGCGTTACACTTTTCAAAATTATGAGATTCATGGCTCGTTGGTTAAGAGCCTGCTCTTCCAGATGACCCAAGTCTGGTTCCTATCACCCAGGTCAGGTAGCTCACAACCACTTAGAACTCCTTGGGCATACACACACACACACACACACACACACACACACACACACACACACACACAAAGGAAAACAAATCTTTTAGAAAGGTGAGTCTTTTGGTATGGTGAACAATACACAAAAACTGATTGATAACTCTGACTAAAACAGGACAGGCTGGAGGGGTAAGTTAGTTTATCAGTGTTGGCCTTTCATTCCAAAAGGCCCAAGTTTAATTCCCAGAATCCGTGTAAAAAGTCTGCAGATGGTGGTACACACTAGTAGTCCCAGTACTAGGGCAGATCGATGGGGGCTGCGGGGAAATCAGTGAACCCTGCCTCTAGTTTAGTATAACTCATGAGCTCCGCTTAAGTGAGAGACCCTGTCTCAAAACAAGATGGAGGATCTGGACCATTGCCCAGGGGATAAAGTGCTTTCTGTACCCATGCAGAAGCTGAGTGGGCATGATGGCTGCCTGTAATCCATACACTCAGAAGAAAAGATGGGATCCCAGAGCAAGCTGCTTGCTAGACTAGCTGAGTTGAGTTTGCAAAAGACCTTGTCTCTGTAAATGAAGTGGAGACTCATCAACATTTATCAACTTCTGGCCTTCACATATATGTACACAAAGGTAAACATACATCTGTACATGTATATGCCGACACACACACATGCACACAGAACATGCATGCACGCACATGCAAAAAACCTGAAATAAACTACAACAAAATACAATATCTGGTCTCCAAACATACACATACACACACACACACACACACACACACACACACACACACACACACACACACACACACACAGAGAACATGCATGCACACACATGCAAAAAACCTGAAATAAACTACAACAAAATACAATACCTGGTCTCCAAACATACACACACACACACACACACACACACACACACACACACATACACACACACACACACACACACCTGTAAACAAGTGCCCCACAGATGTACCACTCCCAACACATACAACAAATAAAATCCCCAAATACGACAACAAAAATGTGAGAATCTGTCTGAGCATGTGTCTGGGTGACAGGGACTCCGAGTCAGAGGCACAGCTGTCACTTATTGAACAGCTCCCACCCAGCTCTCTCCTGCCTCAGTAATGCTTGCTTAAGACCCCTTAGAGAAGCGCCCCGCCCCCTAAGCAAAGCTCAGTGCAACTTGTAAATGTCCTGCTGAAGTCCCACCACCCTTGGCAGGCTGTCTTTCTTCCTCATTTAATCTTAATGGCCATTTTAGCACATTTTTCTTTTCCAGTATAGACTCAATTATAAGCCTGTCGAACCCTAAATGTCCCCGGGCAGGGCCCCTACTGATGGCTGTGTGAAATGAAAGTGCTGGGTTTTTCCTTTATTAGAACTTGATCACATTTTCAAAATGTACTGTCCCTTTCTGCCCCTGTCTATTCACAGCATTAACTTCTGTGGATTAGTCACAGGAGATCACCCAGCAACACAGAGACCACTGTGACAAGCCCACTGGAAGAGGAAGATAGATGACCCTGTATAGCCTGGGGTCCTTGAAAGTGGGGATAGCCCAAAGCCTTCACAGAAAGGGGGGTCTCAGTGTTGCAAAGGGACCATGGAAAAGGATGCTTCTGAGCTCCTGGAGCATTGTTTACAATCATACTGTACCACCTTTATAATGAATAGATTCTCTAGGTGTGAAGGAGATCTCTGGGTAGGACTCCCAGGATTCCCTGGGAGCCTTTAACTTGTTGCTTCCTGTGTGTTCCCTTGGGTTTTGCATTTACTGTTCTTGCAATTGACCCACACTTGGATTCTAGCCTTGGAGACTCTGGGGAGTCAGGTGGGGATGTAGAAATGAATGGTTTGCCAAACACCTGCCTCGAAGGGTCAGTCAGGTCTCTGACCCTGATGGCAGTACATGCTTCAACTGCCATCCCCTCTGCTCACTGTCAGCTCCAATTCCATCCTTTCCACTAAGTGCAGCCTTTGAGAACTAAGGCAGGATGACAATGCTGTGTGATGTATTTCTCTCCACTTACAAGCCTTCCTGCTTCATTCATTTTCAGAGTTGAGTCTGAAAAGTCACAACTATTCTGTTCTTTGGCACAAAGCTCACCGTCTGCAGCCAGGCCCTTACCTGAATTGGCCAGTTTTAAATCTTTTGTTTTGTTTATTTCAGTTTTGAGACATAGTCTCACTGCGTATCCCTAAATATCCTGGAACTCACTATATAGACCAGGCTCGCAGAAGAAACTCACAGAGATTCCCTTGCCCGTGCCTCCCTAGTGCTCGGATTAAAGGCATGCACTACCATGCCCGGCTTGTTTTTGCATTGTTTAGAGATGGAGTTTCCTGTAATCAGGGCTGACCTTGAATCATCACACATCTGAGGACAAGCTTCAATTTCGGATCCTCATGTTTCCACCTCTGGATTGCTGGGATTAGAGGCATACACCCCTGTGCCCAGTGTATGCAGTGATAGAGATGAACGCAGGCTTCACATATGCCAGGCAAGCCTTCTATATGATCACCATCAACTTCCCATCTACAGCATGTCCCATTAGGCATTAGAGGATCTCCAAGCTGCCTGGCTCCCTACTCGGCCCGTGCTTCCCTTTTACTGTCTTGGACACCTGCATACCTTTCTTCTCCACGCTACAGAGAAACCAACCTTGCAGGACAGAAGCCCCCCTTGAGTACTTCAGAGTTCCCATGTCAACACAGCTGAAATCCTATTCCATCCCTCTGGATTTTTGTCTCATTAAGTATCAGTCCCCGACAAGTGCGTTTTGCAGACAGTATATTAACCTTGGCAGGAAAATCACAGAAAGCTGTACTGAAGCCATGGAGTGGAGCATAGCCCACTGTAAATAATACATAAGGCTGGAATGGAAGACCAATTCCTGTGATTAATGATGGAACCTGCCGCTGGGAGATGCTATCATCAGGGATGTGCTGCTAAAATCAAAGACCCCCAAACTCTCCCTTCTCATCTCAACTTCCCCTTCATTAACCCAAGGAATCTTAACAAGTCCTAAAGAATGAGAATAGTGTGGGTAACCGGAGAGAGGTGCGAGGGTCGTGGGTGGCTCCGCAGCACAGGGTGGCTGTTGTCCCCTTAATCACTACGAGGTCCTCTGGAGGGTGGATGATGGACGTTCGATCTGAAACAACACAAGTCACAGCTTGATGAAATCACCCTTGCGTCTGTGCCCCCCGGGGGGGGGGGGATAATGAATTGGTCATCTGACATCAAAGTCTCGGAATTCTCTCTTATCTTGGCAGAGTGAGTGTGAATGTTCTGGGACTAGAAAACCAAGCCTTTCTGTGTGGCAGCAAAAATCAGTTAACCTGCCCACTCCTAAGTCATCCAAACTCTCCAGAAGAGAGAAGGACCTGCTTCAAACTCATAAGGAGTCGCTTGCTGCAGGTTAGAGTCTGGACTTCCTGGAGTGACTTTCGGTGTATCTGAGGATGTGTGATGTCAATCTTAAGGGCTCTTCCTCTGAAGCTGCCCCCACTTGTTTTTCTGATGGGGTCTCTCACTGGCCTGGAACTTACCAAGTAGGGTAGGCTTGCTGGCCAGTGAACTCCAAGTATCTGCCTGTCTCTTGCTCTCTGATTGAGATGACAAGCATATGCCATCACTCCCAGCTCTTCTACCTGGGTTCTGAGGATCAAACTCAGGTCCTCATGCTTGCAAGTACTTGATGGTCTGAGCTGTCACTCTGGCTTACACCAAGAGTGAGATGGAGGCCTGTCATTCAGGTTACTAGGGAGCCCAAGACAGGAAGGTCAGAAATTCAAGGCCAGCTTGGGCTCTTGGAGTGAGTTCATGGCCAACAAATTACAGGGCAAATTTAAGAGCAGCTTGGAAGACACACTAAGACCCTATTTCTGAAGAAAACGTTCCTTATTTTTTCTTTAGGGCTGGAGGATATAGCTCGGTGGTAGAGGTCCTCCTAGGCTTAATCCCCAGCGTTGTAAATGAAATACACAGGTAAATGAAAGAGTACATAAATACAATTGAGATTCTTTGCTAAGATGGTTATAGTCTTAAATTTTCTAGGGTCCACACGGCACTCTGTGACTTTGGAAGGTGCTTTTGTTTGTTCTGATTGGTTTAATAAAGAGGACACTGGTGGTGAATGTCATTATTCCTAATTGGTGAGAGTGAGCATGGATGACCAGGCCCACTGTGAGCTGTCCAGGACCACACAACTGGTGAGAAGCAGGGCCTATTTGCTATCCCACATCTGAGGACCCCAAACCCCAGAGCTACTTCTACAGATGGCAGCTTCTGCAGCGTCAGCCTGGGCTATGCTATCACATTCTTGCCAGGGAACACCACTTTGGTGTCATATGCAAAACCAGAATTTCTGAGTTCCAGGCCCAGCATGGTGGCTTGCTAGCAGTGTGCCAGGAAGGGTTTCTGAGTCTCCTGGTCTTCGCCTATAAGAGGGCATACGTGACAGTGACAAGCAGCTCTACTGAGGAACCTGGATAACTCTACAGGCCACTGAGCTGACCTATTGTCACTTAGCTAAGCTCACTCCTGACACTGATCCTCAACAGATCATGGAACTTTCTGGAGAATGATCTATGGAGAGCCAGAACTCACTTTCCCCTTTTCCACGAGCTTGAAAACGTGAAGGTAACATTTCCCCATGCATTAAATGTGGTTGGCCCCAAACTCCAAACATAAAACTCTTTTTTAGTACTTTGCCAATATTGTAGAAATTTGAATACATTAAAAGGAAAACTCTTGGTGTTTTGAGAATATCTAATAAAAATGTAAATGGTTATTTGAAGCTGGAGAGACGGCTCAGCGATTAAGAGTGTATACTGTGCTTGCAGAGGACCTGAGTTAAGCTCCCAGCACCCATGTGAATCAGAAGTCCTCTTCCGGCCTCTGAGGGCACTTACACTCATGTGCATATCATCTACTCCCCTAGACAAACATATAATTAGAAAAAAAAAGAATCGTAAAAAATTCCATTAAATCATTTATCAAAATGTACAATGATGGCAAATGTAAAAATGACAAATGTGAGCAAGTGTGTGTGTGTGTGTGTGTGTGTGTGTGTGTGTGTGCGTGCGTGTGTCTTTAGAACCAACTGCATCCTCACATGTTATTGGCATTTGCACTTTCTCACTAGAGACCCTTATGGAGATTGTCAGCACACACCAGCCTTTCCCGTTTAAAATGAGCTGTTAGTCATGCTGCCTGGATAACAGGAGGAAAGCACGTAGGCACTAAAGTAGCAGTTCTCAACCTGTGGGTCAAGGACCCACTCACAGGGTTGCATATCAGATATCCTTCATATCAGCTATTTACATTATAATTCACAACTAGCAAAATTACAGCTATGAAGTAGCAATGAAATAACTCTGTTGTTGGGGTCACCACAACATAAGAAACTGTACTAGAGGGTGCAGCATTAGGAAGGGTGAGAGACAGGGACACTTGGTGCTCATATCCTCATGTTACAGAAAACAATTCTTTCTGTACATCAAGGACCAGTGGCCTACACTGAGGATGACAAAAAATTGGAGGAACAAAGACGTCCCTACTGTTTGCTTCTACTATATGAGAAACATCCCTACTTATGTAGTGGGTAGTAGATAATATAGGGAAGAAGTACTTTCCTGTTGTGTGCGAGCAGAGGCCAGAGGTCAATGTCATGTGTCTTTCTTAACCACTCTCCACTAATGAGGCAGAGTCCCTCACTGCCTGGAGCCCCAGGCAAGACTTGCAGTGAGCTCCACAGATCTTCCTGAGTCTCTTTCCATAGCACTCAGGTTACAAGTGTATCCCTGCTGGGTGCTGGGGATCAAACTCATGTCCTCAAGGTTGCACGCCAAGTATTTTATTGACAGAGCAATCTTCTTAGCCTCCAAAATATTTTCTTTAGGATACCAATGACTAATTTAATTTTCTTATAAAATTAATCAAAACATTACTTTAGCTATTCTGGCCAACTGAACATAATAAAGCTACTGATTTTAAAACGTTGATCTGGCACTGCTCTTGAAATAACATCACTGGCTCTCCAGATACATCTCCTAATTATTCTTTAATAAACAGAAAATGTAATTACTCCACAGATTTCTATAAATTAGTTGTAAAAATGATCATCTTCTTTGAACTAAGTGGGAAAATCCAAGGGAGGTACTGACATCCCCGGGACACGGATGACAGGCTGATCGGAGCAGGATTAACAGTAGGTTCTCAGAGAATGGTGCTTACTCCACACGGTGAGCATGGCGGATGCGTTCACAGAGGCCTCGGTATTGGCTGCATAGCAGGTGTAGATGCCAGCATCCTGGATGAAGACGGGGGTTATCCTCAGCCCCCCAGATTCCAGCAGCATGAACCTAGGGATCCTGACAGAGCCACTGGCCAGAATAAGGTTCCCTGAAGAGAAAATGAGATAAGAGGGTTGTTAGAGGCACAGTCGCCCTCAGGGAAGGAGAGGGTCATCTCAATGTAACCCAAGCAAAGTGAACCGTCTGTGTGCAACATAGCTGGAGTGATTTCCCCATAACCAGCAAGGATATCAAACGCCAGGAACATCTGAATCTCCCGGTGCTCTGAGGTCTTGTTAAATAGATTCTGATCTGTGTACGGATCCCTACCTTCAGATGACTGCTTGGCTTAACATCGTCAGGAGCCCCAGTGGGCAGAAAGCAGGACTTATGTAAAGGAGAGCCATATTTACACAGTTAGTACTACTCTTTAATTACCATTGACTTTCCTAATTAAAAAAGAATAGTATGGGTATGGGCATATGGCAGTGGTTCTCAACCTTCCTAATTCTGTGACCTTTTAATACAATTTCTCATGTTGGGCGAATAATAAAATTATTCTCATAACTACTTTTTAACTGTAACCTTGCTACAGTTATGAATCATAACGGAAACATTTGTGTTTTCTGGTAGTCTAAGGTGACCCCTATGAAAAGGTCATTCAACTCCCAGGGGGTCGTGACCCACAGGTTGTGAACCACTGATTTATGAGTTATTTGTGTATGTTTGTGTGCAGATGCAAATGTGTATGTGTACAAGTTCATATGTACATGGTGTGAATGTAAGTAGAGGCTGTCTTTTTTTTTTTTTTTGACAGTTTATGGCTGGGAACTGGGGTTCACTGAATGGTCTAGACTGTCTGGTCACCAAGCCCAGGAATCCTCCTGTCTACTTCCCCTGTGCCAGGATGACAGGTACTGGTGACTGAGCACACATTTATATGATGTGTTATAAACCCTTTTGGAACCATTTCTCCAGTCCCCAAATTTTCTCGAAGCCCAGCCAGGGTCACCTGTCTCATTCATACTGAACCCTGGCATCTAGCCCCTGGAGGAGGCAGTCAATAAATGTTATTCAGTACATTGAGGAGAAAACAATGCAGCCAACAGTCTAGTGTTTTCCACAGCAGTCACGCTGCTGCAGAGCCACTTGCCTCTTTTCCATGTGATGGCAGGTTTGGGAGCCCCAGACACCTCACATCTCAGGATAGCTGTCATCCCGTCAGTTACTGTGGTGTCCATTGGATGCTGGGTGAAGGCAGGGGCAATATCTGTGGGGAGACAGTAACAGTGAGCTGTAGCACCATCTCCGAGAGGGCTGCCTAGGAATCTGCAGGGAAGGATATTATATGGAAAAATAGCAGTCCTTCAGGAGTGGCTCCTATCCTGTGCCACTCTACCTGGAGTCATCTGTTGTTGCTTAGTGCCGAAAGGGAAGTGGATGCCCTCTGCCAAGCTCAGGGGACCAGGAAGCATACTTCTCTACAGAAACCACCTGCCTTGGTCCTTTAGGTGACAGGTTGTACCAACTACGGGATGACATGTGCACACTTCCCAGGGGCATTCTGAAAGCTGGCGTACAGCTTTAAGAAACCCTTCCCATGCTGTGAGGGAAGGCAGACAGTATGAGGACCTAACAGCATCAACTAAGAGAAATAAGACAGGTGTGTTCTGGAATAAAATGCAGCCAGTGTTCCAGTGTTCTCCAGACTAGCCACACTACTGCGGAACATCTGTCTCTCTTCCACAAGATGGGAGAGGTGGCAGAGGTGGGGGTATCCAGATACCTCACATACATTCCCACTCACTTCTGCAAGGTTACGCCTTCTGTGCTATGTAGCTATGATATAGACCATAGCCCTGAAAGTCTACAGCATCTATTACCAGACCTTTCAGAGAAAAGCAAACAAAAACAATAAGCAAATTCAATTCTACTTTGTCAGTCTGCATCAGAACACCCCGGCCATAGCTGCAAGGTGGGTTTTAAATAATCCCAATGGATTCGAACTCAAATTTCTGGCTTAGATACCCAGTATTATTCCAACTGCCTGGTATAAGATTGGTTGACGGTGCTCTACAGTGGAGGGCAAATGTGACTCCTGGAAAGGACCAAGGATAGTGACTTCCCAAGTTGACCAGGATACATGTGTGCATTTCAAGGACTTAGTGCCTCTTTCCAGATGCTGGGAGTCACCAGTCCTGTGAACACAAAGCCACGCCCACCCAGTGGTGCTCACACCTGTAATATTAGCACTTTGCCTCTACGAAAAGGGCAAACTTAAAAGGTGCAATTCCATAACTACTAAATTCTACTTCATTTCAGAAGAACAATGTTACGGCTGCTGGATATTAGAAAGAAAACCCGCAGATACCGTGAGAACCTGTACTTTTATTTTATTTTTCAAAGACAGGGCGCCAAGGTATTTCTGCTAATGGGATAATAAAAGAAACCCACAAAAGAACTATAATTGTTCAATAAAACTAAAGTGGAGAATGAATATTTTTTAAAACGAAGGAAAAAGATCAAAAGCAAAAGATTAGGAGTGAGCTATATACTGGAGAGTATTTCTTATTCTGTTAGGGGGAGGCAAATATTTTTCTACTTGTCTAAAAAAGAAGATTAAGAAAAAACCCAAAGAGCAAAGCTCACAGGTTGACCTAGGTCATGGTTCTCCTTAGCTCACCTCTCATCACAGAGGAGCGGACAGGACACTATCACCCTGTGTACCGGGCAGAGTGGGCAGCTCTGGCCGAAGGCTGGCTATGCTGCTGTGTGTTACTCACTGGTCACATCCAGGTAGGTGTGGGTCTGGATCTCTCCTCCTTCATTATTGGCAAAGCACTGGAAGATTCCGGAGTCTTCTGGACTCAGCTTTTGAATGTGCAAGCTTCCGCTGGGGAGTACTCTGTACCTCGGGTTCTGCAGCTTGCTCAGGGGGACAGCATCTTTGTACCACTGGAGGGTGGGGAGAGGAACCCCTGGATAGGAATGAAGGGAAGCATTACACTCCAGGAGTTTTCTAAGAAAGAGTAAAGGTAAAATGGCTGCAGAGAACTTCTCTTGCTATAACCAATAACTTATATGAAGGAACCCACACCGAATGTTCTGAAGAGGAAGAAGGAATAATAAGCAAGAGCCACAGCTTGCACTCACTAAGATTTCAACCGTAATTGCCCTTGAGTTTAGGGCAGAGTTGGTAGCTCTGATTCTGTCCCTGCTTCGTCCAGAGTCATGGAAGTTTCTATGATGTGCTGGCTGAAGTGGGAAGACACACCATGAACGTAGGTCATAGTATCCCGTGGGCTGGCCGAGTGCCAGCATCCATCTCTCTCTGCTTCCGGACTGCTCCTTGCACCCTGTACCTCCTTCCCTGCCACAATGGACTGTACCCTCACACCATGAGCCAGGTGCACTTGTCAGGGACTTATGCAGAGCTGTGAAACAAATCACTAATATAACAGGAACATTTAGAACATGACGTCAAAGGCTATGAAGATTAGAAAGCTTCGCATGTAAAACTCCTGCCAGGCACATTGTGAGGGCTCTTTGGACAGTGCGAGCCCTCATTACCACAACCAACAACAAAGCTGCTGGCCACTTCAAGCACCTCCTCATCCAATGAGCCCACAGATGCCTGGGACCTTACGGAAAGTCTATACTGTTGGAGGAGTGACTTGAAAGCCTTGGAGATGTCCTGGCTAAAGGAGGCCGGGACATATGAGGGAATGTACGTCCACTTTGTAGACATTGAGTGCAGGAAGCGAGGGGGTGTGTGTGCAAGAAGCCCTGTACGTGTACCTCAAGGTACATGGCAGGGTGCTAGGCTAGAAGGACTAGGAAACCAGACAGGCTCAGAACCCAGAGCCCTGCCTAGTTTCCCCTTCCTTGTGTGTGATATTCCAGTGAGAAACAAGGCCTGGCTTCCACGGTGGACATTAAGACAGGTTCACAAGGGCCATAACCTGGGTGGTACATGGAAGGGATTGCTAGCAACCTAAGCATCTGGTGTGGACCTCTGAAGCTCTCCTCCGTGTTGTAATCAGATCACATGGCTCAGGGCCTATGAACACTGAGTGGCACTTCATTGCCTGGGGCAACCCAATCTTGAATAAGGAACACATGGGCCCTGTGTAGGGCTAGGTTTCCTGGCTGTGTGTGTGTGTGTGTGTGTGTGTGTGTGTGTGTGTGTGTGTGTGTGTGTGTAGTATCTCTGAGCTTCCTGGATCCCAAGAGGATCGTATACACCCAGAGAGGATGAACTAAGTGTGCAGAGGCTCCATGGAGAACCAGTCCAAACCCATCTGATATAACAAACTCTAGAAACAGTGGGCATGGAAACCCGAGGAGACACTAAGATTTACTTCTAGAGTCTAGATGCTTCTGTTCCTTACTTCCCCTAAATAAAAATGATTGGGGGGGGTTGGTTTTGAGACAAAAATCTTGCTACATAGCCCAGGTTAGCTTTGAACTCTTGACCTTCTTGCTTCAGCATCTTGAGTTCTGGGATTACAGGCATGTCCCTCCAGACCTGGCACCTGACTCAGTCTCCGTGTACGTGGGTGTAGAAGGTTCATCTGAATGAATAGAACTGATGTTGGGAGCATTTCCAGATGATGTGTTCTCAGGCAGTTCTTCCCCTTAATTACATTTCCTGTCACCTCTCATTAAATCAGGACAACTTTTTAAAATCCATTTCAAGGTAAAAGCATATGCAATTCATGTAAAGCCTCATAATGGTGATTACATGATGTAGCTCTCACAGGGAACCCCTGCCCCCACTCCCAAGTAGTTTGATCCACTGCTAGAGTTAAGAGAGAGAGCTGTAAATCACACAGTGGCAGAGCAATGTGGGAAGACCTGTTCCATACGCATTTACAAGTCTATGCTTAACAGTTTACCCTACAGAAATTATACAAGAAGAAAGCGCTCCCCTGTCAGAGGAAGAAATGGCAGAGTTGTCATTTACCGAAAAATAATAGTTACTACACGGGAGGGTGGGAGTGTTTCTACTGGGGAGCAATTTAAGTCAGATGGGAACCGTATGTCCTGCAGTAGTAGAAAATTCACTCATTTCTAAGATCTAAGTGCTGCATGGCTTCTCATGCACAGAGCTACACTTTAGCGGCTATGGCATGAGGAAGAGATGGCATCACACTATGGAGAAATGTCTCCGCTCAACATCTGTACCTCTCCCATCTCAAACTCCTCTGCAGCTGCATTAATAGAACTGGGGCTTGAGGAGAGCAGAAACACAGCATGTTTAAAGAGTGACCATGATGAGGTGTCCTAGAGTGGGGATCAGAGGCTGCAGGACCTTGTTGAAGAGAAGGTCTGACATAAACCATTGGAAGGGACTTCTGGCCAGAGGAGACTCTGCATTTACCAAGAGCTGCTGTGAGCCACATGCCTCCCATTTCAGAACTGAAGGGTGGGGAGGACGTGGTTGAACATGGGGAGTTGGGGCCTGCTCTAAGTCCTAGGCATCAGCCCTCGGGGGAGCCAAGTGTCCTGGCAGGAGCATGTGTCGAGATACATGCCCATCAACTGGGTTTTGGACTGTTCTGCATTGTTCCATAAGCCCAGTGTTTGGAGAGCAGTTTCTATGTGCCAACCACTT
This sequence comes from Phyllotis vaccarum, assembly GCA_033318265.1. Taxonomy (NCBI): domain Eukaryota; kingdom Metazoa; phylum Chordata; class Mammalia; order Rodentia; family Cricetidae; genus Phyllotis; species Phyllotis vaccarum. The sequence goes on along the minus strand of JARWLC010000017.1, from coordinate 71,520,329 downwards.
AGTGACAATTTTCCAATATGTGTCTTGTTTAATCTTAGAGGCTCCAATCATACTTGACTGTGCTTTCTCTGAAGTAAGGTTTCCATAGTGTATTTGGAGAGATAACAACTCTCTTAGGAAACTGAAACATTCACCAAACTGGTAGTGTAAGAGATAAATCAGTCTGGCACTCTGGTCCATTTTCCTTTTTTTTTTTGGTTTGGTATGAGATGCACTCCAAGCATTTAAAGCTCATTAGGAAGCCATGGACAAGCTGGAGGCACTTGTCCCCTGTCTTCCTAGCTAGCTGCAGACACCTGACTGCCAAGGAGCTCAAAGTCTGTCCTAAGGTTGAAAAGTCACAGGAAATCAGCTACATGACTAAGCCTATAGCTCAGTAAAGGAGGGAGTCTCCAGCCCCAGGACATACATTAGATAAAAGCTTTTCATCCTGAACCAATTGGATGGGGAATTTAGGACATTTTTTTTCCCCTGCCTTTTCTATAGGCTGATGCCAGACTTTGCAAGGTCATAAAATAAACTGCTCCACTTACACTACTCTGGGTCTCCAGCACTCTCATTATGGAGGGAGGGTCACGGTTTCTCACAAAAGCAAGGCTTCCCTTCCAGCACTTAGTGAGTGGAGGAAAACCATGCTTGCTTATGATTCTGGGTCTAACCTTTTTATCTATACAGGTCTTGGTAATGGATTGCCTAGCAAAGCGTGTGTGTGTGTGTGTGTGTGTGTGTGTGTGTGTGTGTGTGTGTGTAAACATGGGGGTTAGCATCATGTTTCTCCTTGTGTAACGGCACAGGGAAATAGGCATGATGAGGCACAGGAAGGAGGGCACAATGACCTCTAGAACAAGAGAGCTTCCCCAGAGATAAGAAGCAGAAAGATAGGAAACGTCCCCATCCAAAATAAAAAGTGATGATGAAGGGCCTGGGTTGTGGCGTAGGTGGCAGAGGGCTTGCCTAGCATGTGAGAGTCTTTTGAGTTTCATCCCCAGCACTGAATATAGGTGTGGTGGCTCACACCTGTAATCCCAGCACTTGAGAGATGGATGAGGGAGGGTCAGGAGCTCAAGGTCATTCTTGGCTACATAGCAAGTTTGAGGTCAGGCTAGTTTATATGAGACCCTGTCTCGAATTTTAATTAATTAAGTTGATTAATATTAATTATTAATTTAATTAATTAATAATGAAGGCAACCTCCTTTTCATTAGGATGGATGGATGTGGTTCTCAGCCCTCATCCCTGATGGATGGAAATGGGTCTCTTGAGAGCCACTGTCTCAGGCTCACATACTCTGGGGAACTTAGGTACTGAGGGGGTCACAGGGTCTGCTGAGTCCTCTGTCTTTTGGGAAAAGGGCAAGGACTTCCTTCTTATCTTCCTCCCTCTTAAGGGCAAGTAGATATTACACCGTGCCAGCCCTGGATTGATCTACAGATAAGGAAGCAAGATCCTCACAATGGTGACCTCTTTCAGCAAGGTCACAGGCTAGTTCCTGAGTCCCAGCGTCCAGCATCCCCAGCCTTAATGCTCACAGTCCTCTTGGAAGGTTTTAAAGGCCTTCTTGAATATTCCGTCATTCACCACGGCTCTCCATCTGGTACTTCCCGTACTCACCCATGGCTCGACAGGGGATGTCCATGGCTTCTTCCACTTCACCCAAAATCCGGCTCTCTGGCTCGGCGGTGAAATATGGTGGCTCTTTAAACAAGGAAAAGAAAACAGCCCTTAAATAAAGGTGTGCTGTAGTCTGAATATGAAATGCCCTCTACAGGCACACGTTTCAACTCTTGATTCCCTGATGGTGGCTCTGTGGAGGAAGGTTGTGAAGCTTTTAAGTGGTGGACCCTCCGGCAGGAAGGGAGCCTTGCTCCCTTTCTCTCTGCTCCCAGAGTATGGATGCAATGTGAACAGGAAGCCTTCTGCTCCGGACACCATGCCTTCCCTGCCTGTCATCATTTCATCCTCATCCTTTCAGAACGGTGAGACAAAAATCAACCCTTTCTCCTTCTGTTGCTTTGTTAGAACATTTAATCGTGGCAGTGAGAGTAACTAACACAAGAAGGGGGCCAAGGACCACAGTCATTGTCTGTCTGTCTGTCTGTCTGTGTCTCTCATATGTGTGTGTGTTATATTGGCTAGAGGTCAATATCCAGTTGCTCCTCACTTTATTTTTTGAGACAGGGTCTTCACTCAGTCTGAGGCTCACCCACGTGGCTAAACTGTCATCCTCCTGGTCTCACCCTCCACCATCCTAGCACTATGATTACAGGTGTGCACTGACAGGTCTGGCTTTTGAGTGCTGGGGGCCCGAACTCGGGTCCTCATGTTTGTGTGTCAAGTACATTATTGACCGAATCATCTTCCCAATCCCCAATCTGAGCTCTTACATTTCCCCCCCTCCAACCATGTCATCATCAGTCATCACCACACTCGCAAACTCAAATTCGGGGAGCAACAGGCAGAGGTGATTTATATTCTGAGGTTTCAGAAAGCAAATTACTACTCAGGGCGATGGCTACTTCTCAGTTTATGAGCCTGAAATCATGGAATATCTTAATTCACATTTTAGAAAGGGCATCCCAAGAGCTTCATAAAGGTATATTTACAGCACAGTACTTTATAGACTAGCTTGTTTCCATATCTAAACTAAACAGCAACTGTGAAGCATGTTGAATAGCCCCATAACAAGGGGCTAGGCCTATATCAAGAACAGCGGAGCCTATTAACTTACTTTTTTAAAAAAGCAGTTCTCCTTAAAAACATAAATTTAATGCGTAGACGGAATGCAAAATTATTGTGGCGATGGGGGTGGGGGTAGAGACTCTTCTCCATCTTAGCTGGGAGGGAAACTCTTGAGCATTTCTGTTCTGTAGACTCTCCCCTTGCATGGACAACAGGAAATCGTGGTTGTACTAGACAATGAGTGTCCTTGGAGAGTACATTGTAACATTTTCCTCAGTTTACTCAGCAGAATTCAGCAGAGGCATGGCCTGGCTCAGGAGCCACTAAGTCAATGGCGATACTTCATTATCATAATGACAAAGGCTCTTGTGTTCACTTTTTGTGCGATAATTAATTTCTGGAGATATCTTCTTTTCATTGTAACGATGTTAAATGTGGATAATCAGGTTTGGCATGCTTCCTACATTGACTACATCTTAAAAAAAAATAAGGTATAATCTAAAGAGAGATGAAGAGATGAAAACAGAATAGATCAAAAAAAAAAAAAAAAGAAAAAGAAAAGACCGAAGGTTTCTGGTTGGGCAGAAGTGGGTATCAACTCTACAACTACCTGGACATCTTGGGCAGAAGCATCTGCCCCAACTACTCATCTGTGCCGTGGCGATAGCAGTGTATTCACTAGATGGAAGCAGAACCCTCCAGTATGGAGTCTTGTATGTCCAGAACGGGTCCAGAGACTCGCTGTTAATATTTAAAGCCTTCGCTTTCCTACCTGGTCTTTGCACACACATATATTCCCCGCTCGGCCATGTCTGAATCAATAATAACGCTAGCAGCACTATTTATGTTCCAACTCCGCAGTGGTACAGCCTGTCAAGGACCTTACGCACAGGTCACGGCCCATATTCATGCTAAAGTCAATAGCTACCATCGCAGTCTGATTAAACGGATGTGAGGGCGAAAGGGGAAAAATTAAGTTAAATATCAACATTTGCTCATGATTAATTATAGTTTCCATTTCCTCAAACATTCTATTTTTAGGTTAACTGCAAAGTTCCGGGCAGTTTCAAAACACAATATAGAAAAATCTCATGTAGTTTTTTCCTTGGTTTACCCAATGGAACTCTGTCCTGACAGGGTAACAACTATAATCATTTTCAGCAAAGCGTTCCTGACTTCCCTAAGAGACCCTCACATTCCTTAGTAGGAGGAGAAGTCAGATAAGGTTATTAGACCTTTAACTGAGACTCCAGCCACACCTTCTGGAACCTCCAAGCCATCTGTATGTAATTCTGTCCCAATTAAACTTGATCTCCTGGTTGTGGGAGGTGCCAGAGTACAGAGAGTATAGAAAGTTAACCCAAGTGGGGACTCCATCTGTGTGCCTGTGGGGCAGTCATCATCCATGTTAGAATGTTGTTTGGTGAGGTGGCTACTTTGAGGTCAACCATGCTCCTCTAAGGGACCTCTCACTCATGCTCTATAAATGACCCCAGTAAATTTGTAAACTCACTGGCTTATTAAGCTAGACCTTGCCCTGGTACCCACACTGGGGTCTTGCTAATGTCTTCCAGGGTCTAGCTTTACAATCACTCTGCTGGCAATGCCTTCCTGAACTAAGTCTAGTCATCTCAAAGCTGTCACTCATGTGATCCACAGATTTTATCTTCACTGCCCCTTCATGCTTCTTTTTGTGTGTGCATGCACATGTATTTAATCCTGTGCCTGATAATCACACATGCAGGGTCATGTGTCCATACTGCATTGGAACACACAATGGTCCTTCATCTTGAAGATGCTGTCCACCCCAACCCCCATGTCCATCCCAGGGCCAACCCCCTAATTTTGGTAGTTTTTCATTTCAAGGCTATTATGTAAACAGTTATGATATGCCACCTTGGAAGTGGCTCACTCGTGCTATGTATTTCCTTTAAGATATGTCCAATAGGAGACACACTTGAGAGCATATACCAGTCCCACGGATGCACAGGGCTGCAACGCCTTCCTTGGTGTGGTGGTTTGAATGAGAATGTCCTCCCCTCCATGAGCTCATATATTTGAATGTTTGGTTCCTATTTGATGGGACTGTTTGGGAAGGGTTAGGAGGACTGGCCTTGTTAGAGAGGGTATGCCACCTAGGGCTAGCTTTGAGGTTTCAAAAGCCTTCCATTGCCTCCAACTAGATTTGCCTGCCTCATGTTTTTGGATTAAGATGTAAGTAAGCTCTCAGATACTCCTCCAGTGCCATGCCTGTCTGCCTACTACCATGTTCCCTGCCATGATGGTCATTAGTCAATGATCTCACATTTTAAAGTTGTAAGTCCCCCAATAAACTCATATATATATATATATATATATGTTTTCTTGGTCATGGTATCTTATCATGGCAATAGAAAATTTACCCAGAAATCCAGATGCCATTCAGATTCTCAGCTTCCTAGGCATGTACAGGGGCACATGGCTAAGAATGGAGACAAAGAGTCCACACAGTGTCCCTGGGAATGGACACACATGAGGGTATGCCACTTCATCTCAAACAGAGGCCAGAGGTGTGGTTCACACCTCACAGCTTGGTGAATGCTTGCTCCATTTCCCTACTTTACAGCACCTCTCCCATCAATGTGGGGAAGGGTGGCCCAAAGACACAAAGAAACTTTATGAACCTTCAAAGCAGCCTCTTGCACCTTGAGAAACCTTCCAGGTAGGTGAGGTGACAGGCTAGGTGTTAGAGTTGTCAGGGTTACACAGGCTTTGTCATAGTGTGTCTTCCCTGCCACATATAACCCACAATCTCTTTTTGTGGGTCCTTCATATCAACCCAATTCAACGTGGTCTCCCAAGGGTCCTTTCCCACCCACAACTGCTTATTTCCACACAGTCAGGGTGGGGGAGGACAGAGTGGGTCAATTACTAGGCCTTCAGCTGTGAGGACTTCCAGCTGAGCCTGAGGATGGTCATCTAAGGCACATGCCTTTTTGCCGCTTGATCTTCCAAGGACAACCTGGCGAGCATGTGTCTTGGCAAATGGGAGACTCTTTGAGAGTGAGTGCCCAGTTGGCACAGGCCTGTACTGGCCCGGTAACTACTGATCACAGCTGCAGCCAATAAAACCAGGAATTGAAATGGACACTTCCATCTTTAGAAATAAGATACAGACATCAGAAGAGTCTCATGCCCTGGGTGAGACCAGAGCCAAGACAAAGCCAGAACCAGCTGAATATCCTACAGATAGCCCAGCTGCTAATCAGAACCAGAGTTAGGGTTCAGCCTAGGTATCCCCAAACAGGAGCCTTGATTGAATTCCTCTACTCCAGCTCGTCAGAGGCTTGAAGCACAGGTTCTGGCTTACAGAGCTAGTCCCAGTGGAGGTGGTCAAAGGATATCCAGCCTGAAAGCTCTCAGGCTTGGGTGGAGTCAGTGTGAGTCCCAGGCTTGTTCTGATCAGTACATTTCTCCCATTGGCTTCTTTTCTGACCAAGAGGCTCAGCTCTGGTGCTATTCTATGTCTTTGGCCCAAGTCACTGTCTACATTGGGTGCCTTTTCCACTGTAGTGGGTAGACTGGCCCCCAGGGATGTCTGCATCAGATCCTTTGGAACCTGTACATTCACTGTCTACATTGGGTGCCTTATCCACTGTAGTGGGTAGACTGGCCCCCAGGGATGTCTGCATCAGATCCTTTGGAACCTGTACATTCACTGTCTACACTGGGTGCCTTATCCACTGTAGTGGGTAGACTGGCCCCCAGGGATGTCTGTATCCGATCCCCTGGAACCTATACATTCTATATGTGACAAGATGAGCTCTGTAGGTGGGATAAATGTCATCGATATTCAAATGGAAAGAATGGGAGCGTAGGGTTAGCTGAGTGGCCAGGTCTAATGACATGCACCCTTGAGGTGGAGAACTTCCTCTATGAGAAATCAAAAGAGGCAAGAGGCAGGGCAGAGATTTGAAGATGGAGAGAATGTAGGAAGGGAGGAGAAAGAAGAAAAGGGGTGAGGAGAAGGGAAGGACGGGAAAGGGAGAAAGATGGTGGGGGTGGGGAAGGGTGAATAGAATGAAGGAGGAATCAAGGGACAGGGAAGGAGGAGGGAGAGGAACTAGACACCTTCATACAGGGATATCAATACCTATTAGAGCTCAGTCCCAGTTGCAGAATGGCTGCTCACCTGTGACACTGTATGAGTCACTATGGGTGGCTTTGTTTTTTAAAATAGAATATCAGGATTTCAGGATGTTCTGTGTACAGGGATTTGGAATAGCTTTGCAAGAAATACAGAGTTGTCCGATGGTCACTGTGGCAGTCAGTCTTCAATATCAACTTGGTTGGATTCAGAATCACCATAGAAACACACACCTGGGAGTATCTATGAAGATATTTCTAGAAAGGTTTGATTGAGAAAGCAAGCCCCCCCTCCCTGACACACACACCCATGGGTGGCATCATTCCCTAGGCTGGGCTGGATTTAAAAGGAGCAAGGGAGGTAAGCAACAGTGTCCATCTCTCTTTTCCTCCTGACTGAGGATGGCATGTGACCAGCCCCCTCAGATTCCCACTGCCCCACTTTCCCCACCACCGTGGACCCTCCAACTGTGAGAAAAAGAAGTACCCCTCTTTCTTAAGTTATGGTTACCAGTTATTTTAATCACAAGAATGAGAAAAGTAACTAATACCATCATTCTCCACGCCTAGTACCAGGGTGGGTGTGAGGGAGCTCTGTAGATACTGGGAGTGAGTTGGGCACAGAATAGCTGTGGTTCCTGCAGAACATGCTAAATCTGTCAGATGCACAATCATCCCCCACAGTAATCCAACACGCTAGAACTGGTGAGAGCTAATGTCCATTTCTATTGCTGAGATAAAACACCCTGACAAAGAGGGGAGGCAGGGTTTATTGAAGCTCACAGTTCCAGGATACAGTCCATCACAGTAGGAAGAGCAGGCAGGAGAGACTGAAAACAGCTAGCAGCATCTCATCTAAAGTCAAGACCAGACATTATGCATGCATGCTTAGCTTGCCTTCTTCACAGTCTAGGGCTCAACGTCAAGGAATGGTCCTGCCTGCTTTCAGGATGGGCCTTCCTACAGCGATTAATTTAATTAAGGCAATGCCCACAGGCCAACCTGAACTAGACGGCCCTTCCCTGCAACTCTTCCCAGGTGATCCTAGACTGTGTCACATTGACAGTTAAAGCTAACCTGCATAGTTACCATCCTTTCTTTCATCCTGAGGAAGGCACCAATGCTTCCAGGGATGTCGAGAGAGCATACTGGCTCTCAGTGTGGAAAGAATGTGAAGCATAAACTATTAATGTGATGCATATACCCACTAGCAGTACAATGCAGCATATGCTATGACAGAGTCATGGCAATAGCACATGAAGTCACCTTCTTGGGGCTTCAGCACTGAGCATGCATCACTGCCTCTCCATTGTGTGGAGTGGTAGGCTTACCTACCGCCTCTCCACGTCGAGGATTGGAACCAAGGTCAACAACACCAATGACCTCATTATAGCCCATTACCATTGCAGTCAGAAGTGAACTCTAAAACCTACGCTTACACCTCCCTGTCACATGCCTCTCTATCATGTCCCAGCTGCTACAGAGCAAAGCTGAAACTCTTGCAGTGACTTCTGGGAGGTTCTCAAAGGACACCTAGTTTCAATGACAGATAAGCTTGCCAGGAGCTGAAGAAAGTGAACGTCCAAGGTCAGTCACAGACGGTTGTTCAGAGCCTGAGAGAACACATCCAGGTCTAGGGTTTGTCTCCTTTGCCTCCACCAAAACAGATCATGCACATAGAACAGCACCGGAGCACACAACACAGCAAAGCCCATAGTCCATCAGCAGATTAGGGCATGGGGCTTTCCCTTAATGGCATCACCAGTACTTCCCACCCACCATGGTAGGCAAAGTTGGTTTCTATTGCTGAAAGATGCCACCAAGGAGAAGGTGGGAGGTAATGCACCGTAGGGAAATGGGGCCATGGCACACAACAGCCTCTGAGTGTCAGAGCAGTGGTATGGCATCTCACCAGCTGAGTGCTGTCACCGTAGAGGTTGGGAGGAGACGAGGCCAGTCCTTGGGACAGCAGGACAACTGAGCAGTGAGGCCGTAGGGGGACAGGGCTCCGAGTTCTGCCGGGTGGGTAGTGATCAGAGCCTGGAATCCTGTTTAGGCTACAGAGACTGAGCAATCCAACTGGAAGGTGACAGGCAGAGTAAACAGCCACCGCCGTCTGTCCCGTCTCATCAGTGTGAAATACCCGTAATTGGAAGGCAACTCCTTCTTGCTTCCGTTCATCTGCATGCTCATATCAATAGCTCTCTGCCCAGCTCTGCTGGTGACAGTCTGAGACTAGTCACGCTTCCCCAGGATCCCTTCCTGATGTTGTAGCCAGGCTTGGGGACAATCTCTGAGTACTTTGAATCAACAGAGATATTTTCTTCAGGATTTTCTCTAGTGTGACCAAACCACAAAACCCCACCTGTGACAACTTCTAAACAAACGAGATTTTAAGTCAACCTTAAACAGGGGCTGAGAGGTGGCTCAGTGGGTAAAGTATGGGGACCTGAGTTTGCCTCCTCGGCACACTCATGTAGAAAGATGGGGGATACCGCCATGCCCCTGTAACTCTAGTACTGACGCATGGAGTGGGAGGAGACAGGAGGATCACTGAAGCTTGATGGCTGGCCAGTCTAAAGAATTGGTGAGTTAATGGTTCAGTGAAGGACCCTGCCTCAAACACCAGGGTGGACAGGCTGGAGAGATGGCTCAGTGGTTAAGAGCATGGACTGCTCTAGTAGAAGACCTGAGTTCAGTCCCAAGCACTCACATCAAGAGGCTCATATTTGTCTTTGACTCCAGTTCCAGGGGACTATGCCCACAGCTTTACACACACACACACACACACACACACACACACACACACACACACACACACATCCTCACCTATTTTTTTTAATCTCAAAAATAAGGTTGAGTGATTGAGGAAGATGTTCACCGTCAACACATCCATGAACATGTGCGTACGCATACACACATATAAACACAATAGAATGGAAATGCGTTCCTGCACCTTTAAAAGTCAGAACATGAGTGGTGATGAATGCTGTGCACAAAAACCGATTCTGATATGAATTCGAGATCAAAGTTAGGATGATAGATTTAAATACTTGAGAAAGGAAATGGTGATGGAGACAAACATTTAAGTTTATAGGGAGATAAATTTCCTCTCTTGTTTTAAAGTACCTTAAAATGTTTTTTAACACAATATAGCCCTGTCTGCCAGAGATTTACACATCACAAATTTTAATTTTGGTTCAATCTATAATGCACTGTGCTCAAGTAGCCATCCATCAACCTGGATGGAAGTCTCTGCTGAGAATGGGATGTGATTTTCACATCCATATCTAACACTGGCAGCCAGAGGAGAGCTCAGACCCTCGGGTGGGATCAGCAGTGATTGGTGACTCTGGCCTGTGACTCAGATTCCCTGATCATCCTATGACCTCTTCGGGGTGGGGGATGTTGACAGGGTGACAGGCTGTATTAACAGTCACTCAGAGAACACAAAACCCTCTCCTGGTGTCTAACAAACATGAGGATGCTCATGACAACAGCCTTCTACAAACGCTCCTTGATTCTTGCTGCATCCACAGGAATCTATCTGCTTTTTCCTTTCTTATTTTGCAAACTGTATTATTGAAGGAACAATTGCTCTACTCTTTTCTCCATGCCCAGCTCCTTTCATTTCAGATAGGAGACACGTGAAGTGGCCTTTGAGGTACCCTTCATCAGCAACGGCTTCCCCAGAGGATGTATGGCTCACCTGGACAGCAGCTGCAGCCATTTTAGGAACAAACTGGTGACCGTGCAGGAAGCTGGGAAAGCAAGCACAATGCAGGTTCCTGCCTCCCAGCGTAATGTGCCCATGTTCTAATCTAATGATGCATTTACAAATCCCTCAGCCATGGCACAAGCCATACTTCCACGACTGTGCTTTTTCAGTATTTAGAGAGAGGCGATTCAGTGCATTCAGCATCACCTTTGGGCTGTTTTTAAACCATCTCTGTTCTTACCTTTCAGTTCAATCAAGGATAGCAGAGGATGCCTTCTGAGTTAAAGCTGCGTAAGCTCACTTTTGAATCCAGATCGGAAGAGCCAGGGACTTGTAGGGAGAGGTTTGGGGCAAGAGAAAGGCAGGAGATGCAGGCAATGTCTGCCATGAGGACTTAGCCCCCATCTCCACCCTCAAGCCCTATGGTGGGAGGCAGTTATGGTTTTAGTGTGAAATGTCTCCTATGGGTTTCCATGTTTCAGAATTTGGTCCCCCAGCTGGTAGTGTGATATTTGGAACTTTTAGTGGACTTTGGCTTTAGTGGACAGATCTTCAAGAGTTATAATGTGGCTGGAATTTGGGCTAAGCTCTTAGGGGCTTCAAGATAGAGCCAAACCACCCGCCATGTCTTCTCCACCACAGGGGACTGCATTCCTGGGAACTAGAAGCCAACATTATGTCTGTCCTGTCCCTAATCATTTCTGTCCAGAGTTCTGTCACAGCAATGAGAAAAGTCAGAACTCCAGCTATGGAAGGAACGAGGGACCTTTGGTTTTCGAAACAAAGCAAATGGGATTAACTTGGGAGATAACACAACCATACTGTTATTTAGTACATTAAACATTGTCAGTAGGACCCATTGAGATGGCTCAGCTCTAAAAGGAGTTCTCAGTCAAGTCTGACCAAGTCTTACAAGTTGCTCTCTGACCTCCACATGCATGATCCCAAACATACATATATACACACACACATTAAACAAACAAATAAACACATAAATGTAATTAAAAATAAAAGTTGGTGGGAATTGAGGACATCAGTAATTTGTTGGCTGTGGAAGCCTCAGGACCTGCTGTACCCACACAAAACTCCAGGTGCAGCAGAAATCACCCATCTATAATACCAGCACTGGAGCTAGAGACAGGTGGATCCAGGGAGCTGGTTGACCAGCTAGCCAAATTGCCAAGCTCGAGATAAGAGATCCTATCTCAAAAAATAAACTGGAGGGCATCAGGAGAGATACCTGGTGTCCACCTCTGGCTTGCATCTGTATGTGTCTAAGGAGGTGGCACATACATACAAATACCACAAATATATCAAAGTCAGTGGGTGCTTAACAACTATCCTGTCTGCCTGGAGCTGTGGGCATGGAGAGCTACCTGGGATGGCAGCCAGCACCACCGCTGGCCTGAGAATTACCTATGATAGAAAGGAAGGCTTTGGCCCTGGCTGGCTCAAATGCGCTCCCTCGGAGAGTTGCCTCGCACACGTAGAGTCCAGTGTCTGCGGATGTCGGGTTGCTGATGGTGAGGCGCCTGCCATAGCTGTGCAGCCCAGTTGTGAGTCGGACTCCGTTTCTCTTCCAATGCACACTCAGCTCCTCCATGGGCCTGTGAAGGAGTGTAAGGACATCAGTGACAGTGGTGGTGAATTATGTAGACGGCAATGATAATCATTTCAGGCATTCAGCACGAGCTTGACAAAGCTAATTCTACCAGAAACCATGGCGGGTTGAACAATGGACATTTAAAAATCAATCCAGATACAGCTCCACTCCCTCACGGCTCTCCTCAACGAGACATTATGCTCAAGGGCTATTGAGCAAGGATAGCTAATTGCAGCAGCAATGGACCGTACATGCTAATGATTCCATTTGCCCAGGAAAAGAATGCTTAAAATAAATACTACTGGAGGACCCACAGCTACACTGGAGGTGTGACCATCTAAACTCCAGCTTGGAATGACAAGGAAGTGGGCAGGGTATACCTGGGACTAAATGGGAGAGAGGAACTCTCTGATCTTGGTTGCTCAGGGGCCTGGTTCACCTCTCTCCCAACAGCTTGGGTTATTGCTGCTAAGGAGACCTCCCCAATGCCAGGAGCTAGACTGAGAAGCTCCATCCACTGCAGAGGCAGTGTGAGGAAGCATCCAGCATGAGGTTCCCTGCATTCTTACACATGTGACATGCAGTGCCTTAGGATAAGTGAGTTTGCCACAGTCAGAAGTGTGAGGCTCATGTGCTGCTCATCACATCACAGGAGGACATACAAATCTTAGTTCTTTCTCTTAGAGAGAGTGGACATGCGTATGTATGAGAATGTGACAGCTAGAGGTGAGTCAATGTGGGTGCCTTTCTGTTGTTCACCATCTTATTTTTTGAGTCAGGGTCCCTCACTAAGCTGCAGCTTGCCATATAGGCTAGATGGGCTGGCCAGCAAACCCCAGGGATCCCCATGTCTCTGTTTCTTCAATGTTAGGATTACAGGAGTGAGATGCCACATCTGGCTTTTACATGAATTCTGGGGACCTAAACTTGGGTCTTCATGCATGTGTAGCAAGCACTTTACTGACTGGACCATCTTCCTGGCCTTTAGTCCAGGTTCTGTGTCCTTTATTTGAAATGCCCAGCTATCAGAAGTACTTTGTATTTTGGACTTTCTCCCCTCTGGAGTATTTGTATATTCATAGTGAGACAACATGGGGATGGAACTCAAGTCAAAACAGGAAATTTATTTGTGTTTCATCTGTACTTTGCATACTTAGCCCAAGGGGAGTCCATTACTATGTTTTAAGTGTATCTGTGTTTTGATGGTATCAGACACATGAGACCAGCTGGAATTTTTCACTGTGGATTCATGTCAAGGCTCAAAGTTAAAGATTTTGAAAGTATTACAGGGTCTGGGTTTTTGCAGGAGGGATGCCTCACCCATGTTCCCACACGCAGAGCACACCCAGTACCTGGCATTGGCTATGCACTCCAAGGTAGTTTCACTGGACCCTGCTACAACACTTCTGTTGCCCGGGGCAACCACAATGACGGGGGCCATGGCTTCATGGGTGCCAGTATCTCCTGTGGCAGAGAAAACAAAACATCCATGGAACTCTCAGAATGGAAGATAGGGTGGTCAGGAAAGGACAGAAGAAGGACCATGCAAAGCCACATCAAAGGATACTTGGAACCTTATGACTTACTAGGACCTCTCAAGAGAGCCTGGAGTCTGATATTTTCACATCGCCCCTGGTCTCTGTCACACTGTATGTGATGGAGTCATGGCATAGCCAGTCCTGTCTGCCAGCCACCTATTACCTCTGGGCACAATGTGGAGCAGCAAGCTTTCAAGGGCTTGGTATTTTCCAAAATGCTTCCCTTTAATTTTTGCCATTGATCTAAGTATTTGCTTATTGAGATCACCTGGCATACCCACTGTGGCAGTTAATCTTAATTGTCAACCTGATGAGATTTATAATTACCATGGAAACAAATCACTGTCTGTGAGAGGGTTTCTAGATTAGGCTAGCTGAGGTGAGAAGTCCCACTCTGAACATGAACATTATGAGATTCTAAGCTGAAGAAGAAAGTGAGCTGAGAACCACCATTCAGTCTGCTTCCTCTCTGTGGACACTTTGACCCTCAAACCCTGAGCTGGAATCAAGCCTTCCTCCCATAAACTGTCCCTGTTGGATGTTGTCACAGCACAGAGAAAAATAACTAACACATTCACTATTTTCTAATTAGAAGCGCTGGACAAATATGTCACAGGTTGGGGAACTCAGCTAGGCACAAAGGTCACGGAGTCATCCCCGTGACTCCCTGGGTGACCACATTCGGTCATCCATGAGTCCTGCTCTCCACACAGTCACACTTTCCTATACTTTTCTGCTACATAAATACCCGGAGTCCATGCTCCATTTTGTGAGTTATCAAACTATAAATAATTTAAGCTCACACTTCTGGAGGCAGGAAGGGAAAAGCTCTATGCCTTTTTGCTGCATTTCCCTAAAACACAGTTAGCATCAAAATTAAACTACCCACAGCAGCTTTAGTAACTGTTTATTTAGGAGAAATCAAGACTGCACATTTATAGAGCGGGGATTTCAATACAGGACGTGGACGAAGGAGGCTGTAAAACCAGATTGAAATGGATGAGAAGCATCTCGCTCTCTTTGGCTCCTCACGCCGCATAGTCAGCACTTGGACAGTGGCAGCTCACAGCCACGGAGACCTGGTCAGGGGAGAGGGCCCTCTGACCAGCGCCCTATCTGGTCCTTCTTGCTTAAAGAGGAAATGGTCTTACGTTAGAGGTGCATATGAATTATAAAAAGAGGGGAGGAGGGAGGAACTGAGGAGATGGCGCAGTCAGTAAAGTGCTTGCCCTGAAAGCATGAGGACCTGAGTTCAACCCCCAGATTTACATAGAAAAACCAGGAGCTTCTAATCCCAAGGAAGCAGAGACAGCCAGATCCCTGGGCTCTTTGGTAAGTCAGTCAGCCTGGCTTATGTGGCAGGTCCCAGGACAAGAGACTCTGTCTCTCTTATTTAGAAAAAAAGGGGGGGATGATGTCAGAGGAATGACACCCCAAAGTTGTCCTCTGGATTCCACATGGAGGTGCACGCGAGCATGCACACACACAGGCTGCAGAAGGAGGATCTCTAGCTTAAGTAAAGATCTTATCTCCAAAACATTAATTAATTAATAAAGTATTTGGGGCTGGGGAGTCAGCTCAGTCAGTAAAGTGACTGCTATAACAAGGACCTGAGGTTAGGACCCCAATAACCATGTGAGAAGCTGGGTTTGTCTTTATAACCCCAGCATCGGGGAGGCAGACAGGAGGATCCCTGGGTTTGCTGGCCAGCTTGCCTAACCAATTTGTTGAACTCTGGTTCGGTGAAAGACCCTGCATCAAAATCAGGTGTGAATGGATGATTAAGGAAGATACTTGACATTACCTTCTGATTTCCACATGCATAGACACGTGTGTATGCGCATCTCCCCCCCACATACACACATGTGGGCTAACATGTTAGCACATAGCAATACACATATATACAAATAATGTTAACAAAGTACTTGGTGCAGGCAGGGCCAGCAAGTACATTTTCTTAAACCTATACATTGAGTTCATGATGGGAGACTTAATTTCACAGACCTCTAGGTTCCTGGGGAGCCGGCAGCAGCCCTGGTCTTCCCCTCACTGTAGACCCCCGTGTTCCCCCAGAGCTCCCTTGGGAATCTTCCTGCGGACACCCTCCCTTAGTAACTTCAGGGATGGCTCTACAGATGTCAGATTGTCGTCACGGGGGCTGGAGTGTACTAAACGTCCATCTATGGAGCACCCGGCTTGTCCCCTGTGAAAGTCGCTGGTGAGGAGAAATGACATGGGTAGCTAATATTTGCAAGTGGTTAAGGGTAGTGAAGGAGAGCAGCAGCGGGAGCGAGAGGTCACCGAGCAACGTGCTCGCTTGTCGTCAGTCATTCAGATGCCACCACAGCAGAGAGAGCTCACACTCGGCGGCGATCACCACCTGGGAAGCATGTTCCGGGCAGCACCTCTCTTACCTGGGCTAACCTGAGAGCAATACCCTCTTTCATAAGATCAGTTGTGCCTACTTGCAAATGGTCCCCAGCTGGACTCGTTGGCTGTTCAATTCCCTCCAGAAGGAGCAAGTGAAGAAGGTCGGGGAACCCTTATCTGAGTAGCCAGTCACCCCTCTCAGCCAACTGCATGCAATTCTGTCCAAACTGTATATAGCCATAGGGTCTGGGGGGTGGGGCAGGAATATAGGCTGAAGAAGATTAGGGGAAGGGATTTCTGCTACACAGCCCCAGGGACTCTTCATCCATCCTGGGTACACACCTTCCAGCATGGATGTTTTAGGGTCACCTAAACTACTCCCATGACCCCCCTCCTAAGATCTGATGTGGACTTTCAGTGTGAGCTTTGGCTTGCCACTGGGACCTTGGCAGGAGGGTATAGACATTGGCAAGTTTCCACCCCACCTGGGGAAATATGTCTAAACAGCAGGTGCAGCAGAGACATCTTTCCATTCTGAATTCATAAGGATGCAGACCATTTACTTGGAATCTTACTTTAAGCACTGTTATGCGGTACCCTCCTTGACAGGGGCAAAGGGTCAGTGGAGGGACTTGTGATACATCAAATGACAGCCTCTCCTCTGACCCTTGTCCCCAGTCTCTGACCCCTTCATTCTTTCAAGTGATGGATGCTACAATCACACAGGACACTTCCAAGATAAGGAGGAGGAGGAAATGCAGATCATAGTTGCAATATATACACAAGGCCACCAGAAAGGTGAATTTGACCCATGCAAGCATCCACAGAAAGGCTTGGGGAAATCCTGATTGGGAAGCCCACAGAGTTACTGTTGAAACCATAAAGTAATGCAATAAAATTATGCATAAGTAATTGAAATCCAGACCTCTCCAAAGCAAGGAGAATACTCATTATAGTTTTCTTCCTATAAAAGAAGTCTTTCAATTATTTTATTTTATTTATTTATTTATCGAGAGAGATTGTCTTGAGTAGCCCAGGCTAATTTTAAACTCTGAGATGATGTGCTGGCTAATCTTGGTTGGTAACTTGACCAGTCTTGGAAGAATAAACCTCCGATTGGCCCATGGATACGTTTATGGGGTATTTTCTTGATTTCTAGTTGATATAGGAAGTCCCAGCCCACTGTGGGCGGTGCCATTCATAGGCACATGCCTGGGCTGTATAAGAAGAGGACCTGGCTGAGCCTAGGAGCAAGCCCGTGAGAGGTTTCCTTCCATAGCTCCTGCCTCTGCCCCTGCTCCCATTTCTGCCCTGACCCCCCTCATCAGTAATGGACGATGATTAGGACATACTAGCTAAAAAACAAAACAATTCTCCCCCCCCCCCCCGAACCTTACTCTCCCAAGTTGCTTTGGGTCATGGTGCTTATCATAGCAACAGAAAGCTAACTAGAACAGATAATTTCAAGCCTTTATCTTTTTGCCTCCACCTCTCCAGCACTAGGTTTACAGGCAAGCGCCACAACACCTGGTTTTATGAGATACTGGGAGCAGAACCCACTGCCTTGGGAATGCCAGGCAAGCATTCTACCAACTGAGATACATCCCCAGCTCCATTTTAGATTTTTTTCCAACATAAGCTTTCTTTATATAACAGTACTGACTGTCCTGGAACTCGCTCTGTAGACAGAGATCCACCTGCCTCTGCCTCCCAAGTGCTGGGATTAAAGGTGTGTGCCACCACTGCCTGGCTAGATTTTTAATTAGAGTATATACACATAGATTTAATATACTTAAACTAAAATGGAGCAACTCTCCCTACCTTGAGCAAGGGCAATCTCTTCTAAAGCTTATGCTATGCATCCATTGTTAGTCTTGATTCAGCAACTTTAACACTAATGGTAATGCTCTGTGTGACAGACGAGCCTGGTGCTCACATCACCTCACACAGCACACATCCTCTCAGTGCTTCAGATCCTCTGAAATTTACAGGCGGGTTGTTCCTCAGATTAGCACTCAAGTTTATGCCTTGGTTGTCAGGAATGCATTGTGAATCATGTGTGGGTGTAATACTTAGTATATTTATGTATGCTAAAAGACATATATACATATATAAACTTAAATACACATATAGTTAATACATACACATATTTGCACACTCCTTTTGAAAAGTAAGGCAGTTATAAAGTCTGGTGAAACCAAACATCTGTATAAACCAAAAGCTCCATCATTGACTACTATGTAGTCAAGAAGTGGGTCATCTTTGCATAGCAAAAGGAATATGGATACTCTGTATATGTCTCAATTTTTGCAATCTGTAGTTGGACTGGACAGATGTCACTGTGACCATGGCACAGAGTGTACATGTCATTAGCTTCAATGACGGACAGCTATAGAGGACAGAAGAACAACTTGGAAGAGCAGGGGCAAGCTGAAGGGAGGTGGCTTTCCATCCCACAACGCACTAGAGTAGAGCTATACTTGGTTCCCAGTAGGCTATGAAGTAGGGGTGTGTGGGCATGCATATACCACACACACACACACACACACACACACACACACACACACACACACACACACCCCTTGGCTTCATGGAGGAGACAGAAGAGAAGCAAAAACACGTTTTTAAGGAGTCAAGTGACATAAAAAGGGTTGTGACAGGACATGGTGGATGGATGTGGCACCGAGACCCATCCTTCTTCCAGTGCAACTAGGAAAGGCTTGAGCAGGAACCTGGGTAGGTATTCCTCGGACAGCAGGGGAGGAAAGGCAAAGAACAAAAATGAACAAGCTCACTTACATACATAATCCCAACACTTTGGAGGCAGAGGCCGGGGGGGGGGGGGGGGGGTGGGATTGAGAGCTAAAGGCCAGTATAGGCTAGATGGAATGGCCCTGTCTCAAAACAGACAGACATGGAAACTAGAAACTGGTTCATTTTGAACAATGCATTTATTTCTTGATTAGTGAGTATTCCCATGGGAATAAGGGTATCCACAGAGAGTGAGAATGGTAGGCCCAGGCTGAAGAGTGTGTGCTTTACTAATGAATAAATGTGAACCGTGTGTGTGTGTGTGTGTGTGTGTGTGTGTGTGTGTGTGTGTGTGTGTGTGTGTGTGTGTACTGGTTCCCGTCTTCCGTCTGACACTGCGTCTTTTGCCTGCCGCTGCACATGGCAAACCACCCAATCCACTAGCTTCCCGCATGCTCCTGTCTCTGGTTCCTATCTCAGGACTGCTAGAAGTACAGACATGGCAACTGCCTCTGGCTTTAAGTGGGCTCTGGGGGTCCAAAGTTAAGTCCTTTCATAGTGAATCAAGCACTTGACCCACAGAATCATCTCCCAAGCTCCCCCTTTATTTTTTGTTTCATTTGTTTTGTGAGACAAGGTTTCATTTGCCCCAGGCTAGACTTGAACTCACCATGTAGCCAAGGATAGCCTAGGCAAGCACTCTCTCAACTGATCTGCATCCCCAGTTCAGTGCTGGAGCGCAGTTTCTGTAGAGATGACAAAAAGGGGCAACCAGAGGCCAATTCTTGACCTTCCCTGGAGCCCAGCAGGAGGCTTTGCTGTTCTTCTAAAGGAGGTATTAACATGGCTCAGCTGCACTGCACTTGATAAAAACCTGGAGGGTTTTCTGTGCATCCCAGGTCTCTGGAGTCACTTGCAGCTTTCACATTTCCCCTGCCGCATGGCATGGCACGAAGTGGCCTGGTTGGGGATTAAGTGCTTCTCTGACAGCGAGGCATCTCAGAGCAACAGGTGAGTGGTAGCTTACAGCCTCGAGGGAGCTCAGACTCCATAACTCTAACTGTAACTCCGAAGCCCCCAGGGCTCGTATTTTTAAAAAGACTTAGGCACGCACATATTTCTCTAGTAACACACAGAAATTAGTTTTTGAGGGTGCAGCGGTAAAAAATGTGCAGGTGGGCAGCAGGAAGCCCCAGGTCATTCCCCAGCCTCCAAGAGGTAGACTTTTGAGGCAAAATAGGGCTGTTTAAAGATGTGCTTCATTGTGACTGCAGTCAAGAGCTCACTTCTCCCCTGACAGGAAAACCCTGTTCAGTGAAGGACACACTCCTCCCATTCATTTTCTCCAAACTCACTTGGAGAATGCATAGATGTGTGCATGTGTGTAAGTTTCATGCTGCTCATGTGTGTAGAAACCACAGGTCAAGCCCAGGTATTTATTGTTCCTTAGGTGTCATCCATCTGTTTTTTGAGTCAGAGTCTCTCACTGACTCAGAGTTCACCAGTTAGGCTAGGCTGGCTGAACATGGGCTCCAGGGATGCTCTTATCTCCATTCTCCTGATGCTATCTTTAGTGCTGGGGTTATAGGCCATCATCACCAAAGCAGCTTTTCTTCTGTTGGTTCTGGGATTGAACTCAGGTCCTTACACTTGTACAGCATGTTATCAACTCATCTGTCTCCCCAGCCCCTATTTTCGCCTGTCAAGGCACAGCACTGGACTCCGGGATAATGGATCTGATTTGGATGTTTCTAGACCACTCAAGTATAGTATGAGGAGAAGCTTAAGAAAGCTTTTCCATTTAACAAAAAGCTGCTTCCTGTGTCCTTCACCAGCCATGCCCAGCAGTGATTCTCAAAAGCTGCTTGAGGACAGTGCACCGAGGCATGCTTGGATGGGAATGGGGGGGGCACAGGGACAAACCCAATTCCCAAAGCTCCAGCTGTCCCCTAGAGCTGAGCCAGCTCCATTGGTCGGCTCCTTTCTCCGTGTTCACTGTTCACTGTTCTCATCGGGGCATCCCGCTTACAATTTTATCTTTATATGTTCTTCCATTTTTATTTCAACATATCCCCGGACTTCTCAATTGACAAGAGATGATAAAAAAAAAAAAAAAGGACATCTTGACAAATAATCCCGCCACAAGTTTCTTTCTTGCTCACGACATGGTTTAGAGCTAGTACATTTAGAAATGAGTGGAACTCAACAGAGGGTGTATTCTCATAGGCTTTTTGCTGGGCAGTGAAAAATGAAGGTGATAAAAAGCGCCTCTCTGGTTTGGGTATTTATTTATTTATTAGTTCCAAGTGAGCACACATTGATAAGCCAAAATGCAGGAACCTGGGTTTGAACTTCACAGTTGGACATGAGAGTGAGCCAGATGTTGGATTCAAGAGACCAATGTAGAGAACCTGCTTCTTATGCAGACTTATAAATGAGCAATCTATTATGTAGCAGCAGAGGAACTGTGTGCATAGGACCGCATGGGGCTGCGTAGACTGAGTGACAGGGTACCTTCCTGAGCCGAGGTCACTTCCACACAATGTTCTAAAGTCACTGCGAACTAACCAGGTGCATAACAGGTCACTCTGAGCTCCATTAAGCAAGGCCTTTAGATAATTTTTTGCCAAGAGTGTATATATCTGGGCACGGAGCCGATGCCCATCTGAGGCTATCAGCAAGGACAATGGGAGCCTTCAGGCCATGTTGGCAGGGGCCTGAGACACCTCAGTGGTCACTCTCCCCATTCCCAACCTCTGCGGCAGGAGCTTTGTGTCAAAATAAAAGCTGGTTACAAAGTCCAACAGAGAGACACCGACATTCAGATGTTCGTGGTGGAAATGTCAAGTGTGCTGAGTACCAGGACACCGGGTCTGAGGGTACGGCTCGGCTGCGAGAGTGCTGTGCCAGCATGCAGTAGGTGCTGCGAGAGTGCTGTGCCAGCATGCAGTAGGTGCTGCGAGAGTGCTGTGCCAGCATGCAGCAGGCTCTGAGGTCTTCCCCTAGTACTCCAAAAACCAGGCATCCTGGCACAAGCCTGTGATCCTAGGTCTTGGGAGGTAAAGACAGGAAGATCAGGAGTTCAAGGTCATCCTCAGCAACATAGTGAATTTCAGGCCAACCTGAGCTACATGAGGCTTTCTTTCAGGAAAGAAAGAAAGGAAGGAAGGAAGGAAGGAAGGAAGGAAGGAAGGAAGGAAGGAAGGAAGGAAGGAAGAGAGAGAGAGAGAAAGAGAGAAAGAGAGAGAAAAAAGAAAGAAAGAAGCAGAGAAAGAAAGAAACAGCCAAAGAAAGAAAGAAAGTACTGATTGCTTAGTGTGCTGGTATGGAAGGACAAGCCAAATTTAACTCTAATACAAAGGATGGAGAGGACAGAGTGATTTGGGGTGGGAAAGCTGGTGTAGGAAATTACAGCTGTGGCTCTGGTGAAGGCTGGGGATGTAGGGATGAGCTAAACTTTCCGGGTATAAGAAGAGCAGTGGCAGGCATATGAGAGAATGCTTGGTACCCAGCGAGGCTGAAGACAGTGTGAAAGAGACGTTCCAGCTGCCAGCTGTGAGACCAAGCCTTTGCCAAGAGAGCTCTCTCCCCAGCCCCACATTCAAGTTTGTGACTGGGACGAGCATTTTGCTACATGTGAAGTGGTATCTCCAGTGTCTGAATCTATATGGCTCCTACCAAACTGAAACTCTGCTATTAAAACATCTTATCCTTCCCTAAGCCCTTGGTATCCACCCTTGTACCTTTGTCTGCATGAAGCTGACTGAGCTAAGGATGTCATCCAAGTTTACCCATGTTGCACTGTGTCAGGACTTAATTCCTTTTTAAGGCTGATTAATATTCCATTAGTTATTTCTTGTTGCTGTGATAAATACTTGACAAAAAAAAAAAGCTTAATGAGAGAGGATTTGTTTTAGCCGATTATTGCCTAGTATAGTCTCTCACTGTAGAGAAGGATTCACCGCTCTGGGAATGGTGTTTCCACAGGCCATATTTAAGGTGGGATATGCCACCGCAGTTAATCCATGGTAGCAACTCCCCCACAGACATTCCAGGATCTGGTTTCCATGGCAATTTATAAATGCCAATGGGAGTTGGCAATTGTGATCACCTACGATGGGTACACACCACATTTTGTTGACCCACTCATGTGTCAATGGGAACTTTGATTTTCAGTGCTTTTGGCCACTGAGAATCATGCTGCCTTGAGTGTGCAATAAAATCTCCATTCATTTATCTGCTTCCTGTTTTGGGGGTTCAAATCCAGATATAGAGTTGTTGAGTCTCATGGCCATTCCATGGTTTCTGTTTTGAGAAGTGGTCATGAAGTTTTCCACAGCAATGCCTCAGTCTACATCCCCTCAAGCAGAAGGGCTCTGATTCTGCCCCATTTTTGCCAATATTTGTTTCTTTATTTGTTTTATTTCCTGGCTTTAACTATAGCCATCCTGCTGAGTGTGAACGGCAGCTCTCTGTGGTCTTCAATTGTATTTCCCCAGTGACTGGCAGTGGTAGGCATCCCTTTATGTGCTCTTTGGCCACATGTACATCTTCTCTGGAGAAGTGTCTAATCCGACTCACGTCTATTTAAACATTGAGTGGCTTGTATTTGTTGTTATTGTTGCTTTTGAGTTACAGAAATTCTCTGTCTATCTATCTATCTATCTATCTATCTATCTATCTATCTATCTATCTATCTATCTATCTATCTATCTATCTATCTATCTATCTATCTATCCAACATAATCTACTCACCCATGATCCACTCACCTACCCTCCCATCCATCTATCCATCCACCCATCCATCATCCACCCACCTACCCACCGATCTATCCATCCATCCATCTACCCACTCATCCAATCAGCCATCCACCTATCCATCCACCCACACATCTAGCTATCCACTCAACATCCATCCATCCAACCTCCACTACCCATCCATCCATCCATCCATCCATCCATCCATCCATCCATCCATCCATCCATCCATCCGTGTGTGCTCTCTCCCTCTCTTTGTGTTTAAGGCAGAATCCAGCCAGGAATGGCTAGAACTCACTGTGTAGTCCAGACTGGCCTCAAACTTAGAGTCATCTTCCTGCCTTTACTTTCCAAGTGTGAACAAAGGTGAGCACCTCCACATTTTGTTTATGTGGTGCTGGTAATGAAACCTGCACACTTGCGATCAGTCTGCAGACTGGGTCACATTGCACTTGCCCAAGTTTTCACTCTCCTGATAGTGTCCTTTGATGAATTAAAGATTGAAGCTTTGGCATTTTCTTTTGATGCCTGTGGTTTGGAATCATGCCCAAGGAATCATGGT
Organism: Phyllotis vaccarum; assembly: GCA_033318265.1. NCBI lineage: Eukaryota > Metazoa > Chordata > Mammalia > Rodentia > Cricetidae > Phyllotis > Phyllotis vaccarum. The sequence goes on along the minus strand of JARWLC010000017.1, from coordinate 71,496,225 downwards.
CAACCCAATGTCATGGAGCTCTCCCCTCCCAAGGCTTTCTTTGCAGTCTTGGGTATTATACGTAGATCTTTGATCTGTTCTGAGTTAATTAATGTATTGGTCATGACATGACTCTGTGGAAGACACTGCTGAGGTATTGCCCACCATAGACTCTAGTGAATGCCTTTAGGTATACACTGACAGGTGCTTGAGAAAGCCCGAGGCCTATGGGGTAATGAGGAGGGAGAGACTTCAGAGAGTCATCTAGACAGGCCACAGTGCCCCACCACAGCATGGGCAGGAGAGCAAATGCTCATACTTTCTCCCCTCCGGTAAGGGCTCCCGAGAGATTCTTTGAGGTCTCCTGGGGACAGCAGCTGGCTCATTAATGCACACACTGAAGTCTCTCCTTTGCCTCCACACACTGGGATGACAATGGTGCTCACATCTTTGGTGGGCTTGCATCTTCTACTTCAGAGGGAAGATAAGAAACTATCTCTTCCAGATGGGTACACCTGGATCTCTCCCACACCTGTCCTTGTCCATGTCAGTTTGAAGACACAAGCTTTCTAAAAACCTGTGTGCGCTTCTGGGACCTGGAAAATAGCAAGAACCTAATAGATACTTATTAAATTAAGTGAGTCTAGATATACATTTCCCAAAAAGATACTGACCCTGGCACACTAGTGTTTCAGGGGTCCTATTGCTGCAATGAAACACCATGATCAAAAGGCAACTTAGGGAGGGAAGGGTTTGCTTGGTTTATGCTCCGTATTGCTGTTTGTTATGGTAGGAAGTCAGGACAGGAACTCAAACAGGGCAGGAACCTGGAGGAAGGAGCTGATGCACAAGCCATGGAGGGGGCTGCTGACCGGCTTTATAGAACCCAGGACCAGCAGTCCAGGGATGGCATCACCCACCAAGGGCTGAACCCTGCCCCATTGATTACTAATTGAGAAAGTGTCCCACAGCTGGATCTCCTGGAGATCCCAACTGAGGCTCCTCCCTCCCTGAGGACTCCAGTTTGTGTCAGGTTGACATAAAATCAGCCAGGACAGCCAGGCTCCCCCAGCCGGGGCTTTTGCTTGTGTGTTGGGATGATGGCTTTACCCCTATTCCCTGGATATGCTTTTTGATGCTCTGCCAGCTTCGATCCTTGCGACAATTCAGACTCCATAGCATCTGTGACTAGAAAAGTCTCTTGAATACACAAACCAAGAACAAAGAAATTCAATCCCAAGTCCCTGGCAAAAACAGAGCTTTATCTTAACAAATGTTTTGAGTACATGAGAGAAAGAAAACAGAACGGAAGAGATAGTAAGAGGGAGAGGCCGCAGCTCATTCAGAGACTGGCCTCAACACTACAATTATACCCTCTCCTTAAAATACACGGATCTTTAGAGAGCCAGATAAAATTGAAGTTATTTTCCCTTGCTGCAGACCCACTGTTCAGCTCACGGGCCAGAAATTACAGCAATTGAGGCTGAAGGAAAATTCATAGTCTGGTTATAAAGAAAGCTGCTTAGGAAGCTACGGAGCCAGCCACCTTGCCTGGGATGGCTTAGTTCTGAAGATTCTGCTGGGTGAGAATTAAACAAAACAGTTTTCTATTTCATACTGCTACCCACTGCCCAAGCAATGCCCCAAAGCCTGCCAGGCCAACGGGGTCAGGATCTGGGGTGATAAGATTATGGACGTTCCAACTCATGGTAGAGAGAGGCACCTCATAAGTTAATCAGACTCGCACAAGTTAGAAATCTACAGCCAAATAAAATCTCTCATCTGCATATTTAGTGATTCATAAAACTGAGATGCCACAGGCTGTAAGACTCAGAGCTGAAGTATTTTTTATCAATCGCCATGTTTCCGTTCCTTGTGCGTTCCACTTTAAACACACACGCCCACGCAAACAAGCTGATGGGCATTTCCTTGGTGCTGTTTTGAGGGAATCAAATTCTTATTATTTTTAGATTTTCATGTAGCCCTCGGTGTGCATGTTGTATGTGAATGTCCGTGAGTGTGCTTTCCTGCATGTGGGTACACATGTGGGGACCAGAGGCCAATGTCAGGTACTCTCCTCTATGATCTGCCACTTTAGTTTTTGGAACAAGATCCTTCATTTAACCTGTTCCTGACCACCACTCTCCCAACATAGACTGGGGGTACGGGCATGCGCTGACATTCTCAGCTTTCACATGGGACTAGGGATTGAACTCGGGTCCTCATGCTTGCACAACAAGCACTTTATCTACTGAGCCATCCCCCAGTCCTGTCAGTACCTTCTTATTTTATTTTGTTTTCCTATTGTGGTTCTAGGAGGCTGAACCTAGAGCCTTGTATATATTGCCCAGGCTGGCCTTGAACTCACTCTATAGCCCAGGCAGGCTCTGAATGTGCAATTGTCCTGTTTCAGACTCTTGGGAGCTAGGATTGTAGGCCTATGACACTAGGCTGGGCTAGAAAATCAAGTTCTTATCTATTTCTCATGTAGTCGAGGGCAACGTCAGGAAATCTCAGAGGGCTTCTCTCCTATTCAGTACAAAGCCTTTTGATTATTGTTTCCAAACAATGGATGCTATGAAGACACTGGAAAACCCATCCGAGTCCTTCAGCTGCACCCTTTCCAGAACAGAGGGTTCCGTCTGTCTTCTGACCCTGGAGACCAGGCAAGTATATATTTGGATGGAGAAGAGATTCTGTCTTCCTTGACTCTAGGGGGCGCTGCAAGGCCAAATCTTCTGTATTACAGTATGGCTGAAATACACAGCCTTGGATGTTTATCATCCTGAGTTTATCACTCTGAGGAGAATGGGATGGGTCAGCACATATGTGACACAGTGGCAAGTCCTTCGCTCCTGTACCCACCCCTTTCTATCTCTGGGAATTAGGTGGGCCATTGTCCTTGAAGAGGGGCTCAGAACAAACAATACTCCAGCCGAGCTGGGGCACAGGGACATGTTGAGAGATGAAGAATGAGAACTCATAATGGAGCAGGAATGTCCCCTTCTGCTTTTTCATCTCTCCTGTTTTGTGAGAAGTTGCTATTTCAGAATTACCCCTGGGTGTCACAACAGAGGGCCAAACAAATCAGGATATCTTAAGAGAAGGAAAATATTTCTTTTCCTGTCTGCCCTGGCTTCCTTTAAATGAATGAAGTCAGTCCCAGAGCACAAGAACAGAGCACTATGTGAGAACAAGACATTTTCTGATATGACCCAAGGTTATCTATTTAGACCAACCAGTTTTCTACTCAGTCTGCAGTCAAGCAAGGTGAGATATATATATAAAATGCCAACACAATCTCATTTATATCTCTATATTTTGGTCTGACATCCTTACTACATATAAATCTAAGGTTGGTGACAGACACAGAATTAAGTATATAAAAACAGTTAAGAGGTTCCAATGATGCATACTTGACACATGACCATAAGCGCCGTTGAGAGGGAAAACATGACTGACAGAAACATTGCCTTTCTCCTACCGGCCCCTTCTGTCCCACCGTCCTTCCATCCCTCTCCCCCACTCTCTCTTCCCCCTCTTCTCTGTTGCCTGTGGGCACACTTGCCCATGTGTGCCTATCTGTGGGCTAGAGGTGATGCCAGCTAACTCTTCCTCAATCATTTTCCAACTTATTATTTGAAGCAGTCTCTCTCTGAACCTAGAGTTCACAGTTCAAGTGAGGCTGCCAGGACAGCAAATTCCAGGATCCTCCTCAGTGGTGAGGTTACAGGCACACACCACTATACTTGGATTTTACTTGGGTGCTGGGGATTCGAACTCAGTTCCTCATGCTTTTGCTGCAGTTGTTTTACTTACTGAACCCTCTTGTCAGCCCATAAGCAGTCTTTTCACATAGACTGAGAGGCAGGTGAATAAAAAATAAGGTCCTACCCAGCTTATGTAATTGTTCAAACACATTAAGAAATTAATCAGTGTGTGCCTAGTTAAAACATGGAAAGCCAGTGATTGCTCAGCAAATCTGGACCTTGCAAATGATCAAACACAGGGATTCCAGGTACATTTACAATCTCAAGAATTTCATGCAGTTTTAAAGCCGAGTGGGTGCTCGGCCTCTTTTGGGGTGACATGGGTAGTAGGTTTATGGAGAATTTATAGGCAGTCTCAAGACAATTAGGGTGAATTATCATGGCAGCAATTCCACCAAACCTTTCTCTGTGTCACCAGGAAGTGGGTACCATCTATTATTTAGAAATGTAACTTAGTCTCTTAATCCAGGGACAGCCCCTAGATACATTGTAAATGGTCTGTGAGAGATGCGTAGGAACAGAGCCAGGCTACTGCACCTTTGGTACAGCACAGTCACTGTACCCAGACAGCAGCTTCAACAGGAACAGGAGTAAATGCATGGATGTTCCACCGGTACTAATCATTTTCAAAGTGTTGACATCAGGAAGGAAGGATAGGAATGTCCCCAAGAGGCATTCAAAGGGAGTATTGAAAAATGGGACATAATTCATATTGTATGCATGTAATATGTGGACGTACATGCCAATGACCATACATTTGGAGGCACGGCATCCAGTGTCTTCCTTGGGGAAGCACATTTCACACCTCAGTGGTATAGGAGAGGAAGAAAGTTTATTCTGGAACCGAATGGGACCATGGCCTGGGAACACAGATTCAGACTTCCTCAAATACCATGCTCCACCATGGAAGTAGTTATGTGAGATTTTGCTAATTACAGAGCCAAGAAAGTCATAAATCAAGTATCAAGTGTTTACCATGTACATTTGAGGGGGCTGCAGGCAGGTGTTACAGCAAGGGTGTGGGAGGGGGAGGAGATGCCCTACAAGTTTTAGACAGTAACAGATGGCATTCTTAGCTTTTAAAGCCTGTGAAAACAAGGGGTTTACTAAGAATTATTGTAACATCTTTGATGGCTACAGGATGTTAGAGAAAGCATAGGTGTGGGCAATAAATGGCTTTCTAAGGGTCTAAGGAGCCCAAGATAATTTGGCTCAGATCTGCAACATTCTAACTCTCCATAATGACCAAGTTCATCCACTTGTCCTTGCAGAATCCTAGGGACAGCTATCACTCTCAACCATCTGCTCCCTTTCTCTCCCTCTCTCTCATATCCCTCCTGCCCCAGAACTTCATCCATCATTCTCCAAGCTACTGTCTTGAGACAGGAAATTCAGCACTATTGGCCAGGGTGGCTGACCAGAAAACTCTCTGGGTCCACCTGTCTCCATTTCTGAGATTACAGAGACACATGTTGGTTTTACATCTGTGCTTGGGATTTGAACTCAACTCTTTATGCTTGCAAGGCAAACACATTACTGCCTGAGACATCTCCCCAGCTTATGCCCAGCCTTCCACTATGGTGAAATCAAAGGTAAAGGGCAGTGTGTGACATCCGAGGTGCTGCCTAGGTACACAGGAAGGTGTGTTCAGCATCAGTGAGGGCCATTTCCCTTACAACATAGCCGCTGCGCATCTCTGTGGTGCTGGCATTTTTGAAGGTGGTACAACCCATGTCTGCTGCTAAGGAAAAGCAAAAGCTACAGAAAATCTGCCCTGGAACCTCACGTTTCTCCATCTCAACTGTGTTTTGCTTCCACTTCAGCACTTTTAAGGAAAGTTTCACTATCTTAACCAAATAATATTTGCAGATGTGGATAAAAAGTGTACATATTAATGAAATTAACTTTTGAAAGGGTTTTAATTAAGTCATAGGAATGAGGCATTTAAACTAAATAATATTATTAGCTCACCAAGGGGAATTCAATGCTAGAAAAACAAAGCAAAGTTTTGTTCAATTACCCAGAGAATTCAGACCAAAAAAAATCCACTTGTACTTTAATCAACTAACCCAGCACCCCTGATAGTTCTGGATATAGCAGATAATGACTATAATTTACACTGCTTGAGAGTTCTATTAATTCTCCTATACCCTTTTGAGGTTCTATCATTAATTGTTAGGAATGCTTTCCTAATCAAGACAGAGCCAGTCACCCAAACAATTAACCTGTTTCTGAAGGTGCAAATAGAGAGATAATTTATCAATTTCCAAATGTTTCTCCCCTCTGCTGTGACACCAGCTCGGCTTTTCTCCCTAAATATTCCTCGGCTCAGAACCCATGGCAGCTGTCGTCAGCAATCAAGGAAAAACAAAGAATGTGTTCATTTATAAAGGTCAGGCCTGTAGCTCTGCAGCGAGGAACAGCCATTTGTTAACTTAGGCAAGAGCCTCAGTCATGGCCGCAATTTCCACTATCTAAAGACATAAAATGAGCTAGATTCCTGCAGAGAAATGGCCTTCAAAACCCAATTTATTTGTGAAATTAGAGGCTGTTGTTTTTCACTACGAGTTGTTCTATAAAGTGACCTAGGTGTCTCTGGACACAGAAGGAAGAGAAACGTAAAATTCTCTCAGGCAGTGAGCACCAGGTGGGCTGGGCCTTTAGTTATGGCAAAGTGAACACTTTGAAAGGACAGGACACCTTGGTCACAGGGCCTGGGTCTCCTGATTCTGCTTGTCACCAGCTCTGACATGGTACGCTTCTGTTTAGCCCACAGCACCACACGGAGGTTAAGCTTACTTTGTGAGGGTCAAGCATAGGCAAGGGGCTTGGCGCGCAGTGCTGAGGGCCTGAGTCTGGTTCAGAGAGCCCACATTGAAAGCTGTGTGTGGTGGTACATGCTTGGAATCCCACTTGTGTCTAGACGGCAGTTGGAGACGGGAAGATCCCCAGAGCTCATGGATCAGCTTGCCTAGCATGGCTTGATGAAGTTCCAAGCCAGTAAGAGACCCTGTCTCAAAGAAAAGTTGGAAAGTGCCTGAGGAACGACAACCCGGCTATCCTGTGACCTCCACACACACAGACACACGAAGGCATAGACATACACACACACACCCCACGTTGTAGATGTGTATAACACTGCATCCAGTACACATAGGTACTCTTTATGCCGAACAATCCACAAAATAGTTAAGCCAAAATATGAGAGCAACAAAACTAGCCCTTGCTAAATGAATCATCTATTTCATTTACTATTCCATTTGCGTATAGGTGATGTATGTGTGTCTGATGTGTGAGTCTCTGTGTGGGCATACATACTGTGGTGTATATGCCGAGGTCAGAGGGCAACCATGGGTGTTGGTGTCCTGTGGGCTTCCATGAATGCTCCTGCCTCTACTTCCCATCTTGCTGTAGGAGCTTTGGGATTTCGGGTATTTGCCAGCACATCCAACTTTACATGGGTTCTGGGGATTTGAACTCAGATCCTCCTGTTTGTGTGGCCAACACTCTACTCACTGAGCCATCTCCCTAGCTTGAAAACATGTTTGAGTAAGTCCCATTGCCACTCTGTTAAAGGATCCGGGAGCGGAGAATGCGTGAATTCTTTTCTCATGCGTCATCCAGTTTCCTCTAGTAAGATCTCATGGGCAGTTTCTGAGCTGCCCAAATGCCAACCGTGAAAGCAAGCTGGCTCATGTTTTACATTAAAAGCCCATTACTTCTAAGCTTTGTCCCCTGCCTTCATTGACTGCTCCTTAAGAAGCTCTAGCCTGGATGTTAGAGCCTGTGCTTTAAGGGATGTGTCTAAAGTTAAAATCAAAATAGTAATGTTGTCCTCAAACACCTTAGCGGAAATGAGGGAGAGACCATAAAGACTGATTTAATTAATATCTGCTGGGCCAACACAATTGGGCCAATCACAATGCTAGGCACCTATGCTTACAGCCTCAGGTTCCGTGTTCACAAACGACCTTCATGGATGGAAGAATCCTTGCTCAGCTCTTGATGAGTTGGAACCACTGTGTATGTACCCAAAGGCTCAGCATGGATCCTGCATCCTTCCTACTGTGACAATTGCTGTCCCTAGACTCCATCGGGGCTTCTTAAAAAGAGGTCTATAATGTGCATAGGTGGTTAGAAAGCAGTTTAACAACCATGAATAGAGATGCAACTCATCACGGGCCCGTTCTCCTCTACCACCACCATACCCGCCTCTGTCCTGTGCATGTCCCGATACTGTAAAGCTTATAATGGTTTCTGTGGGTAAAGCTCTTGCTGTACCAGTGTGAGGACCGCAGCTCAGACCTTCAAGACACGTGAAGCTGGATGCAGAGTGTGCCTTTGTAATCCCAGTGCTCCTAAGGAAAGATGGGAGGGGAAGGCAGGAGGATGCGGGAAGCTTGCAGGCCACTAGCCTGGAGTACATATCGGGGAACAACAAAAAGACCCTGTCTCAAGCAAGGGGGAAGCAAGGACTAACACCGGAGAGTGTCTTCTGACCTCTACATGTGCACTGTGGTAGGCATGTACATGTGTAAGCAAACACACACACACACTACACAGAGAGGGGAGTAGGCAGAGAAAGAGGGGGCAAAGGAAGAGAGAGATAGAGAGGGAAAAACAGAGAGAGACAGAAAGACAGAGATGAGAGAGAAAGAGAGAGAGAGAGAACACAAGTGCTTTAAAAAAGCTTCCTTGTTGAAATCCAAAGTGTTGGGATTCTTCTTGGCTTGAGTTTGGGCTTTAGCTCCTTAGGACAAGTTCTCCATCTGTAATATAGGCTGACCTTGAATTTACTATGTAGCCACGCTGATTTCAAACTCAGGACCTCCTGCCTTGGTTTCTCTGGTGTGGGGAGTACAAGGGTGATACCATGCCTATCTTAAAGGAAGGGTAAAGACACAATTCCTTAAGGCCTTTCCTGTGTGGCAAAGGTGGGCAAGGCTGACACCAGCAGCTTCAGTTTGAAGGAATGTCTGAGACAAGGCTCTGTGGGGAGAGGACAGCTGCAGGCCCTAGTACTAGGGAGCTTCATGATCTCTGCTCTGAGACAGCTCTGAATTTTATAATAGGAGGAAAGGCCACCCAGAGGTCTTCACAGGCACGTGTCAGGGATGAAACAGTATAAGGAGGTCTTCACATGTTCATGAGTACAATACCCATGCACACATAGTACACACATATGCATGTGTACACACATACACAAGGTCTTCTGTACACATGTACATGCCTGCTCATGCATGTGCATATACACATGCACACATGAGTACAAATGCATACACACCCACTCACGCACACACATTCCACTCTCACATATATGTATGGATATTCTTCATCTATGATGCCAGCCCCACAACACTCGTACAACACTCATCCCTCTGCATGTGGCTGGGGTGTGTTCCTGTGCTGAGTGGGGCCTAACCATTAGCATTGTTAGGGATATATATATATATATATATATATATATATATATATATACATACATATATACACATATATATGTATATGTATATATATATATAGATAGATATATCTATATCTATATCTATCTATCTATCTATCTATATATATGTCCTAAAGTGCTTCTGCGTTCCAGTCAAGTCTAAAGAGTGTTTCTGCTCAGCATCTCCTATCTGGTTCCCTTTAGTTTTTATTTATCTTATTCATTAATTTTATTTTGTATTATTTATTTAGGTTATGTACTTGAAACAAGATCTTGACATTGCTGTTCCTTAACTTGACAGTAAGCCCCCTACCTCCGTGCAGGATTATATGTGTGTGCTATCAAAACTTACTATCCTTAATTTGAGTGTGTGTGTACTTGCCTGTGCACTCAGCATGCACATGTGCCTGTGAAGATCACATCTTAGGCTCTAGAGTCTGCTGTTTACTTCGGAGAAGAAAAAATTCTTCAGGGTTTGGAACTCTTCAAGTAAAATATCGACTAACTGGCCAGAGAGTCTCCGGACCCACGCATTCCTGTCCTGAGTGTGGTTGTATTGGTAAAAGGGTAGAAAGCACTTGGGTCATTTGAGACTTGGAGAAGGGCATACTGTTCTTCTAATCTCAGTGTTCCAGGACCCAGGAGCTCACTCCACCTCTAAGAAAGGCGCCAGTGCCCTCTGCCCCCTTCTATCTGCTCCTTGAGAAGCTGCTGGGCTTAACTTTCTACTGTGCTCAGAACTAGCAGATGGATGTTCTGGAAAAAAAACTCACAGCAAGCTGACACGGTCTCTTGTCAAGGGTCAGCTTAGGAGGCTGGATCTAGCAGGTTGTGGCACTCAAGAGATGCCAGCTGATGTCCTTGTATTACCAGCCAGGGAAAATTACAGTGACCATAATGAAGAGTGAGAATCCTAGACTTGAAGTGCCCGACAAGTGGGTTATTTACTGTGTGGGCTGGCCCCACGCCTCTGTCACGCATTCGGGAGCTGGGAAAACAAACATTTTAAGTGAGGAGAATTACGACAGACAGGAGGAGGGTAATGGGTGAAGAAATTCATTATTATCTTTACTGCCACTTCGTAAACTTGAAAATTAACATGCCAAAACTCTGAGGGATGGCTCCTGGAAAAGCTACAGAGTGATCAGCACGGCGCAGGCGCAGTGAGCCTGAGAAAGAGGGCAGTGTCTCCTTGGTCTCCTTGTAGGATGCACCTTACTCTCAGAGCCTTCTCTCCAAAACCCTTGGTTTTGGCTTTAATTACCTCATTTTGGGAGTTCCCAAGAGAGTGCAGCCACAGAACAGCAGGTGTGCTAGGCAGCTGCTATGCTTGTGTGTGGCCAGGCTCCAGACTCCATCTCCCTCAGGAACAAATTCCAATGGAAGGGAGCTGAAGGAGGGCCAGCATGCACCAGTCTCTTGCCCCATTTGCCATCTGGAAATGAGCTTGCTCACACACAGCCAGAATTCTCCCCAGGGACCTCACCCCATCATGGCCATCTGCTTATTTCAATGTCCTTGGCCACATCGTTTTGAAGGACAGCCACTCCATCCATTCACATGTCCAGTACCATCATCCTGCCAGACACAATCATTGGGGATCTTTTCCATGAGATCACCTCAGTGGCTGTCCCAGAAACCCAGTGTCCATGTTCTGGCCCCTTCTTCTCCTTACACTTAGCTGGTTACCAAGGGCTCCCTGGAAACAAGAAGAGCATCCCTGCTCCCCATCCGAAGGCTAAGCAGCTTCCCTGAGCACAAACCTCTCTGGGGCTGGAGAGAGCTGAGGTGATGGCTATATACATGTCTGTCAAGCATGAGGACTTGAGTTCAGATCTGCAGCACTCGGAAGTGTGGCAGTACAATATAATCTCAGTGCTGATGTGTAAGCGGATGGAGACAGGAGGATCACGGGGTCTTCTTGCCAGCCTGCCCGTGAGACACTATCGCCAAAATATAAGCAAGAGAGAAAGTGGGGGAAACGACCAATGTCAACTGTGGTGACATATTGTGTGTCCAATAAAGACTGCCTGAAGATCAGAGGAGAGAGCCAGCCAGAGTTAGTTATAGACATCAGGCAGTGGTGACACTCTGGAGGCAGAGGCAGAGATCCATCTGGTGGTAGTGGCACACATCTTTAATCCCAGCACTAGGAAGTCTGAAACAGGAAATGATATGGCTGGGCAGGAAAAGGAATATAAGGCAGGAGGAAACAGGAGTTGAGGTCAGGCCTTCCATTTTGGCCTTGCCTTTGCTTTCCCATTCAGTCTGAGAATTCATGGGGACAGGATCTACCCTTTTGGGCACGAAGAGTGGCTATGGCTTCTTCCTCTGTCTCTCTGATCTTTTAGCTTTCCCCCAATATCTTCTGGCTCAGGGTTTTTATTATAAGATCAATTAGGATTTGTGCAATAGTCAACTTCTTGTTTCCAAATGTACAAGCACACACACACACACACACACACACACACACACACACACACACACACTGTTATATGCACCCATGCACATATACACACACATTGTAATGCACACCCTTGCACACACCCATGCACACATATACATGCATACACACACTGTAATGCACACACCCATGCACACATACAGACACACACATATCAAATGTTTTCACCTAGGAGTTTTAACCTAAATCCCTATAAAATACACCCCAAACAAAGAAAAATAGGGAATCTGCGTTCTTACTGAAAGTCAAGATTCCTGCCATCACAGAGTGCTTGGGCAGAATGGGTGAGCTGTGAGCAGCCTTGTCTGAAGGAAAGAAATCTCACCTACCAAAGATGGCTCCTCTGGAGCCAAGGTCAAACACAACCTGTAGCACCCAAGTATGGGATTAAGGAAAAGGTGATCTGTACCTCTGGCCAGGGGCATAAGTGAACCCTGCAATCCCTGCAAGTGACAGAGGCAGCACAGATAAATGAAACATGGACTTGTCTTGAATTTGGGAGGGCTTGTAAGGAACAGGTCACCCTATCCTGTGTTTCTGATATGAGGGCATCTACCTCTGATAACCTCTCAAGACATCCCCATTCAGGGAATGCTGGCAGGGCTCCAGCAAATTTTTTTTGTTAAACAAAGGTGCCAAGATTTCTTTATTCCTTAAATAAAACTACCTTTACCAGCTACATCAATTCCAGTGGCCCTATGTGACAGCTGGTCTTGGTTGTTAAGTGGACTGGATCGGGAGGGGCCAGGCATTCATGTGGGTTTGTGCTGTGTTTCCAGAGAGAACTGACACTGGAGGCAATGGCTGGGGGAAAGGGAAGACTCTTCCTGAATGTAGGTGGTACCTGCCAGCAGTAGCCCAGATGGTAGCTGGAGGAGGACACTTACTCCTGTGCAAACCCTCTTTTCTTTCTAAGCCAGTATCTAGGGCTTCGGTCTCCAATGGCTGGTTGGAGACCAGCTGCTTTGGACTTCCAGTGTGAACCAGTGACCCCCCAGGAAGCTTTCAAGAGCTTCCATATCTGGCTGGAACTACTGATGCACCAGATTTCTTAGACTGAGCAGCTGCCGGGTCTCAGCTTCTCTGGTGTGCAGAGAAACACTGTTGGACTACACAGCCTCTACTATATACGCCGATCCAATAGATCCCCCTTTGTTATATATAACTCCTGTTTGCTTCTGTTTCTCTAGGGAAACTTAATTCAGTGTAACTATAAAAGCGAGGCAGCTGAGCCTGGTGTGGTAGCGTACAGGGGCCTGAGGCCCGAGAGGCTGGAATCTGAGCCCTATCTGGGCTACATAGCAAGACTCTAAATAATAATACTGATACTGATAATATAATTAATTAATTCATTAAACAAAAGTGGAACACCAATAAGGAGGTCCACAACCAAGTAAGAGTCCAAGAGAAAGTGACTGAATTAAAGAAAAATTATTCTTATTATGAACAATACTTCAAGGAGCTTCTGAATCAAAAATTGAGTCAGGTGAATCAGAAAACATGAATGGAATGGAGCCATTGAAGAGGAGCTAATAAAACTCTATAAATGGGATGACATGAGATCAGGAGAGACTATTTTCAGATGGAAATACAATTGTCAAACAGGAGCCCCAAAGAACAGAACAGACTGGAATCAAATCAGTGGATTTGGAAGTAGATGGAGGGTTTGCGTCAGAACCGAGAGAAAGTCCGTTCTGGGGGAGAAAAGGAGAGTAAAATCGATGCCAGATAGAACCAAGTCTAGAGACAACACATGTGAGTGCCACAGGCTGGTGAGAGGGAGAGGCAGACAGGGAGGTCACGGGGCTGTCCAGCTACAACAGACGTGCTTTGGATCTGGGGACTTCCCTTCCTTCCTCTTCCTCCTCTTCCTCCTCCTCTCCCCTTCCCTTCCTGTCCTCACCCCAGCCTCCTCAGGGCCGCGGTGACAGGCTTATCACATGCCGCTATACCGGGCTCCAGGGTATTACCATTTCCAGTTTCTTCAAGACCCCATGTTCCTGATCTACACAAATTCCCTACAGTCCCTTGCTCACATAAATCCCCCTCCATTTGTTTTATAAGGAAAGTATCAAGGCTGTAGGAGCATCTGTGACTCTTATCAAAACCATATCACAATACCCTTTAGCATAATGGACCCTCTTCTGGGAACTGTTAAAATTATAGATGTCTTATACAATATATAACATGTAATTTTCACACATATTATATGTAGCATCACACACACACACACACACACACACACACACACACACACACGTGTACACATTCATGCAGATGTACATCTGAGGACACTTGCTAATTTTTGAACAATGGTGAAAACAGGAACCCTTGAAATGTCCAGGGATTGAGACTCTGGACACGAATGGTTGTTTGTGAAGAAATGATGAAGCTAATTGCTTATATACTGCTGTAGTTTGGACATGGTTTATATGTTTCCTATAAAGGTCTCCGTGCCAAGACCTTGGTCCTCAGGGTGGCGATATCGAGATGGTGTCTTTAGAGGTGGGGTCTAGACAAAAGTCACTGCAGGCCTCTCCTCTGGCTCAGTTTCCTGTGTCCCTTCCTGATCCCTCTCTCATATTGATACCATCTGCCACTGCCATGTGCTGGCACAGCTCAAGGACCTTTTATCCTTCAATACTGTGGGCTAATTAAACCTCGTGTTTTTCCAAATGTCTAGCCTTGGGTATTTACTACAGTAACTACAAATAGGCTGACAGAGATTTTCAACACAGTTGATATGATGTAAACAAGAATGTATAGTTTATGTAGTATGGCCCAATTTTCCATAAAAATATTTATTTTTACTTGTATGAAACCATGTATAAAAATGTCAGCCACCATGTGTCTCTGTTGTGGAAGAATGCTATGTATGTTTCTCGACAACTGACATTTAATTCTTTTGTAGTAAGAATGGCTGGGGAGATGATTCCATCAGTAAGGTATTTGCTGCATAAGCATAGCACTCGGTGTTTATCCTCAGAACCCATGTACAGAAGCTGAGTGTGGTGGTATATGCTTGTAATCCTATTGCTCGGGAGGTGGAGACAGGTAATCCCAGGAGACAGCCTAGCCTATGAGCTCCAAGCCAGTGAGAAACTATATCTCGAAAACATAGCGTGGATGGTCCCTGAGCAGTAACACCCAAAGTTATTCCCTGGCTACTATACATATGCACATCTATGCTCACAAGTGCTTCCACACCCATGTACCTACAGGAACAAGCACGTGCACACACCTGCGTGCAAAAGCAAACAAACTTGTGATTTGTGCTGTCTACAGTTTACCTGTTTTGTCTCTTGGTGTTCATTGAAGGGCAGCAACAACATTCATTCATTTTTGTGTTCACAGAGCCTTTGGAGTAGTACTGAGAGAGCCCTCAAGTTATGTATTATCAAAAGGCTTTTATCACTCAAATACAAGTGGCCCCTCTCTCCACAATCTGACATTGAAGTGGCTGCCTTTGTCCTTGACATGTCCTGTTTGGCACTTGTCCCCTCTTGCTTTCTGTCATTTATTTACCCTCCTCCTCTGCATCTATCCATGGTGTGTCCTTCACACAATCCCTCAGGGGAGAGCTCTCTTCCCACCCCTGGCTACCGAGAACCGCTGTGAGGTGCCAATTCCCCAGACCCATCCTCAGCTATGGTTGACCATTTACTTGGCACCTGCCTTCTGAAATTTTCCACTTGGGCATCTAAAATGCAATGTGCAGATGCTGGGGAGATGGCTCTGTCAGCAAAGCGCTTGCCTGGCAATCCGTGAGGGCTCCCATTCCTCCATTAGGAGGATGCTGGGTATAGTGACATACAATTGAAATGTCAGCGCTGGGGAGGCACAGACAGGAGGAGCCCTGGTCAGTACATGTGCTCTTCTCCGGTCTGCTTTGGCGGTCTTTCCTTCCTAAGACTGTCATGCTCTGAGGCCAAGAATATAGGAAACACGAAGTGTGTGTGCAGCCCAGTATCTGACATTGTCTCTGACAAGAAGCAGATCCTTGTAGATTAGTTCCACCCTACAGACTCTAGCAAGACTGTAAGTCCCTTAGACACAGCATCTGTGAATGACCCCATGGGAACATGGCATCACTCCAATAATCAACATCTTTGACACTGCTCATTAATGGCCCCTCACAAAGGGTTTCTACAGGGCACAAAACATGAGACATTTGGGTCCACACTTGGTGTGATGGTTAATGTTGACTGCCAACTTGGTAGGATTAGGGATTAATAGGGGCAAACCTCTGGGCTTGTCTGTGAGGGAGTTTCTAGATTAGGTTAGCTGAGTGGGAAGTCCCACCCTGAATGTGGGCAGCACCATTCCCTAGGCTGGGGTCTTGAACTGAGTAAAAAGATAATGGAGCTGAGCACCAGCATACACCTCTGTTTCTTGACTGTGGATGCCATATGACCAGCTGCCTCACACTTCTGCCGCTGTGCTTTACTTGACACACCAGACTGCACGCTCAAACCTGGGGCCAAAAACAAGACCCTCTACCCTTCAGTTGCTTCTTATCATGTGGTTTTACCACAGCAGCAAGAACTAAATGGATCTGCTGGGATATCACTTCATCCCCAGCCTTTCTGTGAAAGAACATAGCTCCACTGGGTGCCCTCGCCTTGTCTGCCGCCTGTTAAGTAGGAAGACATCAGCAAAGGTGAGAATTTGATTTGTGTTTATGCATGGATATGTGAGTGGGCACGTGCAGTGGGTTTGAAGATCAGAACTCAATGTCAGGGATCTTTCTCTAGAATTCTCTATCTTAGTGTTTGAGACATGGTCTCTCATTAAAACTGAGCTCATCAATATGGCCAGGATGGCTGGCCAATGAGCTCTGCAGATAAACTTGTTTCTATCTTCGCAGTGCTGGTGCTATGGACATGTGCTGCTAACTGGCCTTTACATGGTGCCAGGGGACTAAACTTGGGTCTTTGCACTTGATCAGTAAGCAATTTATCCCCGGAACTATCTCCTCAACCCCTGGGAATTTTATTGCTACCCTGAAATGACTGTAGCCATATGGACCACAAAGATTGCCACACACCCCAGGTCTTCCCCTTGCAGAATACACAATTGTTTATTGGTCACTGGTGGTCATTCCTTACGGCACACACAGAGGCCTGGTTCTTCCAGTAAGCAAAGAACTAGTCATTTCATTGGTGGTACAGTGTGGGGAGAAGGTGAAAGGAAGCAGATGGAGATGAAGCACACCAATGAATTACGTGAGATAGAATATAGTTAATAATAGTAATTATATTAGTGATAACATGCATTATTCATACTTAGTTAATAGTCATTACATTAGCAATGATAGGGTAGTTGCAAGTTAATGGGCTAATGATGATTGCATTGAGTGTTGAAATAATAACAGAAGAGAAAGTCTATGCTAACAGATCTATCTGCAAAGGGGGGAACACAGCCCCTTGAGTGTTACAGATGTGCGCACGGGGGCAGAGGTGTGAGAAATTGCATGTTCAGAGCTTTATGAGGAGAAACCAGCCTCTGAAAAGGGGAGGTCTGTCTCTTGGCATGGTTTTGCACCTGGCACGATACTGGCACTCAGGAGGTGAAGGCAAGAGACTTAGTAGTTCAAGGTCATTTTCCATAACATAATGAGTTCAAGGTTAGCCTGGACTACATGAGAGATGGTGTTAAAAAAAAAAAAAAAAAAGACAAGAAAGCATACAGGAGAACTCTTTACCCAGAGTCACATTCTACAGACTGGAGTAGTAACTGTAGGTCCCAAAACACATGATCCTCTGCCTGGATCTGTTGAGTTTGGGTCACGAAATCAGAGGAAAAGTTTTGGTGTTATCTCTGCCCAGACAGAACTTCTATTAACTCTGAGTTCCACACGGGCCCAATATTGAGTTTCTGGGTCTGAAATGGAAGAGTGGGGTTCCAACAGCTCTGTCCCTGCTCTTCTGAGTATCCAGTCTTCTCTTCTTCCCACAGGGCAGCAAGCCCAGCTGCATTTCGGTGTGCATGTGTGTGTGTGTGTGTGTGTGTGTGCATGTAGAGCCAGCTCTGCACACTCATAGATGCATGTGTGTACAAGCAGCAAAGCAGTGTGTGCATGCGTGCATATGTGATGTGTATGTTCATGTGGGCTGTGTTCATGTCCAGGTGAGTACTTGCTCACGTGTGTGCACATGCGCTTGTGAAGGACAGAAGTCAATGATGGGCGCTTTCCTCAATCGTTCTTTATCATATTTGTTGGGATAGGGTCTCTCTGTTGGTTTGGATGAGAATGGCCCACATGGGATCATACACTTGAATGTTTGGTTCCCAGTGGGCAGAACTGTTTGGGTGAGGATTAGGAAGCATTATTGTTGGAGGAAGTGTGTCACTGGGGGTAGGTTTTGAGGTTTCAAAAGCCCATACCATTCTCAGTTAGATTTCATTCTCTGCCTCCAATTTGTGGATCAGATGTATGCTCTCAGGCTCTCAGATATTCCTCCATTGCCTGCCACCATGTTTCCAGCCATGACGGTCATGGACCCTTCCTTTAAAAATGTAAACATGGCCCCAAATCAATGTGTTGTTTTATAAGTTGCCTTGGTCATGGTGTCTCTTCATAACAATAAAACAGTAGCTAAGAAAGGCACTTACCTAGAGTGTTTGGATAGGATGGCTGGGTAATGAGCTTCAGGGACCTGTCTCCAGCACTAGGGATACAGATGTATGTTGCCACACATAATTTCAGAGCAGATGCTAGGAGTCTGAACTCAGGTCAATAGCTCCAGCCCCACCCCCACAGTAAC
Source organism: Phyllotis vaccarum (assembly GCA_033318265.1). Classification (NCBI taxonomy): domain Eukaryota; kingdom Metazoa; phylum Chordata; class Mammalia; order Rodentia; family Cricetidae; genus Phyllotis; species Phyllotis vaccarum. Next base: position 71,477,802 of record JARWLC010000017.1, on the reverse strand, counting down.
TTTAGAGATGTCTTGGCTAAGATGCTCTACTTCATCATTAAGACTCTATAAAGAAAAGGAGTAACTGGTTTTTGACAACTGGTCCTGGAAAAGTTGCTCTGATTAAGGGTGCATCTGGCTTCGATCAAACATAAACCATGATTTTCTGACCCCTCACTTCTTTATTAGAAGTTCTACCCATGCCTTGGTCATCTAACTGCTGACTCCAATATGCCTCTGCCCTAAGCATGGGGGTGTGCTGTTATAGGAGCTCCTATCATGCTTTTGGTCTCAGCCCTGGTATCTTCCTGTCTTGGCCATAAGCTTCTTTTCATTTGTCCTTGGAGAGAAACTCAGGCTGGATGGATGTGGGTGTGTCTCCATTATGCCTCTGGAACTCCAAGAAGTCAGGGAAAGAAGAGATGTCAACTGGATGCATGCTGACTTGGGAACAGAGCCACTTGCCTACAATATGATGGGTAAAAATCTGATAGATTTTCACTTATTGCCAGGTTAGTTTTTTAAAAATGTGAAAACATGTGCCCATGAAATGGACAGAATCTCCATATTTTTATAATACTTCAGGATCCATGTGATAAAATAATCAGTTACCTTGAGGTTAGTTTGGTAAGGGTGATGCCAGAGCCTTCTGGGAAGACTTGCTGTAGTTGTAAACCTCAGGACCTGGGACAGTCTTTAAAATAGTGAATGTTGTTGGGGGCCCGGGCACAGAGTCACAGTGAGTAACTTTACACGGTCCATTTGCTAAATAATCTGTCCTTCATCTATCTGTCTGCCTAGAGATTTATCTATCCATTTTCCATCCATCGATGTATCTGTGTATATAAATCATCTACCTGTTCATCTATTCATCTATCTACCCACCAATCACTTGTCTACAAGTCTTATCTATCTATCTATCTATCTATCTATCTATCTATCTATCTATCTATCTATCTATCTATCTATCTATCTATCTATCTATTTATCTAATATACCTATCTACCTACCTACCTATCATGTGTCCATATGTCCATCTATCATCAATCTGCCATCCATCCACCCATCCATCCCTAATGCCTATTCTATCAGACAGAAGGTGACATGAAGGTTATTATATACACTACAAGTAAGACGTGGAAAGAATACTGTCAATTCTCTCTAATATATGATTATTCAGCAAAGAAACTTCTGTTGAATGTACTTCCTAGAAACAGAATCCATGTGCACACACAGAGGCAAGGAGTGTGATACAGGCAAATATGAATAATTCCTAGTTAGTCACTAAGTAATTATTTGAGACCATGTTAACCCTTAGTTCCGAGCTGCTTAAAGTGACTAACTTGCTGTCACACAGGAACAGTCAATTTTCCATTGTCTGCTAAGACAAGTGCAACCAGCAAAGAAATAATCCCACTTCTTACAGAGTGCTAAGAAGCGCTGTGACAGACTTCTGAGAGTTTAATCTTGCTTCCCTTGCAGTGGAAGTTGTAAAGAATCAAGGAATGAGCAGCAATAGGCGGCAAAGTAAAGAGAAAATATAAAGTCAATTATCTTTAAATGAGCGTTCTCTACAGTGTGACCCTGCCAGGCCAGGGCTTTTGATGGCTGTTCTCTGGGCAGGAGGTAGGCTGTGTCGGGGAGCTGATGAGTGTGGGTGAGACACAGTGCCTCACTTGAAGGTTGTATGGATTTCCATAACAACTAGAAGTTGGCTCAGAAGGTGCAGGAGTTACTTATCTTGTTGCTATGACAAAATATGGTACAAAGGCAACTCAGAGAAGGAAGGGTTTAGTTTGGTTCACAGTTCCAGGATAAAATCCATGGTGGAGTAGTCATATCTGCAGGAGCGCGAGGCAGGTAGTCATGTTGGGTAAATCAGCTTGCTTTTTCTACAGTCATGGACTTCAGCATAAGAATGATGTTGTCCACAGTTGGGGTGAGTCTTCCCAATTTAATTAACCAAATCTAGACAATCCCTCACAAGATGCCCAGAGCCTTTTCTGTCTCTAAGACAATGCTAGATCCTGTCAAGCTGACAATCCAAAATTAGCCATCACACTGTTGGTTGGGATACTTGCTCTCCAGCGCATTCCACCAGAAGATCCCCCCTGGTTTCTGCAGACTCTTCTACCTAGTGCCACAAACTGAGCAAAGGAAGGGAGTTTGGACCACGCATCCTCTGTGCCCATCCCTTCTTTGGGCTCCTCCTAGTCAGTCCTATGGAAACTGGTCTGGATTGTGCCCAGGAGTCTTTGTGTTCCTCTGGGCTGGTCCCGAGTTCTCAGGCACGGAATCTCCAAGCACCCATAATCAGCAGTTGTTAAGATTTCTAAGAGAAATGTGCCTCTCTAGCTCAACTGAAGACTAGCGTGCAATGGGTGTCTGACAGCTGTGTCCGTGTTATCAACACCCACAAGAACCCACTTCAGTCTCAATAATCACTCAGCCACATAAAACCCTTTTCAGAAGAATTCCCTTTCAAAGTTCAAATGATTGCAGAGATCTCATTTAAGTTTTTTTTTAAAAAAAATAACCAAGTAAGTTATCCTATCAAATTGTATGGACGTTTCTCAACATTCTATTTAGCTTTTAATTACCCAGTGGGCTGGGCTGGTTCCTCTAGAATCCTGCTGGAGCAGATTCACAGATTTCTGTCACCATGGTTGTCACAGATAACTAACGCTCTGTCCTCAAGCAAAAAATCATTTTGAGCTAAGAAATGGGCAAGAATGAGGCTCTGAACATCCTGCCTCAGTCGCTTTGGCATTCTTTGTATATATAAAAAAAAATTATCTATGACAATGAGACCCTGCAGTAGCAGCAAACAGCCATTCCCAAGTTCCAGGAGCACGGCAGCCCCCTTAGTATTTCCTCATTTCTGGCAGATCAATGGAACTTGAGAGCCAATCCCTCTATGTAAATTCCTGCATTGTCCTGAATTTGTATGCGTGTGTATGAATTGTGTGCACGTGTGCACATGAGCATGCATGGGAAGGTCAACATCTCGTGTCTTCCTCAACTGCTTTCTGTCTTAAATTCTTTTGTCTTTGTGTGTGCATCTGTGTTCATGTGTGTGAATATGGACATTTGTGCTATAGAGGGAGTGTGTATGAGTCATAGGACCACACTGGGTGCCAGCCCTCTCCCACTTTATTTGGTAGAGTCTCTTGCTGTTTGCCTCTGTGTAGCCAGGTCGGTGGCCTCATGGCTTCTGGGGTTCTCTACTCCCCACCCCACATTAGGAGCACCGAGGTGACAAACATATGGTGACAGCTGTATGTGGGTCCTGGAGATCCAAGCTCAGCTCTTCCCGCTTACACACTGTGCCATCTTCCTGCTCCACTTTAGATTTGGTTCAGAGTAATCTTACCAAACTTGTCAATTTGGCTAGAATGGCTAGTCACTGAGCCCTGGGCTCCTCTTGTCTCTATCTCCCCAGCACTGGGGACCATAGGAACAATTCTAAGTATTTTGCTATTGCTGTTTTTAGTTTGCTTGTTTTGAGTCTCACTGTGTAGTTCTGGCTGAGTGTCAGCTCCCTAAGTAGAGTAGGTTGTCCTCGAACTGATAGAGATCTGCCTGCCTCCATCTCCTGGTGCAGGCAGACTAAGGCATGAACTACCATGATGATCTCACCCAACTTTTTCATATGAGTTCTGGGGGTGGAACTCAGGTCCTATTCTTACTTTACCCAATGAATCCTCTCTCTGAAAGATTTTTAAATTTATTTTAAATTGTGTGTATGTGTCTATAACTACGGTGCATATATGTGAGAGCAGGCACCCTCAGAGGTCAGAGGAGGGCATTAGAGTCCCTGGAGATGGAGTTACAGGCAGTTGTGAGCCACCCAATGTGGGTGCTGGGAACCGAACTCTGCAAGAGCAGCGGTGCTTGGACCCATCGAGGAGTGTCCTCCCTCAGTCTTACCCTGAATTTTTGACAAAGCAATCTTGGTCCCTGGCTCCCCGTTTCAATCTCAGGAAGCAGAATATGATGCACATTTGAGTGATTTGACATGAGGCCAAGAAAAGAAAGGAAAATAAAAGCACAAAAGAAAATGACAAATGCAGTAATAACTCACACACACATATGTATAACACATACATCATACATACACCATACAAAGAACACATACATATACATACACCCAACACATGCCCAATACACATACAACCATACCTATACACCACATACACATCACACACCACACACAAATATATCACACATGCACACTACATACACTCAAACCACACCTCCACACCACACATGCCTTACACACACAACATACACACCATACACACCACATATACATATATACATACCACACACACATCACACACACACAAACAGGTCACATCCACTCCCCATACACCCTGCCCCCACCACACACACACAACACACCACACACACCATACACGTGTTGTGTCCCCCTCACACACACACTCAGGTACACTACACTGCAGCAACAGTGTTCTCGCTGTGACGAAGGCACAATGAACTGTATATTGCAATGCCCTACAGCAGCGTGAGGTGAGCAGGAACACAGCCTTACTGACTGCGCAGAGCCAGCCTTTCCCCAGCTCCAGGTCCCCATGTGAAACCTTGTGTCTAAACACAGGCATCTTATATTAAGAAGTGACGGCTGAGCTTGTCTTTTAACCTTCACATACGTCCCCACACATATACTTGTGTACCTGCAGGCACACAGAGAACAGAGAGAGAGAGAGCCCGCAGACATCCCCTGGCTGGGCCACTCTAGGCCCCATGAGATTTAGAGCTGGGAATGTGTGTTTGCAGGTGTGTGTGGTGATAGGTGAGTGTGAACCGGAGAGAAGGAAGCCCCTGTGCTCTGGGAAGAAGCCTGGCTGGCCCCTCAGAGTGTGCGGTATTTATGGGGTACAATAGCATGTCGATTATCCAGACTAATTGGGGATTTAACGGCCCGAATAATCGATTTTTCTGGATAATTGATCATGATGGGGACAAAAAAAAAAGAGAGAAAGAAAGAAAAGAAATAGTATTTAACTATTCAGGCAGAAAGTCTAAACAAGGAGCCACTTGGTGGCCTCCTGGGTAACTTGGTGGCCTCCTGGGTGACTTACTGAAGATGATTTCCTCGGCAGTGGGAATGAAAGTCTCCAGATTCACACGTCCCACCCTCACTTCATGAAGCATTTGTGTAAGAAATAGGTTCAGGGACTTGGGAGATGGCTCAGCCTGTAAAGAGCTCATAACACCAGTGTGAGGACCCTAGCTCGAACTATAGAACTCATTTTTAAAAAGTGAGGGCATGGAGACGTGTGTCTGGAATCACAGTCCTGGGAAGGTGGAGGCATGTTGAATCCTAGTGGCTGACTGGCCAGTCAGTTAACCTACTTGATTTCTGGGACAAGTAGGCATCTTTTCTCAAAAGAACAAGGTAAATGTCACCTGAAGAAAAACACCCAAGACTGTCCTGCAGCCTTCACATACAAGGGTACACACATGTATCCACGGTCTCCATCCCAAGGACATATACTCACATGCGCACGGACACACACACAATTAAAAATAAGAGCTGCCAAAGTTATGGCTCAGTGGTTTCATGCTAAAGGTGACTGCTAGCAAGCACAGCAACCTGGGGTGATGATCTCCGTTCCTGGGTCTCGCAAAGTGGAAGAACAGAATCTATTCCTGTAAGTGTCTTCTAACCTCCACAGGCACACGGTAGCATGGTTGCATACACTCTCACAAACAAATAGAAAGAACATTTTAAAAGTTTCAATAAAAAGTAAAAAATAAAGAGAAACGGGTGTGAGCCCAAGGTAGCCTTCCTCATGGGCTGTGAATGCTTCTGGAGAGCATGGCAGTGTTGAACCTGTGTCTCATGCTGCTCTGCTCAGTGCTCGGCGATCTCAGGACACGCAGGAAACAGATTCTCTGGATGATGGCACTGTGGCCTGCTTTGCAGTGTTCTGCCTTCTGCAGCTGCTTTTCCCTACGCATGCAGATTCCACACAGCTTTACACACAGCACTGGGCAGAATCCTAAGCTTTTGTTTTCTCTCTTTGAATGCACAGATCGCCTCTCTACTGAAGCTCTACTGGCCTGGGAATAGAGCGCGGAGCAGCGCACATTCCAGGGGAAAGAATGCAACCTGTCTGCTGATGCAGCACCTTGCTGGAAGACTTTCCCACTGGCTTTTAAGTTGGTTGGTTTGCTTTCGTTTCTGCAAAGAAGCCCGATTCCACATCACCATCGCCAAAAAGTGAACGGTCCTTTTGGACATCACTGTTTTTTGTTATTTTTGTGCATTTTAAATGAATCTTGCCCTTGGCCCCTACTGCTTACTCCTGAGGTGGGATGGGGTGGAGGAATAAATAATAATTCTTGGTGCTTGTGGTATGTCTTCAAGGCTGTGTGATGCAGCCTTCTTGTGTTTCGCTTTTATCTGAAAGGAGCTATTTTAGGGGTGTAGAGGGGCTTCACTAAAGCAAGCCCAGCGATGAACTGACAATGCTGTAGACTGTGGAAGGGAGAGAGGGTTCCTTATTCACAGAATTTCCTGGGAAGTAGTGAGATTTAAAATATTTTAAGAGAATGCATCTTTGTTTATCCTTAGAAATAACCTCGTAGAGGCCACATGTGTTCATAAGGACTTGGTATACGTAAGGCCACAGTCTGGGTCGACATAGACACTAAGCTGAGCACTTCAGCCTCAGCAGGGATCACAATGGTGTCTTGAAGGAGGATGTAGGATAGGCACAGGCCTGCCTGGTGCTGTTTACCAACAGCACAGAACATTTGTGAACCACATGGCCGGTGGGGTAGAAGGGTAGCTGTCCTAGAAACAGGGCAGGACTAACCTGGGGTAGTGCTGCCTATGCCAGGCTAGTGTCAGAGCATAAAATATCAGAGAAAACATTAGTGGAGGAAAAATGTATTTTGCTCAAGATTACAGAGGTTTTGGTCCATGGCTCAGATCATCATGTCGGAAGCATGGGAAGGAGCAGAAACGTTCGTCTCCCAACATCCAGGAAGCAGGGACAGACATACTTCAGAGACAAGCCTCAAGGGCCTTAAGTTCACCCACCAGACCCACCTTTGAAGATCCATCATCTCCTCCCACTGTCTTATAAATCTATGAATCCATAAGGAACTAATTTACCATTGATTATGTCAGACCCTCCTGAGCCCATCACCATTCTGAGCACTGGCAGGTAGGAAGCAAGCCTTCAACATGTGAGCCTTGTCAAAGCTTTGAGGGACATTCTTATTCAAACTATACTACCATCCAGCAGTCTGCTTGAGACGAAAGCAGATGGGCCATGCAGCTGCCAGACAGGAGGAAAGCTGGAGCAATTTCCTGTTTGTTTGGCTGCTTTTGATTTATTTTTAATTGGTGTATATAATGTGTATGCATGTATGTGCACATCATGGGTGCACATGCCCAGATGTGTACATGTGGAAGCTAGAATAGTAGGTCAGGTATCTTTGGCAATTGCTCTTCATTGTAGGTCCATCACACAGGGCCTCTCACTGTATTCAGGACGCACTGATTTGGGGGCATAATTGCTGACCAATGAGGCCCTGATCTGCTTCCCTTCCCCTTGAGGTAGGGGTGTCACATACTCACACTTTCATGTCCAGCTTTTACATGGATGCTGGGTGTTCAAATTTGGGTCCCCATGCTTACACAGCAACCACTATTCTGATTGTAGCCTTCTTTTTTTTTTTTTTTTTTTTTTTGAGAGAGAGAGAGAGAAGGTGTAACATTGTAGCCAAGGCTAGCCTAAAACACACTGTGTAGTTCAGATCAATCCTCAAACCTACGGCAATCCTCCTGCCATAACGTCCCAATGGCTGGTATTCCAGGCATGCTCCGGCACACTCACCTCCTGTTTCTTTTTAAAGACTATCCCAAGAACAAATGAGCATCCGGACAAATGGAGGGCAGAGGAGGCACAGCCAGCTGGGCTGTCCACCAGAACGGCTAGCTCATGGGGCACGCTGGACTCCTTCAAGATCTCCACCAGCAAACTGAGCACAAAGAAAGGAGAGAGCCCAGGTCTTGTCTGTCAATGTGGCTCCTCTAGTTTTCCTTCCTTCTCCAGATCACCAGGAGGTATACACAAAGTGAATATAGAGAATCGGGTTCTCTACAAGTGTATGAGTTGCCTTTGAATGTACCTGTGCGTGTGTGTGAGAGAGAGCGCATGTGTGCACTAGGGAAATGGGCTAAGTCAGTAAAGTGCTTGCACAGTGGCCTGTGTTTGTAATGCAGGCACTGGGGAAGTGAGGTCAGGTAGGTCCCTGTAGCTCATTCCTGGCCTAATCTTCAACTCCTAGGTTCCAGTGAGAGATCCTGCCTCAAAACACAGTAGCTCCTGGGACTGATGCTCAAGGTTGACGTGAGCTCTCTATATGCCCACACTTGCATGTGCACCTGTTAGCACAGATGCACACACACACATACATACACATAACCACACACACATGTGCGCACACTCATGCACACACACGTACATACACAACCACACACATACACACACATGCGCACACACATACAAACACACACTCATGCACGCACACATACATACACAACCACACACATACAAACACATGTCCACACATACAATCATATACACACACACACTCAATTTGAAGCTTGAGGCAACTCATTGTTGGAATGTTTAAAAAGAGCAATGTCTACAGGATTACCAGTGAGGCCAAGCATCAGAATGTCACCCTTAAAGGGACGCTTCTGTGAGAAGCACCTGAAGTGACTGCCCTGTGAAGGAGCAGTTGGCTGGCAGCATATGAAGGGATCTGCCAGCATGGTTTCCACTTGGGAGTCTGGGTGGTAACTCCATCTAGAAGATCCCCTCTTGGGTATGGACCTTCCTGGACCTTGTATCCTCATTGCCCTATGGATTTACAGTGAGTTCCCTAGTGTTTGCTGAAACTTGAGGGGATGTTTACTTTCTGCAGTGTGATGTGCAAGGCATCTTAGATACCCAGCAGGAGTCAGCCTGCTGTAGACACACGTCCACAGACAGTCTGTGCCTTCGACATGGGCACACTGCTCTGCAGACCCTTCTCGTGTGTGTGGCTCCTCTCCCCTGAGCAGGGCCTATGCTCATTGTACCATCACATCACTCAGTCATCTATCAAATAAAGGAAAAGCTGAGCAGCAGGCAGCAGGTGGTGACAGGGCCGAGGAGCAAGCTACCAAAGGGAATGGATGTGGCCACCACCTTGCATGTAATTAACACCAAGGAAATGTCTGAGGCAATCTGATTCTTTTTAAACATAAGGTTTCATTGTATAGTTTAGACTGGCCTCCAAGGGTATAATCCTCTTCCCTCAATATTTTAGGTACTGAGATTACAGGTATGTTCTACCTTTTGCCCTTAAAATGACAAACTTAATATTATATATAGTATATAACAACATATATATGTACACACAGACATGTGTGAATGAAGAGAATCCCAAGACGCCTGGTTTATCTTCACAGCACAATAAAGTAATCACATACCTGTGATGGTCAGCCTCATGAACTGGAGGGGGATTTAGAGTCACCATAGAAACAGAGCCTGGGCAGGCCTATGAGAGAGTAGATTGAGGTGACTGAGTAGGAAGGACTCACCCTCCATGTGGGTGGCACCATTCCACTCTGCTTCCTGACTGTGGATGCCATGTGACCGGCTGCCTCAGCTCCTGCTGACTGACTGCACTGTTGAACGTGAACTTGAAGCCTTCCCTCCTTCCTTCCTGTTTGTGTTAAGAAGAATCATGGGTACACAGCCTGTCCACACTGCAAGGCTGGAAGCCCCAGGGTGAAATCCAAGAAACTTAAAATGGAGAACCAAGCTCCAGAATCAAAAAGGACAATGAATACTGGAGAGTATTCTAGAAAAAGACAGAGCATGCCGCCTGTGCCTTGCAGGGCTCTTCATGTCAAAAACAAGTTTAAACCAGGTCTAGTCCAAGAAAGCAGTGGACATGGGAGCAGATGGAAAGCCATTCCAACCTTGGAACATGAGTGTCCTGTGAATAAAACTAGGATAAAGATGAGACCATACGTGTGCACATAAACGCCTGTCTAGGTATACACATATACATGTGCATATGCATATATGTGCACCTATGCGTGTACACAAATACATGTATACACTGCACACTTATTTCTGTAAGCAATGCACACACACACACAACTCCACTAGTAAGATCAGTCCATTAAGCACACAATTTGGATTATTTAGGAAAAAAACTGTAAAACAAGCACTTACTTGAATAAACAGAATAGCAAGAAGTTCAGATTGTAAGAACATAATGTATAAAAAGGAAACGGTGGGTTCAACAGGTAGAAAATAGGAATGGAAGACACAGTCGATGAAATTAAAATCTAAGGTGAGGACCAGCATCAGATAAGGTCAAAGCTAAAGGGAAAATAATAGAATGGAATGGAGATAAAAGATATTTCCCAGAATGAAACGTTAAGGGATAAAGAGATGGACACCGAGGAGGCTGCAGCTAAGAGAAAATAAGATCCTGGGGCAGAGGAGATGGTTTGGTGGATAAATTGTTTGCTTCACAGGCATCAGGGCTGGAGTTCACTCCCTAGGACCCACATAAAAAAGTACGGTGTGGGGTGCAAGCTTGTGAAGTCAACACCGATGAGGTGGAGACAGGAGGATGCCTGGGACTTGCTGACCAGCCCCCCTGCCTTAGTTTGTGAGCTCCAGGTTCAGGGAGAGACCCTGTCTCACTAAGGCACACAGTGCCTGAGCAACAATAGCCAAGACTGACCTGACTTCCACATACGTGTGTGCATGCATGTGCCTGTGCACGCAAGGGAACGTGCATAAACACACACGACAGACAGGAACTAGACATACTGAAACTGAACTTTTAGAAACAGAATAAACTAAAACAAATAAAACAATGACAATAGCCAAGAAAAGCAAGGCTGTGAGTTTTGAATTATAGAAGCCTGGGTGCTTCCGGCAGAGAAACAGGGTTTATAACCAGGAGAAAATAGGCTGCGGGGTGAACCATAGACAACCAAGGCAAGGGGGATCAGCTGCAACGCTCGAGAAAGATTGCCTCCAAAAGAATGATCGAACTGATGGATTTCTTATCAGGAAAATAAAGAGGCCAGAAGAAAATAGGATAATAGTGCTAAATGGTGCTGAGAAAGGAAAATGTCCTCCTTGGAACCATGCACACAAGAGCGTTAGTGGAGAAACATGTGGCATGATCTCTAAGATATGCAAACATTTTCCTGCATGTGTGCATGCGCATTTGAAGGCTAGAGAAGGCAATCTGGGGTGTTTTCCTTAATTTCTCTCTACCTTATTTTTAGAGATGGGGTTTCTCACTGAATCTGGAACTCACTGATTTCTGCTAGACGGGCTGCCTCAAAGCTCCTGGGATCCCCCTCTCCTTGCTATCCATCTCCTTAGCACTGACATACAGATACATATTGCCTGCCCCACCTGGCTTTTTGCATAGGTGTTGGGGAGCATCGAACTCAGGTCCTCTTGCTTGCACGGCAAGCACTTACTAGCCATGACATCTCTCCAGCCCAAAACAATTTCAATAGCTACATATAGATATATAGCACCAGCAACAGAAACATGCAGCCATCTCTCTGATCTTCATGAACTCATCTCTAGACACTAGAGAGAAACATTAGGTGCTAGTTAGCACATGATAAATATATATATATATATGTTTACTGATATATAAGTATGTTATTAAAGCCTACAATCTTCAAGTCTGCAATCAGATGGTTTTATATTGATTATATATTTATTATATTACATTATACTACATTAGATTTTATTATATTTATTTTACTATCAGGGATGTGTTTTTGTGTGTACATGTGTGGGTATTCACATGTGAGGGCCAGAGAGTATTCCTCAACACTATGTATTCCTCAATCCCTTGCCACCTAATTAGGTATCTTAATCTCAAAACATTCTCCCACTTCACAATACTCTTTGGCAGTGGTTTCCCATCATTCTTTGTTTCTTCTGTTTCTGGCCACCGGCTATTCAGCTTGCTCTCTTTGGAGGAGGTCACTGTTTATTCTGTATATTTTACAAAAATAGAACCTCAAATATGTGGGTCTGTGTTTGACACTTTTAAAATACAAAAAAAAACCTTTTGTGTATGTGCATGAAGTATGTACATGAAGTCTGTACATGCACATGCACGCATGTTCACATGTGTTAGTGTGGGTGCATGAGGGGAGGTCAGACGGCAACCCCAGCAGTCCATCCTTACCTTCAACCTGATTGGAGGCCAGGTCTCTTGCTCACTGCTGTGCACACCAGGCTAGCTGGACCCTGAGCTTACAGAGGTTCTCCCATCTCCGCTCTCCATCTCACCATAAGAATGCTGGGATTCAAACTCAGGTCCTCACACTTGTGCAGCAGTTTATTTAACCATTGAGCCATCTCCCTGGCCCTCTGTTACTTAGTGAAATGTGTTATAACACACAGGAGTAGTCTGTCCCTTTTCGTGTCTGTATATGATCCCATCACACAGACATACCAACCTGATATATAAATTCATCTGTTATTTGATTTTCAGCTGTCATTTTTGCTGCCGTGAATAATGATCCTAATAATTGTCTAATGACAGTTGTGTGAATGTGTGTTTCTGGTTCTCTTCAATACCTGAGATGTCGAACTGCTGGGTCAGGTGGTGTCCTTACGTTTGATGTTCTGAAGAACTGCCAAGTTCCCTCCATAGCTGCTGTGCCCTATTACAACTTCACTGCTGTGTACAGTGTCTCCAATGTTTCCCCTTCCTATCTACAATCTCTCCCCTTCCTATCTATACTTCTAAGTTTCCATTTTTAAGTTGTTCCTGGGGAGTGTGAAAAAACAGGTTATTACTGTTTTGATTTGCATCTCCCTGTTGACTAAATATATTAAGAATTTCCTCCTGGGTGTTGTTCTGTTTTTCCCCTCTGTTGCTATAATAAAACACTCTGACAAAAAGCAATTTATTGGGAAGGGAGGGTTTATTTCAGCTTATGGGTTACAGTCCATCATTGGGGGAAGTCAAGGCAAGAACCTGGAGTGGAAGCCGGGCCTACTGGCTTGCTTACAGCCTTAGGCTTAGCTAACTTCTTCATACAGCCCAAGACTGCCTGCCTGGGGAATGGTACTGCCCACAGTGGACTGAGCCCTGCTCCAGCAATTAACAATCAAGACAGTCTCCCACAGAGAGCCTACAGGCTACTCTGATCTAGGCAATTGCTCATTGGAGGCTTCTCCATTGATTCTAGGCTGTGTCAATTTGATAGTTAAGAGAGATGTGTTCATTATTCACTTTCTTTGGAGAAATGTTTATTAAAATATTTGTCCATTTTTAAATTATGTCTTTTGTGCTTTTATTTAAAAAATCCCGTTTAAAAAAAAATCTTATGTTTGTGTTCACATGTGTGAGTATGGGCACATGTGTAGGTCATAAGGCTCTTGCCTTATGCTTGGTTGAGATGGGGCCTCTTGCTTTTCTGCCTGTGAGCTTCTAGGTCTCTCCCCTCTCTGCTTCCCATCCTGTAGTAGGAGCAGTGGGATTTGCACATTATCACATCTGGCTTTACATGGGATCCGGGGTCCAAACTCCTGTCTTCAGGCTTGCACGGCAAGACAGCCACCGAGCTGCTCCCTAGCTCTGAGAGTCTGCTATAAAGTCTAGACATCAGACCCTCGCCACATGCATACTTTGTCAGTATTTTCTGCCATTATGGTTGTGCGATGCGTGCTTATTTTAGCAGAGACAAAGACATACAGAGAGGGAGAGGAAGAGGAGGAGAGGAGAGTGAGAATAAACCAGAAACATGGGAATGACAATATGCAAACACTGCTGATGGCAGAGCACACAGTGGGGACAAGGTGGGTTTCTGAGGGTTCCTCTTTTCACGCAGTCTGCTGACACTTTGCAGAGCTACAACTATATGAAAGGAAAATCCCTCGCATAGAACAAAAAGGCCCAAGTGCACCTAACACCAAGAGAAGATGCATGTAGGAAAGCTGGAATACATATCCGACTGCTGTCCTCAATGGAGCTGCTTCGAAGCACAATAGTTTGTAGTGACTGCAGTATTGGTTATTATGGGAAAGCGGTGGCCTCACTGTATGAGGAAGGAGCCCCAATACAGAGTGGGGAAGGAAGAGCTTGTGGACTGGGTTGGAATTAGGGATGCATTTAATTCCCTACACATTTTACATCATGCTGGTGTGCATTTCTTCTAGCTCCATCGGCAGGCAGAGTACAAAGTAGCCTTGGAAATAGCTCAGAAGCCATCACGGGAGTAGTGAGCATGCCTAGTTCCTGGTTCTGACTCCATGCCTTACTCTGAGGAGCTGGTGCTTCAAACCAGTGACTGACGCCAGAGCTGGAGCCAGGAAAACAAGGTTGAGATACAGAAAAGCAGTAAGAACAGATCAGAACAGTGAAAAGATACAGGAGAGGGAACACTCAGGCCTGTGTGAAAGCAGATGTGGTAGCATGCATCTGTGATGCTGGTGCACAGATGGTGAGGTGGGAGGTGGACACATGACAAGTCCTGGGAGCTCTTAGATTAGTGTGCACAGGTGTGAACAGTGCCCGGTGTACTCAGGTGTGAACAGTGCCTAGAGTGCTCAGGTGTAAATCAGTGCCTGGTGTACTTAGGTGTGAATAGTGCCTAGAGTGCTCAGGTGTAGATCAGTGCCTGGTGTGCCCAGGTGTGAACAGTGCCTGCTGGGCCCCAGGTGTATATCAGTTCCTGGTGTACCCAGGTGTAGATCAGTGCTGGTGTGCCCAGGTGTGAACAGTGCCTGAGGTGCCCAGGTGTAGATCAGTGCCTGGTGTGCCCATGTGTGAACAGTGCCTGGTGTGCCCAGGTGTGAACAGCAAAGCGATCCTGACCCAAATGTGGTGGTGGAAGGAGAGGATCTGAGTTCAGTTCCTGACATGCATTCATGTTAAGTAGCTGACAACTGTCTGTTAACTCCAGCTCCAGAGGATCTAATATCATCCTCTTTCCTCCACAGGCCCCTGCACACACATGGCTAACACACACACACACAGACACACACACACACACACACACACACACACTCATGTGCATACGCACACACACACACACATACATTAATACAACTAAATCTTTTAAAAAGTAACTAATTTAATGAACAAAATTTCTAGACAGTACACTGTTACAATGTATAAAAAATACATCTATCATTGCTGAAGAATATTGTGTTACTGGTACTACACTGTACTGTGGATGCTGTGGTACTGCACTGTACCATAGATGCTTTGGTACTGGTACTGCATTGTACCATGGATGCTGTTGATAGTGTGGTGCTTGTACTTCACTGTACTGTGGATGCTGTTGTACAGGGTCTGCACTGTACTGTGGATGCTGTGGATACTGTGGATACTGTGGATACTGTGGATACTGTGGATACTGTGGTACTGGTACTGCACTGTACCATGGATGCTGTGGATGCTGTGGTACTACACTGTACCATAGATGATGTGGATGCTGTGGATGCTGTAGATAGTATGGTACTGGTATTGCACTATACCATAGATGCTGTGGATGCTGTGGTACCTCACTCTGCTGTAGATGCTCTGGTACTAGTACTGCACTGTATTATGGATGGTGCAGATGCTGTGGTACTGGTACTGCACTGTACTGTGGATCCTACAGACGCTATGGTACAGGTACTGCACTGTACTGTGGATGCTGTGGTGCTACACTGTATGGATGCTGACATGGTCCAGTACATCATTGCACTGTAGATGCTCTTGTACCAAAAGGGCTATTGGTAAAAACTTCTCAGATGCTCCAGCCTTTAAAACATGCATGTTTGTGTATGTTGATGTACTTTTGTGCATGGGTGTGAAAATGCATGCATGTGTCTGAATTTGCATGCATGTGTATGTACATATGTGCATATATGTGAATGTGTATTGTGTGTATGCATATATGTGAATGTATTGTGCACATGTATGTGCATTGTGAATGTATACGTGTGCATATATAATCAATGTTTATGTGCATGCATATTTATATGTGTGAATATGGGTAGTGTATGTGTGTGCATATGAATATGTGTATGTATATATGTATAGGTATGTGCATAGATTTGTATGCATGTGTAAATGCTTATAGATAAATATGTGTGCATATGTGTATAAACATACTTGTGTAAATATGTGCTTGCAGATGTGCAAATATGCATGTGTGTGTATTTATACATGTGTACAAGGGTATGTGTGCATGTTTGGATGTGTCTACATATGTCTATGTGTGTGAATGAGCATGAGAGAGAAAGCAGAAGGGAGAGAGGAATTGGGAGTGAAGAGATGCTCATATGTGGAGGGTGTAGGTGGGACATAAGATGCCTTTTTATTCACCTCACCTTTCTGTGGGTTGAATTAAAAGTGAGAGAGAGAATAGTGTGATGAAACAGGGATGTCTTCAGCCCTCCATCAAGAAGGATGTAGGGGTGTGGGTCATTTACCACGGAGGAGGTAGGGTTGTGGGTCATTTACCACGGAGGAGGTAGGGGTGTGGGGCATTTACCACGGAGGAGGTAGGGGTGTGGGGCATTTACCACGGAGGAGGTAGGGGTGTGGGGCATTTACCACGGAGGAAGTAGGGGTGTGGGGCATTTACCACGGAGGAGGTAGGGGTGTGGGGCATTTACCACGGAGGAGGTAGGGGTGTGGGGCATTTACCACGGAGGAAGTAGGGGTGTGGGGCATTTACCACGGAGGAGGTAGGAGTGTGGGGGGCATTTTCCATGGAGGAGGTAGGAGTGTGGGGGGCATTTTCCATGGAGGAGATAGGGGTGTGGGGGCTGGAGACGACAGCCACCAGCCAAGCACTAACTGTAAAAAATAATGCTGTGTTACTGTTATGACAACCAAACTGGAGTAAGCAACAGGGCAGAACCACACAGCAGACACAGCATGAGAAGCAAGAGAGAGGTGGATGGTAATGTTAGGCTCTGCTAAGTCAATCCTGTGTATAAAATGCTTGAGGGTAACCACCTCAAAAACAGAAATATTTGGGCTGAGGAGCTGGCTCCGTTGTCTAAGTGTCCTCAGAACTTGTGTAAAACAGCCAGCGGTGGTGGTACGCATTGTAATTCAGTGCTGTGGTGATGGGGACTGGTGGAATCCCAGGGGTCAGCTGGTCAGACAGTTTAATGTAGCCAGTGGGAGAATGTGTTTCAGAAAACATGGTGGGTGGAGCCTGGGAACAACACTCAAGGCTGTCTTGTGCGGTGGAATATATAAAATGTGGATCACAAGGAGCATGACCAGGGATGGTTAATGGTTTCTTAGCAGAGAGAAGGGGGTGGCAGTGTGTGTGTGTGAGTGTGTGTGTGTGTGTGTGTGTGTGTGTGTGTGTGTGTGTATTCTGTAAAATTGTATTTCTTTAAATATCCATATGCAGACTTTAAATTACGTGTGTTTGAGATGCTTTCCAGCCAGACATTTCCAGATAGAATCCACTCAAATACTTGAACGCTGATGTGGTCAGCTGGGAAGTGAGCAAGGGATTGGGCAAGGGAGAAGTGCAGCTTACTGTGAACTCCCATCACTGAGTTCTGGGGCAGTCAGGATCACAGCAATATGCACAGCTTCTCCAGTCCCTGGGTGAATGCTGGCCTGCAGGTATACATGTGGATGGTGGGCAGGTGAGTGATACCCCAAAGGAGCATCTATGGAGATGCCCTGGGGGCCATCCAAAAGACTCTGTGGCAAGTGCTTTTACTGGACAAGTGATCTCACGGGCCCCTTCTTTTTATTTTTAGTTATGTGTACATGTGTGTATTTGTGTGTGTGTTCGTGTGTGCTGGGAACGGCTGAGGGTCAGTGAAGCAAAACTGAGTATGAGAGGTAGAAGGGAGGACTGATGGCAGGCCCGGCAGTCCGGAGCTTACAGAAGTCAGACACGACTGCCTGGCAGCAGAGCTCTGAGTTCACAAAGACTCAACCTGCAAGTGATAATTCAGCTGAGCTGCCCATGGGTTGGTGTGTGCAAAGTTCAGCTTGAGCCTCTCTGAGCTCAAAACTTTCCCATGTAGAGAGGGGGTCAGACGTAAACAAGTAAGGTCCATTGCAGAGATGTGTCAATGGTTAAGTATGCCTACTGCTCTTGTAGAGGACCTGAGTTCTGTTCTGATACCTGTGTTGGATGGCTCAGAACTACCTATAACCCCAGCTCCAGCAGATCCAATACTATTCTGGCTTCTGTAGGTGCTGTACTCATGTGCACAGACTGAGACACATATCTATACACATACTTGAAAATAAAAATAAGGGGCCAGTGAGGCGGCTCAGTCAGCAAAAGCATTTGCTACTGGTTCTGAAGATCTGAGTTTGGTACCCAAGACCCCCATAGCGGAAGAGGAACTGTCTCTCACAAGTTGTCACTGATGGATTGTGGTTTGTGTACATACACACACACACACATACACACACACACACATTAAATAGCTAAAGATCATGTAAACATATAATTAAAAATAAATATTTGAAACTCTAAAATGGCGAGTCACTTAAGAGCGAGCAGGGTCCTGGACAGCTGGTTCAGTAGGATGGACCTCCTTTTCCCAAAGGCAATTCTATGCAATTTCACTTATGGTCACCAGTAAAACTAGCAGGATTGGAAAAAACACATTTTTGCCAAGTTTTCCATGATTAAAATGTAAACAAGATTCCTAGGCCCGTGACTTGGATGTGAAGCGTGCCCCGAGGGCCTGTGTGTTTAAGGTGCAGTCCCTGGTGGCCCAATGGAGAGGTCCCTGTTGCATAGCAAGGGTATGATATGAACCATGAATGCATTAATCTATGGACACATTCATTGCTAAAGGAGCAATGAGGAGGTGGGGCCTTTTAAAGGAAGTGGCTGACTGGGGGTGGGGTGTCTATGAAAAGTTTATCTTGTCCCAGATCCTTCCTCTCTCAAACTCTGTCTTCCTGCCCCTCTGTGCCAAATGCTATCCTCCATCTACACTTGTTAGGGTCTGAATGTGATGTTCTTCCACACTGGCTTATGGCACACTTGTTCCTCAGCCGGTGCTGCTGCTTTGCAAGGTTCTAGAACCTGTAAGAAGTGGAGCCTCACTAGAGGAAGCGGGTGACTGTGGGCGGGTCTTGAGGTTTGACAGCCCCGCCCTAGTCTTCCCGACCACAAATGCAATGGAACTTGCAGTCTGCCAGTGTTTCAGTCACCATGATGGACTGTGTCCCCTCCAACCCCAAACCTCAATAAATCCTTCCTCCCTTCAGTCGCTTCTCATCAAGTGTCAATTGTTTGGTCAGCACCGAGAAAAGCAACCTCAAAGCTCTTCTTGCATGGTTTTTCTGCCTTTCCACAGGCCTAAAAGCAATGGGGCTAGTGTTGGCAGTGAGCTGAAATCTCTGAAGCCACATGTTCAAACCACCCCTTTCTCCTTAGACTGTCTTTCTCAATTCCTTTTTCACCGTGATAAACGTGACCTGACACCTTTGTGCTAATATGATAATAAAATCGTGAATATATAGGAAACCATTAAGTTAGCGTGCACTATTCAAGAAGGTATTACGTAAAACAAAATACATTGGGGGGGGGCTGGAGAAATGGCCCAGCTATTAAAAAGAGCACTGGCTGTTCTTGCAGAGGATATGAGTTCAATTCTAAGCACCCACATGGCAGACATCTGTCTGTAACTCCAGCTCCAGGGGATTTAACACCTTCACAAGTCATACATGCAGGAAAAACACCAATTCACATAAAAAGTTAAAAATAAATAATAAAACAAATCATTTTAAATCAATAAACAAAACAACAACAACAAAGCCTCTTGTTGCTCTTTCAGAGGGACTTAAATTCAACTCCAAGCATCCATAGTAGGTCACTCACAACCACCTATAACTCCAGTTCCATAGATTTTATGTCCTCTTATGGACGCCATGTACTTGGACATATGTGACATATGTGCACACACACATAAAAAATAAAAATAAAAAATCTTTTAAAAAAAAAAAACCCTAAACTTGTCAAAAGGTAAAATCCTTCTCAAAACAATTCAACAAATAAACAGGATCTCAGAGACATAGCCGACCTGATAAAGGATAAACTTCTTTGCATTTATGCATCAAATAAATCACCACCTATTTATTAAAACACAGTTCCAGACGGCTCTAATTACTGACACTTTTTCGACAATCCTGGGGGAAGAAGGGGAGGAAATGCCTCTGACATCACACAACAAAAATCCTAAATTAGCCATTCAAACTTTTCACTAATTCAGATGCCTTGTCATTAGTCGGAGTTACTGGGACACTGCTCTTTTGTTTGGTAGCAATTATGTCCTCAAGAACAAAAGAGATAAAAAGCACAAGACAAGTGTTAAAATTAGACAAAAATATTTGCAATACACCATGTCTGGAACCAACCAAAAATGGTCAAAGTGCAAGAATAGGTATTTTTCACTGTCCCACTTTGAGCGATGTGTATGTTAGTCTGAAATACAGAAGAGCAGCTGGAATGAGATTGTGGGAGAAGAGATCTGAGTGATGAAGGGAAAGGCCAAAGGGATGCTCAGCCACCAAAAGCATTTCTTGCTCTTACAGAGGACTCAGGTTCTCTTCCTAGCACCATGTCAGGTGGCTCACAACCTTGTAACTATAGCTCCAGGAGGTCTGATGCCCCCTCTGGCCTCGACAAGCACTGCACCCATGTGCACGTGCACAGCCCACCTTTCCCAACAAATGCATGTACATATGATTAAAAATAAAATAAAATCTATTTCAAAATGCTCCATAAAGGACAGAGTCTCTACATGTCCAGTTCTCTTGATCCCCATCTCTCTGACTCAATAGATCATGTGGCAAGTGTACCTAGAGCTGAGGGCCACCACACTCAGCCCTTCAGAAAGTTTTCCTGGATTCTACCCAAGCAAAAATCATCTTTGCTTCCTGCATGACTGTGTATCCATTTGCTCCTGTACTTAGGTCACAGCCATCTATCATACTGTGGGCTTTGATATTTCTGATGGTTACTATTGGCAACTTGATGGGCTCTAGAATCACCCTGGAGATGTGTCTCAGGCCAAGTATGTAAAGAATTACCTAGGTTAGGCTGGCTGAGGTTGAAAGACACTGCCTACACATCTCTCTCTGCTCCCTGCCCCCAATGTGACCAGCTATCTCAGCTTCTGCTGCCATGTCTTCCCACCTCCAAGTGAGCCAAGTAACGCTTCTCCTCCTTAAGTTGTGCCTCAGTCACTCCTCTGGGCTGTGAAAAGAGACCTCTGTAAAGGCAAATTAAGTGAGCCTTAGGAATCCAACCACCACTCTGCCTTCTCCACAGTCCTGGGATTAAGGACGCATGCCCCACACCCAGCTTTTAAGTTTCTCAAAAATAGGTGGAGGGGACTCAGGGCTTCAGTCACAGTTGCCACTGGAACCAGATTTAGTCTCCACGCTGAACTGAACGATTAGAAAACTTGATAGAACATAGGAAAGGATGAGCTTTAAAACCTGGAGCACAGAAAGTCTAGGATAGGAAGCAAATGGTTACCCAGAGGGCTGCTTTGAGAGTTTCCACATACAGTAAGAAACCTCAGCAGATCCCAAATGAGAGTAGATGATTCAATGTTCAGAAGCAGGGAAGTCTAAGAGGCAACACTTTTGTAAGGCATAAGACCCCAGGGAGGAGGCACCTGGGCAAAGACAACTTCAGAGGTTTGCTGGGGTCCCCTCAGGACTCAGTCTGGGAGTTGTGGATACAGAGCAAGGAACCTCCAGAGTCCAAGGAGAGCAGCAGGCAGTGGATTAGCAAATGTGCATTGCCTCCATCTCACAGAGTCCCAAGCAGAGTTAATCACTTGCAGACCAGCTCTGCGGGGCTAAGAGAGTGCCTGAGGCAGGCAGTGAATGGTGCCAGAAGGAAGGTTGAGTGAGCATCGTGGGTGTGTGTGTGCGCACATCAGAAATACTGAGTGTGCTGGACAAGCAGAGGGCCTTACTTTTCTCTTTGTGTTTGTTTTTGAGATAGGATCTCATGTAGCCCAGGTTCTGGGACCCGGAGAGTTGGGATTACAGATGTGTAGCACCGTATCAGGTTTATGGGGTGTTGGGAATCCAGCCCAGAGCTTTGTGCATGCTGGTTGAACAGGCTACCAACCCGGCCAAAGTCCAAAGCCTGGTGTCTTAATTTTTCAAATATCTTTCAATGTTAAGAGAGGCAGGAGGATTAGAAATCAGCCTGGGCTACAGTGTGAGACTGCCACAAAATTAAACAATAACTTTATTGTTTAATAATTTCTGAGGTACAGAAAGAAAGACAGAAGGGAATGGAAATCAGATGGATAATCTGTGCTATGAACCAGTTTGACCTAATTTGCATTTACAGAGCACTTGATCAAGAACAGCAAAACACTAATTCTTTTTAAGTGCATGTAGAACATTCGCCAACATATTGTGGGCCATAAAACAAATCTGGATGAATTTCAAAGATTTGAAACCATGCAAAGCATGGCCTCCAACTACAACAGAACCACATTGAAAAATCGATAACAGGGAGACAGCGGGAAACCCCCAAACGGTCAGATTTAACAACATCCTTAGGAATAACCCTTGAGTCAAAGGAGAAAGTACACGGGAAGTCAAAGATGTTTTTGTTAAGAAGTGAAAATCTAACAGAGCAAACACTGAAGGCTGCACTAATAAATGTTTTAGGAATATGATGCTTACGGTACCAAGTGCCTCCGTTAGAAAAGATGCGAAGTCTGAAAGCAGTGACCTAAGCATCCACTTTGTACAATTTAAAGAAAGAAGAGAGAGCTGGTGAGGTGGCTCAGTGGGGAAGCTATCTGCTGGCCAGTTAGACAACCTGTGTTGGGTCTGAGAAACCCCCACACAGTGGAGAGAAAGAACTAACTCCTGTAACCCTGACTCCTACGCACGTGCACATTCACATACGCACAATTAATAATCTGATATTTTAAAAGAAGTGAGGATAGAATAATGCAAAGAGACTATGTGTGGACCTTTGTCATCATCCTCCTGCCTCATAACCACAAGGTGACTACGCTGTCTTTAGCTTTATGTCTGTATTTCAGAAGAAGGGAGAAGGGCAACATGGTGAATGTTTGTTTGTTTGACTATGTGTGTGTATGTGTACATGTGTGTGTGTGTACATGTGTGTCCATGTGTGTGTGCACGTGTTTGTGCATGTGTGTTCACAGTGAGACATCTCTCAAGTGCACATCATTTCTCTCATAAGCTTAGGCACAAAGTGTTGCTGAAAGCCTACTATCGGTTTTCCACTACATTCTCATGGATCAGAAGTTGGCCATGTGGCCATAGCTTCCCACCAGAATGGTCACTAGGATCAGCCAAACCACAGACAGCCACGTGAGGCTGCCACGGAGATGCCTCCGTAGGTAACATGTTTTCTGTGTAAGTTCAAGGACCTTTGCTCATGTGCTGAGCTAGGTGTGCTGATGGGAGCCTTTAATCCCAGTAATGTGAAGGAAGAGACAGGGAGAGCCCTAGCACTCTCTGGCCAGAGTCTTGCCGAATTGGTAGACTCCAGGCTCAGTGAGAGCCGTCTCAAAAAATGCGATGACAGGGCTGGAGAGATGGCTCAGCAGTCAAGAGTACTTGTTACTGTTGCAAAGGTCCCAGCACCCATGTCAGGCAGCTCTTGACCACCTATAAATCCAGCTCTAGGAGGTCTGATGGCCTCGTCCAGTCACCGACAGCACCCGAACTCATGTGCACATACCCACAGATAAAAATAAAAAATAAATCTTTAAACTAAAAGAAAATAAGATGGAGAGACATGGAGAAAGAGGCCTAATGTTGATCTCTGGCCTTCTCATGCATGCACACACACACACACATACTGTACACACACATACACACACACACTGCACACACAAAGTCACATAGTAGTAGGGGAGATATCACAGGTGATAATTAGATGCACAGATAACACCTAGGATTACACATCTCAGTCTGAGCATCAAGGTATCCCCTTGCTATATGTCACAATCCCTTTCCAGATATAAAGGCTTCCATTTACTGGATATTTTCTGCTGGTTTTCCGACCCAATATCAGAACGCTACCCTACGGAGAAAAAGCCATGAAATTCTTGGAGGAATTGAAAGAACAAATCACACTAGAGACATGCTTGGAAGTGCGGGGAGATGAAGGTGAGGCCTTGCCTTTCTTCCACACACAGCTCATGACTAGTGAGATCCATTTGTTCTCTATAGGCCTGCCCCTCTATGCAGTGAGGGGGGCCCAGGAACATTACAAGGCTGCAAATTGAGGTACAGAAGCTTTTGGGGACTGGGTCCCTCTTAGATGTTTCTGCAGCTGTCTCACACAGGTTGTTTGTTTGAGATGCACTACAGACTGGCCTCAGACTCACTATGAAGCCAAGGGAAGCCTTGAATATCTAATCTCTTCTCTCCAACTCCCAAATCCTGGGATAGCAGACATAGATTGGGGATGGAACCTAAGGCTTCTGGCAGCCAGATGCAAGGCTTTGTAAAGAAGGCCCATCCCCCCTCAATCTAGGCACTGCTGCCCCCCAACCCTCAGTAATGGCTTTGGAGAATTGGGGGCAGACAGAATTCACCCAGCTTGCTTAGGTATTATCAAACTCAGGGTTGCAGCCTCCAGGCCAGGCAGGCTGAAGGAGAAGCTGTTAGATTCAGCAGGAGGCTTCGGTTTGAGAGTGGCCCTGATTTAAGTTACAGGCAGAAGTAAATTACGTTTTATGAAAGCTTTGACTTTTAATACTATCAGCAGTATATTAAAACGTTCAGGAGATTATTTATGATATATATTTTTTAAAAAACGGGTCCAACGGCAGCGATGAAGAGGAGGTGAAGCAGGAAACATAAAGTGCTTAAGGTGCCCCTGCTGCACTGCCGTGAAAGCTCACAAAACGCCCCGTCTGTAGCGATTTATTCTCAGATCTTAAGCATCTTTGCAGCGTCTGCCTCTGGAGAGGCAAAACAGGAAGAGGCAGCATTTATAGGAAGGAGAGGCCCCTCACCCTGGGGCCTCCTGCCAGCTCAGAATCAAGAATCCTAACACAATTAACAAGTTTTGCTGTGAGAGCTGCCCTGTGACACAGAGACAATATTTCTGTCTTACACAGATTTTTTTTTATGTTAAAATAGCGTAAACCACGCATGTGGTCTTGGGTGGAGCCTCAGTTCTCTCTCAGACATTTTCTGGGAACCACAAGCAAGATCCTAAAGTTTGTTTACAGGGACCATGCCCCACAGCCCTCAGCCTCAAAGCCTGATTTCTTTTTCTTTATCAACTGTAGTCCTATGAGGTGTCCCTGGGGACCCCAGTTGAGCCGTCCTTTATGTTCCTTTGCAACTCTTTGAAGGTAGCAGCATCAGATTCCACCCAAATTCTACATACTGGCTAAGACAAGAAAGGGAGACTTTCCTTTCAGAAGCCCATGTCCATCTTTCTTCCCAAGCATCTCTTTCCCTTAACCCTCGCGCTTAAGTTTGAATTAAAATACCTTGGGGGCTGTAGCAGTGGATAAGACTTGCTATATAAGTGTGATACTCCCAGACCCACATAAAAAACCACACAGGAATGGTAGCCCACCTATAACCCCCGTTCTCAGGAGGTAGGGTCAAAGTTCCCAGGACAAACTGCTCCCGGAATAGCTCAGAGTGGTGACCTCCGGCTTCAATGACAGATGGTGTCTCAGTAACTGGAGTGGGATGACCTCTATGTCCACACACACCGGTGTGCCCACACCCTGCAAACCCCCCTCCGCAGGTGTGTGCACTAAACACAAATAAATCTCTAACAACCCAGCTCTGTTTCATGCTGGCAGAAGAATTGCTGGGAGTCTGATGCCGGTTTGGGCTATAAAGTGAGTTTCTAGTCAGCCAGAGCTAGAGTAAGACCCTGTATCCCCAAAAGAAAACAATAGGCAGCCAGGTATGCAGGGAGGGAGGGGAAGGGGATCATTTGATAGTTTATTAAAAAAAAAATCGAGATTCTTCTTTAACTCTTTCATCACCACCTTCCTATCATTTCTTCCTCTACTTGAGTAACTTAACTTTTTCAAGGATCCCCTCAGTAAGCCTGGATCCTTTACATGGGATACCGCCATTTAAAGGCACCAGAAAGTAGAGTTAACCATGAGCATCGGTTCTAGAATCAAAATTAAAACTGTAAGATCAGGAAGGCTGGTCCAGGGGAAGTTAGAATGAGGGGTTTCAAACGGCAGGAGGGTGGGTCAGGTGACCCGAGGGTCTTTCAGGTGGCAGGGGTTACTGAGGTCACTGCTATCTGCAGAGGACAGGGCAAGGAGCAGAGCAAGAGAGAGGGTGTGGATTAGCGGGGCTCTGAGAACCTTCACTGGGATGTTCCACTGACTGCAGAACGTTGGGGTAAGTTGCAGTACTTTGGAGAACCATGAAGGCTGCCCAAAGATGAAACGCAGGCTCAGACACCAGGGAAATTCCATGTGCAGTGACATAAGCCACTGGTGTGTCAGGAACCAGGTCACCTATACTATTGTGCCTTTCCTGCTAAGTGTGGAAAGCAGCTAAAATAGTGGTTGTCAACCTGTGGGTTGCGACCTCTCTGGCGTCCACTGTCGGATATTTACGTTATCGTACCGAATTACAGTTATGAAGTAGAGTTATGCAAGTAGCAACAAAAATAATTTAATGGCGGCAAGGATCACCAACATGAGGAACTGTATTAGAGGGTTGTAGCACCAGGAAGGTTGAGAACCACTGGTCTAAAGGGACACTTGGTGCCCTCAGAGACACTGGGGCTCAAGGAATCAGAGTTTCCTCAGGATTCACATCCCAGTGAAGGAAAAGCTGAAGCCCTAGTGCCCACCAGAGGGGGAACTTGTCTGCCAGGAAAAGATTTCACACACTCCGACACCTTGTCAGGTCACCTGGCACGAGAGAATAGAGTCCAGACAATGACAGTGGTGGGCGGGACCTCAACCAGGACTTTATACATACTTCTTGTCTCCTGTTCAGACCTAAACCTCATGGAATAAAGAGGCACATTCGGGGTCCAAGACCCCACAATGGAATTAGGGGGAAAGAGAGGCAACTGGACTTCTTCTCCTCTTGGTAATGTGGCCATATTAAGTCTTCTTTTTATGATTTCTGCTATTAATTGTCTTATTAAGTGTACTACTGAGGATGGGTGGTTGACCCTAGCTTGTCAATGGCTGCCAGGGTCTAGGCTCTGACCCTAACTTCTATCACACTGTGGCACCTCACACGCAGGTGAGTAGCCTTTCTAATGAGGGTCAATTCTCAACCTCTAGGCAAGGCTGCCCCTCAGTGAGACAGATGTTAACTGATTTGGGCATCAGGTTGGGTTTAACATAAAAGAACCATGTTCTACCTTAGAACAGCACAAAATAGCAAGCCTACTGATAGCCCCTACTTAGGCACTGCTGTGCTCATGTCCCATGAGGAGGCAGACTCTGCGAATAGGATGGGATGCACACCCAGCCAAGCCCTTCCTGCTGCAGCCCAGACTCCTATGGGAAGGGGGCAGGCTGAGAACCAGCAGTACCAGTGAACACACCTGTTTGCTCCTATTGAATGGAAACTTGATATCCACAAAGGGATGTAGTTGCTGATGGTTTCCAGGGAAGGCGTGCTGGGCTGAGGCCAGAACTCAGATCAGAATTTGCATGTCTGGATCCTAACACATAGCTTGATGGCTGTCTGAAGTCCAGGCCTCCTGTGCCTGTCCTGTGGTTTATGACCACACCCTACCTCTGCAAAATTCCAACACACCTGTTGTTCTGGGGAGGCAGGGTCATTCACTATGGGGTTACTTACTGAGTGTGCATCTACAGAACTTTAATTACTTGGGGCTGTAGAGAAGGCTCAGTTGGTAAAATGAGTGCTGTACAGGTGTGGGGACCTGAGTTCAACTTCTACAATCTATGTAGAAACTGAAGTGTGGCAATGAGAACTTGTAACCCCAGACTAGGGAGGTAGAGACAGCGAGATTCCTGAAGCTCACCGGCCAACTGGCCTAGCCTAATTGGTGAACCCCAGAGGGAGTCTCTGCCTTAACAAACAAAGTGGATAGCCCCAAATGTTGACCTCTGACCTCTGCGGCATATGCACACACAGGACTGTATCCTTACAGTCATTTTCTTCCTATCTATCCTGATTGTGATTTAATAGGAGCTAAAGGGGTGTGTGCTCACTGTTGACTTGGGGCTTACATTGTGACTTTATCAAAGTGGCTTGGTGCCAGTTCCTCATAGAGCATGCAAGAGGAACTTGTGACTTCCTCCTTATTCCTGGGAGCCCTGTGGCTCCCAGGAGAAGGGCTCAGATGATGGCTGCTTGTGTGAGCTTTAGTCTAGGCATGAGGAAATACAGGGTGAACAGCCAGGCTCAGAAAAACCATGGCTGGGTTCTGGCACTTCTTGATAAAAATGAATGTCTACTGTCAGAGGCCACAGAGAGCTGGGGGGTTGTTAGTCATGGATGGGTCCAGAAATAAGTACCTAGAAGTTGAAGCCGCTATTACAAAACCCAGAGATATATGCTACTGGTTTGGCATTTTGGGGATGGAACTGAGATGTTCCTTGTGGTAGATTAGGAGAATATGATGTTCCAGCACTGGTAGAAAATCATCACAGAGACAACTGCAGGTAGAAACCATGCCTAGGAACCTTGTCTGCCAAGCGGAGTGCTTCCTGTATGAACTGGCTGTGGTGGTTAGGGTACAATTGATGGAATGATATGGGAAAGAAATGGGCCTATAAATCCCCCGAATCCCTACACCATGGCTACTTTCTTTCTATGTTGCTTTGACACAGGGTCTTACATAGCTTGTCATGGGACCTGTTGCTTGACTGAAGATGACCTTGAACTTCTGCTCCCTCTGCCTCTACCTCCCTCGTCCTGGGATTACAAGAGCTGTGTACCACCATTCTTGGCTTACACAATGTTAGCGATGGGCCCCAGGGATTTGGACCAGCTTGGCAAAGACTCTGCTATTAAAGCCACATCCTAGCCCTTCCTGGTAATTTGTAAACAGAATTGAAAGGGATCATACGTCCAAAAGTGCCAAGGATTTAGAACCAAAGGATTTGTAAATGAAGCTGTTTTATTCCACGACAAGGGAAGCCACAAAGGCACAGCCTAACCATGGACATCAAATCAAAGATGGACACATCACCCCTTCTGATGAAATCTCACTTTAGCATGCTCCCCAAAGAAGTTGTTTGGTTATACAAAGGAGCCTCATGAAGAAGACTCAGCATTTGATCTATTAGAAGCACGATAACCTCAAACCGTTAGTAACTAGGTCGAACTGGAAATAATGGAGGCTTGCTACACATTCGAGGGCCTGATAAGAAAGAGTTAAGCAGATTAACAGTAGACACGATGGCTTTCCAAGAGATGGATGGCTGAGCAACATGTGTGGCTTGTATCAGAATGGATTGCAAAGCCATTCATGGGGCCCACGTCTTCTAGAGCAGGAAGCTGAAGACAGCGTCCTAGCTCCCCATGAGGATACATCTTCTAGTACCTTCTTCCAGGGAAGCCAGATGACAAGAGTGTAGCTTCCAGTGGGTAGATTCAGAGACGTACAGACAATGGACAGATGGACAGGGCAGTCAACAGAGAAGCCTGATCTGACAACATCCTCTACTCCCTGCCTAGGAGTCACCAATAGATTTGCCTACCTGGGTATTAAGGCTGGCGTGGACTATTGTGTTCCACCTTGACTTTTTCATTCCAAATGTGTCCTCCCCCCACACCCCACCCGTGTGTGTGTGTGTGTGTGTGTGTGTGTGTGTGTGTGTGTGTGTGTGTGTGTGTGTGTACGTGTTGTGAGGACAATGCACATGTGTGCACATGCAATGAATACGTCAGAGGACAATCTTTAGTGTTGCTCTTCAAGCACCTTCTACTTTTGTTTGGCCTGGAACCTCACCAACTACCCATCAGCTGCACATTGAGCCCTAGCAATCCCCCAGCTTCCATCTCACTAATGCCAAGGTTCCTAGTGAGCCACCTCACCCAGTTCCTTACACGGGTCCTGGAGAGTGAACTCAGGTCCTCATTCTTGCAAAGCAACTACTTTCCTGATTGTCAGGACCCAGTGGGGTGTGTGTGACCTGCTGGTCCTCCCCTGTGTTTCTGCTTACCTTTAGAACTTCAAGAATGTTCACAGACAGTGGCTGCTAATCAGTCAGAGTCTATGGCCCAAATGAGAAACACATACATTGGATCAGGTTAGACCAGTCAGGCCAAGCCCAGAAGAGAAAAAAACTGCTGACAGACCCATAGCAAGAAGCAAATGGGGCATTTATCCCCACAGCTGAAGCTGACATGAAACTCAAACATAACTGCAGGGCCAGTTCTACCCACAAAATCAAGTTCTCCGTAGTGAGTGCCGTAGCTTTGTTTAATAGCAACAGCAGATAAATGTAAGGTTGGGGAGGGTGTTATTAAAACTGTGTATGTGTATGTTTTCATATGTTCTGTGTGTGTTCATATGCTGTGTGTGTGTGTGTGTTCATATGCTGTGTGTTTTCATATGATGTGTGTGTTTTCATATGCTGTATGTGTATTTTCATATGCTGTGTGTGTATTTGTGTGTGTGTCCATGTGTTTGTGTGGTTTGTGTGTGTGTGTATGTGTGTGTATACATGAGAATCTCTGAGACTTCCTGGCTGATGAGCCCAGGCTCACTGTTTTGTTTTTTTGGTCACTGTCTCAAAACAAAACACCAAACCAAAATAAGGTAGGTGGCACCTGGGAAATGACATCCAAGGTTAACCTCATCGTCCATAGACATGCATGTACATAGTATCCCACACTTGCACATTTATACATGCCCATACACACACACACACACACACACACACACACACACACACACACACACACACACATGTATTTTGAATTCAGCTAAATACTATTCTCTTGTCAAAGGTCTTGCTATTTGGATCTTAGCGTCATTAGATATCACGTTCAGCCAGCATATCAGACTTAAGGCAGACAAGAGCTGCTAGCAGTGGGTTTTCTAGGCTTCAAGGTCCCAAGGGGTCCAGAGTGACAATGCCAGATGAACTCTTGAAGTCATACCAACACATCTCATTAAAATATTAGCAGCCAGAACAGTGTGCTATTCCCAGATCTCTTTTATAGAAAATGAAATTTTACAGCTTCTTGAAACATTCTTAAGACTTTCAGAAATACTCATGGATTCATGCTTAGGCAAAAGGTTAAAAAAAAAAAAAAAATCAAAAATCCTACAGTGTAGGTCTCATGCAATATAGGGAGAGAGCCAGTCCACAGATGCAAGACCCCTGTCCCCTGTGGCAGTTACTCCTTGTGTGCATAGACTCCTCGTGGCAGGTCCATTCTTCCTCCCAGGGTCCTCTGGACCTCCACATAGTATAAAAATGAGATCTTCTCCACAAATGCTCACAGTGTCCAAACAGATCTGCACTAAAATCCCAAGATCCTATCCATGTACCATTGGTCAACGTTGTTTCTATTGTGCTGATGTTGCTATTATTTTGGGATGACATATTGGACAAAATGCCAGTATTCACAAACTGTATGCTTCAGCTTATGAATGCAGTGGCCTCACTGTTGAGATCTTTAATACACTTTCTCTTTGGGTCCCTAAATGCTTTGCAAATTCACTCCACATAACCAAACGAATAGCATCACTGTTGGTGGAATACAATTTGTGTCCTGATTAGCCCTCCATAAAAGCCTTTTCTGGGACTGAGGGATGACTAATTCAGTAAAATGTTTGCTGGACAATCATAAGGACCTGAGTTCAATTCCCCAAATCCATGTAAAAACTTAGGGTTGGTATTGTCCAGAGGATTCCTGAGCCTCAATGGCCAGCCAGGCTAGCCAATCAGTGAGTTCCAGGCTCAGAAGGGACCCTCCTGACATAAACCTCTGGCTTTCACACATAAACCTCTGGCTTTCACACATGTGAATGCTCACCTGTATGTGTGCATGTGTGCACACCACACACACACACACACACACACACACACACACACACACACACACACACACACACACACACACACTAACTAACCAATCTACCTTTTCCAATTCCATCCCAGTTGCCCGAGGCAATACAACGGGATGGAGCAGAGATCCAGAAAATAGCACCAATTAAGGAGTGACTCATGCTTGCTTGAAACTAAGGACTATTTACAAAATAAACACCCTGAATTTGTTGTGGCATCCAGGCAGGCCAGGCAGGAGGCAGGGAGCCTTAGAAACCCAATCTTGCTTGCTGACAAGGCTTCCCTAAATCTGAGCGTCTCCTTTGCTTGACTCTTTGGATACAGTGTCTTTGATGCTAGGGTGGTAAGGACCATGAGAGAGCAAGGCTCTGTGAGACTAGGCCAACAAAAAACAGGATTGTAAACAAAACTCTGCAGCCCTGGGGTGGGCTGATCCTACCTCAGTTGCTGGGGAGAAGGGATTATTCAGATAAGCATTCAAATGCAGTTTTAGTTACTTAGGTTTTGAAACAGCTGTGAGAACAACTGCCAGCTCCTACCCCGTGATGATATTCCATGCCAATGAGATTTATTCCCAGATATGCCTGGGGGGGAGGGGAGGTGTTGTAACTAATGTGAGGCATGAAATGGAGCGCATCCCTCTGCCTAAAGAATCGCCAGGTCCAGAGGTACATGACAAAGAACCTTCTTTTGTTGTTTTGTTAAATAGCCAAACAAATGTTTGCTATTAGAAATAGCAGTCTTGGCTCAGGGCATTTCTGAGGAATTAATGAGCAACTGACATTTACAGCCCCGAGGCGAGATTCCTCTAGCCTTTTAGAAAACCCCAGGAAAGCCCGAGGCAGCCTTGATCATGATTGCTTAATTATTATGGTGCCCTCCTGGGAAGGCATTTCTGGTGTTGCTAATATCCACTGGCCCCTCTCCTCCCTTGCCAGGCACAGGGGCGCCCACACTTTTAAGCTTCCATGTAATGAGCTGGGGCACGGATTTGGCTACTGAAATGACGCCTTAGTGAAAAGGCCAAGCAGGAAAGTATCATCTTAAGGACTTCTAGAGCTCCCTCATCAGGAACCCAGATGTGTTTTTGCCAAAGGAGCAGGGCTTCAGGCTGGACAGGGCTCAGTGGGTAAGAGCACTTGCTGCCTTTGCACAGGACCCAGGTTTGGTTCTCAGAACTCATGTCCAGTTGCTCACAACCATCTAGGAGAAACAGCATCCTCTTCTGGCCTCTGCGGGTACCCCCCCCCACACACACACACATACCCCACCTTCCCTGCCACAGACACACACATTAAACACCATCATTATCAACAACAAAAAGCAGGAACTCCTCACTTGGGCCTGGCTGACAAACGGCTGGCACTTCTGCTTTCATTTTGTGTCTCTCCTTTTTGGGGTGGGGTGGGGGAGAGCAGAGGTGAATCCTTAACCTTTCCGTTAGAGAGCACCAGTGTTCAGGTAACCAAGCCCTTAGCAGACAGAACTGCATAAACAAGGTGAGATCCACCCAACACACCCACCCCATGTGATGGTATGAAATATCAGAGGGACGGGGAACAAACCACAGCCAATTCTCACCCAGCCAACTCCTCAGGGCCTAACGGGGTAGATCCTACCTTCAGGAGTCCTCAGACTGACCCGGTGCCCAGGCAAAAGGCTCTGTCTTTTCCTCTTTCTATCTCTTTCCCCATCAAGCTATTTCAACTACTGGGTCAACTTTTCTAGTTCTAGGATTAAAGGCGGGCGCTACCACCACCTGTCTCTATTTGACCTTGAACTCAGAGATCCAGAGGATCTCTGCCTCCCACATGATGGGATTAAAGGCCTGGGTCACCACTCCCTGACCTTCAGGGTTCTGTGGGTGGCCCTGTCTTCTGATATTCCAGACTATTTTTATTAAATATACACTATATCACCACAACCCCATGCCTCCCACCCAGTGCCTGCAGCAGCCTGGTTACTGTCACATGTCATGGGCTACACATTCACCAATGCCGCTCCATCACCCAGAGAAACAGTGACCCCTGTCATGGAGCATTATGCATGCCCTGCCCCCTAACTGGTCACTTAGCATAGGTCACAGATGAACTAAACCTACTTCCTTCTGGAGCAAGACCTTCTCTTGCCTCAGAAACTTTCCAAGTAGACCCCTTGCTCACTGGTGGGGCTGAAATTCTCCTTCAGAACCCTGCTGTTCTGCCTACTGGGGCATTAATACTGCTCTCTCCTATCTCTCTTCTTCTTCCCCCTAACATCCCACTTTCCTCTTTGAGTCACTTTTGATACTTGGAAAAGCAAAACCTTATAAGACAGAACAAAGTGACCTCCCTGAACTGGCACCAAATAAGGACAATTGTCCTCGATGGTCAGGCTATAGCAAGAGCATGAGCAATGACCTCCTGAGGACCAGCTTGACCCTTCATAAGGATGACTTCTATAACCCATCCTGAAGAGCCATAACCGAGACAATAATCTGTAGAGCTCACTCTGACCCGAACTGCTTAATTATATTCAACCCTACCTACTGCCTGCCCCAATTCTTCTTAAAATAGATTTTAATCTACAGCACAGACCAAAACCTTGATGATTGACTTGGTGTGGGGTACCCCTGGACCTCTATTTCTGTGCTTCTTCTCTGGACCACGTTGAATTAATCCCCTCCCTCTACTTCCTACCATTATTTATCTCTTGGTGTCTGGGATGGGTGGCCAAGGACAGCCAAAAGGAGGAACAGGTGCTCAGCTACTTGTCCTAAAATCTCAGTTTATAGCATCGGTGAAGTTGGAAGCTGAAAGCCAAAGAATCAAAGAGCCTGGGTTGCAGATCATCACATGGGCCGCCAGTGGACTCTGGGTTCTGTCAAACCATTGAGTCTATGAAGCTGTATGTACCAGCAGCACACCTAACCAGTCCATCACATGGCCCTTTCACCTCTCCACTACTCAGTGTGCCCCAACTGTCCATCACTCAGTATTCCCTGACTCTCCATCTCCCAGCATGCCCCATCTGTCCATCACTTAGCACCTCCGCCTCTCTTTCCATCACTCAGCATGCCCCACCTGTCCATCATTCAGCACTTCTACCTCTCAATCATTCAGTACACCCTGGCTCTCCATCATTCAATGTGTCCTTCCTCTCTACATGAAGCATGCCATGCTCCATCCTTCATCTTCCCCCAGCATGACCCACTCCTCTCAACCTGTCAGCCTGACAAGCAGAAACCTCACATCCCAGAGACACTTCCTGGCTTGTCTTTAGAGTTGGCTAGATAGAACCTGTTCCTCTGTGGACACAAGCACTGTGGTAATTTGGGGGCTAACTCCGGAGTCAAAGTTGAGAAGAAAAATATAAACCCAGATATCAGTAGACCCGAAGCTCACTGAAAAACCATGCAAGCTGAATAGTTGAGGATCAAGACGCTCCAAGAGCTAAGAACACTGGTGACTTAATGTGCTACTAGAAGACAGTGGCATAGTCCATGAGAGCTCCATTTCATCATGTAAGAAATGAGAACCACACAATGACCTAACGGCATCTGCTGGGGGACCCGCTCTGTCCTCTCCAACAGACTTTGCACAGTCTGGCCAGCATCTGCCTCCCTTTACTTCAGAGCGTTCTCCAGTGACTGGGATAGGCTCTGCCCCCACCAACACTAACCAGATGCACTAGAGAATTAGAACACCCCCACCACATACATGCACACTTAAGGATGGCTAACCATGGGGTATGTGTCCCATGCTGGCTCCATGGCTTGAGAAGGGTCCAGCTGTCTTTTTCCACAACACTACTATGGCCTGGGCCTCCTGTCCCAGCTTCACTTCCTAAACACCACGATGCTCTGGGACAACTAACATAGGCGCTGAGTGGACCAGTTCTGAGTAAAGAGCAATGCACATACTTCTGCATGTCTCCAGAAAACAGTGAGTGTGAGCATCTGTCCTTACAGTGCTGTTTACAGCGGAGAAGGAGGAAACAGGGGGCCTTCTGTGTAGTGCTCCACTGACACAGACTGACACCGTGGAGCCCTGGGGAGTAAAGCAGGGCAGAGGTTGCCTAAATAATCAAGCAGTTCCACTATATTTGCTGCAAGATCTGACGGTAGATACATGTTGCTGACCAGCCAGAGAAAGCAAGGCATACAAGGTTCACCAGCCCAGAGAGAGAAGCAAGGGCAGAGCCCAGAGTGCCAGAGACCCAAGGGGAGGCTGAACTGATGACATGCTGGTGTTCTTAAGATTATACATGAAGCAGGCCTTTAATGAGTCACAAACACGTGGAGTGGAGAGCGTCTGCCTTGCCTTCTCTGCAGAGTGAGGGGAATGAATCACAAGTGACATGGAGCTGTGTTGTTGGGCTTGCATTCCCAAAGCAGCTAGCACTTGGAAATTGTCAGTGCCTTTGCAGGGCTCCTTCCAAATCAGCCATTATAGGATGTCACAGCCCTGAGTGGCCACCTGGATGCTGTTACATGCTGCATTCCAATCAAAATGCATCATGGGTCAGCCCTTTGAGTGCTCAGAGATGCCTGACTGTCCCATCAGAGCAGCCCTGAAGGGTAATCGGGAGAAGGAAGGATAGAGATGGCTCACTGGGTAAAGTTGTGAGGTTTCTACTGTACAACTGTGAGGACCTGAGCTTAAACCCCTACAACCCAAATATTGCTGGACACTGCATATATCGGCAGTGCTCCTAGACCAAGATGGAAGTAGGGGCATGCCCCTCTAGAAGGACATGGGACAGATAGCTTGTACAGAGGCCAACAGCAAAAGATTTTGTATCAAGCCAGGTGACAGGTGAAGAGCCATATCAGAGGTTGTCCTCGGACCTCCACAGGCATGTCAACACACACACACACACACACACACACACACACACACACACACACACACACACACCTTTAAGGAGAAGGGGGCATATGAGAGAGAGGTCAAGAGGAGGTAATTTTCCATCAACTCAACCTTCCAACTTCTGGAGGCCACTCTTCAGGAAGAAGCCCACCCATCCTCCACCTTGTGATGACTTAACCGATGGCCTGATATTCTTGCTTGCTCCGTGCTGACCCCTCCTAGTTGCAGGATCCATCCCGACTTTGCTCACTGCCCAAGCACCGGCTTATCCTTGCCTTGAGACTGGAGCATACCCTATACACCAGAGTGGCACTCAGAAAGGGCTCCAACTGGACATCTTCTAAGAAATGGATTTAATGTCGTCTGTGTCTTAAGGCTTTTGTGAAGTTAGAAAAAGGCAAATACCAAGGGCCTGGCACACAGAGATGCAACAAACAACAGAACAATAAGAAGGGAGGACTGTAGTGGATCCTGTACAAATGTCAAAAATGCCTTTGAAGTATTATGCACAAAGTCGGAGGGAAGAGGCCCTCCAGTGAACTCCGAGCTTCAAGGACGTACAAATATGCTCAGTTCCCAAGAGCTCAGAATGAGGAAGTCACTTTTGAATTGCTTTTCATGACCTGCAGCTTCAGACTGTAACTTTCAGTAAAGACAAACAGGGGCTACAGGTTTTTAGTGGTGCCTTAGTTACCAGGTTTTAAAAGTAGGATTAAAAAAAAAAATGCTGGGGAAGGACTCTACTGTGTGTAGTAAGAAGTTTCTGGCCTGGACTTTCTGTCCTAGCCCCTGGGTTCGGACCCCCTCGAAGCCCTTCTGCTGCTTAGTCCCAGATAATCACATAAAGGCTTATACTAATTTCATGCTGATTGGCATATGGCTCAGTCACATAACTTGCGAACTCTAATCTCTTAAGCTAACCCATGATTAGCCAAGTAGCATAGTACCTTTTTTCCTGTGTGTCTTCTTTCCTGTGTGTCTGCTGGTGTGTCTCCTCTGACTCTTCTTCCAAGAGCTTTCTTAGTCTGGTAGCCTCACTGAGACTTCCTGTCTGTCTTCTGGTCAATCAGCATTTTATTAAACCAGTAAGAGGGACTAACATTTACAGTGTACCAGAACATAATCCCACAGCAACTGTGCCCTTCCCAACTAAGCCACACCCCAACCCCTCACTGGGGGATTCTAGGCAGGGGCTCTACCATTGAGCCACACCCCAACCCCTCACTGGGGGATTCTAGGCAGGGGCTCTACCACTGAGCCACACCCCAGGCCCTCACTGGGGGATTCTAGGCAGGTGCTCTGCCACTGAGCCACACCCCAGCCCCTCACTGGGGGATTCTAGACAGATGTTCTGTCATCAAACAACATCTCCAGTTCTTAAGAACAGGTCTTTCTTATTGAGAGGGAAAGTCAGGTGGCAGAAGAGTTATTTAGTCATTCCCAGTAGGATGAGGTAAACAGTGGGACTGGGGCAGGGTTAGGTTTCCCCCACCAGACACCAAAAAGGAGTTTATGGATATATAGAGGGTGATGACAGAGCAATGCTCCTGTGTCTGGTTCTGTTTACAGCACAGGCCACTTCTTAAGATGGAGGGCAAAAGCATTTATAATGTAGGCTCCACTATCCCAATGTGCCATAGTTTCCTGCTTAACCTTACATAAGTGGAACTCACTTATCAATGTAGTGGCCCCATGTGATAAAGAGCTCTCTGCAAATGCACAGAGCTATTCAAGCCCATATGTGCACAAGCATACACATACATGCACATAGATGCTCATGCAAACATCCATGCAATCAAAAATACATGCATGTGCATACACACACACACACACACACACACACACACACACACACACACACACACACACACACGTACAAGGTACACATGAATGAATCCCTGTTGGAGGAACCCCAACATGAAAGGAGGTGACCAGCCCAGGTAGGGCTTGTTGAAACATTTCTGACTGTGGCCTCCAGGGAATCTCTGTTTTGCTCCTAAAGCCCTCAGGTACCTGTCCAGAGATCTCTGGACCTCAAGGAGCAAACTGGAAAGATCTCCTGGCTCCAGGCCCCGTGCCAGCCGCTCGCCGTGGATATCCCCATGTCTTGTTTGCTCGCAGGGACCACATCCATGTAGCCCACGGGGAAATGCCAGGTTCCTGCAATCCCAGTGCAGGGGAGAGAAGCCAGAACAATTTCTTCAGCGTGCATGATTAAACTGCTTTCTCTAGCAGTGCAGCCCGGTGACTCCAAGGAAGCAGAGAAAGCTGAAATTATAGAGTTCTTTTTTCTTTTTAATTCAATTTCACTCATTTTAACCGCTCAAACAAATAGCTACAAAGTGGTTTTCAGAGAGGGCCTTGCCAAGTCTGTTTTCATTTAAAGAGAAAAA
This sequence comes from Phyllotis vaccarum, assembly GCA_033318265.1. Classification (NCBI taxonomy): domain Eukaryota; kingdom Metazoa; phylum Chordata; class Mammalia; order Rodentia; family Cricetidae; genus Phyllotis; species Phyllotis vaccarum. The sequence continues at coordinate 71,438,502 of JARWLC010000017.1, read as the reverse complement.
AAGAGAAAAAGAAGGTTCATTTGTAAATAGCGGCGTGAGTCCTTCAAACAGGCTTGCTCATGCACGGAGACAGAGCAGCCCCCACCTGCTATTTACAGTCTAGACTGTCCGCATGCGCCTTTCCCATGGATGGTGCGAGGGTAAATTTCATCCCAGGCCAGGTCAGGTCATCATAATTCAAAATGACTAGAATCTAAATGGCTTGTGTTTGCTGAATTCAAGCAATGAATTCTACAGAGAAGGGATCAGAGTGTGAGGATGAACTGTAAGAGAAAGAAGCAAGAGGATCTCTGGGGATCTCCTGGTTAACCCAGCCTTGACCTTCAGGCCATCCTAAGGTCACTCTGCTAATAGCATCCAGGCAGTGGAAGGGCATCTCATGTGGCTTTTCATACCATGCACTCTGGAACTCAGGTACACCTCAACTGCAAAGCCCCAAGCTTCCTTGGCCCCCGGGAAGCTGTGTTTTGGAGGCGAGAAACTCAATGCTTGTTTGAGGAACTATCTATATTTGAGACAAAACAGGAAGAGGGCTCCTGTCACGTGTTTGTGCCTCCAGGAGGTCACTCTGAATTCCTGTGCCTCTCAGTGGAGATTCTTCTTCTAAGGTCCTCTAATGTGAATAGCATGTCCAGTCATTCTAAGACCCCTGGATGGATGGATGGATGGATGGATGGATGGATGGATGGATGGGTTTTTTGAGATGGTCTCCTGTAGTCCAAGGCTGGTCTTGAACTTAGTTCATAGCTGAGGACACCTGTAAGCTTGCTAGGATTTCAGGTGTGTAGCCCCATGCCCAGTTTTCTTCAGGGCTGCGATAGAACCCTGGGCTTCAACGGAATGCTAGGTAAGCTCTCAATGCCTGACGCCCTGCACAGATTTGAGGCAAGCCTCCTTCCTCCGAGGCTGTATTTGGACAAGGTGTAGTTAGATCCAAGAAAGCTTTCTAATAAGCTTTGCCCTCGGGGTCAGGGTATGGACTTCACTTGAGCAGGGACCTCTCAGCTGTTCTGCCAGCTTGCTCTGGCTCCTTCTGTAGAGGACATATCGGTACCTTGACCCTGGGATGTGTTATGCTGGGTAAAACCAAGTAGGAGGGGGAAGGTGACCGGATTGTGGCTAAAAGCTTTTCCACCCGTCTGCACTGTTCTTAAAAACCAAAACAAATGGTGTGTGTGTGGGAGACTGCAGCAGGGGCATTGTCATGAAATGTCACCACACAACCTCACATCACTGCACTTGTATTCAAGTCTTGGCAGGACTATAAAGAGGTGTCGGAGTTCATATTTGGGGCCACACACTGGCAGCTGCAGCCCTGCCCCTCTATCTGTGTTATCCAACTGCTAGTCACAGGGTCACCTTGCTGATCTTTGACTGGCTGTCACAGCTCACCCCTGAGTTGCCACCGTGGATAGTTATGTGGCGCTGCTCTGTAGACTCCAACAGTTTTTGGGAATCTGACCACACCGTAGTCAAATGTATAGTTTGCTTTACATCAGTTCTGTCGAAGATTGTGGTTCACCTTCCTGTCCTGAGAAGTCTAGGGCATTTGGTTTCTATCAACTCTCATGGTGACATCTTTTCCATTAAAGAGGACTTAGATGATGACCTTGGCCTCAGGATTAAGTCAGCATTATATTTTTTGATTATCAGCGGCAAAAAAGAAGGGAAATTATAAAGCCATAGAGAGGATTCATATGGCCTTGGTCTCTCTCTTTTTTTTTCTCTCTCTCTCTCTCTCAAGTGATTAAAATTCTTCAGGAAAAAAATGGCCATGTAGCATACGCTGGCTGCCACAGACAGATATGGTATCAGCTCAGCGCATCAGCTCACGGTGACAGCAGCGCAGAGGTTAATTATGCATGCTGTATATAGTTTTAATCACTTTAATCAGAGTGCTGTTCTGCTACAATTCAGGCTATAACTTCTCCGCAAGCAGAGACAGCACTTCAGGCACGGCAGTGTTTGTATAGGGGAAGAAAAGGGAGAAAATGGTACATTAACCACAGAAAGATAATGCAAAAAGCTATTGGCTGAACAACAAGATTAAACCCGTTGTCCATCGCAAACACTAAGGGAATGGCTAAGCGAGGCTAAGAAGGGGAGAGCTGCTCATGCTGGCCACCAGTGCAGAACCAGGACCATCTCTAAAGGATTCAGGAGCTACGACCTCTGTCTCCAGTGCCGAAGCAGGAGCTGGAAAGATGGTTCCGTGAGTAAAATGACAGTTTTGCAAGTGTGAGGACCTGGGTTCAAATCTCTAGCACCCATGTAAAAAAGCTGGGCCTGGCTGCACATGCCTGTAACTACAGTCTTGGGTGGGGATAGAGAAAGATGGATCCCAAGTCACTGGACAGACAGCCCAGCTGAAATGGTGAGCTTCCAGTTTGGTGATAGGTTGTCTGAAGGTACCTGGAGACTGACAGAGGGAGACATTTGATGTCCTCCGTTCATCTCTACATCTGTGCCCATGGCAAATGTGCTCACATACTCAAGTACACACACCAGACACACACACAAACATACACACACACACACTCATACTCACACACATACACACAAACATGCACACACACTTGCACACATACACACATTCATAAACACTCATACTTACACACACTCATACACATACATACACATAAACCTATACACACTTACACGCATACAGAGACACATACATGCACGCACACATTCACACAAACATATACACACATACACTCATACACACAAACAATCATATATACATACACACATACACACACATTCACACAAATCAGGTGGAGAGCAACTGAGGAAGACACCTACTATTGACCTCCTCATGCATACATGTAGATGTATACCTGCACACATGTGTGTACACTCACACAACCCTGAGATGGTGGGCATGTGGTGTCCTGGGTGGCTGTCTGTTATAGATTGCTTTCTGTTGCTATGTAAACACCAACACACACACACACACACACACACACACACACACACACACACACACACACACACACACACACACACACCACTTGGGAGGAAAGGGTTTATTTCATCTCATAGGTTACAGTTCATCCCTGTGGGAAGTCAGGGCAGAAACCTGAATCAGAAACCATGGAGGACTGCTGCTTGCTTGGCTTGTTGTCTGCCTGGTTCACATCCATCTACTTTCTTATACCCCCAGGCCTAACTGCCTAGGAACGGTACCATCCACAGTGGGGCTTCCTATGTCAATTAGCAATCAAGAAAATGATCCACAGGTGCTCACAGGCCCATCTGATTTGGGTGATTCTTCCTAGGTGTGGTGACAACCAAGGCCAGCCACCACACTATGATAGCCAATAGCCAATGCAGGGACTGGATGTTCCTGTGTGTTCCCAGAGGCTTGTCCACTTTCTCCATCTCCACTAGTAGCTAAAAACAGCAGAGTGTGCGTCTCGTGACTTGTGCCAAGTGTTCAGACTGAGTTATATAAAGTGTTGTTATTGTCCACAGCAATGGGCTCTTCATCATACATTTTCACAGGCTGCCCCACTTTGCTCTCACCGTTCTTGGTTTAGCCTCACTATCAGGTGACCAGAAGGTTGAGTGACTTTTCCACTGTTGTAGATAGTTCAAAAACCATGTAAGTGGCTATGTTCAGACACTTCCCAGCTTAGAATGGGTTACAGCATCCTTGTAAAGCCAGTGCACACAGTAACTGTGGTGAGCATCCGTTGGCTGATCATCACAGTTTGATATCTTCATATAGATATGAAGAACCAGCTGTTCACTTGTTGGGCGTGTATCTGACTGGCAGCCATGACAGACCACTAAGGCCCGTCATCAGGAGGGAAGGTGTCACACATTGCCGTCCTGCTATGGATCTTCACTCACTTGACAGGACCTAGCATTGCCTGAGAGGCAAGCCTCGGTGCTGTGGGATTGTGCTCTTGTATTTTGTAGATATTTATTCCTCCTACTGGTTTAATAAAACACTGATTGGCCAGAAGGCAGACAGGAAGTAGAGGCAGGGCCACCAGACTAGGAGAATTCTGGGAAGCGGAAGAGCAGAGCAGAGATGTCAGCAGATGTAGAGGAAAGATGTGAATGCTGCTCTGACAAGAGGTACCAAGCCACATGGCTGAACAAGATAAAAATCATGGATTAGTTCAAGAGTAAGAGTTAGAAAGTAATACGCCTGAGCCTGAGGCCAAACTGCTTGTAATTAATAGAAGCTTTTGTGTGATTATTTTGGACTGTTGGTCCAGACCTCAGGGCTAGGCTGGGCTAGAAATTTCTGACTACACCTCAGGGAATGTCTGTGAAGGATTTTTTTTTAGTTTACATTAACTGAGGAGGGAAGAGCCACCCTAAATGTGGGTGGCATCATTCCCTAGGCTGGGTCCTTGGTGAGCTTAGCCCCTGCATCCATCTCTCTCTGCTTCTCTCTGTGGATGCCATGCGACCAGGTGCCACCTGCTCCTACCATCACGTTCTCCCCTCATTATGAACAGTCCCTTCGAGCTGTGAGCCAAATAAAGCCTTCTTTCCTTTAGTTACTGACACCAAGTGTCTTGTCATCCGGGGAAAGATTCCAGATTTCAGTGCAGTTTCTACTGAATGCCATATGCTTTTACACCATGGTAAGACTGGAAAAATCAGAAGTCAAACCATTGTAGATGCCATTACAAGCCAACTGTCCTAAAAATTACCAGCAGAAGACGTGCCAGGCAGGTTCTCTCTCACAGACAATTATATACTTAATATTATGAAACACACACACAGTTATACACTTAATATATATGAGATACACACACACACACACACACACACACACACACACACACACACGTTATGGGACCAAGAGAAATTCAGGACAGCCTGGCTTTCTGGTTGCAATCATCTATGATAGGAAATCCAAACGAGTGCTTTGGATTTTGACCCAGTTAGTGACAACATAGGCCTTTACTGAGGATAATTCCCTCCATGGAGATTTTTAGACTTTTCTGTATGCATGCTGTACTTTCACAGAACAAAATTTAAATGTCACAGGGTAGCCCTGATGTTAGGAGAAAAATACCAGCAATTCCTTTAGGAATAAAAAAGGTGACGGCTTCAGTACAGGGAGGTGGGACAGAGGAAGAGCTGCAGAGGGAAGTCTTCCAGACCCTCTACCTTCTTACTCTGCCTGTCTACAGAGAGGGGACCATACAACACAGGCTGGAGGGTCCCACTCGGGCCCTGGAATACAGCATTTTATGCCCGCAATGGAAGGACGTGGTGTATTGGCACAGCCATATCCGATGAGAAGATTGGCAGAATTTATACAGCTAGCACAGCTGCTTGGCAGAGCTCCACGAAGGTCACTGACCCACCTTTGGTTTTCATCTCCACCTGCTGCGTACTTGGAAGACCTTTAATATTTGTACAATTTAAGGATATTGCATTGATGGAAAAATTATTCTGAATCATTTGTGCCTTCTATCAGGAATTCTGGACAGTCCTGAACATCCTAGCCTCCCTCTCGCACTTCTAGGAACATGTCCTTATCTACTTGAAGGTCTTCTTTATGCCTTGGAGGTTGTGACACACATAAAGAAGTCAGAGGTCTCTTTATGAGGCCATGAGACATTCTTGAAACACCTGTCCCTGTACTTACTCAGGAACAAGATAATCAAAACAAAGTAAACTCAAAAAGACCAACAAGATGTGGTGGGCTAGAGGAGTTGGGCACAGCTCAGATTGCCATGAAGATTTTGTTCTGGTCAAATGTCCTTGTAACCTCAAAAGCTACTAGCTTGAGAACAGGCTGTCATTTGCCTCTAGATTCTTAAAAAATTGGGTTATAGGGTTAATGAGTAAAAATGATAACTCTGTTTATTAATAATGTCAAAATTTGAGGGAAAAATGATTGGAAATGATAACTCTGTCATGGTTTATTAATGATAACTAAAAGATGAGCAAAAGGAAGTGAAACACATGTTCAAAACCAAAAATGATATGATCTGTCTTTTGGAACATCATGAATGTATACCTGCTCACTAAATTCTGTATAAATAAAGAATCACTCTGGCTGCTAGTTACTCAAGCTGCAAGACTCTCTCAGCCACCATGTCCTGGCTCAGCTTCTTCCCTCACCAACTCCGTACATCCTCTGCTGAGATCTGCCCACCGCTGGGGATGGCTCCAGGCAGTTTATAGCTAAAAGCTTCTGTGTATTGTTAGAAAAGAGACTTGAACATTTTCAATATGAAGAATTTTGAGACATACTACTTTACTGAGGTAGAAATGTTTCTAATTATTGAGGAATTTATAAATTGAGTTAGAGAGATATCTCTGGGGTTAAGAACACTGTGTGTTCTCACAGAGGATCTGGGTTTAGTTCCCAGCATCGTAACTCCTGTTCCAGAGGGGGTAGTGCCCTCTGCTGGCCTCTTTGGGCATGCACTTAGCAGCATACATGCAGACAAAACACTTATATATCTATAATCAAAAGTAATTTTTAAAATGGATTACATAATTTTATTTAGGAGATGGAATATGTGTGGGAATATGGATATATACATATATATTGGTGGAAGTACAGTCCAGCCTTTCTCTATGTGAACATGGTAATTCATGTATCTCATTATTTAAACCATGCACTGGACTGTGCAGCTGCGGCAGAATATCCAACATAAGCAAAAGAGAAAAGATTTAGTTTGGCTCATGGTCTCTGAGGTCTCAGTGTATGATGGGCGGGTTCTGGTTCTGCCTGTAGGGGAGATACAAAGCATGGTAGATAGGTGGCTATGGGGAAGAGTAATTGCAATGTAATTTCTTACCTCTTGGCAACCAGGAGATGGAAAGTAGTAACAGATACAAAATACACCATCCTTAGACATCCCAGAGACCCACTTCCACCAACCAGGTCCAACCCTCCACAGGCCCAATGCCTCCCTGCAGTCTAGTTAAATGTTGAATCTATTACTGGGTAAAAGCACTAATTACTACATGAGAGGCCTCTTCATCTAATTGCTTTTGGAAACATCCTCAGAGATACCCAGAGATATGTTTTAGGAATCCCCTAGCCAGCTCACAATGTGCTCAAGTTGAAAATCAGGATAAATTATGTCAGGTCAGTGAGATGGCTCAATGGATAAAGTACCCACTATGTAAGCCTGACAAAACTCACATTTAAAAAAGCCAGAGATGGTGGTACACATCTCTAATCCCAGCACATCTATGGCAAAACTAGGAGGCAGAGACAGTTGGATCACTTGGGACAGAGAGCCTAACAGCAACACCAAGAGAGACTCTGTCTCAACAAGATGAAAAGCAGAGCAATTCCCAGGAGTTGCCCAATGATCTCTACACAGGCACTGTGGTTCTTGTGTGTTATGGCAGGTGTATGAGTCTGTGGGCATGTGCAGAGGGCAGAGAAGGACGTCAGGTGGCCTGCTCTTCCCTCTCTACCTTATTCTTCTGAGGCACGGTCTCTCACTGCACCTGCAGCTAGGCCATTGGCCAGCAAGCACCAGCGATGCCCGTCTCTCTTCCACACACGCCACGTTCACAGGTACATTGTACCCAACAATGCCAATGTTTTACATGAGTTGTGGGGATTTGAACTCAGGCCCTTCTAGTTTATAGCATAGGCTCTTAATCCACCGAGTCATCTCTCAGGCCCAAGTTCAGTAACTTAAAGTCTAAACATCTCAGGATGCGAGGCACTCAAAACGGCCTCTGTTTTCACATTTTAGAACTATAAAATTAGAGTAAAAGGGCTTCTTGGAACCATTTTCTTTAAAAACATCTATTCATTTTAACTGGAGGAGTACTGATCTGGTGATTTTAATATCGGATTCTTCTTGGGATAGCTCCTATTGTGGTGTGAAAATTTCTTCCACATCCAGAGGACTGGATCCTCAAAACAAACTCTCAAGGCTGGTGACCGTGCCTCGGTGCTCGCTGCAAGCCTGAGGGACCTTAGTTGGTTCCACGGACCCCACATGGTGGAAGCAGACTCTTATAAGTTGTTTTTCCCCAACCTCCCCTCAAATTAAATAAACAAATTTAAACAAAATAAGCAGGAATTGAATATCAGATATTGCAAATGTGTTTCTTGGGGTTGGAGGATGACGCCATGAGTAAATTGCTTGCTTCCCAAGCCTGAGGACCTGGGTTCAGTTCTGTAGAACTCACATAAAACATGGGCATGGAACTGTGTGTCTATAACCTCAATGCTGCACGGGCTGTGGTAAACAGGTACTGGGAGCTCACTAGCCAGCCAGTCTAGGGGACTGGTGATCTCTAGGTTCAGTAAGAAAGCCTGTTTCAAAAATAAACAAGCAAATGAGGACAGAGAAAGATGCCTGATTCTGACCTCTGGTGTCCACGAATCTACACACCCATACAGACACACTGCCCTGTAGGTGGCAGAGAGACCACCAAGGTGAGGGGGGACCAGATCATGAAGATACTCATGTCTTGAACCCTGCCCCAGAGAACAGTCTATAGAAGCGATGAATGCCTAATACCAGGAAGGGGACACGAAACCTGCCAGAGCAGGAGTATCCTTATGTGCAAGGCCTTGGCAGGTCTGAGACCTCTCCTCCCAGCATGGTGGAGTCTCAGGGCCACTTTGCCTTCAACTCCTGGAGTAGGAGAACGCTACTGACTTAGAGAGTCCTGACTGCCTCTATCTCTGCCGCACCTTCTTCTGGATAATTTCCTTTTCCTGTCCCCAATCTCCACAACAGAGGAGTTCAAGGAAGAATATTAGCTGTGAGATTGTTGAGAGGGTGAGAAGAACGCAGAGTAGGAGCTGTTCAGCTTCCTGAGGCAAGAGCAGCCAGCTGCAAAAGGAAGTGGATAGGAGAGCCAACTTCTGCTGTATGCTTCTGCCAGTCAGGACCAGGCAGCATTTAATGGGGACTGCCTGGCTAAAGGACCAAGGACCGTGAGGCTACATACAGCAACAGTCAGCTATGGACTTTCATTGTAAGAGAGTCATTTACTCCACTATGAAAAAGTTCTGGGTACACGCAGGCCAAGGGTGTTCCTTGGACCTGTCAGAGAACAGAGGTCATAGAGTGAACAGCTGACCTGAAATCTAGAAAAGTCTAGATGAAGACAATACTTCCCAATAGAATCACCTAAGTGACTGAGTGACTGTGTATCTGGAATAGACATCTGCCACTCAACAGAGGCCACGAGGGAATTCAGCTAGAAGTTCAGTGAGCTGCTGGAGAACAGTTACGGGCCAGTGTGGCTGTGTGAAGCTTTAAAGGAGCTCTTCTGAATGGTGCAGGGCAGGTTTGTGGGGATCCCACGACAGTACCCCCCCCCCATCTTCTGGCTGCAGAGAAGGCAATTGTAGCTCTTGCAGAATCTCTATCCAGAATCCCCATCAAACCTCTTTAAAAAGAATGGAAATGTGACTGTTTTTTGGAGGGGACAGAGAAGAAGCAACAAACTAAGGTTGAGGATATGGATCCGTCGGTAAAGTGTTTGCCTCAAAAGCATGAGGACCTGAGTTTAGACCCCAGAAGCCACATACAAATCAGGGTGTGGCAGCATGCACCTATAATCCCAGCTCTATTAGCTGGGAAGGCCAGATGCGGGGTGTCCCTGGAAGTTCATACGCCAGGTGTCCTGGTCTACTGGGAAAAGAAGAATGTGAGACCAGCAGAGACCCTGTCTTCGTCTAGTGCAATAAAACACAGGACTGAGATGAGGCGCACAGAAAGAAATCAAACTGTCTTCATTCACAACTGGAATTATTTGCTATGCCGATATCACTAAGAACCATATGAAAATCTTCTAGAACAAATAAATAAGATTAGAATAAGAGCACACATGAGAATATACAGTCGGGACATGGGGATCAACTGGATTCGTATTGCCAGCAATGGACTAGCATTTATGATGGCCGAGAAAACACACACACACACACATACACACACAGAGAGAGAGAGAGAGAGAGAGAGAGAGAGAGAGAGAGAGAGAGAAATGGTAGACAGAAAGACTATAAAGAAGGAGAGAAAGAAAGGCTGAAGGAAAGGAAATAATTGGTAATAAATAAATAAACAAACAAACAAACAAATAAATAAATAAATAAATAAATAAAACAGCACACAATATCTGTTAAAAATTCTAAAATGTTGGTCTGGGGAGTATATGCTGGGAAAGCATGAAGACCTAAGCTTGGACCTTCAAAACCCACATAAAAACTGGGTGCCATGCTGTGCTCTCTGATACCAGTGATAGGTGGGTGGAAACAGCTGGCTTCAGAGTGCTCACTGGCCACGGAAACAGTGAGCTCCAGGTTCAGTGAAGGACCCTGTCTCAAGAAGGTGGTGCTGACTTCTGACAATTCCCAACACCACCCCACACATGGTGGTGGTGGGGATAAAACTCTAAACTAAGGAGGGAAGAGGTCGAAGGCATCCTAGGTATCCTAGGTGAGTGGAGAGCGTGAGCATGCTCATTGCTGAGAATCAGGTGCTCTCCAATGTGAGCCAAGGATTTAGAACTATGTCAATAAGCTGTACAGAACACCGGACTGCGACCCTTGTGAAGTATAAAGTTCACGAGACACAAAATGATAATGAGTGACTATGAAATGCTTGGGTGACACACGGCAACCAACTTCCATGGTATCTTGGTGCAGAGCTGCCCACGTTAACTTCTTAATTCTGATCCGGGTGTTGTGATTAGACACTTGGTGAAGGGTTTTCAGGGACTGACTTCTATATATTTAGAATGATTTAGAATTGAAAGTTTATTTGTAATAAATTCTGAGGAAGATGGCTCAGTCAGTCTCTTTTCTGTGAAACCATAAAGACCCAAGCTTGGTCCCTTAGTACCCAGACAAGAAGTTCAGGAACAGCAGCCCACAGGCCTGGTCACCACAGTGCTGAGGAGGTGTTTGGCAAGTGGCTCCTGAGCTCACAGATAAGTCAGTCTGTGTCCTTCACTTCTATTCCAGTTAACTAACCTGGTGAGCTCTGGGTTCAGTGGAAAACCCTGTCTTGCCAAATACAATAGAAGCAACAGGAGATAATAGCTGGGGCTGACCTCTGACCTTTGTACACATTCCTCAACCTCTCCACATGGACAAGAAAGTTAGGAGGGAGAGAGGGAGGGAGGGAGGGAGGGAGGGAGGGGGAGGGAGAAAGGAGAATTGAGTCCTTTTGGAAAATGAGGGATGAGTCTGCAGGCTGTCTTCGGAATAGTGGACAGCTGTGGGCAGGGGGAGGCAGCAGTGAGAGCCCTTCCTTATATGATGTGTCCTTCCTCCCCGTCCCTTGCATGTGTAACAACCTTGGTTATGGTATGCTTCTTTTATCATTGACAGTCCGGCATTGTTTCCTGGCCACTGGCACACAAGGTCACCTACCTCAGCTCAGAAGAGGCAAAGAGCCTTGTTTTTTTATATTATTATAAAAAAAAATGATGAGAAGTGGAAATTACTTGATATATTAGAATACATTGATAGGACCAGAGAGTTACGCTTAATACATCAAACCCCCATGGAAACCATGGCCTCTAGATTATAGTATCATTATGGAGTCTTAAAAGCAAACTAGTATATGACTGTACATAAACTTCCCTGAGTGCTGACTAAGGCTCTGTGTCTTTGAATGCCTTGTATTGTTTTCTTTTTCAGATGGGGTCTTATGTAGCCCAGGCTGGCCCTTAGCTGGCTGTATAGCTAAGAATGGCTTCTCTTGCCTCTACTTCCCAAGTGCTGGGATTACAGGCATGCATCATGGTGTCTGATTTATGCTATTCTGGGGATGGGTTTCATAGCAACCAGGTACCATACCAATTGAAAAACATCCCCAACCCCAGTTCTACTTTTAATAACTCAATGGCAGGATCTATTTACCAGATCCCTTCTCCTTGCATTAGATGGATGATCCAAAATAAATCCACAAGGCGGTTTTGTTTTTTAACTTGTAATACTCAGGCAACAATAAATATCAGGTGGCATTTCTTTCAAATAAAACAATTGAATCGACATTTCCATTCACTACCCTGTGGGAGCAGAAAGGAACCGATATATTATTTGTTAAAGGTTGCAGGAAATGTGTTATGTTGGTTTTTAATTTAAACGTACACTTTAGCCCCCACCTTTTGCTGGGCAGTGAAGCATTCCCGCACGCAAGTGACTGCCCCTAAGAGAGCCAAGGTCCTTTCCCAGGTATTCTCAAAATCTTAACTTTCTAAAACAGTATGCCTGATGGAGTCAAGGCTTGGCTGGTAGAGTGCTTGCCTAGAGTACACCAGGCCCGGGCCTGGGGTCCACTAACACTATAACTGTAATCCAGCGGAAGGAAGCATCTAAAAATCACCCTGTGTGTCTTCTGCGCACTCCCCCCCACCCCCCCCCCCCCGATTGCAGTCTTACAGATGTCAAAAGGAACACTGTGTTGGTTTTTACTTTGAAAAGAGAGAACAAGAAGGAAAGAGAGAGAAGGAAAGGAAAAATAAACCCAAAACAGACAATTTCAGTTTACAATGCCCTGGAGGCCAAGTAGAGTCTCTCTACAGAATCCTTAAAATTAGCTTGTTTTCCTGAATGGGACTTGTCAATCAACTTCCTATCTTCTTTCCATATTACTGCTGTCTAATGATGTAAAGAGTGATTTGCATTTCCTCACACAGTAATGATACTGTACACACCATTTATTCTGCTCAGAATATTAGGCTGCAAAAAGAAGCAATAAAGATGTTTCTCATGTAGGCGGCTATGAAGGTATCCTAGGAAATCCCCCCCCCCCCTCCGTCATTGGTTAACCTCAGGTTCCCTTCCTCAGTTGCTCCTCACACTGTATTTTGAGACTGGGCCTCCTGGTCTGGAGCTCACTGATTTAGTGAGGCCGGTTAGGCAGCGAGTCACGGGCATCCTTCTGTCTCTGTCTCCACAGTGCTGAGATTACAAATACAAATCATCAAATCTATTTTTCTTTTAACATGGGTCCTGAGGGATCCAAACTCAGGTCCTAATGATTTGTGTGGCAAGAACTTTACCCACGAAGCTATCTCCCCACTACCTAGGAAATGCTATAAAGTACATCCCACAGAGGCATCATGTGTGTGTCACCGTAAGCAGTGTGCCTTACAAATGTGATAAACAAGTGTCGGTTCATAGTGAGGTTCAGGTCTGAAATCAGGAGGGAAGCCTACAATGTTTCTTCATATCATCCCAGCTGCTCCAGGAGCTGCTGCAGAAGGTCTGTAAGTTTGAGGCCTGCTTGGACTATATAGCAAGTTATAGGCTAGTCTGGGTAGCTTAGTGAGATCCTGTCTCCTAATTGTTTAAAGAGGATGCGGCACTGGGGGTGGAGCTGTCCTGGGTTTAGTCAGGAGTACTGCAAAGAAATGAATAATAAAAACTTCAGAAGAAAGAGCAAATTCTCATGGAGGATTACACATGAAAGAACTGATGTTGACCATGGAAGCAGAGATCATGTCACTGGGCTGTGAAGATGCTGGTTTTTTTTTATCGAATGATGCAAATGATGTTTTCAACAAAAAAATAGCAAACTTATTAGCCAGATGTCACCCAGTTCATAAAGACAATGTTGATAAGGTAGCTCTCAACTCACGTCCTCTGCAGAACATTTGAATCTCATTATACCTAGGGTCTGTGGGATGATATTTAATAACCGTGGGGCTTCCTGTAGAGAAACATTCCCTCCCTCTGCTCAGGTTCCCCAGTCACCGGGACAGACATACTAGTGCATGTCTGAGAACCCATGGCTGCCAAGAGGTGTATCTGTTGTCTATTAGTAATTACTGAAGGGAGGTCGTTCTCATGGTGTCCCTGGGCTCTTGATTATATTTCCTTGTGACTTAGGAGCTGGCCTCTGACTTGGTGGATCAGATAATTTTTCTGAATTTGACTCACTTCTCTAACATGGAAGCTAAATATGTCAGGATTAACGTTCTGCTAAGTGTCCACACCAGAATTACTCCTGAGTTATGATATAGGGCTTTATGAGAGACTTAATGTGATATGTGCACTCTGATCATCTCCAGAAGGTTATAAAGGATAAGTAGTAGCTTGACAGAAATAATATTACCCCCTCCAGGAAGGAGGGGGATGAGGAGATAAGGAAGAGGAGAAGGAGGTAAAAAGATATTTTTGAACAGAGAAACAGATGCACAGCTAAGGAACAATAGCTAAGAAAGAAGACAGTCCCAAAGAAGGTTCAACATTTTTAAAAACCCATATACTCTCCCATGTGGGAGATTATGTTGTTACATTGTAAATAATTGTCCTACCCACTGGTTTAATAAAAAGCGCTGATTGGCCAAAGGCAGGCAGGAAGTGTGGGTGGGGCTACCAGACTAAGAAAACTCTGAGAACAGGAAGCACAGTGCAGAATGCCAGAGAGAAGCCAGAAGAAGCAGAGGACAACTATGCTGCTTTGAGAAAAGGTACCGAGCCCCATGGCTGAACAGGATAAGAGTCATGGGTTAGATTAAAGGTTAAAAGTTAGCAAGTTATATGCCTGGGCCTTAGGCTGATCAGCCTAAAACTATTGTAAACATCTGTGTGTCTCTGTGGGTCTGTGGGTCTGTGGGCCTAAACCTTGAGGCTAGGCCCAAAAGTCCAGGCCAGAAAACTCTTACTACATTCCTCAAAACTGGAGACTGTATTAAAGATAGAAAGTTATATTTTAATTTTTAAAGTGTCTTTTAATCAAAGCAGCTACATCCTCCATGACTGACTATAGTGTCTCCTTGAATCCCCCAGTGAGGAGCTGGGGTGTGGCTCAGTGGTAGAGCACCTGCCTAGAATCCCCCAGTGAGGGGCTGGGGTGTGGCTCAGTGGTAGAACATCTGCCTAGAATCCCCCAGTGTGGGGTTGAAGTATGACTTAGAGACAGAATGCTTGTCTATCTTGTGACAGATACGAGATACTATGAAAGAAAAAAAGAAAAGAAAGGTGCTCTTAATTAAAAACATCAATTTATTGCTCTTTCTCAGGTGCTCCCCCCTCCCCCAGTCAGTCTGAACTCTTATGTTCACACTGAGCTCTGTGAAGGTCAGTCTTTATCTTGCTAGAACCTAGCATGAAGGATAAGATCAGACTTCTGTGTTTAATTAAACCTTACTCTTCTGTCTCTCAGGTCATCACTTGGGACAATGTGACCTTCCATTAGTCCTGGGAATGAAGAGCCACACCCCTTTGCCTGGCCACTTTGTGGTCAATCTGGCAGAATCACAGAGCAGCAGGTAGGAGGTGGCAACTCCCAGCAGTCCGAGGCCTGACAAAGAGGCCAATGACTATGCAGGGCGACCAGGCTGAGAGACAGTAATCCTGCCTCTCTCAGAAAACCAGCTCCTGCGGTCAGTGAGGTCAAGTTCAGATTCTCTAGCTTGGATTCAGGAGCATTTGGCATTCTGTCCCCAGTATCTTTGACTCATCTTTACACACAGCTCTGCTATGCTGCGGAAAGTAGTTCTTCCTAGTGGGCAGCTGGATTGTGTGCCCCAGTGATACTCTGCCTCTCTCAAATCATGCTGTGCCCTATGGATACTGGGAAGGGGCAGGAGCACACCATTACTCTGCGGGGCTGGTCTCTCTTCATCCTATCTGGTACCTATCAGAGGACCAGCCTAGCACAAATAAGAGTCCTCTAGAGAGATGTTGAAACAATGGTCCCCAAGAAACTAGAGTTTCCCCCAGAAAGCTCATGCTGGAAGACGTCAAAACCTGGTGTCACCCGTTGGAGGGATTTAGGAGATTTCACAGAGCTCTGACCACTTGCCTGATCATCTTGTAGGACACTGGAGCTGAGACAGTGATGAATCAATGATGGCGGGACTGTGTCTTGACTGGAACTGCTTAGTTATATTAGACACTCAAGCCTTGTGCCAGGACCCCAAGGATGGATTTGTGGTGTCACCAAGTTTCTATTCTTCTTCTTTACCCACCCACATTACTCTATTTAATTGGCTATTGGTGACCAGAGGTTAAACCCGGCATGCATATATCGTCAGGAGGGCCGCCTTCACAGCAAATGTTAGTTGTGTTGGAATTCTAGATTCTTGTCTGGCAAGAGTCTTCAACCAGACCCCAGAGTGAGGGTAAGAGTAGCCTCACCCTTGCCATTCCTCCGTCTTTTTATCTCTCCTCCTCTTCATCTCTTTCCGCACTGAAACCTCAAGGCTTTCTCTGCAATGGTCTTACCTGTTTGTCAGCTCTTTATCTTTCCCGCCATGGGCAGGATTATCTGTGGATCTCCAGAACCCAGGGAAGGCTCAGCAAGCGAGAGGAGCTTCACCAGTATTTGCTAACTGAACACACAGGGACATACATACACACACGTGCGGACACATGCGGACACACATGGACACACAGACACACACACATACACATGGACACATATACACACACGGACACACAGACACACACACGGACACACATGGACACACAGACACACACACACATACACATGGACACATATACACACACGGACACACAGACACACACACACACAAACACACATCCCAACTTGGCTTGTACCCCAAGAGAAGATCTGATTTAGTTGTTATTGTAACAAAAATCAATCATCAGAAGAATTTCTGGACATAGTTTCTAAAATACATAAAAAACAAAAATTAAAACAAGGTAAAAATACATTTGGAATGTTCTGTCGTTAGGTCTAATGGCTGAACCTTCGTGTGTCAGACTCCTTAGAGCTGTGATTGTCAACGTTCCCTGAGGAAAGCTGTGACCCTTTAACACAGTTCCTCATGTTGTGGTAACCCCCGATCATAAGATTATTTTATTACTACTTCATAACTAATTTGCTATTGTTATGGATTGTAATGTAAATATCTGTGCTTTCTGATGGTCTTAGGTGATCTCTGTGAAACAGTCAACTCCAAAGGAGAGCCATAGGTTGTGAACCACTAGAGCTTGGCATACTCTAGCATGTTAGCATGGAGCTCATCTATAGACATTGCACCCTCCTTTTGGCTGAAAGACTACTAAAATGGACCCTCAGAAACCATTATTTTTCAAGGAAAAATAAGCCCGGTGCCTGCTAGAGGAGGAGCTTGTCTTCCAGGAAAGGGCTTCCCAAGGTTCTGACATGTTCAGACCACCTGCCAGGAGACTAGGGCCAGTTAGGGATGTTAGTGGCAGGTGGGGCTAGGCAGTGATATCAATGGTGGGTGGAGCCAGTGACTTCAGCAGTGGGTGGGGCCAGACAATGATGTCAGTGGTGGGTGGGGCCAGGCAGTGATGTCAGCGGTGGGTGGGGCCAGACTGAAGTCAGCAGTGGGTAGGGCCAGGCAATGATGTCAGCGGTGGGTGGGGCCAGACAATGATGTCAGTGGTGGGTGGGGCCAGACTGATGTCAGTGGTGGGTGTGGCCAGACAATGATGTCAGTGGTGGGTGGGGCCAGACTGATGTCAGTGGTGGGTGTGGCCAGACAATGATGTCAGTGGTGGGTGGGGCCAGACTGATGTCAGTGGTGGGTGGGGCCAGACTGAAGTCAGCAGTGGGTAGGGCCAGGCAATGATGTCAGCGGTGGGTGGGGCCAGACAATGATGTCAGTGGTGGGTGGGGCCAGACTGATGTCAGTGGTGGGTAGGGCCAGACAATGATGTCAGTGGTGGGTGGGGCCAGACAATGATGTCAGTGGTGGGTGGGGCCAGACTGATGTCAGTGGCGGGTGGGGCCAGACTGATGTCAGTGGTGGGTGGGGCCAGACTGATGTCAGTGGTGGGTGGGGTCAGGCAGTGATGTCAGCGGTGGGTGGGGCCAGACTGAAGTCAGCAGTGGGTAGGGCCAGGCAATGATGTCAGTGGTGGGTGGGGCCAGACAATGATGTCAGTGGTGGGTGGGGCCAGACAATGATGTCAGTGGTGGGTGGGGCTAGACAATGATGTCAGTGGTGGGTGGGGCCAGACAATGATTCAGTGGTGGGTGGGGCCAGACTGATGTCAGTGGTGGGTGTGGCCAGACAATGATGTCAGTGGTGGGTGGGGCCAGACAATGATGTCAGTGGTGGGTGGGGCCAGACAATGATGTCAGTGGTGGGTGGGGCCAGACTGATGTCAGTGGTGGGTGGGGCCAGACTGATGTCAGTGGTGGGTGGGGCTACCTCTGGATCAGCATTGGTTAACCACACTTATTCTTGTCCTCTATTTAAACCTAACCCTGAGGATCAGCTAGAAGGTCCCGTGTCTATCCATCCCTCTTCCCAGTGTGGTCAAGTTGAATACAGGTACTTTCTCTGCTATTCACCGTTTCTTGTCTGCTTCATTGGTGAACTGAGAATGGACTTGGGGGCCCAGTTTGTTGGAACTGCAACTTTGACCTTAGCAGTCCAGGTAACAATCCTATCTGTGCATCTAATTGCATTTAATGTGTGTTCCTCACGAGAGCGTCCCATCCTTGGGCAGATGCAAATGTCTGGGGAGGTGTACACGGGAAGGATATAAGTTGTGATTGGGCTATGAACTGAACCGGTAAGTTATATGTTATTAGGGACCGAGCTTGAGCCTTAGCCGGCTCCTCACAAGTCAAGTTTGCCTCCTGGTCCTCAATACAGAACAGTGAAAGGAGGAGATTTATTCAGTATAGTATTTGGGAGGAGGAACACAGAGATCGGAGACCCCTGCAGTCCAAATTTGAGGTTTTAATGAGGTGTAGATCTAGCTCCAGCAGAGCTGGCCAAGAAGGCTGTCTGCTGGGGTAGGCACTCACTGCTGGCCCACTTCTCTGCTTTGGGGAGGGCCTTTCTTCGCCTCTCAATTCCCCACATCTCGACGGGGAGGGATACAGCTGAGCTAATGGTGAGCTTGAGGGAGAGGGACTTGTTAGGTCTTCAGGAGAGAGACACTGAGTTAAGTTCTCCTACAGCAGCAGCCCTGGGGACCGGAGTTCACCGACTTTCAGGTGAACAAGACAAAAGGGGAGGTCTTGTATCTTGAAGTGGGCGGGGAATAGGCCTAGTTCATACTGCCTATGCCATGTAACCCAAGTAGGGTAGCAGGCCATACATGACTTCTGCCATGTGACAGGGCCGGTCTTCCTCGGGGTTGAGGAGTAGGGCTTGGCTGATGATAGTAGGTGCTCAGGCTGTCTCCTACCCCTGAGAGGCAGGGTGGGTGGGTGTGTTCTTACTGGACTTATAGTTCTCCATGTTTTCCTCTGGGTTCTCTCTTCCCCTCCCCGGGAAGACCCACTCCTGTCCCTTGCACCCACCTTGATGAGATGGGCAGCATACAGCGCTTGAACTGCTCTCCAACACACTAAGCTCAGCCTGGCCACTTTCTGCAGCTCTCGGGTCCCATCCTGATCAGTTATTAAGATCATATTTTAAGCTCCTACCTTCTTTAAACAGAATAAGAACTCGGAGAGCTCTCAAGCTATAATTGTTGTCAATATATATTCACCTTCTCTCTCCCAAAACCCAACTAAAATGACAGCAAGAAATCTTTAAAAAATATTGGCCTACAAGTACAAAATGAGCCAAAGCAGACATTCAGCTTCCAAGAGATTACCAAGAATTTAATTGATGGCATTGGAGGGAATTATTCCACAAGAGCCTGTTTGTAAAGATACCTATGGGGTTGGGAGATGGTGTAGTGGTTAGGAGTGTTTGCTGTGCAAACATGAAGTCCAGAGCTCAAATCCACAACCCAGGTAAAAATCTGGGTATGACTCTGTGCTTCCTGAAATGCCAGTCCCACAAGGGGCAGAGACAAGGAAATCACAGGCCTTGCTAGCCAGCATCCTAGCTTCCAGGTTTAGTGAGACTCTGACTCAAGGGAATAAAGAAGAGAGTGATGTCCTTCTGTGGCCTCTGTCAACATGTCATATGTGCATTGTAGTGGATTTATGATGTTACATTGTAAATAATCCCACCTATGAGTTTAATAAAAAGCGCTAATTGGCCAAGGGCAGACAGGAAGTGTGGGTGGGGCTACCAGACTAAGAAAACTCTGGGCCCAGGAAAAATAGAACAGAATGCCAGAGACAAGCCAGAAGATGCAGAGGACAACTATACTGCTCTGAACATGGATAAGAGTCATGGGTTAGATTAAGAGTAAAGAGTTAGCAAGTTATATGCCTGGGCCTTAGGCCAATCAGTTTAAAATTAATGTAAGCATCTGTGTGTATCTATGGGACTGTGGGACTATGGGTCTGCGGGTCCCAACCTTGAGGCTAGGCCAGGAAGTCTGGGCCAGAAACCTCTTACTACAGTAACACTGTAGTAACACTGGCACAGACACAGGTATATAAAACATATGCAGGCATGCACGCATGCACACACACTACCTGAAAAGATGAAGCAATTTGTAAAGTAGATAGAGTAGACATAAAGGGGAAGGTTGTGAAGGCCACAGAAGTATGGGGGACTCAAAGCTCACATCTGCATATCCACATCAGAGCTGTTGGAGGCCTTGGCCCGAATTTACATTAAACAGTCTCTTTCTGTGCATTAAAACATTAGAGGTGGGTTGGTCCAGATAGAGTTGCATTAAAAAGGAAACCACTTTACACGCATTAGCCTGTTAATTATGAAAGCATTGAAATAAGAATTCCCTGTTGGCAAGGAGGCAGAGAAACATACTGGTATCTGTGAGCACCTTGGGTAGAAAATCTGGGAGAATAACTACAGGAAAGGGCAGGAGAACTGTCCCCCAAAGTCCACGTTTCCTGTCATGTGGCCCAGCAGTTCTACCCTTAGATAGAGACACAAAGGATTAAAAAATGGGATCTTGAAAGGCCATCTGCAAACCAGTGTTCAGAGCACACTATTCTCAAGAGGCCAATAAGCCAGATGGCAAGTAGTCCACAAGACCAAAACCTGTGTGCCCATGAACACTGTATTTCTTATTTCTCATTCCAAAGATTCCAAAAAAAGAAATTAAGGGTAGTGGTCCCCCCCCTTTTCTTTTTTCCCCTCAAGACAGGGTTTCTCTGTGTAGCCCTGGCTATCCCAGAACTCAAACTGTGGACCAAGCTGGCCTTCAACTCCCTGAGGTCCATCTGCGTCTGCCTCCCGAGTGCTGAGATTAAAGGTGTACAATATCAGTGTCCTGCTGGAGAGGGTTCCTATGAGTTGGTACAGTTGTGGGGGATACAGTCCACCACATCAGTGAAGGCTTTTCTAGAAAGAACAAATGCTCAGCAGGCGTCTACTCCAAAAGGATTCTGTCAGCATTCTGTAGCTGAGATGGCAATGGTCCCAAAGTGCCATCCAAATTGTGGTTCTTAGGCTGGCTACAGATGGAATCCCCAGGAAGCATTGGCAAGCCCTTGGCCTGGCTTCCTTGCCAGGTGCTTTCTGGCATTGATCTGGGTGGTTTCTGGAGTCTTCCAAAGCTCCCCCACAAGATTCTAATATGCAGAGACTGCTGGGAGATGATCTAGATAAAAGGAACCACTTTTCCAATCATTGTGTAAGGAGACAGAGCTGTAGACATAGTGATTCAAATGAGATGTTTGTGTGTATGTGGGAACTCCTGCTGCTATTGGCAGGACCCATTTTCCAACCCACTTTTCCAAAGCCTAGCTATACAATGGACCCAGGAGTCCCTGCCTAATGAGCAGAGTCTCCAGAGGAGACAGAGCCCGCTGTCACACCAGGACTCCTGTGCGCCACCGCTGCTGGGATTGCTTTGTTCCGAAGATGCCCACCTTCACGTTGGGATGTACCCACACAAACACCTCCAATCCAGTAATCAGGACAGATAATTGCCTCCTCTTAATTGTCTTATTTCATCGTAGGTTCACATTGATGGGAGATGGTAAAATTAGTCCACAAGCCATGTGAAGTTTGCTACTTTGCTGATTAAAGCCTTAATTGATTCCGAATGTTTCACAAATCAATCTACCCAAATTACTCCAGGCTCATGCAAGGCAGCCTAGAAAGAGCTGTTTGTCCCAAATAAGGGTTTGAATGAGCACCAAGCTAGCAGACGCCCCTCCCAGAAAGACATTCAGGTTCTCCGCAGTATGGAAATGAGCCTTGCTGTCTCCCATTTGTGTTCAAATTACGCATTCCATTTCTTTCTGGTGGCACCCAAACAGTGGGGGGTCAGCTAAAACTCTTCAGTCTGAAGTATACAGCAGTTCCCCAAACCCCAGATGCATGTACGGTGATTACAGCCCTCCTGTGGGCACCATGACAATCAAATAGAAGGAGCAGATCCAGTTCTACAAAGACATGAAATGAAACCCCACGCAAAGTCTGTTTAAAGGCATTTGCGCAGGCACCGTGAGCCGGAGACTCAGCAACTGGTGGGAATTGAAATTGGATGTATCTGTGTCTCATCTGTTTGCACAGCACATCTCTGACCTTCAGGAATAAGATAGCTCTTTAGATATGCAACAGGGCATTTAATCAGCCTGCTTTCAGGAGTCTCCTGGGAGGGGAAGCTGTGTTTGGCTGACACTGGTACATATCCTTAAGTATGTCTGACACCTGATGTCTGTGAATTGCATTTTCTCACAGAAGAGGACAGGATAGTCTTGTGGTGTGAGCTTTCTCCTGCTAAGAGATAGCACCAAAGTATCTTCCAGGACCTGTCCCGTACAACCTTATCCTGCATGATGACAAGAACCATATTAACTCATCGATTGGCAGTGTTTTCAAAATCCTACCATCCCTTTATCTTTTACACTTGGTGTGCGAAACTTGTTAAAGCTTTAACAATATGGTGAGTGAAAAACCTATATTTTGGTTTTATGTGAGTGTGTGTGTGTGTGTGCCTGCCTGTATGTCTGTGCACCATTCACAAGGCCCGGAGAGGATATCTGCTCTCCTGGAAACGGAGTTACAGATGGTTCTGAGCAACATGTGGGTGCTGGGAATAGAAGCCATGTCCTCTGCAAGAGCAGCCAGGGTTCATAATTGCTGATCCATCTCTCCAACCCTAAAATGTAGTCAGAAGTTTTTCTGTCACACTTGGAGGCTTAATATTGTAGTAAATGCTGGGCCAGTAGTTCAGGCATTTTCCTGTTCTATGACTTGACTGTCTGATGGCCAGTTTTAAAATGTCTTCTTTGATTTTTGTTAGCTCTAGGATTTGGGCCTCTCTATGTCAAACAGGCCTGAGAATATTGTCTTCCAGTCTGTGTCTTTTCTCAATGTTGTTTATAGGACTTTTTGAAATTTTCATTTTGTGTTTATAACATTTTTATTCTTTGAACATATCCTACAATGATATCCATCTACTACTACCTCCCTCCAGATCCCTCTAGTAACCCAACACCACCTCCTTCCTACTTCAAATTCTCTTTTTATTCATTTATTTTGTTTTTAATAACTTCTTGAGTTTAGTTAGTGCTGCCCATGCGTGTACGAGGGTGTGGCCATTCAGTGTAGCATAAGCAACCTACTAGCTACTGGTCCCTCCAAAGAGACTGGCTCTCCCTTCCTCAGAAACCATCATCTTCCAATAGCTCCACAAATACGGATGGGGCCTTGGAGGACTGTCCCTATTCTATACTGGAATTTTGACTACCTTCATCGTAGGCAGGTAACCTCAGCTTCTGTGAGCTGGCAAATGCAAAGCCTTGATGTGGCCTAGAGTCAGCACTCAACAGCTCTCCTCCCCATCTGCTAGCTCTTCCTGGCTTTTTCTCCTTGAAGTTCTCTGAGCCTTGGAGTGTGGGAGATTAATATATGAGGCCTGTCACAGCTGAGCACCCAGAGTTCTGTATGCTAGGTACTTTGACCAGTTATGGGTCTCTGCATTCACCGTGGCTTCTCTCTGACCAGGATTGAAAGCAACACAGACCTACCAGTATAAATATAACTATTTAGCATGCAGTTCTGATAAGATGACCACTCAGCAAAACAACGGTAGGTTTCTTTCTAGGGCCTAAGTTCTCACCAATCACGAGCATTTGGCCAGTTTTATTACACCAGAGATGAAAGTGGTTGGTTACCCTTTGCCAGCAGGGTCAGTGTTATTGCAGGCAGGGTCCAGCACATGATAAGACCATTGACGTCCTTCATCCCTCCAGTAGCCTGCAAGCTCCTCTGGTGGTATGTGAGCAAACTAGCAGGGAGTATCCTGGTCAAATCGAAGTTGATTTCTCTATGTCCTGCACCCAAAGTGAGTGATGTCTTCAACAATAGAGTCTTAGCAACTAGTTATGGTGGACCAATCAGGAGCAGTGTAATGCCCTGTGTTGTTCTGGGTGCCATTGGGCCAATAATCCATACATAGGAAGGTATTCTGTGCCCTGGGCTGATTTTCATTAATAATCCATGTCGTCTGGGAGAAACGTTGTCTACTCATGCAGGGTACCTCTTTTGAAAACATATGTAAGACCTGATGCTCTGAAACCGCTAGAAGACAAAGCACGGAGGACGCACAGTTTACAGGCATTGGCATGGACTTCCTGAATAGGACTCCTGCTGTGCAGGAAGTTCAGCAACCAGTAATGGAATCTCATAGAACGAAAAGCACTGGAAGCTGTCAATCAAGCAGAAAGGTGGCGTACGGAATGGGAGGGAAATCTCTGCCAGCTATATATCTGACAAAGGATTCACCTTTAAGAATATATAAAGAACTTATAAAACTAAATATCAAGGAAAGAAACAACCCAATTAAAAAAAAAATGGACTATGGGCCTCAACAAAAAGTTCTCAAAACAAGAGATATAAACAGTGAACCAAGTGTTCAGATCCCTTAGCTGTCAGGGCAATGCAGATTAAAACTGGACTTTCCTTTTTAGGGCACTTTATATTTTGATCCACACCTTTTTCTATTAGGTGGGTCACGATCTAGTTAGTTGTTTTTATTATTTTTATTTCTGTGGAGCTGAGGAGTCAGAACTCATCCATGATGGCAGTTATCAGCCACTAAGCCATGTCTCCAGCCTCTAGCTGGTGGGTTCTAAGCGATGGCTCTACAGTCAGGCAGTCTCTCCACAGCCAAGCCATGTCTCCAGCCTCTCACTAGTGGGGTCTGTACCAAAAGGAGACTGAGGTTTGATCCCCAGCACAACATTAACCAGGGCTTCAGGAATGCTAGGCAAGTACTATACCAACTGAGCCACATCTTCAACCCTGATCCATGCCTTTTGTTTTTTTTTTAAAAATGAAACATACGGAAAGGGTTAATTTCCCTCCTCTTCCTCCCCTTCCTTTTCTTTTGTGGTGCTAGGCAAGGAGACTGGAGCTTTCTGTGTGCTAGGCAAATGCTCTGCTACTGAACTCTACCCTCCTGTCCTGGCTTTCTTATTTTGTATACAAAAAATATATTTTAGTTATCTGGCCAGTCATGTACAAATCTACCTCATTATGTTAGCCTAGACCCACTACAGGAAACCATGTCTGCCTCAAACAAACAAGCAAACAAAAACCAATCAACCCATCAATTAAATAAAAGCAAATAAAAATACTTTACATATTGCATCAAGGTGTGCGTGTATATGTGAGTGTTGACATAAGCTACAGTCATATTAAAGGAGGAAATATTGACTGAGAAATTGCCTCCATCAGACTGGCCTGCAGGCATGTTTGGGGTGTTTTCTTGATTAATGATTGACGTGGGAAGGCCTATTCTGCTATGGCAGGTGGTCCTGGATTGTATAAGAAAGCAGGCTAAGCAACCATGGGGAGCAAACTGGTGAGCAGAATTCCTCTGCGGCCTCTGTTTCAGTGAGTTCTTGCCCTGGCTTCCTTCAAAGATGGATATGATGTGGAAATGTAAGACAAAATCAACCATTTCCTCCTTCAAATTGCTTTTGGTCATTTATCAGAACATGAGAGAGGCAACTAGGCCAGATAGTTTATATTCTTATTTTTCCACGTTCCTGGATTGTTTAAAGATTTGTTTTATTTATTTATTTTTTTAAGTGAGTGTTTTGCTAGCATGTACGTGCACCACATGTGTGCCCGGTGCCTCTGGGAGCCAGAAGAGGACACTGGATCTCCTGGATCTGGAGTTACAGGTGGTGGAGATCTACCAGATGGTGGGTGATGGGAACAGAATTTGGACCCTCTCGAGAGCAGTACCCCGCTGAACCATCTCTCCAGCCCCTGTTTATTCTTAACTTTCTTTTTCCATCTTTTCCTTGAATAATAAGATTTACTTCACCACTGCCTCCAGCCCGTTGTGTGTCAACAACTGTTGCCCTGTCAGTTTTGGCATTTCCGTAGGCGTCACTCGTCCCTAGTCTACAGGTCTCTTCCCAGACCCCGCAGTATCTCTGCCTGTTGATGTTCATGGATCTTTGCTCTTCCTGGCACTATCAACTGTAAACACTCTGTGGCTGTGTACTGCAGTTCATTACACTGCACTGCTCTGTAGTTACCTGACTGCTGGAACCCATCATTTATTCATTAATTCACAAGTGTTGTTGGCAAGCTCCTCAGATCATCAACACCTGAGAAGTCTTTGCTGTTGTCCCTCCATGTCAGTTCTTGACAGAGAACATAGAATTTACAGTCTAAGTTTACCCTCAGAGCATTGCCAAAGATCTCTTATCTACAAGGCCTTTTAGATAAATTGTTTAACTTTGTTTCCATTTTATTGGCATCAAATGACCTGTTTATCTTTTTGTTGTTGGGTTTTTTTTTCCTTGAGGGATGTGTTTTGTTTGGGTTTGTTGTTTGTTGTTGAAAATATCTTTAGACCAGGCTAGCCTCAGATTCAACATGTAGCAGAGGATGACCATCCATGAGCTTCTCATAGCTCAGCCGCCACCTCCCAAGTGCTGGGATTGCAGGTTTGCACCACCATGGGATGCTGGGGAGAGAGACCCAGAACTCTGTAAATGCTAGGCAAGCTTTCTACCAACTGAGCCACATCCTAGCCCATAATTTATCTTTTTTCACTTATGGAAAACCATCTAGAATTCCTTTGTATGGTCTCTTATTTGTAAAGAGCCCTCCAGCAGAGGATTAGCAGTACTGGCTCTATCTCCAGTATCCATCAATGTTTTAAATATGCAGTACATTTCCTGTTGTACCTGTGATATATTTTAGGAGAATTTCCAAGCGTGTTCTCCACTTATAATCAGGTTTTTCTCCAGTCTATTGAATTTGTATTTCAACAGGCCACATGTAACTTCTAACTTACCCACTCTTAGTGGTGACAATATGTTTCTTCATGTCTTCTAAAAGCATCCGTGCATCTTTTCTATAGCTTCTTCCTGCATTTTCCAGTCAATGTTTCCTTGATAAACAGCACTTTGTGAGTGGTATCTCTATTTCATGGTTCTGACATGTCCCAGTTGTCTGTGGGTAACTAGGACTGTGCTCACTCAACCTCCAGATCTTCCTGTCTCAGCTACCCCAGTCTTGTGAGCACCACCACAGAAGAAGCTGAACTACCTATACACTTCACATTTTTCTGGGGGAAAATATCTGATGTACCTGTTACTGCATTGAGGAAGGCTGTAACCGTGGCCACAGTGCTAACTGTCTTTTTTAAAGATTAATTTTTATTATGTGTATGCGTATTTGTCTATATGTAAATCTGCATGCAGTCCCCATGAAGGCCTGAAGAGGGTGCTAGATTCACTGGAGCTGTAGTTACTGACAGTTGTGAGCTATCCAGTGTGAGAGATAGGAACCAAACCCTGGTTCTTGCAAGAGTAATATGTGCCCTAAACCACAGTGCCATCTCTCCAGACTTCATACATAATTTGGGGATGACCTTCCAGGTTTGAGTAACCAACCCTTTCTTCTAATTCACCTAAGGAACAGACAGCCTCTGATGTTGAGGTTCCCATGCACACGCCTGTGGTCATGACAGCCTGGGATGAGGATGAGGAGAATCTGCAGGTGAAGGTGTAAGAGCTTCATTGACCCCTGCATGTACCGCACATCCCTGCTGTTCCCAGAAACTCTCATGATTAGAGATATCCACATTGCAGACAGCTCCTTTTTTGTTCAGGATTTGTCACAATTCATCCATCTTTCCTTTTTCTCTACTATATATCCATGCCTCTGCCTGCCTATCTTTTCATTATATCTTTTTATATCATTTTTATTATATGAGGCAATGCAGTATTTTCAAGTCCTTTAGCTTGAAATTTGATATAAAATCTTTTAAAATATTCCTTCTGGCTGAGGAAATGGATCAGTGGTGTGCAAGCACAAGAATCTGGGTTGACAATCCCCCAAACCCATGTAAAGCTGCCCATCTGCATCACTCCTATGGGAGACAGAGACAAGGGGACACTCAGAAGCTCATAGGCCAGCTAGCTGGCCAGTTAATCCAGTGTGTACAGCACCAAACAGCAAGAGGGTCCACTGCAAACAGAACAAAGCAAGGTTGAAGGTGAGGGCAGACAGGTACACAGGCATACACACAAAGACACACACACACAGACACACACAAAGACACACAGACACATACACACACAGACTCACACAGACACATACACACAGAAACACACACAAAGACACATACACACACACACAGAGACACACACACACATATACATGCTGTGCTGGCTATTATTAACTTGACACAAACCAGAGCTTCCTGTAGATAGAAACCTCAGTTGATGAACTGTCTCCATTAAGTTGGCTTGTAAGCATATCTGGGGCAGTCTTGATTGACCATTGCTATGGAAGAGCCCAGCCCACTGTGGTTGGCACCACCCCGGGCAGGTGTATAAGAAAAGAAAGCAGGTGAGCAAGGCATGGAGAGCAAGCCAGGGCTGTGTTCCCTCTATGGCCCCTGCTTCAGTTCCTGTTTCCAAATTCCTGCTTTGGCTCCTATTTCGATGGCTAAATGCTTTCATCTATCATGTTCCTTTTTGGTTAGTGTTTTATTACAGCAACAGAGAAACAAAGTAGAGTGTTCATGCTACACTGAAGGGCTCTCTTACAGGCCCAGCATTGCAGACAGGTTGTGAATACAAGTTAGAAAGGTCTGGGGATGGAAAAACTTAGCTATAAAAGTCTGCAAATGCAAGTTATAAAGGTCTAAGAAAATGTTCTAAAGTCGTAAGATATAAAAGCTTAGAGAAGTTGTGAGGTTCTGAGAACATGATTTAAAGAATGAATCTGAGAACATGATTTAAGGTAAATAAAAACTTGTTTCAGATTCTTTCCCTCTCTCTATGCTATTGTTTGGTTCCCAAACTTTTACTATGACTCAAAAACATAAATCTACTGCCCTTTTACAATATAAGTTTCAATACAGATTACAGACGACAAAACTTTTATCTTTAATAAACTTAAAAATTCTTATAAGCTTCAGGAAATTTCAAATGAACTCCAGATAAGTACTCTTGTCTACCAATAGCCTAAATTCCAAATCTGACTATTCCTGAGGGTGGGCCCCCCAGGGTCCCCCCACCATTTCCCTGGTCTTGGGACTCCCCTCCCCCAATTACCAGAACTATAGTCCTAAAAGTTTCAAACATATACCCAAGATTTAAAAAAAAAAAAAAAATCCCTAAACTTCTTAGCTTTACCTCTGCCCCTAGTCCATCTGTCCCAGCACATTTCAAATCAACTGCAGCCTGCTCCAGCAACCCCCCCAGCCCCAGATGATTCCTTGGAATCTGCATCCTAGACAGCTCCAAAGCTAGCTAGTACTCACAAAGTACCCCATTGCTCTCTACACTTCCCTCCATGGCTGCCTGCACTTCCTGAGCCCCAGATGGTCCCACAATGCCTGGAGAGCAACTGAAACAGCCTGTTCTTCCTGATTTTGACCAACATTCCAGCTTCTTGGATCCCTAATAAAGATACCCCAACAACAGCAGGAAGCAGCTAGAGGGAACCCAGAGAGCCAGCAATAAAGCAAAAGGGGTGGGGATAAAGGGCTCTTCAGCAGGCCCAGCATCGCAGACAGGTCTGCCCTTTCCCCTTCCCACTCCCTTGTTAACTGGTTAGATTACATTGCTGAAGCTAGCCCCCAAGCTCTACTCTCTAATTTGGCTGCTGGCTTATTCCTGAAACTAAATACCAAGGTCCAGCAATCAAGGTCGGTTATTTGGCAACACCGACTAAGCTCAGGACTTACCAACTCAGCCTCGACCAGACTTCCCCCTTTCTCCTGAAACTACTCTTGCAAAGCAATATAAAAGAAAGCCAAAAAAAAAAAAAAAAAACCCAAAACAAACAAACAAACAAAAAAAAACCCTGCTGTTGCTCACTGACTGCCCCTGTCCAATCAGGAGGCAGCGTCTCTCCCCTGCCATGAACTGCGGATTCCTCTGGAACAGTACATTTCCTTTGTGCTGAGAACTTGGTGTCTGGATGTGTTCTGAGCAGACTCTTAAACACACACACACCCCACAAAGGAAATAAAAGGTATTCCTTCTATGTTTTAAGAAGATATTATCAAAAATAGCACACTGTGCCTTTATTATTTCCTAATAAATTCAGGGTTGTAGGGTTTCATGAATGACTTTTTTTTTTTTTTTAAGTTGTATCCCATTCTCAATGAGGGATCTACTCATTGGCATTCTGGAACATGGTCATTTGTGCCCTTAGATTAATCAGACCTTCAGAAATTGGTATGTGATTCTGAGAATGAGTCTTGGGTCTCAGACATACACTTTCTGTTGTTATTTAGGCTGAGATAACCTGGTATCAGGAGTGGAATTTGACCAAGGTTGCTTTGGAAGGATAGGCAACTCTTGGCACTGAGGCCAGTATCCATTAGAACTTCTGCATACTCTAAAGTTATCATTTGTTGTCTTAGGGTTTCTGTTGCTATAACGAGACATCATGAACATGGCAAATCTTATAAAGGAAAACATTTAATTGAAGCCTTACAGCTTCAAAGATTTAGTCCATTATCATCATGGCAGGACATGGTGGCTTGCAGTCAGACATGGTGCTAGAGAAGAAACTGAGGATTCTATGTCTCAATATCAGGCAGCAGAAGGTGGCTGTGTACCACACTGGACAAACTTGAGCATAAGAGACTGCAAAGCCCACCCCCACAGTGATGTACTTCCTCCAGCAAGGCCACACCTACTCCAACAAGGCCTCCTAATAGTGCCTAATAGTGCCTCCAACCTCCTAATAGTGCCACTCCCTATGGGCCAAGCATCCAAACACACAAGTCTATGGGGGGGGGGGATACATGTTCATACCACCACACTTACTTAACCACACACAATGATTTGAAGACATTAGTCAGTTTGCAATGTCCTTGAGGGCATTGTCTGTACCACCATCTGATCAAACTTCCTAGCCTACCCTCAGGCCCAGACACTCTTTCCAAGATTTGTTGCATGAAGGATTGCCTTCCTTCATCTCAACCAGCAGAGTCAACACACACTGGTTTTTGTCCACAGCCAAACATGGCCTTCTCTGTGCTGCTAGATAGGAGAACAGAATGGATGAGCTGACAGACTGACTTCTGGAGAGATATTCTCTCAGAAACCTGTGGGGCAGGTGACTGCTGTGACAAAGGATGACTGAGTACAAGTCTCATAAACTTATAAACTTGGGCTTTCCTTTCTCATTATAGGATATGCTCAAAATAAATTTGAAGCTGGTAGAGTCCTTGCTTAGCCAGCCCTAGGTCTGCGTAAGACCAGGTGTAATGGCACATGTTGATGTCTTAGAACTATGGAGGTGGAGACAAGATGATCAGAAGTTCAAAGTCACCCTGCATTGAAGCCAGCTTGAGTTAAATGAGGCTTAGTTTCAAAAGTGTGTGTGTGTGGTGCGTTAGAGAGATGGCTTAGTGGCTAAAAATGCTTGTTTATCTTTCATAAGACTAGAATTCAGTTTCCAGAACACACATTAGGTAGCTCACAACTTCCAGCTCTAGGAGATCTGATGTCCTTCCTCTTCAAGCCTTCTGGAGCTGTATGCACATGCAGATGTGGACACACACACTTTCTTAAAAAAAGAATTTTCCACCACAAATATTATCTCTCTCATCTTTAACAAGACCCCTGAAACTGACATGGGGTGACAGCTGATGACAGCCCTGAACATTAAGGAATGAGTTTCCTTCAAGGACATGCTGCCACATGCCACCCTGGGCTGTCAGTCCCATTTTCTTTTTAATTAACACATAATAATTGTTACAAGGGTATGGGGGGGGGGTTGCAACTCCAGCATACAAAATTACTGATGACATCAAGGTAATTAACATTTCCATGTCTTTATCATTTCTATGTGCTTGCAGCCTCCCAGCTCCTGCCCTCTAAGTCTTCATAAAATACACTGTATGGGTTGGTGGGATGTCTCAGAGGGCAAATCACTAGCTGTGGAGGCCCAAACCACAGTTTGACCCCCTGACCTTCACAGGCATGCATGTCTACATGTATGTACAAACATACACCCCTTAACAGGTCAGTGTGAGCCTTAGTTGCCTCAATTAGTTTAAAAACACTAGAATTCATCCCTCTCGGCTATCTGTTTAGTAAAGCGTTACCCGGCTCCACTCTGTCCATCTAGTGAATAGTATTCTCCCCTCTTCTACACTGAAACCAACCCTTTGTCTACGCTTGCTGAGTTTCAAAATGACATTTATTCATATGTGTGTGTGTGTGCCTGCGTGATTGTATGTGTGCTCCTGTGTGTGCGTGCATGTGCGTGGAGGTATAATAGTATGCTTGTGGTGACAGGAAGTCATCTTGAGGACGTCTTTTTTCTCTCCTTCCACCGTGAGAGACCCAGAGATCACACGCAGGTAGGTAGTAAACTCTGGCGGCAAGGGACATAACCCACCGACCCACGCTGTCAGCTTTGTTTCTTTTTATTTTTCAAGGCACGGTCTCTTGTGACACAGGTGTACTGCTCATGCTGCTTGTCAATTTAACAGAACCTGGAATCGCCTTGGAGAAGAATTTCTGGGCACCCCTATGATGGATTACTTGGATGAGGTTAACTGAATAGGAAGATGGCTTAACTGTGGAGGACACTAGCCCAGGGGCTGGGGTTCTGGACTGAGTGAAAAGGGAAGATTGAGCATTCATTACTCTTTCGCTGGCGTGAGAGTTGCTTCCCTGAACTGGGACGTGAGTCCTTAAGTTACTTCTGTTGCTTTATTTCATCATCGGAACAATCAGGTAAGTAAATAATATACCAGGCCAGCATTGCGCTTGACACATAACTGACGATGATATTGAACTCCTGACCCTCCTGCTCCGTCTCCTGCATAATAGGGACACAAGCATTCGCCAGCAGGCACACAAGCATGCATCTTCATGTGTCTGCCTGTTTCACTCATCATGGTGCCTTCATTCATGTTCATCCATTTGTTGTGAATGACAGTTCTTCATTCTTTCTTGGGCCATTAGCTTCTCATGTTTCCATGAAATATTTGCCACAAGTATATCCAACAATTCCAAGCAAAGACTCGCACTCTGATACCTGGTCCTTCCTCCTCAGGAGAAGCTGGAAACCAGCAGAGACATCTGGCCCCTGATGTGGGCGTTGCTGAAGAAGTCCTGTGGAAGTCAGTCCTTGAATCCTAGGCAGTTCACCCCCATTAACGCTCAGCCACGTCTGCTTGCGATCTCTCAATGCACCAGTGGCATTCAATAGTGTAAAACACACTCCAAACACATTTTTTCCTATCAGCAAAACATTTTTTTCTTATTTGTCAAAATCTGTCATGGGTATGAGAATATACTACTGTATTTATAGATCGTATTCTCTAATAACAACACTTTAAATCTTATTTTTCTTCCTCGAGGGGTGTCTGGAGCTATTTAGCCATTTAGCTTCGACGTCTAGTTCCCTTCCAAAGGCCATTTGTCCTGGGTTCAACCTCATTTCCACCGACGAGGCAGGTTTACTGGTGGGCTGTATAGAATCTCTGACAGGCTTCCCTATGAATCATAAGAACTGAGCTGCCCAGTGCCAGCAACTCTTACTACTGAGCAAGGAGGCTCTTTCCAAACAGCAGCATCTGCAGTAACACAAGGCTTGATGGGAAGTCTTTACATGGTGCAAGATGCTACCCACCTCAATTACTACCTACCCTCTTAGGGCTGCATTTACAAAATACAGAGCCACAGACTAGAAAGGGAAGGTGGTAAACACATCACAGCTTCCGTCTTTACAGAAACATTCAACACAAATTAGTTTTCACTGAGATTTTTCAACTACGTTAAATACTTATCACATGCTTAACACGAAGCAGAAATTGAATATCAGTTCCTTCTGAAACCCGAAAATGGGATAATTTCTTCATTAAAATGTTAATATCACCAAATAATTCAATTTACAGAAAGGATAGCATGTCTTCAAGAAAGACACTGTGTTTCAAAGCTCATTATGCAGGCATAGATAGTATCTTTGTCCTGCTTCTAACAAGTTTTAAATGAATTTTAATAAAATGATAATTTTCACTCTGGCAAGTGAAATACCCACATGTATTGTCTAACTTTAAATTACTGATCATGCACATACAGGTTGGTCAAATCTGGCCAAACACTCACACAGTGATTAGAAAAAAAACACGTTTTAAAGATGTGTTTGTTTTTAAGGTTGTTCGGATTTTCAGATTTCTGAGACAGGGTATCTTTATTGCATGAATTCTATTTGGTATTATAATAAAATCCCAGAACTACATATTGGGAAAAAGCTGGAGTATCAGAGAGACAGAGGAACAAGCCACAGCCAGTTCTCACCCTGCCAACTTGTCAGGCTAAAAGGAGTCGCCTACAAATCCTCAGACTGAATGCTTCTGAGTCTTTACCAGAAAGAGAAATGCGGTGCAGGCAAAGGGCCAAACTTCCGCTTCCTCAGTCTTATCTTTCTTTCCCTGCACAGCTATCTTACTCACTTCCTGGCTCAACTTTCCTAGGGCGGGATTGTGTGTGTGTGTGTGTGTGTGTGTGTGTGTGTGTGTGTGTGTGTGTGAACTCACAGATACCATCTCTGCCTCTGAGTGCTAGGATTGACTGTGTCTCTCTCTCTCTGTGTGTGTGTGTGTGTGTGTGTGTGTGTGTGTGTGTGTGTGTGTGTGTGTGTGTGTGTGTGTGTGTGTGTGAGAACTCAGATACCATCTCAGCCTCTGGGCCCTAGGATTAAAGGTGTGGGTTACCACGCCTTTGATCTTCATGGCTAACTGTAGCTGGTTCTGTCCTCTGATTTCCGGGAAAACTTTATTAGATACACAATATATCACCACACCTCTGTAGAGCCCGGGTTGGCCTTGGAGCTTAGGTCCTCTGACCTCAGCCTCCTGAGCACCCAGATTATAGGCAAGTGACAATATAGTTTTGTCTTCACAAATAATGAGTGACACTGCCAGGCACCATCACAGGTTTTCCTTGTGCTTACCCAATACTGAGATGAAGGGGTGACATCTCTATCATCATTTGACAGAGTAAGTAGGAGGCTGGACCCTAAGAGACTCACAGCTCTTCACTCTGGTATAATGGTTCTCAACCCTCCTGGTGCTGTGACCCTTTAATACAGTTCCTCATGTGCTGACACCCCCAACCATAAAATTATTTTCATTGTTACTTCCTGACTGTAATTTTGCTACTGTTATGAATTGTAATGCAAATATCTCTGTTTTCTGGTGGTCTTAGGCGACCCCTGTGAAAAGGGTCACATCCTGCAGGTTAATAACTACAGCTTTAGACACATTTGTAATAGGAGGTGGAAACAGAAATGCAGGCGGGAACTGAGGCCACATCTGGACTATAGATAACATCCCAGAATCTCAAACCAGCCCCAGCCCCACCCTCTCGCTTCACCCTGTCTGAGCTGTGAATCACTGGTCACTCTCATGTGGAGAATGCATGTTGCTATCCCAAACCTCTAAGTTCTCTATCTGAAAGCTATTACATTATAGTGGAAAGTGCTACCTTCATTCATAATTACAGGTTTCATTCCCATAGACTCACTGTGTGAGACTGGGATCAGCTTGGAGAAAACAGATTAACTGATGATTTTCAGACATTACATATATAGGCAGAAAAGAAAGCAAGATGGGGGTGGTGGTGACAGGATGGCCTGGAAAGGAAATGATAGCAAAGGAAAAAGAATGGGCTTGTGTCAGCCCTAAGGACTGTTTGTGTACAGGCAGTGGCCAGCCATCAGCTGCTTTCCAATTTGTTCCCCAAATGTGCAGACCCTCACAGCCATCCATCAAAATGAATTCTGCATCCTGCTCCAAATTGAAATTCCCCAGTCAGTGTGAGGTTCAAAACATCTTCCAAACTCATAATATTTTCCTGTGATGTGCCCTGAAGTCCAAAAATTACCTTCTGAACCAATGAATTTTTTTCAACAAAATTTCCTCAAAAATTATCTAAAGACTAATAAATCAATCTCCACATAAATATCTGAGACGTTTCATTTCTTGGCATTTGAAATTGTAAACATTCCATTCCATTGGGCTTGAGTCAGAGATCTAAGGTCAAAAAAAAAAAAAAAGCTTATGGGGCTGGAGACACAGCTCAGTGGGTAAAGCGTTTGAATCCCCAGCACCCTTACAAATGCTGGGTCTGGGCCTGTGTCAGTCAGCAGTGCTGAGGAATGGAGAAAGGAAAATCCATGAAGCTTGCTGGTCAACCAGTCTATCTGGAAGGGTAAGTTCCAGCTTCAGGAAGAGACCATGTCTCAAATCAGATAGAGAGCAATAGAGGAGGATGCCTGATATTAACCTCTAGCCTTCACACACACACACACACACACACACACACACACACACACACACACACACACACACACACACACACACACGCATGCATGTACACACCCCACCACCAGCAGCAGCAGGTCAGGCAAGACAAGCACACAGCTTTGTGCAGTGTGTGCTGGAGGAGCAGATGTGTGGAGAGAGGAGGCAAGTGTGGGATCCTGGAAAAGAGCTGGCAGATGAGAAATGGATGGGGGCACAGCAGCTCAGGGCGAGTTCTGAGCATAGGCTGGCAGTTGGCAGGAAATTTGGGATGGGACTGACCCGTGAGAAAGATCTTACATACCAGTTAAGACATCAAAATGGCTCAGTGGGGAAGGGTACTTGCCACCAAGTCTGATGGCCTGAGCTGGATTCAAGGAAGGAATGGCATGCAGGAGAAAGAGCTTTACTGTTGCCCCCTGCAAGTGTCCGGTTGCGGGCGTGGTCTTCAGAGAACAGCATCTGCTCTACTGGGGAAGCCAAAGAGCATTCTCAAGAATCTGTTTTGAGAGACCTAACTTGAACATTCCCTCATTTCACAAGAAGCCATGGATAGTTCCTGTTCTCACTGAGTGATGTTCTAAAATGAGGTCTGCCCCTTACCGGTACCTTAACAGGAGCACGCAGACATGTAGGAGGGTATAAAGCCTGCTTACAGAGCTCTGGGGAAAGCATCCCTGAGTAAACTCCACTGGGTAAGAAAGGAAAAGTGATTTGAGTCCCTCTCACAAGGATACTCCCAAAACCAATGCTCAGGAATCCAATTTGTGAGGTACATGCTTCCAATCCAAACGGTTCAAGTGATGGATCTGGGGAAGTGTTGGAAGAGAATGGACCCCATAGGCTCATGTATTTAAATACTTAGTCCCCAGTTGATGAAACTGTTTGGTAAGGATTAGGAGGTGTGTTGGAAGGTGTGTGTCACCAGGAATGGGCTTTGAGGTTTCAAAAGCCCATGCCAGTGTCAGCTTTCTCCGCCTTGTGATGTGAGCTCTCAGCTGCTGCCTCAGTACCCTCCTATCTGCCTACCTACTGCCATGCTCTCCACAATGATGGTCATAGATTCTCTCCTTCTAATTCTGAGCCCCAAATAAAATCTTTCTTCTTTAAGTTGCTTTTGTCCTGACATTTTATCCCAGTCACAGAAAAGTAACTGAGATAGTAACGCACATAGGGTGTTATGGCTAACTGTGTCCTAGAAATAACAGCCATAATATGTCAATACGGAATTAATTTTCCACCTAATTTGTGGTCCCCTGAAAATAAATAGCAAATGCTGTTGTGTGGGCATTTATAAGATAGGAAGGTCAGTGGCATCATAAAATAACACTAAGAAAGTAAAATTCTGGAGGCTTAGTGGGGGGCTTATGTATCAGTTCCATTTCCAGTGGTCAAGGAGAATGTTTCCACTCCTGAAACATTTGAGCATTTCAGATCATGATGGTATTTAGATATTTCATCTGGTCCATTCAGAAGAATGACGTCAGTAAGTGTCAATAGTTAACAATAAAAATTCTTCACAGCTAGGCTGGAACGATGGCTTAGTCAGCGAAATGCTGCTTTTCAAGCATGAAAACTTGAGTTCGGTCCTCACTACCTGGGTTAAAAAGATGCACCTATATGTTGGTGCAAGCTTAGAATCCCAGCCCCAGGGCCAAAGACACATGGATTCCCATGTCTTTGTGGGCCCAGCTAGTATAGCCTGTTAGGTGAATTAAAGGCCAGAGAAAGATCTGGCTTCTACAGCATGTGGACACATACATGTACTGGCACCCTCATGAACACACAAAATATTTCTCACACGATTCATATATAAGAATCACCATATTTTTAATTATGCACAACAGTGCCTGGGTTCCAGATATTCTTTCGGGGGCGGGGGCGGTAGCAAAAAACCAGAAGAATGTTGGTCCAGAGAGGAGAGGGTGTAGCAGTGAGGAGCTGGGTGACACGAGGGAACCCGAGGAGGTGGGGAGGTAGGAAGGTAGTTTTCCAGGTGTACACACATGTATTTTTTTTCTTTTTTTTTTTTTTTTGCCACTTACTGCTTTTGTGGTTGTAGGTACACTCTCCTCCATAATATAGTTACCGCAGCACAGCATACACTGTCCCTAATAAACGCTAAGTCCCAATGCTACTATTTCAGAAGCAGAGAGAATCTGGGAACTAAATGGAACAGGTGGAAAATGACAGAGTGACAAAGGATTCTATGATTTTGAACTCTGTGTGACCTCACCGATAAAGAATTCATGTGGGTAAGAAATGGCCACTTCTCTTATGCAGGTGTTGAATTAGAGGTGCCCATGGGCCACTTTAGATAGTGGGGACTTGGGAAGAAGGAAGAATATGAGTTCTCCATCTAAATCTCCAGACCATAGAATGTGGTGACATATTTTATATCTAATAAAATCAGCCTGGAATATCAGAGAACAGAATCACCCACAGTCAAGCCAGGAGGGTCAGAGAGTGGTAACTCGGGATGACAAAGTGGTGACTCAGGCCTTTAATCCCATCACTCAGGAGACAGAGATCTTTCTGTATTTCTATGAGTTCAAGGCCTAACAACCAAACAGTAGTAGCTCACACCTTTAATCCCAAGTCTAGGATTATGATGCAGAGTTGAACCAGGAAGTGAAACAACTGGGCAAAGAAGATATTTAAGGCAGGTATAGGCAGACATTGAGGGATTCTGTAGGAGAGACCAGTCAGGCAGAGAACTCTTAGAGACAGCATTTACCCTGTTCAGCCTGAGAAACTGACTGGGTGAGAATTGACTGTGGTCTGTTTCCTCTCTGATATTCCAGCTTTTCCCTAATATCTGGCTCTGTTTTTTCACTACCAACTAGACTTCATGGGATAATAGAGTCAGAGAGTCACAGCTGCCTGAGTTAGGAGAGCAGGGGCCCAGGCCTGCAAGGCAGCCACCTAACACAAAGCCAAGGAGACCAAAACAATACAGAGACCAGATCTAGGATGGATCAGTGGCCTTACGCTTCCAGTGGCAGTTTCTCTAGGGTCAGAATAAGAGGCAACCAGTTCTAGCGACCCAGAGTCCAAGGGGGCACAGACTTCCACTCATGGTGGGAGAGGGTTTGGGGGAAGGGGAAACCAGAACAATCTCCTGGTAGGAAACAGGGATGGCAACACTTGCAGAGCTCCTGGTAAAGGACCACAGATGCATTTGTCATTTTCTCCGTCAAAAGCAAGTTAAAGAAGGAAGGTGTTGGTCCATCTGGCTCACAGTTGGAGGGTACACAGTCCATGGTGGGGACGGCAAAGCAGCAGGAACTCCCACTTTGTCTACACCAGGAAGTGGAGATGAACGCTGGTACTCGGCTCACTTTCCCTTTTTATTTTTCTGAGACGACAGACAGCCCAGGAGTTGTGGCGCCCATAGATAGGATGGGTCTTCCCCTTCCCATCTCTATTTTCCCCTATTGAGTGTACGCGCACATGTGTAGGTCAGAGGAAAATTTGTAGGAGTCCATTCTCTCCTTCCATGGGGTTGGTGCTGGAGATCAAACTCAGATCACTGGGCCTGATGGAGAGCGTAGAGCCATCTCATTGACCGCTTCCTACCCCTAGTAACAGATTCTCAAACCCCTATTAGACAGTTGCCCAGAGGCTTGTCTCACAGGTGATTCTAAACACTGTTGACCTTTATTATCAACCATCATAGCAGAGAAAAGGGAACAGGTGTTCTGAGCAGTGAGGATACTTCACAGGGAAGTGTGAGAAAAATCCCACCCCCACCTTGCTTGCCCTGGCCCCACCCCCCCAAGAGGAGATAGTGAAGGGGACTGTCCAGTGAGTTCATCCAGATCTGAGGCTATTCAGTGCAGAGGATGGCTGCTTATCTACAGAGAGCCAGAGACCAAGAGAGAAGCTGTGGGAGACCCAGGAGAGTGGTATGCATTAAAACATCAGCCATGATGGGAGATGAACGTTCTCTATTAGTTTCAGAAATGACCTATCAGAAGATAATCAAATTCCTTAAGCAAATGTCCTCCTCTCTTTAAAAATAAGAGGGTGCAATTCCCCGAGCACACTTAGAATTCACGCCTTATTCTCTGTTTATTCTCATGCAATAAACATAATTTATGGGAAATTTTTACTGAGTTCCCTTTAAGTGGTATATTAGCTTCACATTCACAGAGGCAGACCCCTGGGTTTTCCCTCTGTGTGTACATGTATGTGTGAGGTTTACACCTCCTAGTGAACCTTTTCTCATTCAGTTCATGCAATTAAAAGAGTGTCATTTCTCAGCAATCTAAACAGAGTTAATGAAATTCCTGGGGCCTTCTTCCTCCTGCCGTATGCAGGGTACTCTCATTTACTTCATTCACATGTGTTATCAAGAAATACAGACCTGCCCCCCAAAGTAATTGGGAGTAGGGCTTAAAATTATTAAATTGGATTTCTGCAAACCCATACATAGGGGAGCAGCTCAAATAAAACATGTCTACTGAACTTAGTCTGGAAAAAAACTATTTCCACCTGTTTATAATGAAACCCCAGCCACTTTCTAATGTATCATGATTTCTCTATTCACTCAAATGCTATTTTTACTATATTTGTTCTTATATAGCAAAACTTGTTGAATGTTAAGTAAATACTGCAAATGGAATTTATTTTTTAATTTATTAAAGTGTATTTGTTTAAAGGAAAAAACAAAATAAAACAGAGTAATCGGAGATACCCAAGTCAGGAAGAGAGGCCTGTATCTTCAGGGCATCTCTGGTCTGACCTGCTGGGTGTGGTGGCTCAGGCCTGTAATCTCAGAATTTAGGAGGCTGAGGCAGGAGAGTGAGTTCAGGGCCAGAAGGCAGTTTGAGGCCTGACTGGTGGTGGTGGTGGGGTCGTCTTGTCTCAACAAGGAAAGCCCTGGTGTGTGTGGTGTATGACACAGTCATAGTTGTGGGTGTGGTTGTGTGGATGTGGGTGTGGTTGTGTGGGTGTGGTTGTGTGGATGTGGGTGTGATTGTGTGGATATGAGTGTGGCTGTGTGGGTGTGGTTGTGTGGATGTGGGTGTAGTTGTGTGGGTGTGGGTGTGGTTGTGTGAATATGAGTGTGGTTGTGTGGATGTGGGTATGGTTGTGTGGGTGTGGTTGTGTGGATATGAGTGTGGTTGTGGTTGTGTGGTTGTGGTTGTGTGGTTGTGTGGATATGAGTGTGGTTGTGGTTGTGTGGTTATGTGGGTGTGGTTGTGTGGGTGTGGTTGTGTGGGTGTGGAAGCTTCTTTGATTGTTCTCCATCTTAATTTTGGGGACAGGTCTCTCACTGATCCTGGAGCTCATTAGGGACCCTTCCGTCTTTGCTCCCTGATGCCCAAGTGCTAACGTTATAAACACATGCCCTGGCACCTAGGTCCTCATGTTTGTACAGCAAGCATTTCATCTCCCGGGCCCAGACTTTATGCTTTTTAAAGGCATTTATACTTCCCGGCCTCATGTCTTCCCAGCATACTTATCACAAGCGGACTTCCAGCCATTGGTCCATTTAAACCAATGCTTCTTCCCTCCATCCATCCCTTTGGCAGGTACCCCTCACTCTCTGGCTGTACCCCTGGTGCCTCCTTTGCCATCAGCTAAGCCCACACCATCAGAGTCTCCCTCCTCTAGTTCCTGTGTGGTGACAGCTGCTCTGCTGAAGTGCACACTGCACCTAATAAAGTAGCATGCTGTAAGTAAATGATAATTTGATTAATTCAGTTGCTTCGACTCATAATGGATTTTTGCAAAACAGAACTGCATGTCTCATAAAAATGAAGGCTCCTGTTTAATCCCACCACAGCTACACAGTAGGTAAATGGGTTGACTTTTGTCTCCAAGACCTAAGGCTTATGGCAACGAAATGGAAGGGAGGCTGGAGAGCCGCCTAAGGCATGAAACTAACACACTTTTAAATGTGACCTTTTTCTCCCTGAGCTGTTCCTTACTGAAACTATAGGTAGGGAAGTGGGATGTTTTGGGGTTTTTTTTTGCTAGTTTGGTTGGTTTTTGTTAGTGAAATTTTATAGTTCCCAGTTGCAAAGGAGATTACATTGTAGGAAGCTGTATATTTCTGGGGAATATCAGCAAGGGTATCAGTCTCAAACTTGCTGGGACCCAGAAGCAAGGGGAGCATGTGTAGATTACTATAGGAAGGGTGGCCAAGCCTTCCAGGTGAGGACTTTAGGTACTGGAGGTAACAGTGCCCAGTCTCTCCCACATGAGTGTGTCCAGGTCCTTCTAGATGGCAGTGCCCAGACCCCTCTAGTAGAGGGAGTGTGTCCAGGTGGACATGTCACATTCCTCTAAATCTTAGTGACCAGAGTTGGGGACCATGTCTCCCCTCTTCTCCTCTCACCTCTTCCTCTTTTGCCCTAAATGGTTACTTGGTGATTGACAGATGACGTTGGGAGATGAAGATGTTGAAGCAGAGTAATATGAATCTATTTAATATAAATTTATCTTATCTACGTGTCAGATCACTACACATCTGTCTCCTTTGGATGGGCTCATCAAAGGCACTTTAAAATTTAATTGATTCAGACCCCTTACTGTACAGATGGATAAACTGAAGCTTGGACTCTAGCAGTCACAGAGCATCCACATTCCCAGGGCCTCATGGTGTGGTCAGTGCTTTGAGAACACCTCAGAGCTCGGAGTCCTGGGATGGTCTTTACAATGAGACTTTTCTACACAACAATGCCTGGGTGCCCACAACAATATTGTCTCAGCTGTAAAAGAAACTAATTAATTTTCATCAAAGGTATTATGAATAAAAAATCAGATGTGCGGAAAAATGAATTAAAACTAATAAAAGAATACTGCCCACTGAAAACAGGCTGATTTTAGTTAATTTGGAAGAAGAAAGAGCCACGTTCTATTCTGCAGGTGATGGGACCTTAACAATTTCCCCGCCATAATAAAAGGCTCCTTCTTGGAACAGCTGGAGGCAAAAGGTAATAAATCATACTCATCCGTAGTTAGAAAATAGACAATACGAAGCCCAAAATTCAGCTTGGCCTAGAAGATAAAAGCAGAGTGAGTCTGGACCATGCAGAACTCTGTTGTAAATAGAAGTTAACAACAACAAAGAAAACTGTCCAAGAAAGTGGCTCTTGTTTTTTCTTTGGAGTATGAGGCTCTAGACTAAGACAGTCAGGGGATGGCAGGATGGTTCAGTGGGTAAGGGCGACCTCCTCTAAGCCTGATGGCCTGAGTTTAATAACCAAATGGAAGGAAGGAAAGAACTAACTCCCCCTGTAGGCTATTCTCTCCCTTCCACACTCAGATTGTGATATTTTACCCTGCCTCCAAATAAATAATAACAATAAAGACAGCCCAATGTCAGCTCCACATGCCCAGAAAAGCCAGGGTTTGGAAAACCAAGAGCACAAGGGTGGGCTGCTCTGTATGCAGTTTTCTATCATAAATACTCTAAGACACAGTGAGGGGTAATTGTGTCAAGACAAGTGAATTGTGAGTCCTTTAAGAGACACCTGTGCATCTGTGAGGACATTTCCAGGAAAACCTAATTCTGGGAAAACACCCTCCCTAGAATGGGTGGCCCAGATATAAAGGGGTAGAGGGTAGGGCCGGGCACTTGCCTGCTTTCCCTCTGCTCTGCTTGTGAGCATGTCTATGTCCTTCACTGACTTCTGACCTCAGCTTCTTCAACCTTCTGACATGGACCCTCCAGGAATCCTCCAGGCCTTCACTGTCAGTCAGATTGGGACTGTTGAGGCAGGCATCTGGACTCACAGACTAACAGTATCTGGGTTTTCAGCTTCTCTGGATGTAGATGGCCATTATTGGACTACTTAGCCCCTACTGTGCAAGCCAATCTAATAAATCTCCT
This sequence comes from Phyllotis vaccarum, assembly GCA_033318265.1. Taxonomy (NCBI): domain Eukaryota; kingdom Metazoa; phylum Chordata; class Mammalia; order Rodentia; family Cricetidae; genus Phyllotis; species Phyllotis vaccarum. Next base: position 71,394,127 of record JARWLC010000017.1, on the reverse strand, counting down.
TTTAATATATACTCACTCTATTAGTTCTGCTCCCTTAGAGAGTCTGACTAATACAGATATACAGAGGCTATTGGTGAGAGAGGTTTTTTTCATCAATCCAACTGACAAGGGGCTCTCAGTGTTTACTGGATGCGTTCCCACCAAATAGGAATGAGCTCAGGGGCCACCTGCTTTCCCCCCCCCCCCTTCCCCCCCGGTTGATACATGCTCTCCATCTCCAAAGAGGCAGGTGTGCTTTGCATTGGAATTACACACCGCATCACAGCACAGTTTTGGCTGCCTATGGTGACGTCATCTTCTCCTTGCTCTATGGGTTCAGGATTCCCAGGGAGTCAGAAGTGAGCTCCAGACATGTGCCTCCTTCACCTTGGCCCAGTCCTCCAGCTGATGGATGCTGCTTCTTTTATGGCTCAACCCAGATGTTTCTCATTCAAGCGCTCAGTTGACCTACCCTGAGTCACCATGAACAATCTGATGACCATCACTTTTGAGTGTAGAAGCACCATGAGATATGCCAGAGGGTCATCTGGGTTTCAGACAAATTCCCTTCCCTCTCTAGGGGCATTAGAAAGCAGCTCTCTACGGTCCCCGGCCAATCAAGCACACTACCACATTGTTTCCAGATGGCCAAAGGAACCCTGTGCAGCTAGCAAGACATGATCTCACTAATGTGGAAGGGCCCAAGGCACAGGGGCAATCAGCATGATCCTAAGAGGGGTTCCCTAAGAGAGATAGTGGCAGTACCACTATCAAACTTGAGGGTAACAGCCTATGCCTAGCTAGGTTAGGGAAACCCATTCTCAATAAGTCAATTAAAGATACAAATTAGCAGTGGAAAGCAGAGAAAGGAGATGTATTCATTATGACCACACTGAGAAGAGTGACAGAGATCCAGGAACCAGACTCAGCAAGGTCATCTTTGGGGTCCTGAAATGAGGGTAGTGTGGGGATTCAATAAAAGTTTCAGAAGTTTTGGAGATATCAGAGGGAATCTACCCACAGTCTATGTGGGGGGTTAGTAAAAGCTCCAGAAGTTCCAGAGCTCTAACCACAGTCAGTCTAGGAGAATCAGAGAGTGGTGATTCAAACCTTTAATCCCAGCACAGGGAGTATCCTGGGAGTGGTGACCTACGCCCTTAATCCCAACTGAGTGAGGTCACTTTAGATTATAGAAGGAATTCCAGGCTCCCAAGCAGGCAGAGGTGGGGCCACGCCTTAATTTACAAAAGGGTACTTAAGACAGGATAGAAACGCAGAGGGAAGCCATTCCAAGGGAAGTGAGGCTGAGGAAGCTGGAAGACCGCTGGGTAAGATCTGACTGTGGTGTTTATTCCCTCTAGTATCTCCAACTTCTTCAGAGATCTATCCCTGAGTCTCATTCATTCCTGCGACAGGGTAGGGTTACTTAGAAGTAAGGGGATGGCTAAGGTGTGGCTCCAGACACCACACTCACTGTCTAGGCTTCAAGCTTATCGTGTAAGGTGGTCTAACAAGTTGGGAAACCCTTTCTGGAATTAACTGTTCTCAATTGCTGCTGCCTATTCCTTCTCCCAGCATGACACTCCTGAGGGATGGGTTGGTTGTTTTAATAGTCTGACAGTCAAAGTGAGACAAGCAGTTACAGTTCTCTCTCTCTCTCTCCCTCTCTCCCTCTCTCCTCTCTCTCTCTCTCTCTCTCTCTCTCTCTCTCTCTCTCTCTCTCTCTCTCTCTCTCTCTCTGTGTGTGTGTGTGTGTGTGTGTGTGTGTGTTCTTTACTGTTAGCTAGGACCCTGCCAGTGTGGGACACCATTTCAGCTGTCCTCAGCAAACCTCCAGGACCCACCTAGGAATCAGCCTCAAGGTTTTCAGTTCTCTATCATTTGGTCATATAAACAAAAAATCCCAAGAAAAGACTGTACCCTCTTCACTGAGCCTTCTGCAGGGCCGACTAACTGACTGACTAGAATCAATGATTGTGGAGAAGTTTGAATGTTGCTGATCTGGAGTCAAATCACAATTCATCTTGGGCTATCTTTCAGCCCCCTACCTAACTATTCTTGCTCACCTCTGTGTCCGAACTAACACTCTATAACTAGCAGATAAAACCCTTTTGGATTGCATCACCTTGACAAAACCCAAGTTTCCACCACCCCAAAGGCTATCCTCACCCAAGGCCTACCTCTGAGATCTCTCTGCTTAGCTATAACCACCTACCAGATGTTCCTTCCAGTGTATTTGAAAAGTGTCTTGATCTCGAGCTTTCTATCTATCTATCTATCTATCTATCTATCTATCTATCTATCTATCTATCTATCTATCTATCTATCTATGTTGCCAAAACAACAGCTGTGTTCCTAAGTCATGGTCACTCATATTTGGTTGAGGATGATGGTTGTGTCTTTGAGTCCATAGTCATAGGGAGGCATTCTCACTGAGCTACAGCTCTGAGGCAGGGGACAGAGGCCCTTGATAGCTATCAGGGTGTATCATCTGGGGTACCCTACATGTAACTTCCTCCTGTTTATGCATCTTTCTGGGCCTTGCCCCAACTACATCAGTACTAACCTCCTTGGGCTACACTTGCACCCCAGGGCTTAAGAACACATGGTTCTGGTTCCCAATCATTTGGTGCACAGTATTATCAGGGTCCAGAGACCCATCAGAGTGGATGCTAATCTTTTCTAACACTGAACAGTTAGGGATTGTCTTGCCTTGAAACTCCAGGGCTCAGAACTCAAGAAGGGTACCCCACTGCCATGAGATCTGCAGCTACATCAAAAGATATCTCTAGGGGATGAAGAGATTGCCAGTCAGCAAGCACAAGGACCTGAGTTCTATCCCGGGACCCACATGAGAGTACATGTTTATAATCTCAGCATTGGGGAGGCAGAGACAAGCAGATGCTTGGGCTGGCTAGCCATCCTAACTTGATTAGAAAGCCCCTGGTCCCACTGAGGTCTCAAAAATCCAGGTATTGGGGGGGGGGTAGCCAGGAAACTCAGATGACAAAGGCACTTGCCACCCAGCCTGATAACCTGAGGTTGATCCGTGGGACTCACATGATGAAAGGGAACAGACTCTAAAATATATGTTCTCCATTTTCCACGTGTGAGTATCTACATGCATGTGCACATTCTTGAACACACACAGAGAGGGGGAGGGAGGAGGGCACAACTGGATCTAGATCACAGACCGTGAGACAGTCAGTTCTCAACACAAAGGCTGATGTGGTGTGAGGATGAGGGCAGGTACTTCTGACTCACATCTGAATGAAACCATCTTACTTGGGGTTTTAATTGCCGAAAAGAGACACCATGGCCATGGCAACTCATAAATAAAAATATTTAATTGAGGTGGCTTGCTTACAGTTTCAGAAATTCAGTTCGTTATCATCAGGATGGGGAGCATGGTGGCATGCAGGCAGACGTGGTGCTGGAGCTGAGAGTCCTAATCTTGACTTAGAGGCAACAGGAAGTCGACTGACTGTCACACTGGGTGAAGCTTGAGAAAAAGAGGTCTTGAAGGCCACCCCCACAATGGTACACCTCCTAATAGTGCCTCTCCCTTTGGAAGCCATTTTCTTTCCAACCACCATAGAAAACTTCCTCACAATCAGGCAATCCCTTCAGAGCTGCAGTCCCTTCAGAGCTGCAATCCCTTCAGAGATTGGAGCTAAGATTTCACCTTCAGTTTCCATTAAGCTGGGCCTCGGTATTAAATTTCTACGGATCACCCTAGATCAGTGGTTCTCACCCTGTGGGTCGTGACCCCTTTGATGATTGGATGATCTTTTCACAGGGGTTGCCTAAGACTACCAGAAAACACAGATATGTACATTATGATTCATAACAGTAGCAAAATTACGGTTATGAAGTAAAAACAAAAATAATCTTATGGCTGGGGGTCAGCACAGCACGAGGAGCTGTATTTAAGGATCACAGCATTAGGAAGGGTGAAAATCACTGCTCTAGATTCACCTGAGATATTTAACAAGATGAGGATGCCATAGCTGTCTCAAACACAGCTTTCTAAAACTTAGGTGCACATCAGAACCATCCAGAAGGGTTGGTTACATGGATTCCCGAAGCTTGATTCCAGAGAGCTGGTCCTTAGGTCTGGGCTGGGAGCTGGGGACATCTCTGCTCAAAAAGTATCCTGTGTGCTGCCCAAGTTTGGTCTGGAGGCTTCCCTGAACACCTCTGCGTTAGGATGCCTGGTGACCACGGCACTCTGCTGGAAACCAACCACACGGTGTCACCTTGTTAGGAATATGGTTTCCCCAACTTCAGTGCATACAAATCACCTGAGTATCTCCTTAGTTAGGATGCAGACTTCTGGGAGGGGGCCACTGTTCTGTCCTTCTAACAGGCTCCCAGGACAAGGCTGCAATGACTGCTCAGGGACCAGGCTTTCAGTCAAGTGCACTAATGTTCAGAAACACCCAGCGACAGACAGTCTGACACAGTCCAGGTGACTCCTATTCAGGGGTGAGAAACTGTATTCTGTATTTTAAAGCATGTGTTCTATTTTGTTATCTTAAATGCTTCCCAGATGATGTTCTTCAAATGATCTAGTATTTTCTCAAATGCTGCTCCTCTGATCTTCCAGTTCCTACCCACCTATCAAGGGGCAGCTCGATTCTTCCCTGTGACAACGTCCCTGACCCTCTGTTTCAACTTCCATTTCCAAACAAAGGCCAAGCACAGTGGCACCCACGTACAATCCTCTCTCTCAAACCCAGGCTGCTACACGGCGAGATACTCTTAGAATTTTCACAGAATATATTTTTGACTCCCAAACACCATAAAAGAATTTTGGAAAAAAAAACTTACTTTCACATATTTTAAGTTTATATGTAAATGTTTAAATAAAATTCTTGGTATATTATAAACAAAATTTTATCTTTAAATTATGTGCACTTGAGTGTAGGTACCAGGAGAGGGTAGATACATCAGATCCTCTGGAGCTGGAGTTATAACCATTTATGAACTGCCTGATATGAGTGCTGGGATTTGAACTCAGGTCCTCTCAAAGAGCAGTATACACTCTCCACTCCTGAGCCATCTCTCTAGCTACCATAAATAAAACTTTATCTCATTCTTCTGGAAAAATTTAGAGACCCAGAAACCAATGAGATATGAGCCCTGGTATCACCCACTCAGGGACTATCCTTGCGGAACTGCAGAAAGGGCTCAGTGGTTAAGAGCGCACACTGTTCATGAAGAGGACCCGAGTGTGCTTCCAAGTACCCTTGTCTGACAGTTTCTAACCATCTGTAACTCCAGCTCCTGGGATCCAACATCCTCTTGTAGACCGCATGCACATGTACACCCCACCCCCACAGAGATATGTAATTACAAAAAAGGTGACTCTTCTAAAAAAGAAAAACTCTCCTTTGTTACATTTGAGAATTTTATACCATCTCTTTCCCCTTTAAACCATGTACAGAATTTCATTCACTCTCATATATATTATATGAAAGTCTTTTTATCATTGAATTACATCTCTCTTATATATAAAGGGTTTTCCAATAATTTGTAAAAATTTCCTGGGAGCCTAAAGTTCCAACCATTAAAAATTTATGGATTAGTTTCCCATTGTAGTGATTATTAGTAATTAATCAGATTCACAAATGCCATGACAAATTTTTACAAATCATTATGGAATATGAAAGGCAAACTGTGGTGCACATCTTTTAATGAGATGAATGGAGCGTTCTTTTTTTAATTAGTTCCTGTATTCTTGGATGAATATTACTTCTAGCAAAAAAACGAAAAGGCATTCGGAATCGATTTTATTTCTATTTTTCATTTTAATAAATGTACTCACTGAGAAAGCGTCTTTCAGAGATAAGCCGGGGGGGAATGGAAGTTTTACTGTGACAATCTCAATTCATTGACTTCGTTTGGGGTTGCTCTAAATCATAGTAGTTTACCAGAAGACTACAGTTTTTGACACAGGACCTCTTGTAATTCAGGCTGGCTTCAAACTTCCCTTTAGCTGAGGATGGCCTTGAATGTCTCATTCCCCGCCTTCACCTCCAGAGTTAAGGGATTACACGTGTGCACCGCCACACCGTGTTTGCACAATGTTATACACGGAATCCCAGGGCTTCGTGAATGCCAGGCGATCACTCCACCAACTGAGCCATGTCACCGGTTCCGTTTTAAATGATCCTGTTGACTCACAACTTGACCAAGTCACCCTCCTTGACTTTGCCAACAGCTAAGAGCTTTATGTCACTAGGCAGATTTCTCCCTCAAGCATGGAAGGTGTCTTCTTCCTCAGTACCAACGACTGATGGCTAAGGTGCTCCTTTCACTGTCTAGTAAGGAACTGTAGAGCCCAGAGCAATGCGCAAGAAGGCAAGGGCTTCAGGAAGAGGGCCCAACCCCAAGGTGGAGGCAGAGGAACTGTGAAGGTCTGTTCTTAAGCCTGCATGCGACCATTCTCATAGACCAGCTCTGGGAGAGTGTTGGGATGGGAGCCGGGGGTATGGAAACAGACTCCCTTGAAAAGAGCCAAGCTCTAGTGTTTTAGAGACAAAGTGGACCTAAGCATTAAATATGTTTCATCAGTTCCCTACTACACAAGGCTGACCTCCAGACTGGCACTGAGGTCTGAAGATGAAATCTGACCAAAGGCAATATTCAAGATATTTCCCCTTGAGGGGGGAAAAGGCGGGAAGACAAGCAAATCATTGTCCCAAGGCTAACACGGGTTGTCTCCTCACATGCTGAGTAAGGGCACCTAAAGGAACAATTAAAAAAAAGCCAAGGGAAAGACAATGTGGCTGCTGATGAGGGGGCGGAAGAGGCGGGACCTCAGTTCAGAAGCAGGATAGAATCAGAAAGAAAGTTAGGAGATGGCTCAGTTAGAAAGGTGCTTCTTGTGAACACATGAGGGTCTGTATTCTAATTCCCAGCACCCACATAAAAAGCCCAGTGCGGCAATGTGTGCCCAGGACTCCAATACTTGGGGAACAGAGACAGGTAGATGGATCCCTGGAGCTCACTGGACGGACAATCTAGCTCAGTCAGGGAGCTACACACCACACCACATACACACACACACACACACACACACACACACACACACACACAGAGAGACAGAGACAGAAAGACAGGGACACACACACAGATTTACACATAGACACAGACACATACACAAACACACACACACAGACAGAGAGATAGAGACACACACAGATGTACACACAGAGAGACACAGACACACACACAAATACATACAGAGAGACACACATGGACAGACATACCAATATACACACAAACTCACAGAGAGAGACACAGACACACATACACAGAGAAAAACACATACAAATACACATGCATACATATAGAGACACACAAAAACAAACACACAGACACTCACACAAATACATATACACAGACACAGAGAGCAACACACACACACACAGGCACATACACACACACATAGCAAAACTCCCGTACTGAATAGACTTTTCTGGGACAAGTATATCTAGTTTCTTTTTCTGTCTCCCATTTTCAAGATCCTTGGAGAAAGATACACAATCCCTATCCCTTGAGACACTTTTATCCTGGTGCAGTGAGTGGCCACACAGTAAAGACTTTCGGAAGGAGGCTGTGTGGATGTGAGGTCTCATTGAAGACGCTGTGTTGAAACAAGAAATGAATGACAAGGCCCCTAAGTCACAGGGACCACTGTCCTAGATCTCTTTAATCGCCTTGCAGGTGGTGTGTGGCTCCATAAAAGAAAGATTTTTAAAGAGTTCTGCTAACAAAGCTATTCCGACCTCGAATGCAGGATTAATAGCTCCCTGGCCTGTGCTTCTCTACGTTCTCTGCATACGTCCATTGCATCCAATATGCTGCACAGTGGATTCCTCTTGCTTCTTCTGAGTCTGCTCTCCCTGCAAAAGGGGACGTGGACAGGAACATGTACAAAGTTTTATTTAGTTTCCCATAATGCTAGGTCCATGCACTGTGTGTTTTCTGAATGAAATATGGAAATGAACTGATTTTTTTTTTTTTTTTTTAAAGAGGCCAAGAAAGGAATCACTTTGGGATAGAAACAAGACTTAAAAACACACAGAGCTAAAAGGAAGCACACAGCAGGACTTCTAAGGCTGCTTCAGTGCAGACCTCGGACATGGATTTGGAGACTGTGGAGGTGGCTCACCTTGCAAATGTGAGGGCCTGAGTCCAGCTCCTCAGAGTTCCCAGGCAGGTGCTAACTCAGGACGTTCCCTGGAAGCTCTGGATCAGCTAACCTGGCTTATGTGATGAGGTTCCAGAACAATGAGAGACTCTGTCTCAAGCAAAAGATCAAAGGACCAACATCCAGTGCTGTTCCCTGACTTCTGCATGACCTGTTCTTACATGTACACTGCTACACAAATGCACACACACAGAGTGGTGGTAGCTATGAAGACATGTCTGCTGTTCTGTGTGTCCTTGAGCACTGTTTCAGACTGGGGTCATATGCAAAATATTTAACATGGGTTAAATGGCAGCTACACTAACCAATCAGAACAATGGAGGCCAAATGACTGGAACATCAGTCCTTCTACATGGATTAGGATGTACAGGGTAGGGTTCAAATAAGAACTACCCCTCCCCTTTAAAGCCGTGAATACCCTTAACGCTGTGATAGCTGAAGTGAACAAGGAAACGAGAAAGGTCAAAATATTGCCGATTCACTTGATACTTTTTGATGATAGGACCATTTTTGCATAATTTTTTCCAAGGCCATTTTCTCAATCTAAGAGTTGAGTTTTCTTGAGTACTAAAGGAAAAAAAAAATACTTAGATGGTCTGGAATGAAATAATAAGCAAAGGTTAATTTATGCATGGGTTACTTTGCCCAGATCGCTCTGTCTAATGAGGATGAATAGGTAGAGAGGGTTTTGAATTCTGGAGCCCATCTGTACAGGACTGTTTCCTAAATGGAATTAACCCCAAACCTCGAATGAGAAAAATCATCAGAGACATCTTGCCAAGAGACAGGGCAATAATTTGGGAAGAAATAAAAGCACTGTGTAAACAGTGGTGATGGTAACAAAGACAGTCAGGGTGAGCACAGCAATGATGATGATGTCAGTGGTCATGGGGTTGTGGGGGCACTAGCCCTGGAGAATGCTGTGATCCTCTAACAGAAGATGTCCCTCTAGTTCCCAAACAGTGAAGACCACCTGGGTGGGGTCAGGAACATATCATATCTGTTAATCTCTGCTCTTCCTCCTTCTCCAACCTCACCTCGGTGTGTCTGTGTGTGTCTGCGTGCTTGTCTCTTTGTGTGTCTGTGTGTATGTTTGTCTGTGTATGTATCTGTGTGTATATGTTTTTGTCTCTGTGAGTGTGTGTGTTTCTGTGTATCTATTTGTGTGTGTGTTTCTGTGTATCTCTCTCTCTCTCTCTCTGTGTGTATTTTGTGACAGGCTCTCTTGTAACCCAGGCTGGCCTTCAATTTTTTATGAAGCTGAAGTTGGCCTTGAACTCTTCTGCTCAAGAGCTGGAATTCCAGGCTTGTGCCAGCAGCCATGGCTCAGGACTGTGTCATTCCATTTCCATATTTCTAAGCTTCATACTGGGGGGACTTTCCATTGCATATTCTCAACTTTCCACAAGTCCATGCTAGGAACCAGACAGAATGCTATATATTCTTTCATAGATTTTCTCTTAAAGATCTCTCTGTGTCTCTGTCCCTCTGGTGTTTGTATAGATATTTTTGTGCTGGCACATGCATGTACAGGTCAGAAGACAGCCTGTGTCAGTCCTTATCTCTTACCCCCTTTGACACAGTCTCCAGTTCACTGCTCAATGGACCACGCTAGATCATAGGCACGCTTCTGGGGCTTTTCCAGTCTCTCCTTTGTGTCTGGATTAGGCATGCTGGGATTACAGGTGCAGCTTTACTTGGGTCTCAGGGATCCGAACTCTGGTCCTTATACTTGCACAGCAAGAGCTTTACTCATGGAGCCATCTCCCCAGCCCTCTTCCCAGAGTTCTGCTAGAGTCTAACGCTTCCACTTCCTATTTGTTGCCCTGCCTGCTGAAAGATCCTAACACCATTACAGATCTCCAACTCTCTGAATGGTCACTGAGAATCACGACTCAGGTGAATCAGACAAAACCCGGCTCACATTTTTATGTCCTATAACACTACATAAACCAATAGTTTCTTGAACCAACATCCCAGGTTCTCCCTGCCAGACCTGTCTAGACAGAGAGCAGAGTACACAGACAGCTGGGTATTGGGTCTAACATTGCCTCCTCTGCCCACCTCTGTTTAACAGAGTCACATGAAGCAGGAGGGTCTGGGGACTGATTAGTGGTAAGAATCTATTCCTGAAGACGGTAAAAGGTGAGAGGGCCCAGGCAGCATAATGACCTGAGGTAACAGAGGCGACAGGAACCATCGCAGAGGATTGCTAATTAGAACACACAGGCTATATCTGCCCTTGCTATTTTTAACACAAATGTCACTTGTGTCCACTTAACACAGATCCCACTTTCGTCCATCTCACACACAGAGCATTCCTGAGAAGGCAAGGCTTCCATGCTGGCTTTGCCTTTGGTGACAGACTTCAGAAAATCGGGAAACAGCTATTCTCTGTAACGGACACTTCACCTGATTTTCCTGCTGTGTGATTTAGTGTTCTAAGTCACACTGTAAAGATCTTCAGCTTTAATTACCCACAGTAATTGTCATCTGTAAGGGCCCAAAGAGAGTCATTTACAGTGATCAGTCATAAAATATTATGATTGAGCAGTAAAGGTGGAAACTGACTGCCACAAAGAGGTGACCACTGCTAGGCAGCATGTACTAAAGCAGGGCCAGCTCAGAAATTCTATCATGATTCCTAAAGGCAAATGCAATTCTGCATCTCAAGTGAGTAAAATAATGGAAGTGTCTCTGGAGAAAGACAGACTTGGGTTCAAGTCAACACTACCAAGTGCACTATGCAGGCCCATGCAAGTTATTCATCCCATTGATTTGCTTCCTCACATGTAAGGTGAGGACCATACTGACCTTGTCACTTCTTGGGGTTTTTTTTCCCCCCAATGGAGATTCATGGGGGGGGGGTCAATGTTTTTAATGGAACATAATATTTGCATGGTGCATACACAACAGACATTCAATAGACAACTATTTTTACTACTACCATAATGCAATTTTATTAAAGTATGGAACAAATCACATTTCCTGTCCTTATCTGTGTGTTAGAAGCTAGAGTTAACAGGTGAGATATCAGAATACTATAAAGGTTAATACTGAGTGTCCAGCTGGGCACGATGATGCACACCTTTAATCCCAGTACTTAGGAGGCAGAGACAGGCTGATCTATGAGTTCGAGGCCAGCCTGGTCTACAAAGTGGGTTCTGGGACAGCCAGGGCTACACAGAGAGACTCTGTCTCACACCTCAATCCTCCTGGCAAAATATACTGAGTGTCAACTTGACAGGATCTGGATTCACCCAGGAAACAAACTTGTAAGCATGTCTAGGGTCTATGAGGGTTTATCTAGATTGTGCTCACTGAGGTGGCTCCGTTCTATGGGCTATGATCCTGGACTACATTAAAAAGGAGACTGATAGCTGAGCCCCAGCATCCATCTTTCTGCTTCTGGACGGCAGATGCATGTGACCAGCTGCCTCACATTCTTGTCACCACCCTTTCCCTGTCAAGATACACTGTACTTTTGAGTTGTCAATCAGATCAGGGCCCCCTCCCATACGGCGCTTTTGTCTGCTATTCTACGTCAGCAATAAGAGCAGTAACACACGTGCCCTCTACACAAACACCACACTGTTACTAAAGAGATTGGTTCTACTCATGTGTCCTTCAGAAAATCACATGTTTCAGCTTTTCTGAAAGATGAGGTGTTAAAAGACAATTTAGTCCGGTAAATCAGTCTGGATTTAGCAAACCTCAAAACTCCCAAGTATGAAAAGTGCCGACAGGTGTTTCCTAATTACTAGCCTCAGAACACCAAACTCATTCATACGAAGAAAAATACCAAGGATGACTGAGTAACACACACACACACACACACACACACACACACACACACACACACACACCACAAATCTACTAAAATCCCTACACCAGGGAATTAATCAGGATTACTATTAGTATTTGACTATTGACTAAATATATTTTCCCCATGAAAACCACATTTATGACTAACTGCTAGCTCTGTGGTCCTTTCTTGGGCAGCTACCACAACTGACTTCAGTTAGGAATTTCCTGGAGAAGGTATGTGATGGGGCCATAGAGTCAATAGAATGGCTATAATAAAATTCAACTTCCCAGCCCCCACCTGCATATCCCCCTAAAATGCCCATACCCTTTTAACGATTTATTCTCATTTTTATTTATAGATACACATACAAACACTCATGATTCTATGTGCAGCACAATTATGCAGATGTCCATGGAGGCTGCAAGGGGGCGTTAGATTCCCCCAGAGCTGCAGGTACAGGTGGTAGGGAGCCATCTGACCTAGCTGCTAAGAACCAAAGTCAAGTTCTCCAAAGGAGTAGCACATGCTCTTAGCTGCTGAGCATATCGAGAGTCCCCCAAACTTCCTGTCTCTTCTCACTGGTAATGAAGGCGATGAAGCAAGAGGGGTTACAGCAATGAGTGGGAGAGGGCAGTGTAGGTTCGGAATCCTTTCATATAGTATACATTTTGAAATACTATTCCTTTGTATGTCAAGTCTACAATGGAACCGACTTAAGGCCCCTGTTGGCTAACTTCAGACAAGTTTTTAAAAAGACAGAACTCAGAGTCAAGGGTAAATACTATTAGGGCAACGTCTAGTTCCATCCCTAAAACTGGCACCATTAGCAGACTCCCACACTGACATATCTGTGTATGATCATTTAAATTGGTGCATTTAACAAGAGGGCAGAGGGAAGAAGGTTTGCAGGAGTTATTAAAGCTGAGCTTTGTGGAGGAGTTTGTGAAAAATCTGATTAGGCAAATCAGCACCAGATGGTAATCTGTGCCCTTAAATAATCAGCTCATAATTGGCAGAAGTAAATGAATACTTATGGTCTATTTACCGATTTCAACTGGGCAGGTTGGCTTAGTGAGCAAATTCTCCCGAGTACACACTCACTGGGAAAGGTACATGAGTTGTGCGTCCTTGCTGGGAACTAGGAACACCTCGAACATCCTTCTTAGATACCTGTGGGATGGAGTGCACCTTCCTTTGTATTCTCCACAGTATCGATGGCACTACTGCCAATAATAACCACTTACAGTTTGTCAAAAGGACAAAGACTTGAGTTTGACCCACATAAAGGCCAGACATGGCAATGTATGACTGGAATCCCAATGCTAGGGGGGTGGAGATGAAATAACCCCTGGGGCTTGTTAGCCAGACAATCTAGTAGAATTGATGAGCTCAAGGTTTAGTTGAAGCCCCCTAACTTACTAGGGGTGGAGAAGAGTCAAAAAAGGCACCCAATGTCAACTCTGGCCTCCACATGAACAGGTGCAGGAATGCACACACACACACACACACACACACACACACACACACACACACACACACAGAGAGACAGAGACTTTGTCTCTAGTTTCACATCCACTTTACCCCTAAGCCTTGCTTTGGTTTGCTGTCCATTCAAATGCACTTTGCTATGGTTCTCCAGGGTGTCAGATTGGCCTCACAACTGGGTATGCATAGCTAGAACACTGCTGTCACAGAGACCCAACCCAGTGTTCTGTGGGAGGAGTGTTGCCATGAAGACAGAAGGCCTCCTCCTTTACAAGATAATCCCAGGCTCTCAAGGGTTCAGGAGGAACAAGGTTCTCTGAGAATCCCCAGTGGAAGGGTTAGAAGGTAGTGCCCCCCACTTTTGTCTCATGACCCAAGACATATATAGTCTCCTTAATAGGAGTCCCTAGATTGTGGGAAGGAGTCATATAGACATTGTCTTGAGTGCTCAGCTTCCCATTGACCATTCTCTTGACTAGATAAGTAACTTTGTGACTCTGTCAACAATTTTGTGATTGAGCAAGTGATCGTGAGACTAGGACAGTGATCTTATGCCTGGGTAAATGACCTGTGGTCAGTCGGTGTGGTAGTAGGTGGTTTGCATAAGAATAGCCCCTATAGGCTCATGTATAATGACTGCTTGGCCATTAGGGAGTGGGAATTAGGAGGTGGGGTTTTGTTGGCGTAGGTGTGGCCTCGCTGAAGGAAGTGCGTCACTGAGGGTGGGCTTTAGGGTTTCAAACGCTCAAGCCAGACCAGTGTCTCTCTTCCTGCTGCCTGCCAATCCAGATGTAGAGCTCTCAGCTACCTCGCTAGCACCATATCTGCCTGAATGCTTCCGATGCTCTCTGCCGTGATGATGATGGACTAAACCTCTGAAAACACAAGCCCCAACTAAATGCTTTCCTTTTTGAGAGCTGCTGTGGCCATGATGTCTCTTCATAGCAATGGAACAATGGCCTTGGGATGGGCCAGCACCCATGACTGTGTGAGTGAGCTTGTGAACTGGATCCCAAGCTCTACCCTCAAAGTCTTGGTCTTCTAGCCTGTGAAATGGAGTTGACCATGGGCTCCAGAGGAGCTAATGAGAAACAGAAGAAAGAAGGTACGTAAGAACTCGTCTATCTAGTGCTTATGGGAGGCCTTGCCCTTTTTACTAAGCCCCAGAGAACTATTTAATCATGCATTTATTTATAGATCATTACAAAATCTGCAGACACCCCAAAACAATATTTTATTCCTTGATCACCTGAAATCAGTCTGTAAAACCATGTATCTTTTCCACATTTTAGGTTGACATCTAAAATTTCTTGTCATAAAATGTAAAAGAATGCAAATATAATTTTCAGTGTGTTTTAGCATGCTGGCATATTTTAATAACATCAAACTCTTTCTGTACTCTTTTCTGTGTATTCAATGGAATCTAAATATTTGACGGGCCATGTTTAAAGACGTCACACATGCACTGGCCATTTTAAAGCATAGTCCATTCCTATTCCGTGTGGGGATTTTATATCACATCCGATTACCTTCCGGAGCTGATATCCCCATTCTTTTCTTCCCACATTTTTATCCTAATTTGTTATATTTACCGACACAAGGTATTTTATTGATTATTCACCACACTCATTGAAGTAGTATGTATGTGAATTTAAATGTCACTCAGGGACCATATGGTCTTAGAAAGAAAAAAAAAAAGCCAACCAGATTTCTAATACCGGAGAATTGGCTCAGTAGCAAAGAACATGTAGTGTTCTTCCCTTTAGAGTGTGTGTGTGTGTGTGTGTGTGTGTGCTCGTGTGTTTGTGCTTGTGGAGGTCAGAGGTCAACTTTAGGCGATATCAGGAGACATGTCTAGCTTGTCTTCCATTGGTCTAGAGCTCACCAATTCATCTGGACTGGTAATCCGGAGAACAATAGTGATTCTCCTGTCTCCACCTCCCTAGCATTGGAATTATGCATACATGTTCCTATGCTCCTGTACTCAGCTTTTTATGGAATGCTGGGGATCTGAACTCATGCCCTCATGAGTTGTCAAGCACTTGTTAAGCTTTTACCAACTGAACCAAGTTCCAAGGCCTACATAAAGTATTGTCAATGAAACTTGAAGTCTATTTTTACTTTTTTTTTTTCCATTGGTGGGGTGGCTATTTGACAGGGATTAGGTGGTGTAGTCCAACCATAGGTAGAGCTAGGATTTTAATTTAGGGCATCATACATGTTAGGCAAGTGTTCTACCACTGAGCTACAGCCCTATCCCTCACGGTCTTTTTATTGACATTGAAGTGTTGGTGAGTATCATTGCTTGAACTTCGCCAGTCTATCCATCCATCCGATAATCCGTTCATCCATCTGTCCATCCTTTCATCCATCCACCCATCTATCCATCTACCCCATCAATTCATTTATCAACTCTTTATCCATTTATTCATTCATCTGTCTACCTACCCACCCACTCATCATTTCTATCCATCCATCCATCCATCTCCCCATCCATCCAAATATCCACCTATCTATTATATATATAATATCCATTTATCATCTATCAACCCACCCACTCACTATCCAACCTTCTGCATATCCATCCACTCACCACCCATTCTCCTGTGCCATGTGTATCTCAGAAACAAAATATTTAGATTGTTATATTAACTTACATTTTAGTTGAAAACATAAATAGAATACTGTGTGCTAACAGTAATGATTATGCAGATTGCATCCTTTAGTTGAGAAATCTGAAGTCAAACTCTGTATGCAAGCTCTCCCAAGGGACCACATGACAAGCAAGCAGACAGGATGTCCTCACAGGTCTGTGTGCTTCTGGGCGTTTGCAATAGGCTATAGTTTCACCTTTGCTGAGAAGATTTGTGGACTTGGGTATTTTGTTTTAACTGAATGAATTCTCACAGCATGGATAGTAGATATCAAAGTATTCCTGGGAAGAAATCATAGCTTTGGGGTATTTAGGATGCGAGCACAGAGGTCATGCTGAACTTGGAGGCCATCTTCACAGGAAATAACCACATGCCGTAAGCATTTGAACAAACAATTAAATATTATCAAGAGCAGGTAAATTAAAGGCTTCCATTTACAAAGTATTTACTGTCTCATGATGAGACATTAAGACAGAATGAAGCAGCCATGAGGAAGATTCCAAGAGAAAAGTGGGTCGGAGGGAAGCTTCCAGGATCAGCAAGATATCTGAGACACTTTGCTTCCTTTACATTACTGAATGTTGTAGCTAATGATTAGATAAGTATTTCTATATTAGGGGCAGATACTCAGGGATTTTTTTCTTTTCTTGGATGAGGATGACCTTGAACATCTGGTCCTTTTGCCCCTACCTTCTGAACACTGAGATCACAGGCATTTTACCACCAGGCTCAGTCGTTATGGTACTGGGGATCGAATCTGAGGCTTTGTCTGTGTGCATGCTGGGTAGTAGGCACAGTCCCAACTAAGATGCATCATCGGTACTCAGGGTTGCTTCTCCTTTTTCCCTTTTTCCCTTCCCTCCTTGACTTTACTTTTTTTGTTTTCAAGGATGTATATGTTTGCGTGTCTGCATGTGGGTGTGTGTATGTGAGTGCAGCAAGCATGGGGAGACCACAGAGGGCACTGGAGCCCCTGGAACTGGAGTTAAGAGGCACTTGTGAGCTGTCAGACATGGGTTCCCGAACAGAACTCGGGTCCAGTGTGCGAGCAGTACCTGTTCTTACCTGCCAAGTCATCTCTCCAGCTCCACCATGGCTTCTTCCTCAATAGGTCTATAGATGGGCTCCAGAGACCAAATCTCAGACTTGGTTTTGCCCACTATGAAGGTGAGTATGGTTCTGCCTACTAGCACCTGCCAGGGGGTGGGTCAGCATTGCTGGGCGGAGCAAGTGAGGAACCTAGCTATATGGTTAGACACCTGACCTCTGGACACAGAACACTTCCTGCTTATGTTTGAGAATTCTGGCAGTGAGGCATCATGAGCCCTACAGAGTTTCAACTCAACTGGGATGGAAGACCCAGTGTCTCCGCATAGGTTTGGAAAAAGCCCATTTTCAAATGCTTTCTATTGCTTCAGGAAGCCAACCCGTGCCAGAGTCCATTCAGAGGCTTACACCTGCCGCCTTTCATCCTTTTAATATTAAAAGCATGAAGAAAATAAGATAGGATTTCATCCGGGCACACGGAAAGCTGTGTTTTACAGGGCAGTCCTCTCGGATGACTGTGCAAAGACATTATTCTCAGGAACCTGCTTTTAACTACTAACCATCTATGAGGGCTGCAGTTAAATTAGCATGATAGAGGACAAAAGAATGTTAAGTGGGCTTCAGAATTAAAAGCCGGGTTTGTCAGCCTGAAGGAGGATCAGCTAAAATGATAGCCTATCTGGAAATGTTGTTTGAAGAGCCGACATTAAAATGAAAGAGGTGAAGAAGGCAGGAAGGAGAGAGGCAGTCATTCCTGTTTTAATCTAAGCTTCATCCCTCACGGAGAATCTCATTACACTGGACATTTTGAATATTGGGTCAGAAGTGATGATGTGTCTAAAGTATATACGACAGCTTTTAAACAGTGATTGATTAATCAGAACCCATCCTATCTCCTAACTGTAGCCCCCCCCCCCTTTAAAGAAGAAACTCCCATTCACATATTAATTCAGCGTGGAAGAAACAGGCAATACGCAGAAGTTAACTCCATGTAAACTTTTCAAAACGAAAGGGCAAAGCAGGCTGACAGGTTTATAAAACTTGCCTGGGTCTAACCTAGAAATAAAAATGTCTATTTCCAGGCAAGTTGAGTCCGTTCTTTTTTTTGGCTGTACACCTGAGCTTTGGGAATTAACTATAAAAGTTTTATGTGGAATGTTTCCTTGTGCCACCCACATCCTTAACATCTGGTGGCTTAGGTCATGTTAGATTGTCAAAGCAAGCCTCCCCCAGTGAGGAAGCAAGGCGCCCAGCCTTGCTCTGGGAGCCTGGGTGG
Organism: Phyllotis vaccarum; assembly: GCA_033318265.1. Taxonomy (NCBI): domain Eukaryota; kingdom Metazoa; phylum Chordata; class Mammalia; order Rodentia; family Cricetidae; genus Phyllotis; species Phyllotis vaccarum. The sequence goes on along the minus strand of JARWLC010000017.1, from coordinate 71,375,657 downwards.
AGTGGCTGGGACTCTTTCCTTCAAGACTGGAATACCTGCATGGTCCAAGCCACACTATCTTCCTAGCCACACACAAAGAAAGAAACGTTGATACCTAATAATGCCATCCACTAAATAGACATGGCAAAGTGTGTAGACCCATTGGGGGACCATGTTTCAGGTCTAACACTCCATGCATTTTAAAAGTTTATTTTTATCTATACACAGTTATCCTTTGCTTCCTGCAAGTTTCAAGATCAGCCACTGTGCTTTGGGAGATGGTTCATTTGGTAAAATACTTGCCTTCCAAGCATGAAGATCTAGGTTCAAATCCCCCAGAACCCGTATGAAAACCCTGGCATGAGTATAATGTCTATAACTCCATTGCTGGGCAAGTAGACATGCAGATTCATAGAACTTGCCGATCAGCAAGCCCAGCCAATCACTGATTTCCAGTTCAGTTTAGAACCCTGTCTCTCAGAATAAGATGGAGAGCAACTGAGGAAGACACCCACCTATGGCTTGTACATATGAATATCTCTCTCTCTCTCTCTCTCTCTCTCTCTCTCTCTCTCTCTCTCTCACACACACACACACACACACACACACACACACTGTAAGGCCCCCTCCCTTTTCCTCCCTTTTGCTTGTTTTAGCAAATTTCTCTTACCCAAGAAGTAGAGTTAGCAACAGCACTTTGCAAGGACAGTAAGTAAACTTGCCTAAGACATATTAACAGGACAGTAAAGATTAGCTTCCCTGATAAAAGAAGAACTGCAGTTAGGACTAAGACCAGGTGCCTGGGGTGGAGACAAAGGAATGTGGTCAGGAATGTGGTTAGGAGTGTGTGGTCAGGAGCCAGACGCCAAACATTCCTCAACCGAGGATACACTGATTCCCCTGTGTGGGCTGTACATCTGCCCTTAAAACCTGCTCTTAAAACATATATCCTGGTGCTGGAGACACCAGCATCCCTGTAAAACTTAGTAATAAAAACTTTCACAGTGTATGTCAGCTGGGCAGAGGGGGAAGGGAGGGGAAGCAGTTACTTGGCTACATGATCAGGCCCAGCCGATCAGGGAAGGAATTCCAGGAAGAGATAAGGAACAAAGGAAGAACAAGCAGCAGGCCTGGGGGCGGGTGATAACCAGGACCTTTGGTCAGGCCAGATGGCAGCCTGGGGGCCCTCACCCCTCAACGGGTGATTTCATTCAAACCAGCCAATGAAAACCCTGTAACTTTGCTTCTGCTTCTGTAAGCACCCACGCTTTTGCTTCCCTAACCCTATAAAAAGGCCCTGAACAAAGGGCTGGGCGCGCCAGCCCTCCCAAGTGGCTCGGTAGCCTGCAGGTACCTGTGTTATTCAATAAACCTCGTGCTGTTTGCATCTGACCCGTGGTTTCGGCTCGGTCTTTGGGTCCCGGGGTCTCCTCCTGAGGAAAGGTCCGCTTCAGGGGTCCCTAACCCCCGGGGGTCTTTCAACACAAACACACACAACACACACACAAGTTCTGGAAAGTTCTGTTAGCAGGTGACAACACACTGTTTATTTATATAGATTCAGAGACAAGGTTACTGTGTTCCTCCCTCTATTACTAGCAAAGGAGAGATGGGACCAGTAAGAACTCATTTTTAAATTAATTGTGGACGATCCACCCAGAGTTTAATTCCCAGCCGTGGACCAAGTTGACCATAGCCACCACATTATGGTCCCTTACTTTATTCTTTAGACAAAAAAAAACCAAACAAACAAACAAAAAAAACAAAAACCACCTGGGCCGCGGGGGCGGGGTGGGGTGGGGGACATCTATATTCACTAAATGCTAATTGGCTGAAATATCTTTCGATTCTTCTGGAACACTGGCTGGTTTTTTGTTTTTTAAATTGTCAACGTTCTCCTGCAGTGTTCACGGAAAAGCCTACCTCAGAAAAACACACACACACACACACACACACACACACACACACACACACACACACACACACACACACAAAGAGAGATCTGAGGCTGTAGACACAGCACACCTTTGCTGCACTGTTGTAAGGAGCCTGGCAGAGATGGAGATGTTTGAGACAGATCTGGTGCTTGTCTCCAGAAAGAGTTTACAGTTCTTGTCAGAATGCTAACAGTAGGAGAGCAGCTCAGACAACATCGGGGTGGGGAGGACCTGGACCAGGACTGCTTAGGTGTGCATATCCTTGGCCCTCTATTAAGTCAATTTTCACTTCAGGACTCCCCAAAGGTGGACTTGGAGAGATGGAGTGGTTTTGTCCCGCATTCCAATGTGGCCATATTGGACAAATATCCATTTTCTGCTTTCCACAATTAATTTGATTCTTCTAAATGGCATATTGAGGATGGAACACAGGCTATGATGACCCCCCCCCCAATTAAAAAAGAATGTGAATGGCTTTTGTGAATGGCTTGCTCCATGAGGAATCCAAGCGGGTGATGCGTCTACCACGCTTCCAGGCCTCATGGGATGCTACATACCCACCCCAAGATGTATCTCACCTACACGGCACCATGCAACACACCAGTAGCCACATTGAAGCATACATCCTTGAGGGGTTCATAGATTCATCAAGGCTCTGATCTTTAGAGGTTTTCCTAATAAGAACTTCTCCTGGGAAAATGCATAATTGGTTCCATTTAACTTTTAACTAAGTGATGTGTCAGGGGGAAGTTTGGCTTAAGAATTAAATAAGACCAGTTCTTCCACCTCCTCCCTTCTCACACTGTATCTGGTTTTGATAAAAAGTGAAGACTACATAATGGAACAGAATGCAGGGCTTTACTTTACACAACATTTAAGTCTTCTGTACCAATCCCATTATAGCTTAACTTTAAGTGTCTTACCTGATGCCAATGAAAAGATAATATTTTACAAGGCCATGAGATATGAGTTGGTTAATTATAATATTTATGAGTGGCTTCTTATATGCTTTTTGGTTGGGGTAGAGCTGAAATTATTGCAAAAATTTTTACATATTCCAATTATCTACTGCCATGGTATTCAGAAGGAACTTTGAAAATACACTGTATTAGTTCTATTCTCTACCATCGGATGCCAGCGTGCTAACTATGTTATAGAGCTGAAATAGAAGTATTGTGTGAACCAGAATTTCTTGAGGAATCATTTCTGCATTTCTAACAGGCTAAGGCTGATTTCCTGAACCAGAAAGCCAACTCTCTTTGACCATCATTATCCCATTTATATCACAATCGAGTGCTAAATCAGATTTGCTGAACGGAATAAATGTCTCTAGCTATAAAACTTGGCAATCATTAACAATCATCATGAGCTCCTTGGCCATACAATCTCTGTCCCTTGGTCACTCATGTTCACTTCTCCCGAGGCTCTTGACAAAAGCAGTTCTTTCAGTAGCAGAGTATCACACATGAGAAGTTGTGACGCTCCACCTGATCAATATGCCTTAAAAGGCCCATGTAATCCTCAGTCTGCCTGGGGATATGATCTGGGGAGGAGAACTCAGTTCCTCAGAATTAAGAAGGCTCTAAGGGGATGGAGGAATGCTTCAGTCAGTAAGGGCTTGTTAGGCAAGCATAAGGCCCTTAACTCTATCACTCAAAACCCATATATAAAGTTTGGGCGCAGAAACAGGATCTATAATGAACAGTGCTGTATAGATAGTAACATGCAGACCCCTGAGGATCACCAGCTACTCAAGTTTAGCTGATTCAGTGAGTGAGAGAACCTGCCTTAAAAATGAGGAGGAAGGGGGTAGAGGGATGGTTTAGTAGGTGACAGTGCTTTCTGAAAAATCAGGGGTATTTGAGTTTCAAATTCTAGTACCCAAGTAAAAAGCTGGATTATGGACAGGCTTCTCTCTCTCTCTGTCTCTCTTTCTCTCTGTCTCTGTCTCTCTCTCTCTCAGACACACAATTAAGAATTAAAAGAGCTGATTATGGAATCATAGTCACACAGATCACCTGTCAGGATGTAGTAGGAATGTGAGGACACACTCCCTTAATCCCCCAAAGCAAGCAACCAGCACTGAAGGTAGACATCTCCCTGTGCATTCTGTCCCTTCTTGCAAAGCAGGCAAACAAACACTACAGTTTATCCCACACATTTCAAAAATTGTAAACAGAAAACCACTTCCAGTAAGCCTCCAAGTGTACTCAGGAAGATGAAATCCATATATACCATATACTGTGTGCCAAGATAACAATCTGAAATTCGCCTTCCAAGACACTTCTCCATTGGAATTTTCTCGAGTGTTTCATACCATGAAAGGAAACATTGACAACATTGAGGATACCTCTGTCATGTATGTTTGTAGTAGGATTATGTTGTTACATTATAAATAATTGTCCTGCCTACTGGTTTAATAAAAATGCTGATTGGCCAAAGGCAGACAGGAAGTGTGTGTGGGGCCACCACTCTAAGAAAACTCTGAGAACAGGAAGAACAGAGCAGAGATGCCACAGAGAATCCAGAGAAGCCAGCAGATTCAGAGGACAACTATGCTGCTCTGAGAAAGGCTACCAAGCTGCATGGCTGAACAGGATAAGAGTCATGGGTTAGTTTAAGAGCAAGAGCTAGCTAGCAATATGCCAGAGCCATAGTCTCACCAGCATAAAGTTAATGCAAGCATCTGTGTGTTTCTGTGGAACTGCAGGTCTGAGGGACTACAGGACCACAAGTCAGACAGGCCAGATACTCATTCTACAAATGGTGCCCAGCGTGGGCATGAACACCCACATAAAGCCAGAGAGAACTTAAAAGGGTTCTAGAGCACAGAAACGAAGCCAAAAACGGCTTCTGAGTTGTATCTCTGAAGTCATGGTACAGAGACAACGTGGGATGCTTGCTTGAATTACAGAATTGTGCCAGGCTTAGTTTAAGCTGCGCCAAGGGCATTTCCCCCAAGTTTCACAGAACACTCAGTATAAGCAACAAGCTGCATGTGATCGATTTAAGGTTTCTGTTTATATTGAGCCAAAGATCGTTTCTTGGTAGCAGCATATTCTGGGACTGCTCTATTTGCTAGCAGTGAGCAAATGTGGCTACTTTAAGAGAAGCTTCCCGACTCAGTATTAGTGGCAAAAATTTTGTGGCCCTTTAAGAGGCCCTGCTACCAAACACTTAAGTGGAGTGAGCAGCAGGCAGGGGTGCTCTACTTGGTAGTGTGTGGAACCTAAAATTCCCCAGAGTAGAGGTGGTAAAAAGTTCCACAATATTTAATACTATTCTAAGAATTGGGAAAATAAACAAGGTTCCAATGCTTCTGCCATGTTGAAAAGCTGAGTGCGGTGGAGTCAGCACCCAAATCAGTGCTGTATAGTCTAACATTCTAAAAGCTCTTCTGGTTAGAAAATGATTAATAATATGCAATAAAACAGATAGAAAAAAACCTCTATAAATGGGTTACACAGTGTGTGAAAAAGAATACATAAGCTGAGAGAGAAAACAAAAAGGGTAGAGAAATTTCTTTTAAAAAGAGAAATACAGTAATAAAAATATAATAAGCCACATAAAGATGGAAAATACACAAAAAATCTGGACTATGGTTATTATTATTTTTTCTTTTAATTTTTTAACTGTCAATGAGCTAACTGCAGAAAGACAATTGATTGTAAAGTCTGATAAATTAAACAAATATATATATATATATATATATATATATATTAAAAGGTATCTTGACTTTGAAATTTGGGTCTAAGGAATATGTTGCTTTGGAAAAAAAGGCTTTGCTTTTGTTTCCACAGAAGATGAGAATCTCTGGATTGCTTCCAGGCTCTTACGGTTTCATCAACCAAGACCACCTGAAAATTCTCTGATAGGAAGAGATGGTCATATCAGCTTCAAGGCTAAGATGATCCAGTCTTAGGACCCTCATAAGATTGCCAGCATCCTGTAATCATCAGGAAGTAATAACAGAAAGCTACATCCAAATTCCCAAGATATTGCTTATAAATATTTATTTTCTTTACGAATGGCTAATGGTCATAGTTAATCTCTTTCTAACAAAGAGGGGGGAGATATGATATAGGAATGATTAAAAAATTAGATTATTGAGTTTACTTTAATCTAAAAATCAGCTGTTAATCTCAAAATATTTAACATTGGTATGGGTTTTGGTTTTATTGATACAAATTTAAGGTCAATTTTGTTATGCTATTTGTTTATTTTTCCTCTTGTTTAAGATATTATTTTAATGCAATTCCTTTAAAATTATAATTAAGAAATGAAGATTAATAGTCATCTATGATAACTAAACTTATAGTCATGTTAGTTAGATTTTTAGGTATGCAAAGATACATTTCAATTAGATAGGTAATCTTCAAACACTTTAAGAACCTACAGAATATGGCATTTAAAATATTTTAAGAATTTAGACTTTTCTGGACAGTGAGGCAGGTCTGCTCCTGGAAGCACCAATCTACTTCAAGAGAATGCTGGACACTGAAGAAACTCCATGTGAGGTTTACTTTGTGGCAACTGTTAGCCACTGGACAAGAAACTGTTCTTGTATTAAGTGCTTGAAAGTATGCTGTATAAACTGGACATGTAGGACCCATAGGAAAGTGACCTCTGAACTTTTGCAGAACAAGCCGAGATGGTCATTCATGTTCCTGCTTCACAGAGAAAGCTGCCAGACATCCTTCAAGACACAAGAAGTGACTGATGAACCATGCCAGAATGGGCAGAGCAGTCCTTCAAATTTTTGGCTTCATTGAAAGGTATGCCAGAGACTTGGGCCTGTAGGCTGAAGATGGATACCCCAACATTATAAAGGAACTTCGGGTGACTGTCCAGACAGGCAGGTGTCATCTCTGTCATTTCTAGATCTTGGAAATTGTTTGCATGTCCTGTTTACTCGAGTAATATTATATCCTTCTGTGGTATTTGATATAGTTAGATGGTTATAATTATATTTTCTTTAGTCATTATAAAAGTTATATTAGATATGAAACTTTAGACTCACAAGGATAATGTTGATAGAATATTTTCTTTAATTTTTTTAAATACAGATGGACTAGATATTATAACTGTAATTCTTGCTTGATAGCTATTTTGTTATATGTAATTTTGCTATGTTGAAATTGAAGCCTTTCTGTTTGATTAGACAGAAAAGGGGAAGTGATGTGGGAATGTCTTTCTGTATATTGTGAATATCATTCTTTAAATAAAGGAACTGTTTTGGCCCTTGGTGGGCATCATAGGAGTAGGTGGGGAAATCGGAGCATAGGTAGGAGAAGGAGGGTGGAGTCAGAACAGACATGATCCAGCCACCCATGGAGCAAGATGTAACTAAATAGGCTAAGCCACAGGCCACGTGGCAGGACAGATTAATGGAAATGGGTTGAATTAATATGAAAGAGCTAGCTAGCAATGTGCCTGAGCCATAGGCCGATCAGCATAAAATTAATATAAATGTCTGTGTGCTTTTGTGGGACTGTGGGTCTGCACCACATGTCAGACTGGCCAAAAACATAATATAGCAAGGGTGTGTGTGTGTGTGTGTGTGTGTGTGTGTGTGTGTGTGTAACTTTTGGACATCTGTACTTTTCTGCTATCACATGGGCCTGGAGTTGATTTTAGAAACTCAGGTCACCAGGTGTCAAGCTCCTTTGTGTCAGCTTGCTGGCCCCAGATATTGATAATTCAAACACAGCCGTACATGTGCATATGTGCATTTCCTTTCTGTCAAGGATGTCAGCTTAGGTTAACACATTATAACCTACACCTTTGTCTCAAATAAGACCCATAGGTTCAATCTGAAGCTGTTGCTAAAGCAATCATATTGGCAGTGAACAAAAAGAAAAAACTTTTTTTAAGTCCCCGAAACAAGTAAGAACTTGGGTCAAAATATGCAACCCCTATTGTCTGCAAATCATTCAAAGGAAGCAATCGCTCCAAAGCCCTTTGAACTGTCAACAATTGGACCAATATTCAACCATAAACCACACCAGAGAAAGAGGATGCATTGCGCAGTGTCCCACCACACAGTGGCCATTAATTACATGCAAGACTGTCCTTCAGAACCGTCCTTTGGATTTTTAAAACTCACGTGCTATGCTGAGGTGAATGAACGGGCTTGTCTTGTTCTCTCCATTCCTCTCGTTCACAGCCTGCACGTAGTAAGCTCCAGCGTCGCTTGCTCTTGTAGCAAGGATCACCAGCTGATTCTCCAAAGTGATGGCTCTGTTTCACAGACAAGACACAGTGTCATGGCCACTTAGGGAAGTGTAACAGAATTAACTTATCAGGCCAACCGTATAGCAATAAAGACACAGACATGGCTGGGGAGATAGCTCAGTCACTGAAGTTCTTGAAAGCATGAGGACCTGAGTTCAACTCCCTGAAGCCACGTGAAATGCTGGCAGTGATGTCATGCTTGTAATCCCAGCTCTGCAAAGATAGAGGTGAGCCGACCCTTGGTTCTCTGGCCATTCATCTGTGGTGGTTGGAATGAGAATGGCCACCATAGGCTCATATGTTTGAATGCCTAGTCTCCAGTAGGTGGAGCTGTTTGGGTAGAGTTAGGAGGTGTGGCCTTGTTGGAGAAGGTGTGTCACGGGGGGGGGGGTTGTGGTTTCAAAAGTCCACAGCACTTCAGTTACCCACCCCCCTCTTTCACTCAGTCTTGTGGTGTCTCAGTTTAATGCTCCAGGTCCATGCCTTCCTGCCACCAATCCCCTCACCCCCTGCCCTGACAGTCATGTCTAAAACTGTGATCAGGCCCCCAATTAAACTCCTTCTTTTATAAGCCTTTGCCATAGTGTCCTGCCACAGGAATAAAAAACGTAAATAAGACAAGACACCCTACTCAGTGTCAGGCCAGGGAGAGACCTTGTCTTAAAATACAGGAAGGGATAGAGGAATGATAGCTGAAGTTGACCTCTGGCCTTTTCAGGGATGTGCAGACCCCTGCACACTATACCCACGGAACCGCCCAAAAAATAAAAATAAAAATAAAGAATAAATAGACAAAAGCAACAGACAGCCAGCCTAGCTTGTGGCTATGCCTTCTTGGCAGGGCAGCACTCTACCATCTCAGGAGCTCTACATCTGAACTAACCCTTGACTGTAAGGAAGGTGACATATACCTCCAGGGACTAACACAGGGCCCCTGAAAATCCAAGAGACAGCCTGTTAGGAGTTTAGGGGAGCAGTCTCTTGCTTGACGTCAGTAGACAGCTGAACCACCAACTCATCTGTGGCTGGTGACTCTATCGTATCCTTTGCCACCCCGGAAACCTGACTGGGATGTCATATGTTTGATGGGCAGAAGGAGAGGTGTCATTGACCACAGTGCTGATTGCTTCTGTTTAAGATGTCCCTTCATCACTGGCTATGAAGGACATATTCCTTCCTGTGCTCTCACATCCGGTTGTACAGAGGAACAGTTAAAACAACAATACATGTCTAACTTTGGACACTTCGACTGACACGTGTTATCATCTACAAAATTTACACTTGAAAACTGTGTGACTGAGTTACAAAAAAACGTTAAAAATATTTTAACTAAGTTTATGATTTTGTGTTGGACCACATGTTAGCCTGAAGATTGAAGGTGATTGAATTAATGCTAAGTCCTCTCCAGACATTCCAGTGTTAGCAGGAAAGACCTCTGAGGTACATTTGAGGCACAAACTCTTTCTTTGAGCCTTGCTTGCCTCCTAGAACTCAGATTGGATTAAGGGCATAGGTCACCACTCCCGGGATACTCCCTGTGTTGGGATTAAAGGTGTGAATCACCACTCTCTGATCCTCCTAGACTGACTGTGACTAGATCCCTCTTATATCTCCCAAACTTTTGGATCTTTTATTAAGTCCCCACCTACAAAGGCAATTTAAAGGACAATGGGCTTATTCTGGCTCACAGTTCAAAGGTCAAGTCCACCATGGCAGGAAGGTCAAGGTAACTGAAGTCTGAAGCAGCTAGTCATCCTCCACATCAGGAAACAGTGAGGTGAATGCATGGTGCTATTCAGCAGCCTCTCCCCACCTATCCAGTCCAGGATCCCAGCCAGCGAACCCTGCCACCCACAGAGGTGGTTCTTCCTCTCAATCCAGTAAAGATAACCCCCCACAAGCATGCCCAGAAGCCCTTCTACATGATTCTAAATTCTGTCAACAGAACAACTAATACTATCACAGATCATATAAAGGCTTCTCACTGAGATATTAATCTAGAAAGGAGGAAAGCTCATAAGCCCAGGCCACTTCTTACTGGAAGCCCAGTATCCTTCCTGTGATGTTAGGTCTGCAGCCCTGTCTAGTTTGAAGTGTTAATGTGAAGATGAGATTTGTTTACATTTCTTAATGCAAATGTGAAACTGGGGAGATGGCCCAGTATGTTAAGTGTCTCTTGTCCAAGTATGAAGACTTGAGATGGGTCTTCAGCACCCATGGAAAACACTAATGCTTGCTTGGCATCCCACTGCTGGGAAGGAGACAAGGGGAGGGTCCCTGGTGCTCACTGTCAAGCCAGCCTAGCTAAATCAGTAAGTCCAGGTCCCAGTGAGAGATGCTGCCTCAGAAAACAGACTCCCAAAGTTGATCTCTGACTTGTACATGCACACACACAGTCACATACAGATATACATGCTAATACACACTAACATACACATATACAATCACATGTTTTCACACACATGCACATATACACTAACATATGCATGTATATATGCATGCAATGCATACATTCATCCACACACAAATACACACTTACTAACACACACTTGCATACGTACATGCATCTGCTACATGCATCTACATACACTAATATATACCCTATCACACACATGCATGTATGTACTCATATATCTACACACATACACTCACACACATATGCACTCATGCACGCACCCCCATACACACTAATATACACATTAACACACACATATGCATATACTCACAGGTCTATATACACACAGAGAGATAGAGATAGAGAGATGATAGATAGATAGATAGAGAGAGAGGTAGCATTCTCTTTGTCTTACAAGTCAGGCTGTGCTACACAGTATGAATTCACCCTCTCTTCTTTCCATGCCCTACAGGCAGAGTACTCCACAGGGAAGGGTCCTGTATATCCATTCCCTGACCTGCAAAGTCCTTCCAGAGCCAGAAAGGCAGTCATCTCTCCCAAGAAATCAAAGGTAATAATCACCTTTCTCTCCTATTACAGTGTGGAGAGTTTCCCCCCCAAACATGGTTTTTCTACATTGTATAAAATTATCTTAAGGAGTGACTGCTCACTAGGCTCTCACAGGGCGTATTACATTTTAGGTCTCTATGGCTAACTTATTTCATGTCTCATTTAAGAAAATTTCCCTATTAGGAAGTTTTCAATTTTTCGTCCCATAAAAATATTTCAAAAAGAGTTTTACTATAATTATTTATGACTGCTTTATAGGTTCTTTTATAGAAGCATAGAAATTGTTCCATTTTATTTTAGTATATGTTATACTGGCACCTAAAATTAAATATGAATATTTACAACATATGAAGTTATACATTTAATAGTATAATTTAAAATTGAATATATAACTTTTGCTTTCACATCTGATTTTTAGCATACTCATCTTAAGTATGCCTATTATTTCTCAGAATTAGTCATTTTTAAATGCTCATTAATTCTCTATATTATTTACCACAGTATTTCAAGGCTACTGAAAATTAAAAAGTACATAAACAATACAAATGGTAAGTTTTATATCTATTAGGTTTTTTATTTTAAAGCTCGTTTCTTTTAATTTTTGATTCTGTACATTTCCAAGACTAAATTTTTTATAAAGTATGTATTGTTTAAAGACATCCACAAAAATGACATTTGAAAAGAAGCAATTTTACAGAAGGCTATTCTTTCTCCGTCTATGAAACATTTCCATGTGGAGGATTTGTACGAAAAAAACTAACTTGTGAAATAAAAGTAAAATATCTACAAACATCTATGACAAAGCTATGTCCTGATGTCTGCCATAATAGATGTGCATATGTGTGCACACACCTGTGTATGTTATGTGATGTTGTGTGTTGCTGTAAGTTCATGAGTAGGGGTATGCATGTGAGAATAAACTGTGTACACACACGTCTGTACTTGTGCATATGGAGGTGAAAGGTTGATGATGTTGGGTGGAGACAGGATCTCTCACTGAACCTGGAGCTCACCAGTTCAGCTAAACTGGCTGGCAGCAAATCCCAAGGATCTGCTTGTCTGTGCCTCATAGTACTGCAGTTACAGACCTGCACATCTTGCTTAGCTTTCAAGATGGGTTCTGGGGACTGAACTTGGATCCTTGTGCTTGGACAGTAAGCACTCAACCAACTGAGCCATAAGGCCAGCCACACGTGCTGGGGGACTTTAATAAGAGAACCGGTTTTTAGAGACAGTGGGCCACAGTGAGCAGCTGCTGGTTTTGTCCTGTAGCTTGGCTTCTAGATGCATCTGCATTTCCCAGTGCCCAGGCTGATGGCCCCAGGTACTCACAGTGGTATTTTTTTTTTTAATATATAGCTATTGGGAAACATAAGCACAAAGTTGATGATTTCGGGGGGCAGGACAGAAAGAATAGAAGGTTCTGAGGTTGGTGTGTTTGTATATGTGCAGGTACACGTGACATTGTAGATGCACATGGATGTGTATACATGCACATGTGTGTGGAGGCCAGGCAACACCTGAGTGCTGTTCCTTTGGCACCATTTACCTTGTTTTAGTGAGATGGGTTCTCTTATTGGTCAGGCTAAGCTGGCTGACCAGTGAGTCCCAGGGATCCTCTTGTCCCTACCTCACCAGTGTTGGGATTACAAAGCATGCACCATACTGGGCTCTGCTTTTCCTTTTTTTTTTTTTTTTTTTTTAGTGTGGTTTGGAGCACTGGACTCGGCCTTCATGCTTTCATGGTAAGCTTTTACAGGCTGAGCCATCTCCCCAGCCCACTGAGTCACTCATTCCTCCTGCAGCCTACTCTACCTGTTCTCTTTAGCTTCAACTGTCAGTTTGACACAGCCCAGGGTCATCTGAAAAGGGGGTCATGATTGATGCACTGTCTACAGCAGGTTGATTGTTAGTTGATGTAGAGTGGGCCAGCCCACTATAGGTGGTACCATCCCCTAGACGGGTGCCTTGACTGTATATGAGAGTTAAATAAGCGTGAGCCTGTGAGCCAGCCAGAGAGTAGTTTCTACTTCAGGTTCCCATTTCATTTCCTGCCTTGACTTTCCTCAATGAGAGACTGTTATCTGTAAGTCAAAAGGGGCCCATTCTTTCTCTATGAGGCTTTTGCGTGTGGCATTTGTCACCAACACCAGCTCTGCACGGCCTGCTTCATGAGATTAACACATGTCCCCAGATATCAATGTGCTTGAGTCCAAGTTCCTGAGCCTAGAAGTAGACAGTACAGATACAGGGTCAAAACAGCCTTACACAGCCACACCCATGCGGGGTTTTAAGACAGCCTGTCTTCTGTGCATACAGCAAGATCCTAGGGATGTCTTTTTATGTGTGAGGATATAAAATAGAAATGTAGCTGCTCGGCGAGTGGGAAGAGTATGAGCCATTTTTTTGAATCCTGTATTTTTTTAGTATTTTCCAATCTCCCTTCAACAAACATGCATATCACTTTGGTTATCAGAATAACGGCATTGAAGAGAAAGTGCAGAGGGCACACTCAGTGATTACGGGAGCAGAGTTTAATACTTTGCCCGTAATAGGAACGGCCCAGCTTTATTATAACATAATTCCAAAGAACTCATTTAAAACTTGCATTGACTTTGCAGAAAATTATAGTGTTCAGCCAGAGAGATTTTCCCTTAACTTTACTGCAATAAATGTATGTATTTTTTTAAAAAAAATAAAATTATGTCTTTAGTCTTTCACTACCTTCATTCCACACTTTAAAAATGAAACTTTAGAATTTTTACTTCTAGTTCAGTGAGTTAGTAATAAAAATAGCAAAAGAATAAAAAAGCCCTCATGCCAGTGTTGGCAAGTAGAGACGGTACTGAGGGAACTACAATGCGGGTTCACAGAGAACAAGCCAGGGGGTCACTCAGCTGTGAACCCAACTGCAGGAGGTGTTTTCAGGAGCCAGGGACCGATCCATTGTCCTGAGGAACAGAGGCAGCTCAGGAACAGAGACAGCATCCCAGGTCTGTAAAGGATGCCGGTTTCCAAGCCTGCCTAGCATGCATGGCCCTGGGCTCCTGTAAGACAGGGTTGATGACCCACACCTGTAATCTCAGCACTCCAGAGAGAGAGACAGGAGGAACAGAGTTCGGGGTCAGCCTTGGCCATTTAGTGATTTGAGGTTAGTCTGGCTACATGAGACCCTATCTCAACAAAACAAAATATAACAACAACGTCATCTGAAGAAAAATGATGAATTTGAAGTGGATAGTCAGATGTCGGGGAGTGTAACAAGAGGTTTTGGCCCAACTAGCCCCAGAGTCTAGACGTATGACTCAGATGTAGGGAGAGCCTCCACATATGGGAACCTCTGGTTGGGATTCTTGCTGCACTTGTACAGGGTCCAAGGGAGGTCAGCATCCCAATGTCACAAAATGCCATCTGCTTTGAAGGATGTGATTGGTGTACTTCCTAAGGCTCTGGATTTGTGGTTGGTGCAAACAGTTCACTGGGCACCTACAAGGCCAGGAAGGAAAGGTATGGGTAGCGGTATACCCCGATTCACTATTTAGTGAGCAACCATTTGGGTTCTCAGGCCTGGCTCTGAGGGAAGGGAGACTGGGCTGAACTGAGAGCACATGCTTTCAATGCCCAGAGACAGGACATACACCCTAATCACCCTCCTCATCACTGCAGGAGTCCTGGGCATGTGCCAAGAGGAGCTGGTGGGCCAATGTCAGGAGTCTGGATATACGCCCAAGTGGTTTTCAGAATCTACAATGAAGTTGTTGTTTTGTTTTCCATGAAAAGCTAAATCATCTTAGCGTACCAATAAATATTGTTGGTGGTTATTGATCGATGGATTGATTGACTGGTTGTGTGTGTGTGTGTGTGTGTGTGTGTGTGTGTGTGTGCTTATGCATGTGCCAGAATCTAGCCTTTAGGTCATTCCTCAAGAGCTATACATGTTGGGTTTTTTTTGTTTGTTTGTTTGTTTGTTTGTTTTTGGTTTTTTTTTTTTTTTTTTTTTTTGGAGATAGGGTTTCTGGTTTTCCTAGAACTTGACAATATGGCTAGACTGGATGGCCACCAAATCCATGCCTATTTCTAACCTCTTCAGAGGCAGCGATACCACTGAGCCCCATGGCATCTCTGTTGTGTGTGTTCTGGGGATTGAACTTGGGTCCTTATGCTTGCATGCCGAACACCCCACCAAATGGGCTCTCTCTCCACTCACCAGTAAGTACTCTGGTCTTGGACATTTTTCAACAGCTAGGATACTAGGGTAAGCTTCGCTTTGTACATTATGATGAACATGTTGCAGTGTCCAGTGAAATAAGACTGTCAAAACAAGCTGTAAAGCAGCATTTAATTCACTTCAATTGACCCTCAAGTGCATTCAAAGAAACAGTGTAGGAAAATGTGAAAAAAAAAGTTGTTCTTAAACTCTTACAAAAAAAGTGTTTGAAATAGGCTCCATTTTAACTAAATGACCATTTAATGGACTGGTTCTTAGGCTTAGTGTTTTGAGTGTGATTTGGAACCCGAGTCCCACCATGTAATAGCAAGCTCAAAGCAGCCAGCTTTGGACTGATGAACTTGTCTTGGTTATGTAATTACAAGAACTAAAATTGCTTCCAAGTAGTTGTGGGGCTTGTGAGGCATTGGACCCTGGGTAAACTGCTGTGGCACTAGCGTGACACATTTACTTAGTTAAGGGGTATACACTTGCTGTCAATCATTGATTCTGAGTGGAGGGAAGATATAATAAAGATATATATTTATTTTTACTATGATTTGCTTATTATTATGTTTTTGTGTCCATGTATGTATGTACACAATGTGTGTATCTGTTGCCCATGGAAGCCAGAGGAGCGCAAAGGATCCCCTGAAACTGAAGTTAGAGACAGTTGTTAGATGCCATATGGATGCTGAGAATCAAATCTGGATTCTCTGTATAATCAGTAAGTGCTTTTAAGCACTGAGCCATCCTGCCAGGCTCAGGAAGTATAAATATATAAAAATCAAGTGTAGGAACTAAGGGGTGGCTTAGCTGTAGAGCACCTGCCTGGAATCCCCCAGTGAGGGTCTGAGTGTGGCTCAGTGGTAGAGCCCCTGCCTAGAATCCCCCAGTGAGGGACTGGGGTGTGGCTCAGTGGTAGAGCATCTGACTAGAATCCCCCAGTGAGGGTCTGAGTGTGGCTCAGTGGTAGAGCACCTGCCTTGAATCCCCAGTGAGGGGCTGGAATGTGGCTCAGTGGTGGAGCCCTTCTTAGAATCCCCCAGTGAGGGGCTGGGGTGTGGCTCAGTGGTAGAGCCCCTGCCTAGAATCCCCCAGTGAGGGGCTGGAGTGTGGTTCAAGGGTAGAGCATGTGTTTAGCATGTGCAGTGCCTGGGTTCCCAGTCCCAGTGTTACATGCAGCAATGTTACCAATGAGAAGAAAGACACCAGGGCGTCAGAGAGCTGTGGGTTTTTATGAAGGATTTACTGTTCCTGATAAGGGAGGACACTAGTGACACGAAACACCACTTGATCAGTTATGACATGGAAAACAAACAATCATAATAGGAAGCTCAACCACAGTCCCCCAGTAAGTGGCCTGCACCTTGAAAAATGTCGCCATGTATCTATGCAAGGGTCTTTTTCTATGGCAGACATAGCTCATTTCCTAATAGCAGGAATCCAGAAAGGATTCCATTACATTTATATGAATTCAGCTCTCCAGTTCTGATTTGACTGCCAACTCTTTAGTTATAGATGCCAGTGGAGATAAATTGTGGGGTGGAATTTCTAACTTGGTTATTCCCTAAAATCCTCCATATTTGAAGTAATTTTGATATACATTTTGTCTTATCCACAATGGTGCCCACTTTTAAAGCACTGAGTCTGAAAAAAAAAATACTATGTATCCACCAATAACACTACATGAAGGAAATATTTAGGCATCCATGTTCACCTACTTGTCCTGACTATTCTTGTAGGAACTGGCCAATATATTTTGGTACCTAGAACACAGGCAAGAAAAGATACACTTAACTATCCAATGACTATTTATAGATAGTGTACAATACTTCCCAGAAAAATACACTGCAGGGACCTGGGGGGATGGCTCAGTTAGCAAAGTATTTTCTTTGCAAGCACGAGGACCCGAGTTTGATCATCAAAATCCATGTACAAATGCTGGGTGCAGCAGAGTAGGTCTGTAACCAGCAATGGAGAGGCAGAGGCAGGAGGACCCCTGAGGCTTTCTGGTCAGTAAGTCTATCTGAATAAGCAAGCTCCAGGTCTAGGGGGGAAATGCTATCTCAAAAACCAAGGTGGAAAGCAATTAAGAAAGATAAACATCAACCTCTGTTCTCTATAGGCATGTGCACACAAATGCCTGTGAGCACGTGCACACATGGAAAGGCACACAGGCATGCACGCATGCATGCATGCACACACACACACACACACATGAAAGGTACACTAGGAGCTACAGTCACTGCATTCAAAGCGATATCCCCTTGGGGGTAATGCTGCAAAAGGACTAATGAATAAAGCTGATCTGTGTGTTTTGTAGAATGCATGGGAGTAACTTCACTTGCAGACAACCCAGCACAATGCATGCAGCTCTGTCCACAGCTGCCTACTTAGCAGCAACAAATGTAAAATTTGGATAGGTGTCACCTTGGAAAGACAGATAGCTCTCTAGCCTGGGAGACAGTGACAGTTCAGAATGAGATGACTGGCCACTTGTGCAGGTGATCCAGGAAGCTGTGTCATCCTTATGTCTGCTGGCTCACTTGCCTTCTAGCGTGGGCAGCATACCCAGTCTGGGTTGGTCTTGAGGCAGACAAATATAGGGACAATTTAGCTTCCCAGAACCTTATTTGGCTTCTGCTACATGTGTATCCCTTCCCAACTAAGCACTTAGCAACCTGGGACCCCCATCTGCATCAACCTACATACAAAGCCCTAGCAACCCTTAGTATTCCTTCTTCTGAGGCCATGCACATCCTAGGACATAGTCTACAACTAGAGGCAGGGGGCCCTTCCAGTCTCTCTCTCTCTCCCTCTCCCTCTATCTCTCTCTGTCTCTGTCTCTCTCTCTCTGTATGTGTAGACAAACTGTGTTCTTTGAGTGAACTTGTAAGGAAAACCCTGTATTCATCGTTTCATGCCTATGTATGATTAGGCATGCACATGATTAAAATCAGACACATCATGGGAAAGGGTATGTACCATGAACAAAGGCTAATGCAACCCAAGTCTGTCAATCAAGACAGGAAATCACCCTCACTCCGCCACTAGAAACTAACTCCCCCTCTTCCTGGACCCACGAAAGGAAATCCCAGGGGCTCTTGAGCTCCTGCTTGCTCAGAGGTTTCTGCTCCTATGCAGTGTACCCTCTTTGCACATTTTCTCTGCTTCCGAATAAAATCCCTTCTTTGCTGGGGGTTATGTTTCTTTAACTCTGAAAAAGAAACACTCGGTCTAGAGCGAGGGCAGAAGTCACCAGAGACAGCCTGGGAGCTCCATGACTCCTCTCCACAGGCATCGGTGCAGAGTGAGTGTCCTAGTCAGTGTGACCTATGGTGGCAAAGAAAGAGTATGGAGCTGCCAGGCTATTGAAAGAGCAGTAGAGATGGAAGCCCACCCAAGGACACACTGCATGTCTCTGATCAAAGTGGGAAGGAGATGTGAGCTCAGGTGAGTTTATCCCCAGCACAGCTCCCTGAGTGCCTAGAGACTGGAAATAGAATGGGGGGTGCCTGGCAGTTCAATCCTATGTGTCTATAGAGAAGGCACCTCATTCTCTTGCCAGAACATGCTTACAGTTGTCAGGAAGCTACAAGAGAGTCATGAGGAAAGGTGACCAGAGTATTCTGCATTAGCGCAGAGACACCCTAGGCGACCATCCCTCCTGAGTATCTGTCCCTGACTCCATTCTCTCAAAACTTACCACCTTTTTTTCTCACCTATAAAATAGATGTGACATTAATGATATTTAAAAGGTGTTTGGGAAATTCAGAATTAGGTAAGGAGGTGAAAGAGGCTGCCCCAAGCTACTGTCGTGGTGTTTGTTGACTTTGGTTGTGTCTTTTTCAGGAATGATACATATAAATGGCAAATGAGAAAATGATAGATGTCCTCAGCTATCCAACTGGGACTTTACACACTGAAGCAAGGCTTAGTGAAAGTCCCCCATGTGGCATATTTGTGATTGATGTGTGAGGACATAGCACACTGTGGGTGGTGCCATCTCTGGACAGGTGGTCCTGGTTGTATGAAAAGGTAGGCAGAGGATGCCATGGAGGACAAGCCAATTATCAGTGATTCTCTGTGGTGTCTGCTTCAGTTCCTGCCTTCAGGTTCCGGCTTGAGTTCCTCCACTGCCTTCCCTTCACAGTGACTGCTACTGGGATGTGTATGGGATAAGGCAAATAAACCCTTTCTTCTCCAAGTTGCTTATTTATCATGGCGTTTTATTAAAGCAACAGGAAGCAGAGCGAGACAAAAGGGGAAGAATAGATTATCAGGAAGTTGTGGGACTGTGGACGGTGAGGCTTGCTGGGAGGAAGCAGACCTCTGGGGGTATGTCCTTGAGACCACATCTCATCCTAGCTCCTTACTCACTTTCTCTGCTTCCTGGCCATGACCAGGTGAATAACTTCCACCACGTTCTTTGGTCCCATGCTTTTCCCAACCAAGCAAGCATGGACTGAATTATCTGAAACCACGTGCCAAACTAAGCCTGCCTACCTTGTTTTTGGCATGTGTTTGGTCAGAATGGCAGGAAGGCCACCAAAAGAAGGGGCCACCTGACGAAGGTCAGAGGTGGGGTGGGGGTTGGGAATTCACACACCACCAATTTCTTTCCATGCCTTCTCTTCAGAACAAGGAGCCCATTTCCCTCCACAGGGAGAGCCCTCGACCCATGTTCTACGGGGCTCTAACCATGCAGGATTAAGTCTTTGTGGCAGGATCAGGCTTCGGGAGCTGCCTCTCTCAAAGAGCCTGCTCATCTCTAAAAGCAAATAACCACAGAGGAATACTCGAAAATTACGAGCAGAGCAAATTGCTTTTTTTGAAATGTTCTCCTACCTCTCCCGTCTGTTCCGGCATCAGCGCCTTTTTGAAGGAGCATAATTATTGCCAAGAGTTTTGCTCTTTTGTTAAAGTCCTTTTTATGACTAAGTGACAAAGCTGTGCCCGCAGAGATGGGAGCACCCGTGACAGCAGAGGCTGATGTGTGTCTTAAGTGTGACATCTGATCTTAGTAATGGTGGGGCTTCTCTGAGAAGGGGCCCCTCAGACTGCAGGAAGACAAGCACAGCCCCCACAAAACTCCACCAACAGTGAATGTTGAAATATGCCTAGAAGAGGGTTGGGGATGTTGTTAGGGGGCAGAGTGCTTGCTCAGCATATGTGGTACCCTATGCTCGACTCCCAGCACCACAAATTATAAAGTAATCTAGAAGAAAATCCAATTTTCTTTCTGGAAGCTACCATGATGGACTTGATATGGGTATAAGTGGAGTCCATCTTGGGCTCCCCTACAGTCACTCATCTTCTGGGGCCATTGCCCTCTGGCTCTGGGTGGAGCCTAGGAAGGACCTGCAGGTCAGTGGTGAAACACCCAACAGTTGAAAACACACACAAGAGCAAGGCTGAGAGTTCTTGATTTTGCTGTGCTCTGGATTAGGGAGTAAAGTGCTTGCCTTGCAAAGTGAGAACCTGAGTTCAATGGCCCAGAACCCATTTTTAAAAGCCTGCCTGACTTTACACACTTATAATCCCAGATCTGGGGAGGCAGAGACTGGCAGATCCCTGGGGGCTCTCTGGCTTACCAGCCAGTTTATTTGATGAGTTCCAGGCCAGTGAGAGAACCCACCTGAAAATGACAATAGAGGTTGTACACACACACACACACACACACACACACACACACACACACACACACACACACACACGCACGCGTGCACACACATGCGCACATGCACACGCACACCCCCCCCCCCCCACACACACCAAAAAGGAAGTCTTGGTTCCTAAATTGAACTTTCAGGATGGCTTGCCAGGCCTTGTTTAAGTATGACACAAGCTTCTCTTTGGCAGGCCAGGCTGGGACTGACAGGTCCTGAATCATTTACACCTGTGCTGGGAATTATTCCAACAACAGGACTGAAAATGCACCTGAACTATTAGCCATATTTGGGAAGCAAACCCCTGGCATCCCTTTCAGAGTGCTGGGAGGCCCCTGCGGACCACTCCAGCTGAGTCTGCTTGTTTGGGGTTGGATCTCTGCTCTTCCTTCATCCCGCCTACTGTGGCCACTTCAGATGTCCCAAGGAGTTACTGCGCGTTCCCTTTGTAGCCTGTCTTCTCTTCTGTCCTCTCTGGATAAGAATAAGGATAAGCCTTTCTGAGCTTCCTAAGGGCCTTCTGAACACTCTGTCCCATGCTCTCTCGCCCACACAGCAGCACAAGTGCTCTTATCTCTTCACAGGGGCCGGTGGCTGACAACAAGAGCTAAGGGTCCAGAGACAGCCACATGGGACCTCCTTTTCTGACATTCCTTAGCCATATGACATTGCCACTCAAGTCAGGTCCTCGACTTGGGTCCTGGTCTGTGGATTGGAGATAACAGGAGCTACCATTTGGTGCTGTATGAGAATTAACAAGGTAGGAATAACATTAGCATGGTGGTCTGAGAATTACACGTAATAACATCAACAGAGTGGTTTATACAATTGCTAAGCACAGACTGGGAAGCTGATGGCATTATTTCCCTTCTCAAGGGAACAGGAAGATGCTCACAAATAGGTACATGTCCCCAAAGAAAGTGAAAAAGACTGTAACCCAGCCCCTGTCACCACCTTCCCTAACCTATATGCACCCTCTAGAAATTCAAGTCTTTCCCAGTAGGTGTATTGTGTTGTCTCATGGTAAATAATTGTCCCACCCACTGGTTTAATAAAAAGAGCTGATTGGCCAAAGGCAGGCAGGAAGTGTAGGCGGGGCTACCAGACTAAGAAAATCTCTGAGAGCAGAGTGCCAGACAGAGCACCAGAGAGAAGCCAGAGGAAGCCGAGGACAACTATGCTGCTCTAAAGAAAGGTACCGAGCCGCATGGCTGAACAAGAGACATGGGTTAGATGAAGGGTAGAGAGCTAGCAAGTGATATGCCTGGGCCTGAGGCTGATCAGCCAAAAACTAATGAAAGCGTCTGTGTGTGTCTGTGGGACTGAGGGTCTGCGGGTCTGCAGTTCTGTGGTCCTAAACCTTGAGGCTAGGCCCAAAAGTCCAGGCCAGAAACCTCATACTACAATTTCCCCTAGGTAGTGTCTGGTAGGCACAGGCAGAACAATACACAGCTTTGTTCAACAAGGTGGCATCTCAATCCCCATTCCCTTTCTCCAGGCTGCACATCAGGCTCCCAAGGGCAGAGCTGGCATCTGACATAGTGTAGTGATGATGATAACACTGGCTATGGTATGCAATGGGCAACACAGGCTATGGTATGCAATGGGCAACACAGGCTATGGTATGCAATGGGCAATACTGGCTATGGTATGCAATGGACAACACTGGCTATGGTATGCAATGGGCAGGGCTGGGCCCGGGGGTTAAAGGAGGTCCCAGACACTGGCACAGGCCAGCAGGATGAATGTGCCACCAGTCACCACAGCTCCACCAGGGAGTCTTACACATCTCAGTTATGGTAAGTGGGGGTAAGAAATTCCTTTCCTCATCCAGTGATCCCCAAAGCCAAGCTTCCATGCTCTTGCTGTAGAACATGAGTTACCTGGGAAGGAGCCACCGGCATCTGTCAAGCTAACAGGAGGCAGGACTGAGAGCCCTAGATTCAATCACTAAAGATTAATGGAACCAGTTTCCTTTGGAGATAGGGAGAGAATAGTTTTTCTTAAGGGTTACCAACTTAAACATTTTGAGGAAATGGTTTATGAAAGCCTGTGTTCTGAACATTTAGGATGTGTCTAAGATGAGACGATAAGCAGGTCACTTTATATTTACGTGGTGCCTGGTGATATGCCCCAAATGCAGATACAAATAATATAGAGAGGGCTTTTCTGAGAGTCTACTGAGCATGTTATTAACCGCAGCCAGGAGCCTGTGAGGAAGGTGCACTTAGGTAAGGCTACTCTTCTCTCCGCTGTGTGTGTTCATGTATGTGTAGGCATGCGCGCTTGTATGCGTGTGCACGTGTATATAGAGAGAAGCCTTCATTGCTGTACCTCAGAAGCCATTAATCTTGCTTTTTGAGAATCTCTCTGGTTTTTGAGAGCCTCTTGCCAGGACTTGGGACTAGCTGGTTAGGCTGGGATGGCTGGTCCGGAAGACCAACCTGTCTCTGCCTCCACAGAACTGAGGTTGTAAACATGTTTTACCATGCCTGGATTTTTACAGTGGTCCTGGGACCTGAACTCAGGTCTTCATGCTCACAAGGCAAGCACTTCACTGACAAAACTATCTTTCCAGCCCCAGTAGCTAAATTACACCTAAGGCCAATACATCCAACATGCGAATACAAACTGGAAAATAGATAAAAGGCAGATGTTGTTCCAAATTGTCTCTGTTCTCGCTATTGTTGGTAACCATGACATTCATTTCCGAGACAAACAACACAAGAATACAATCATACCCGCCTTTAATACCTTCCTGGAGAACAGTGCCCTGTGTCCTTTGTGATATATTTGTTCTTGGTGCCAGGCCACATTCCTGAGCATGCATTTTAGGTTTCCCACAAGCACTACCAACAACTAAAGTGTAAACAGAATAGAAGATTTCAAATGTTCATTCCTTCAGTGACTGGGAGCTGAAGGCTCCCTTCCTGCTGGCTGGCTCTCATAGTGACGGGAAGTGCTATGTAGGCTGCTGGAGAAAAGTCATAGGACCCTGCGCATTATGGTACAATGCTGAACTGCTGGGCAAGATGTCCCACTGGTGTTACAGTCATGTGATTGACGTGGGGGTAACTGATGTCTGGTCAACTGGATTTGAGGCCCAACCTACTGGAGGGAAATTATGTTTAACATAGTAGTTAAATTTTAAAAATTACAGAGAGCACTTACTGGGGAGTTTACTGACACATCGTAGAGTACCATGGGGTGTAGCAGTCTCCATTGTCCTGTGAGGAACCAGGGATGGAAAGTCAGGCACTGTTCTTCATTCTCAGACTGTGGCTTCCTCAAGTTTCCACACATTTAAAAATCAGTAGTTTCTGGAGAAAATGTTTACGTATGGAGTTTGGGTAGGAAATGTATAAAATGAAGTTGGAACAAACTGTACCACATGACATAGGGGATGAGTCTCAGTCATGTCAAATGCCCTAAGGGGTCATCGTCACAAGGTTCTTACTCCCCAAAAGAGGGCACTGAACATCACTGTGAAGGCTTGCAAGTTGGGAAAGAATTGAAATCACCTCTTCTGAGGACAATATGGTCTACACAGAAGACCATTAACAAATAACAGTGATTACGACCACAATATGAAGAACCAGTAAGTTTATCAAAGATTTCTGGAAAAAAAAATTTATTTTCACTGTTGAAAAGTACAAATTCATTTTGTGCGTGTATGTGCAGGCGTGTATTTGTTCTTGTGTATTTAGGTGTATATGTATGTGGGAGGGGTGGGGATGGGTATGAGTGTGCTCATGCACACACGCGCATATGTGTGTAGTAGGCCAGAGGACAGTCTGAGGTGCCATTTCTCAGGAGGCATCAACCTTGATTTTCAAAGGCAGGGTCTCTCACTGGGATGTGGTGTGCGGTGGATACGGCCAGGCTCTCTGAGCAATGAGCTCCTGGGATCTATCCGCCTCTTTCTGTCTTCCCTGGTGCTGGAGTCATAAGTGCATGCCACTGCAAATGGCTTTTTATGTGGATTTTGGAGAATTATGGAGTGAGTCATGTCCCTAGCCCCCAATTCACTTTTAAAAACCGAGCAAAAATTGCATCTATTTACAGTGTACAACACGATGTTTTGACAAGTGTGCACATAACATGTGTGCACACTGTGACTAATTATCTGGTTAATCTGTGCATTTACCTCTTACGATGACCTTGTGGTGAGAACACTAAAAATCGACTCTCTTGGCAATTTGCAAGTGCGCAATACGTTGCTCTTAACTGTAGTCGTCATGATGAAGAGTTGAATTTTTATCTTATTTTCCTTTCTAATGTGGGGTTGTGGGAATCAAACTCAGGTCAATCTGTTACAAGGCAAGAACACTACCAACTAAGCTACTGTCCCTGGCCTACAGGTGAATTTGGAATGTACGTCTTCTATCTGAAATCTTGTGACTGTGTGTGTTACTCTATTAGTGGCTATGATAAAATACATTATGGGTAAACTTTAATTTGGTTCACGGTTTCAGACAGATTTCTGTCTATGAAGAAGGCATGGTGAAGCTATGGTGGCAAGAGTGTGGTAGAGGCTTGTAGTGAAGAGCAGGCACCATCCCCTTGTCATGGAGATGTGGCTTCTTGGTCAGTGTAGATTTGGAAATCACCTATCGGCTTTGAAGCTCCAGTATTTGGGGTACGGCTAGAGGGACAGTTTAAGTTTTTGACACTCATATGCCCCTATCTTTTTTCTGCTTCTCTCTCATGTTCTTGTATGGAGGACCTGACAGGCTAAGTGAAGCCACAGGCACCATCCAGCTTTTCTGGACAATGAGACATGCCTGCTCCTGATAGCACCACTCTACTTTAAGAGGATGATGGGTATCAAAAAAACTCCATGTAGGGCTTCCTTTCTTAAAGTTAGCCATTGGGTAAGAAACTGCTCATGCCTTATCTGCTTGATAGTATGCTGTATAAACTGGACATGCAGGACCCATAGGAAAGTGACCTTTGAACTTTGCCAGAACAAGCTGAGATGATCTTTCAGGTTCCTGCTTCACAGAGACTGCCAGACATTCTGCAGGACATAGGGAGAAGTGACTGACAAATTTTGCCAAAATGGGTAAAACAGTCCTTCAAATTTCCTGCTTGATGGAAAGGTCTGCCAGAGACTCTAGGCCTGTAGGCTAAAGATAGATGCTCCAACATTACAACAGAACTTTGGGTGACTGTCCAGGCAACAGATGTCTGTCATTTCTAAAATTTTAGAGGTTGCTTACAATGCACTTCCTGTTTATTCAGGTAATATTATATTCTTTGGGGTTTTTATAGAGTTGGAGACTAGATAGTTAAAATTTTCCTTAGTTATGATAAAAGGTAAATTAGACATCACAAAATAAAACATGATGGAGTATTTTCTTTAATTTCGCTAAATACAAATAGACTAGAAATTGTAGCTGTAATTCTTGCTTGATAATTGGTTTGTTATATGTAATTGTACCATGTTAAAATTGAAACCTTCCTTTTTGATTAAACAGAAAAAGGGAGAGTGATGTGGGATGTCTTTCTGTGCTCTATGAATATGCTTTGTTACTTTTGGTTAATGAAGAGATTGCTTCGGCCTATTACAAGGCAGTTTAGAGGCAGGTGGGAAATCAAAACTGAGAGAAAGGAGAAGAAGGTCTGAGTAAGGCAGACGCTGTAGGCTGCCACCCAGCAAGCAAGATGTAATGGGACACAGATAAAGCCACGTGACAACACACAGATTAATAGAAATGGGTTGAGTTATAAAAGCTAATTAGTAATGAGTCTGAGCCATAGGCCAAACAGTTTGTAACTAATATAAGCATCTGAATAATTATTTTGTAAGTGGCTACAGGACCATAGGTGGGAGAGATTTGTCTGGATTGTAGGCCCAGATGGGTCAGAAAACTTCTGGCTACAGAGGCTTGTTCATATAGTGGTGGGCCAGGAAGCAGAGATGGCAGGCCAAAACTAAAACTTCTGGTCTATAATCTCCAGAGATCTGCCTCTAGTCAGGCTCCAGCTTCTAGAGTCTATAGCTTTCCAGTCAAGGATGTAAGACAAAAATTATATGTTCAGACCATGAGTCAGTGGGGCATGAATCATTACAAAATAGCACCAAGCATATGGAAATCAAATCAGAATAGCCTCAGCACTTACAACACAACAGCAATAGTTGGCTCTGAGCACCGAGCAAACTCAAACATGGCTGGTGAGTTGTAAACACTGAGAAATGTAGTAGAAGAAAAAAATCATAAAGAGCTAAACGGAGAGAAGACACTGTGATAAGTGCTGATCGTCAACCCAATGGGCCCTGGGATCACCTAGAGGACAAGTCTCCGGGTATATCTGTCTGGGGTCCTAAGTGAGCCCCAGCATCCATTTCTTTGCTTCCAGACTGGATGCCCTGTGACCAGCTGCCTCCCGCCCCTGCCACTGTTCTGACCCTGTTGTGATAAACTGCATGCTCAAACTGTGAGACAAGCCAATAAATATCCTCCACATTCCCCAACCAACCAACCAACCAACCAACCAACCAACCAACCAACCAACCAACCAACAAAGCAAAACAAAAAACAACCAAACAAATAATTCCTTCCTTAAGCTGATTTTTGTCAAGTACTTTGTTATATAGCAACAAGGATATTAATGAATATGTATACTAAGTTCATGGACTGGAATACTGAATGAAGTAAAAATAAATTTTCTATAAACAAGTCTAGAGGTGTAAAGTAATTTCTGTCAAAATATCTGCAAGAATTGTTTATAGAAATAGGAAGGAATATTCTAAAATTAATGCCAAAAGCAAAAATAAAGCAACTTGGGAGAAAAAGAAGGAAGAAAATAGAGGGAATTATTCTACCAACTATTAAGGCTTAACCAGTAATCATCTACAGTAATGAAAATAGGGTGATCTTGATAGATAGGAAGACACGTATTCAGTAGAACTGAATGAAAAGCTCAGAGAAGGGTGACCAGTGGTATTTAACAGAAGTTCAAGAACAAGTCACTGAAGGAGAGTATTCAACAAATGGCAAGGTGGACATTTTATATTGAATGGGCAAAACAAAATCAATCCAGTCCTCACAAGCATTTGCCTCACATGCAAAGTAACTCATGAAGGGCCACAGACCTCATACAAAGCACAGAACTTCAGCAGTTATAGAGTAAAATACAGGGGAAATCTTTTGGAACCTAGGGCTTGATAAGATTCAGTAATCTGGGCTTCATCAAAATTATTTCACTTTTTATGAAAGATTCTAAGGATAAAAGAAATTGCATGTGAGAGGGGATGTTTGTGAAGCACAAATCCCAGAAAGTATACATTTCTAGAATATAGAGAATCTTCACAAGTCAAAAGAACCTCCAGGGCTGATGGGATGACCAAGTAGGCAAAGACACCTGATTCCCAGACCTGGCATAGTGCAGAGAGAGCAACTACTCCCACAGGTTATTCTCTGGACACCCCCCCCCCCGACATGCACAGTGAGGTGATACATACAATTAACAACAACAAATTTCCAAGCCTCCAAATCATCCACTTAGAAACCCAACAAAGGAAAGAAGCAGCATCCATCCAGACAGAGTGAAAGGATGGAGATGTTTGGTTCAAGAGTAAGCATCCTACCAGAGAGAGTACAAGGATGCAGAGGATGCTCAGTCCAAAAGTGAGCATCCCATCAGAGAGAGTACAAGGATGCAGAGGATGCTCAGTCCAAAAGTGAGCATCCCATCAGAGAGAGTACAAGGATGCAGAGGATGCTCAGTCCAAAAGTGAGCATCCCATCAGAGA
Source organism: Phyllotis vaccarum (assembly GCA_033318265.1). Taxonomy (NCBI): domain Eukaryota; kingdom Metazoa; phylum Chordata; class Mammalia; order Rodentia; family Cricetidae; genus Phyllotis; species Phyllotis vaccarum. The sequence goes on along the minus strand of JARWLC010000017.1, from coordinate 71,346,904 downwards.
GAGTACAAGGATGCAGAGGATGGTCTGTTCAAAACTGGGCATCCCCCTAGAGAGAGTATAAGGAGACAGGGAATGTTCAGTGCCATTTGCCATTAGGCCAACAGAAGATATTACAGCTCATACATTTAAACAGAGACGACAAAACACAAAATGCAGAGACTGGTTTTCTCGTGGATTGTTGGTAGAAGAGAGAACGGCATGGCCACTCTGAAAAATGGCCTTGCAGTATTTGAGGAAGCTAAATGTGTGGTTAACCATTTGATCCAGCGATGACCATGTCCCCATTATCCCAGGGAGACAGAAATGCATATATCCACAAGGGCCTGCACATAAATGCTCATGGCAGCTTTATTTGCAATAATAAAAATTTGCAAGAAGTCCACATGTTCTTTAAAAAGTCAAGCTGAGGGAAAACAGTAATATGGAGGAAAAAGCTTCCTGAACGACAGCTTGATGAGGAAGAGCGTTAGGGAGAGAAGAAAAAGTCACTGTCAAAAGGGTAGGAGCTATGACTCCACCTAGAGAACACCCTTAAAATGGTCAAATTAAAACAGAAACGGATTGCATTATAAGGGGCTGTACCAGGCTTTGATGATGGGACTTGGCAGCTTATTGTGGCAGTGAGTACCCAAATCTATAACATAGGAAAATGACACTACTATATGCTCAGGTCATTGTCAACTGTCATGGAAGATACAAACATTGGCTGAGGGTCATGGAACCTCTCTGAACAGGCTCTGCCACTTCCTGTGGGTATATGATTGTTTCAAAATAAAAGCGTAAGAAGACTTGAGAAGGGAAGAGCCATACTACCACTCTAAGTATGAGGCCAAAGCAAGGTAGAAACTGAAGGCAACAGCTGCCTTGCCCTCCCACATGCTGGCTGGTGCTGACAAACGCTGGGGTTGAGGATAGACAAGGAAGCAGCATGGTCACCATGACAACTGAGCTTGGAGGATCCCTGGGGAGTTGAGGCAACTCTAGGGTGTTGGGAGATGTCAGAAGAAAGGGCTGGGAGAACCAGAGACACAGAGTAGGTTTGAGCTGGGACACAACCCTTGTTGCTTGGGGTTCTCATTGGTAAGGAGCCGGAAGGGGGCACCCAAGTGTGTTCTACCCTTCCCTCATTCTCCATCTGTTTGGTGGGACCCCACTCATGATCCAAGTGCTCATCCCTTTAGGGTTGAGGAGGGAGAGAGCAACAGGCGCTGATGACCTGTGGAAATAAAGACGTTAGACACACGTAGCTAGAAGAACTCAGAATCCATGGCCGCGGCTGTTAGAGAATTACAAACAAGGATTAAGCAATTCGCTGATGCCAAGGGTCATGAAACAGGAATTTATACTTTTAATTATAACCTTGAAGGAACATGTAAAGAGAATAAATGATGTGCACTATGCTCTAAGCAAGAGTGGATGGAGGTAATTCACAGTGGTCTTATAGGCTACCAGGGGTAGGCGTGGTAGCAGCACACATCTGTGCTACCAGCACCGCAGGAGGATCTGAAGTTCCCTTTCATCCCCATCTATAAATCCAGTTCCAGGTCAGTCAGCTACATGAGACCTTGTCTCCAACAAGCAAACAAACAGCAAGCGAATGAAGAGGGGCTAGAGAGATGACTCGGCACTTAAGAGCATTGTTATTTTGGAGGACCCAGATTCAGTTTTGAGCATCCAATGCAGGCCTATCACCGTCTGTAACTTCAGTTCCAGGAGACCCAATTCCTTCTTCTGGCTAGTGATGGCACCTGGCAGAAGGGTGGTGCCCAGACATACATGCAACAGAACACTTATATACATGATATAAAACATAAATCTATTTTGATAGAGAGAAACAGTGACTGTCTTGTCTCGACACCTGTGTCTGTGGCTTTCTGCACTCAAACTATTCTGTGCAATGTGCTAAGAAGTAGGAACACTCTGCTAAAAGCTACATCTCACGGTGCAGGCATCTGAGGTTGAGGCATTTGTATTAGGAAAGGTGGACAAGGAGGTTATCATGATGAGAGAGTGGAAGTGAGGTCAACCAGAAACCAAGAATTTGGGTCAGGAACAAAATGGGCTGTCCGAACCTGCACAGCCAGCTGTGCACCTGGATGCCCACACACCTGGTTTCTGTGGGTCAGAGTAAGATGCCATGAGGGAACAAAAGGCCCCTCCCATTGTGTGTATATAGGTGTGTGTCTGTCTGTCCATCTGTCTCTCTGCATGTCCGTGTGGGTATGGGTGTATACAGAGACAAGAAGTTAATGTCTCCCACCATTCCTTGGGTACTGCCCATCTCATTTTTCCTAAGATAGGGTCTCTACTGGCCTGAAGCTCACCACATAAGCTGAGTTGGCTGGTCAATAAGTCCCAGTGATCTACCTGTCTCTGCCTCCCTGGTCCCCTGCAGCCTCCTTTGATGCAGGGATTGAGTGTGTAGGGCAGCTCATGAAAAACTCAGCACTGTGCATTTCGAGTCATTGGTTTTGATGGCAAAGAAAACAGAACTTTAAGTAAAATAAAAAGCAGTTTCTAAAGTATCCGGGAATGCAGGAACACAGTGAGCAATTTTCACTATTGGCTAGCAGAAATGAGGGCACACACCTATATGCAATCACTCAAACACTACATCTGTTAAAAATTGACAGGGAAAAAGGATTTCTCTTAAAATAAAGAAAGCTGAATTGTCATATCCCGTCACCAAATCTGACACAGAAGGCTGGACTCTTCTAGAATCTACAGAAGAATGCTTACACCAGAGCCAGAAAGCAGAGAAGCTGGCATGGGAGCCAACACGTGCTCCCGCTATTGTCTAAACAAAACACCTTGTTCTAACTGCACATACTAGAGGGGTAAAATCCAAACAGCAGACCTGTGGGGAAGGACCTGTGTGGCTCCACAGGCTGGGGAAGGCATACGGTCGCATCCAACTAAGGCAAAAAGCAAAGGCTAAGGTGAAGAAAAATGCAGACTAAATAAAAAAAGAATGCACCCTCCCAAGTATTTATGTCACAGTAATTTAGTCAGTAAATTTTAAAGTGTATCACCAAGCATATAATCTTGTTTACAGCTTCGAACAGCTTGTAAACTCAGGCAAGAGTAAAGAGAAGTTGCAGGCCCACACATGCCAATTGCAGAATGATTCAGTCACTGGGAGGGGCCCGGAATGACTGCTTGGCAAAGATATTTCTCAGGGTTGTGACATGGCTCGGTGGGTAAGAAAGTCTGACCTGAAGGCAGAAGGGCCTGAGTTCAAATCCCCAGTACTCACTTAAAAAGTTGACCATAAACTGTAAGTAGCATAAACCTACCATTGAGAGGTAAAGAAAGATGGACCCCAGAGCTCACTGCCAGGCAGCCTAGCAGAAAAGGTGAGCTTCTGGTTCAGTCAGAGACCCTCTATCAAGGCAATAAGGCAGAGACTTAAAAGCAAGCTATCTGACAGCCTGCTCTGACCTCTGCAGGCATATACATGAGCATCCATGGGAGCATAAACATGCATACACTCACAAATACACCACACACACACACACACATACACACACACACAGACACACAGACACACACACAAGCCACTCCTTTGTAAGTTGAGTTGTAAGATTTAGCAAGAGTCTAAATTATACCCCAGTTGAACATTCTGGAAATGGAACATAAATATTTTGAAAAGAATTAATAAGTACTAAAAACTCCAAAATTGCTGTGAAAGGGGAAAGCATAGGGGAACCTTTCCTCCTGAGATAAAATCCACATCTGTATAGGTATGAATTAAATGAGAAATGACTGAAGGAAAAGGAACCAATCTTCCCTAAGAGGAAAATGATAGTTAACAAATGCAGATGAATAGGAGAATGGAAAAATGGCCTGCGAACCCACAAAAACAGTTACAATGGCAGAATAAACAGAAGAACAGAATTAGCATAGGAAATTTAAAAAATACTTTAGAGATATTTTGGGTAAATGCTGGAGTTCAGTGATTGGCCAACCTGGATGGAATCACAGCATTCCAGGTGAAGAGAGACCCTGCCTTAAAAATAAAGTACGGGTTGGAGAGATGGCCCAGCAGCTAGGAGCACATGAGTGTCTTACAGAGGACTGGAGGTTGGTTCTCAGTACCCATTGCCAGGAAGCTCACAGCTCTCTCTAATTCCAGAGGACCAGACTCCCTCTTCTGGCCTTCCTGGGCACTGCACTCATGCATACCCATAATCAAAAATCAAAATTAAACCCATTTTTTAAAACGGTGAGTGACTGAAGACACTTTTTGTTGACCTTTGGGCTCCACGTGCATGTGTGCACAGATGTATGCAGTCCCTATATGTGCAGAACCACACATGCAGATCGCTGTTCCAGACTAGAGGTGTTTGAGAAGGTGTGGTACTAAGTGCAACACCAGATCCCAGCAGGAGTCGGACTAAAGTCTCTATGTTCTGACCTGTGCTCACAGACACCCTTACTTTGGTGAGTGAGTCATGGCACAGCACCCAGCAGATCTGGAGTGAATGGAAAACCAGAACTCTTTTGAACTTCTTGTTATGTCTCAATCTCTTTCAACACCAAGCAGCTTTCAAATGATTTGCACTAAAACAATGCATGATACAAAGTCACCATCTGCACAAAATGAAAGCCTCCCAGATAGAGCACAGTCCCCGGGTGATAATTTGGTAATAAAAGAGGAGCTTAAGTCAGAGCTCAGATGGCCAGTCCAAAGAACGTTTAAGAAATATTGATAAGAAATATCAATAAGAATATTGATATATCTTTTTTAGAAAGTCAGTCCTTATGTCATGCACACAATATAAATTTCCAGTGGAAGAAATGGCTAGTACACCATAAATCATAACACTCACAGAATGGGACAATACTGTTTGTCTGTGCCTAGGCTGGCTTATTAACTCACTTTGTAGCCCAAGTTGGTCTTGAATTCATGACAGTTCTGCCTCAGCCTCTCTGGAGGTTAGAAGAGACCCGGGATATTAGAGTCCTTACCCTCTGCCTTGTGTGCGGGAGGGGTCTCTCTCACTGTTTGCCAGTGAATACACCAGACCAGCTGGCCCAGGAGCCTCCAGAGAGTCTCCATCTCCCCATCTCTCATACCTTATACATATATATACAAAAATAAGTATTTAAAAATTAAAATTCCATGTAAATGCCATTACATTCTTAAATGCTTAAAATGATAACACGTGGAACTATCTGTTAAAGACATTAAACTTTTTAAAATTGATTTTTAATTGAACCCAACAAAAATGAAACTTGGGCAACTGTTTATCTAATCACTGCGTGGAAGCTCATTTTTTCTAAATCTAGAAGCCAATCAATAATCCAGAGGGAGAGATCGGGCTGTTAAATTTGCAACTCCAACTTATTTTAGGAAAACAAGTAACCGAGAGGAAACTCATCAAAAGTGTATGAAACAGGCAAAATTCATGTGCAGATTAAAGGCGAATGGCATTCATTTGAGTACTCCATATTCCTCATGGTCTGGAGGAGGAAAACAAAGGCATTTGTTATTTCATGCAGAAGCCCATGGAGCATTGCGAATTGGCTGGACCATGGTGTTCCTTCAGTGGGTGCGTTTGGGCGGTCACTAAAGGTGCAACCCAGGGAGCAGCCCTTGATGGAGTGTAGCACGGGTCAGGGAGGCCAAACCATGGCCCTTGTCTCAGGAGCTCTGATGCAGCAGAAGGTCCGGCTGACAGCTGGAAACGGAGCTCCAGACCCTTCACCTGAAGCCCCCATATCACTCTCGCCTTAAGGGAGTCTTCCACACGCCCATGGACACCTGCCCATCTCCACTATCACACTCTATGCTGCTGTCATCTGGTGGGAGGGGTCTAAACCCAGCCTTTCCTGGTTTTGTCTTGTCAGTGTTGGTGTGCACAAACCCAGTTCTCCCTTTCATCCATGTATGCATGAATGTGTGTGTGTGAGTGTGTGTGTGTGTGTGTGTGTGTGTAGGTACATGAAGGAGGCGTGTGGAGGCCCCACTGCAACCTCAACTGTCATTTCTCCGAGATCATTCACCTTGCTTTTTTGCGATAAGGTCTCTCAGTAGCCTGGAACACACCAAGTATATCCTGGCTGGCTACCATGTAAAACACAAATTCTAGTTGGTATTCAATGAAAACTCAGAGCCCGATATTGGGGGAAAGCTGGTATATTAGAGAGAGGAAACAGACCGCAGTCAATTCTCACCCAGGCAACTTCTCAGGGTAAAAGCTATCTTCCAGAGTCCTCAACCTGGCTCCTTGTCCTTCTACAAAATAAATCTGTCTTCCTACACCTGCATTAAATACCTTCTTTGCCCAGTTGTTTCCCTTCCGGGGTTCAGCTCTACATCATATTCTAGAGTTAAGATTAGAGGTGTGAGCTAATTTGGTAGTTAGGCCTCGAACTCACAGACACACAGAAAGATCTCAGTCTCTGGAGTTATGGGATTAAAAGCACAGGTCACCACCACTCCCGGTCTTTTCTGTGCTGGAATTAAAGGCGTGAGGTACCACTCTCTGACCCTCCAGGTTTGACTGTGGGTGGATCTGTTCTCTGATAGTCTAGACTGTTTTTTTTTTTTTTTTAAATATAAGATAAATCACTACAAGTAAATACAAGGAATCCTGTTACCATCCCCCCTAATGCTGGAAGTATAAGTGTATGCCATCACATCTGGCTTTGCTTTTCTAGATAGAACTCAGGTCCTCAAGTTTGCAATCAAATATTTTACTGATTGAGCCAGCTCCAAGTCACATGTTCCTCCCCTTCAACACTTTGTACATCCCCTCTAAGGCTTAGGGCCTAAGAAGGACTAGAGAAAACTCAGTGCACCCAGAGAGTTTGGAAGCCAAAGGTTATGAATTTCACTTCTCAGCTGTACTGATGTTTGGTGCGCACCTGATCATGAATCATGAACTTCCCAGAAACCCGTTTTATGAGAGTTCGGGTTTAGATTTATTGGCCTTGCTGATGTTATTCTGAGTGTAATCAGTCAATTTCACAGATTTTACTAGTTGACTCCAGGAAGAATACAAATGGGCACATACCTAGCCCTGAGGCAGTGGTTCTCAACCTGTGGGTCACGGCCCCCTTGGGGGTCATAAATTAGATATCCAGTATGTCAGATACTTACATTATGATTCACAACAGTAGAAAAATTATAGTGGTGAAGTATCAATGAAATAATTTTATGGTTGGGGGTCAGCACAGCATGAGGAATGGTGTTAAAGGGTCACAGCATTAGGAAGGTAGAGGTATTGCTACAAAGCAAGTGTAGAACACCAGCTGCTTTTCAGACCAAGGCTGCAGAACATACATGCTTTAGGTCATATGTCAGACCTAAGTCCAATGTTTGTGGTCTTAGGTTTAATGTACTTAAGCTGTTCCTCAGAAATAAGACAAAGAAGACCATGTTGGCTCTGAGGCAGACACTTAACCATCAGATACACTGAGGGACATAGGAAAAATCCCCAGACAGCCATTCTCCACTCAGTGCTGTGGTGTGTGTGTATGTGTCTCTGTGTGTGTGTATGTCTGTCTGTGTGTGTATACACATGTACACATGGGTGTAGAGGGCAGGGAACATTTTTTGATATACTTCAGGAGTCATTCACCATTGTTTGAATCCCTCATTGCCCTGGAACTTGCCAAGTAGGCTAAGCTGCCTGGCCAACCTCGGGGTCCCTCTAGTGCTTCTCCAGTACTTAGATTAGAAGTATGTACCACAACAGCTGACTTTTCACATGAGTTCTAAGGATAGAATTCAGATCCTCGTGCTTGCAAGAGCACACCATCTCCTCAGTTCCCAGGCCCTGTTCTCTTTAAAGTCACCAGGCTCCTCTCAACTCCTGTTTCTGAAGAAGCTTTGTGCTCATTATATTTCTGTCTGACCCTTACACTCCTCTTTCTGGACTAAAGTCTTGAGTGGAGCTTGAATCCACTATTGCTCTAACAGGAAGTGCAGAGAGCTACCTGACACATGAGATGAGAAAGTCACTGCTATGGAAGCCGCCCTATCCCCAAGTCTGATGTAGGACCGAGGAGTCCCACTTACACACTTCCTTCAATGTGCTGGCATGCGTCGCTATGGCTGGAGGATTCTGGAGTCAGTCAGTCGTGTAGTAGCTTAGAACAAGATACTTGACCTCACCCAGGGGAAATGACACCTCGAAGGGTTGCTGGGAGCAGTGAGAGGTTGGCAGATACACAGCTTCAAGCAGAGCATTTGAAGCAGTCGGTTCCAACAGCGTATGTGTGTGGGCGCCATTGAGATAACATTGTACACATGTGCGTAATTGTCAAGGATAAATAAAAGGTACTTGAAAATGTAATGCTCCCAATAGAAAAAGGATGGGAGGGGGAGGAGGAAGGAGAGAAAGGAAGGAGGAAGGGAGCGAGGGGGGACGGAGGGAATACATCCTGTTACCTTTTCTGTCCACTCCACATGACCCTGGAACACTGCACAGCCATTAATGAATTCTATATTCAGAAGCTGGACACACCACTTTAGCCCTTGGCTCAATAAGTGGCACAGGAGTTGAGAGGCTATAAAAGATACAACCTGCAGCTCACAAACCCAAAGAGAGAACAAGATGTCTTAGCTCCTGACTGACTGGACAAGATGGGATCAAACCCAGAAAGAGCAGAGCTCAGAGGCTGATTTGAACCTCTGTACAGAGGAAATTTGTCTATGGGGTAGGGATGCCTCCATGAGAGAAGGCAAGTATCAGTGTGTTCTGAGGTAGTCAGTTCTGTGTACTCCAACTGCTAAGCAGGCTTTTTATTTTCCCCAGTAAAAAGATCTCCCAACCCAGCCTGCTGTCCCCGCACGATCCTATGCCCCTAGTTACATTAGTAGTGACTGCATCTTTTATAGGAACCCAAGACATAAAACTAAGCAAATGAATCCCTTAAAGAGCTGTCAGTTTTGAAGTTGGCCTTAAATTTGGAATCATGTTAGTCTTTTATAGAGGTGGACCAAAATATTTAAACTATAACTCTCACATGAAAACCAATTTTTTTTTTAAAAGGTTGATATTTATAACAAAGGGTCTCTCTTTTTTGGATCTAATTTTGTAGCTCCATTTCTGGGAATCTAAAGTTCTTTTCCCTCCCACATAATTCTTACTACTCTTGTGATAAGGATCGTTTCCTGCTCTTTTAATGAATGGCTTTGGCAACTACAATGTTAGCATTTAATTGTTCCAGAGCACAACTAGATGCATTCATTAAGCTTTCCGAGTTAAAGTATTAGGCGAGAATGTATACTGGGAGGGTTTCAATGAGTACAGGTCAACAGGGGCCTTTAAGTGCTCCTGTTGCTGAGTAAACAAGCTGGAGAGTGGGGTGTGCAGAGAGGACCCAGGAGGCAGGGAACTGGGGACTGGGTTAGCAGTGGGTAGGTGGTTGCTTAGACAGGTGGATGAGTAGGTGGGTTGGGTAGAAGGATGGATGATAGATGGACAGATGGATGGTGGTGAGAAGATGAGTGAGTGGACAGACAAGTAGGTGAACTGAAATGGAGAGGTGGACAGATAAATGTAACTGAGTGGGTGACTATATGAAAAGTAATAGATAAGACGATATTAATGGGTAGATGGATGCACGGATGAACAGACGGGCAGATCAGTAGATGGGTGAGTAGATGAATGAATAGATAGTGGGCATATGAATCAATGAATAGATGGATGGGTGGGTGTGTGGGTGGATGCGTAGGTGGGTGGATGGATGGATGGGTGGATATATGGGTAGATGGATTTATGAATGGGTAGGTGGATGGATGAGTGGGTGGGTGAGTGGATGGGTGGACAGATAAATGGATGCATGGGTGGAAAGATGGATGGGTGACTGGATGGGTATAGGAGAAGCAGAGGAACAACTAGGCATCTAGTGAGGCATAATCCATTCAGGTTATGGAGAAGAAAGTAGAGCTTGAAGGTCAGTGTCATTCATTGTTCAGCTCTGTGAACTAATTCTCTACTGAGCCTATTTAGGCGAAGGTAGAGAAAAGGTCAACTGTGTATGACCTTTGTAAGGAACCTATACATTTAACCTCTCAATATTATCTAAAATGGCCAAAAAAGAAAGATAGTAAGGACAAAAGGCATTCGGAGTCATATCTGTGGAGACATGATATCCTCAGAGGCAACACAGATCAAGATGTTATATAGCACAGCTATGGGTGCCCAGACCAGTCTGGAGTCCCTCAGCTCTACAAGGCTCATTTTAAGGCCTATGCAAGTTTCAAAGCAATGCAGAACTGAGGAGCTGGGCTCCATCTCTGCAGGATGCAATGTGCACCCAGGGCCCACCTTGAACACAGGTCAAGTTTACTTAACCATTTAATATTAGGGAGCTGGAGGCTTCCACAGCTAAAATGGCCCTGGTATGAGACCCCGTCTTCCATAATCCTTCCCACCATGGGAATGTGACTGTCAGTTTGTCAGTACCCAGAATCTGAAGCAATAGGCATGGTTGTGAGGGATAGTCTCACTAGATTAAGCTAACTGAAATGGGAAGGGTCTCTCTCCCCATGAAGTGATGCCTTTCCCTGAGCAGGGGCCCTGCACTGTATAAAAAAAGGGAAGAAGCCAAGCACCAGCCTTCATCCCTCTGCTTCCTGACTACAAACATCATGTAAGCAGCTGCCTCAGCTCCCACTGGTGTGACTTGCCCTTTGTATGGAACCATGAGCCACACTAAGCACTTCATCCTTGAGCTGCATATGTTATCTATCTGGTTACTGCAAGAGATAACCAATACAGGGAGTGGCCAGTGCAGTCTCTGAGCTTGTATGAGTACAGAAGGACGACCTGCAGGAAGGAACCATGAACAACCTCTCTTCCTGGGGCAAGGTGCTGTTTTGAGCTGCTGAGGCCTGGGGGACCCAGAATACCAGCTGCTGAGACATCTGTCTTTCCTCATGCTCACACCATGACACCTGGTTCACGGGACCTCAGTGTCCTTGTAAAATCTCAATCCTGACAGTTACAACATACAGAACAGTCCGTGTTCACTGTTAAGTCCCTGTTGGTGGGTTAACCTTACACACTGTGCTCTCACTCACCTAACTAAGTTTTGCCCATTAACTTGGCCCTTAAAGGAATGTCACAGGCCAGGGTGTTTTACCTAGCCAGCATCTGTTTACTACATTCAGATATTTACAAACCTTAAACAATCTTCACACCCTAGAAGCCAGGCATTATAGGATCCTTTGCAGATAAAGAAATAGACACAGAGAGGTCAAGTAACTTGTTGAAGGTCACACAGTAAGGGAAGAGCTGCGTGTGGTTCATGCCAAGCACAGGGGCTCCAGAGGCAAAGCTTCTTTGACTACCAAGCAGATAGGAAGGGAGGGAGGGAGGGAGGGAGGGAGGGAGGGAGGGAGGGAGGGAGGAAGGAAGGAAGGAAGGAAGGAAGGAAGGAAGGAAGGAAGGAAGGAAGGAAGGAAGCACTAAATACCCTCACTACACCTCACCACAGCATTTCCTGGGTACTTGGTAAACAGCTCTGCACACTGTGAGCAGCCCACTCCTGCTTCTTCACACTCTCCCACGAGGTCTTGGGAGCTGTCCCACTGAGCTGGATCCCCTGACCTTACAGCTCATACTTTCTTATTCTCTGACTGTCATTTTACTGGCGTTTCAGGAGGAAGAGGAGATGAGAGTGTAAAGTTAATGTTCCGTGTTCAATCAGGTTGGATGATACATCACTCCAGCCTGCTCCTGCTCTTCCCTTACACTTCAGAAAGCACTTCAGAGTCTTTTTGAAGCCTTTCAACCTCTGAGGACCGTGGATTCCGGTGCATGCGGTGGTGGTATTTGCTATAATGGTTGCTGACAGAGAGACAATAAAGCAAGTACGTATAAGGCCTGACTCTTTATTTACAACAAAACATCTTAACTTCTTTTGAAACCCTTGCATTAGGGTTTTAATACCTTACCAATCACAAGTCTATTCAATGCTTGGGCCCCACTCTATCATATCAGTTAGGCTCCTTGCAACCCTTGGACCAGTAACTTTCAGAGGCTTCCCAAACAGTGTATAGAGATACTGTAAAGACATGGAATTACCATTTCTCAGGTGCCTCTCTTTTTCTTAGCCCTCATCAGTAAAGTTTAAATTCAAATCTCGTTAATAAATTCCAACTCTGCCTCATACTGGCTCATCCTGAAACTCTTCTATGCAGTGAAGTCAAGAATCTAGTTTTATCCAAGTGGAGGTCTCTCAAATGAAGAGAATTCGTCAGGCTGTTGGCAGCAACATGGAACATTCTTTATCCCCACGTTGGAGACACCATGTCACATGATGTTTTCTGAGGCTCCTCTGGGAAGCAGTGCACAGGAGAAATAGTGTTTTAAAAAATAGTTCCTTCTCATCCCACCCATGTCCAGTTCAGTGAACCGAGGGGTTTATCGGAGTTACTTATGAGACCACGGGTGAGCAGTTATTTACAGGGAGGGGTATGGATGGCTTGACGACCAGAGGCCCATCCCAGCATGGGTGATGACTTACAAAGAAGCATCCCTGGAGCTCCCTGGACAAGTTACAGATATTTTGGCTAGTAGGAGAGTTACCTTTACCCAGCAACTAGCACTGTTTGTATAACCTAGGTGATGGTCCTTGGGAATCCTGTAAGTTTTAACAGTTCCCTGAGCCTTGTATGTTTACTTTACTTCTGAAGATTTCCATATCAGGAAAGCTATGTGTCTGTATGTTTGTGTGCAGGTGGGGGGGGGGCAATTGCAGGTACATATCACATCATGGCTTTCTCAGTTTCCACCTGTGCAGTAGAACACTGGATCCTGAAGAAGCTATAAGACCCAGAGCACATCACTCTTTGGGGCTTCACATGTGGAACCCTCACGGAGCAACAGCTGGATGGGAAGGGTAATTGCTTTTCTGCCATTTCTCCTTGCAGGATGAAGGCACAGGTCTAGAAGTGATGCTTAGTGTTTGTAGCAATGGAGTAGCCACTCTGGACTATCAAGGACAGAATATGTGCCCATGCTGGGTATTCCTGCCTTCTGGCTCTGAGAGTAGAGGTGCCTTGTGACCTTAGCAGAAGAGTGAAATCCTGGTGGGATGTCACTTCCTGGAGTGTGGCAGTTTTGCAGCTCTATGAGGGTTCCCCATCGCTATGTCATGTGCTTCCAATGACTTCTAAGCATCTATCTAACTATCCAGTTCCATTCCATTCTTCTCAGAGAAGTGACTGAGCCTGGTTTCTATGCCTCCTATGAGACACTGATACCAAGCAAAAGCTCGGGCGGTCGTGAGGCAGAAGGGTCTCCTGAGCCAAGGCTCCCATTTGAAAATGCTTTTATGCAGTACTTCACAGAGTTCCCAGCTGTGTATGGGACAGTAGAGAGCTGATGTGGCACACTTCTGCCATGGGGGCTGACTTCAGAGGGTTTTCCCTGTCCCTGTGTGACAGTGACCTGGCCAGCATGAGGTAAGAAAGGCCATCTCTGCTCCAGCGGGCTAGGAAAACAAAAAAGGGCCATCAACTGCAGACATGGTTCTGGGTGTTTATAAAAAGGGACTCCTCTGGGGATCCTTGACATACAGAACTTGAAGGAACTTAAAAAGATTTTCGTACCAAATTCTGTAACAAGCATAGGTTTCCCAGTGCAGCCATCAGCTTCTACAGGCTTTCATTTCTCTGCCCGGCTCCTCCCCTGAGCCTCCCTCTCCCAAATGATCAGCTTCTTTCTGTTTCTGCCATCTTTGACTTTCTGAAGGAAAATAAGCATTTTCTATGTGCTTTCCTGAGTTAATCAGAATTTTGATGGCTTTGTTTAGGGGAGGGGGAAGAATCCTGTCAATTATAATGATCACTCAAACAATGCTAGAAAATTAAAAGGAAGTGAAGAAAAGAAGAAGAGATTTAGGTCAATGCTTTATCGGGGAAAAGTTTTCCTCGTGGGCTTTTTTATTTTAGCGATTTCAGTGGGAAGTCTATCCTGGAATGGAAGGATTTGATGATAATGAACACATTGTCAAGAAAAAAAAAATCACATTTCCCATTTGCATCCTGAAAACCAAAACAGTGTTTATGGCAGCCACTGAGAAGATGGGAGGGAGGCCTGTCCATCAATTTGGTGTGCGTAAAAGGGGAGGACAGTATTTATTGTGCATTTGTCTATGTTGTTGGATGTTTAAACATACTGTGTGGAGTTCAGTAGCAGAACTGTCACAGCACTGTGTGTGGGAGGAGGGAACTGGAAAGCCAGCAGAACATCCCAGAAGCAGAGGACCAGGGCTTACACGTGCTTTGCTTTTGTTTTAGAAAACTGAGACGCTCCTAGAAGCTGCCGAGCTCTCTCTTACACTCTCCCAGTGTTCACACAAACAGTCATTTTGTCCGAGGAGAAGGGGAAGTGAGGGGTGGGGGTGACGTGTGCATAAGATAATTTTGTTATAGAGGCAAGAGGCTAAGCTATACTTGAGTTTACCAAGTAATTATTAATGAGAAGACACAGGATAGTGACTCCTGAATTGTCACCAGCCCTCTGTGCATAGAGAGGCTTGTGGGTGTATTCACTGTGACCTCCTTTCTTCCTGTGTGTTCCATATTCATGACTGTTGCGGGACAGTGATTCAGGACTTGAGCACCAAACTGTAGGACTATCCTGGGCATTGTGCATGGCCTGTGAGAGGAAGTGAAGTGCTTAGCAGCCTGGCCTGTGATGGGTGCTGTGAAGCTGCCCAGCCTACACAGTTCCTCTGAGGATCTGCTCCAACGGTCTGTTTGTTAAGAAATAATTGGGTTTTGTTTGTTTGTTTTGAATTGCCTACATTTTGTTTTTATATTTCCTAAGCAGGCCGCCTTCTGCTCCTTTTAGTTATATACTTTTATTGTCAAGATTTTGATTCAATCTCAGTGTTTTGAATATCATTAGAGGAAAAGAGAAATATCGAACATATAAAAACAAACGCCCCCTTTTTAGTCACAGATGTATAAATATAATCAGTTTCCATTTGACTAACATTGTCCTTGATTTTACTTATTTACTTATAGGGCCTCCCGTACCCCTTCAGGGCTGGTCTTGAACTCACTGTGTAGTAAGTAAGGGATGCCTTTGAACTCCTGGTCTTCGGGCCTCCCCTTCTGGGTGCTGGCATTACAGGCATATGCCTACACCTGGTTTATGATTCTCTACCCCACTCCCATGCTAGGGGTTGAATCCAGGAATTTACTCAAGGTAGGTGAGTACTCTAGCAAGCTGCTACACTCACAACTCTGTCCTTGATTTGAAAACACAGAGGTCACAGTTTTAGCATGGGCGAAATGGCCTGGCTGATAAAGTGATGGCTGTTAGTGTGAAGACTGGAGTTCAGATCCTCACCACCCATGTAAAAGTTGGGCAGGCACTGTGGTCACCTGTAATTCCAGTCCTCAGGAAGTGGAGACAAGAGAGCCCAGAGCTTGCTGTCTAGCTACATTGGCAGTTGTGGACTTTGGCTTCAGTGAGAGATCATGCCTGGTAAAAAAAGTGGTAATTAATTCGGTGAGACACTCATGTCAACTTTGGGCCTCCATAGGCACACAGATTTGCATTCCCACATGTCAACTGGCTGACGATGCATTCGACAACACACATCCAATATCATATTCAACTTCATATACTCACATCACATACCCAATACTACACAATACAATACTGAGCCAACACTACCCACTCACCATACACCCAGCATCACAAACTCAATACCATACCATACAATACAATACAATACAATACAATACAATACAATACAATACAATACAATACAATACAATACCAATACTACACAATACTACCATACAATACAATACAATACCAATACTACACAATACAATACACATCCAACACTACCCACTCACCATACACCCAACATCACAAACTCAATACCATATTCAATATCACACACCTACACCACACCCAACTAACACCACACATCCACACTGCACCACAACTACACTTAACACCACATACCCACACTGCACCCAACCTACACCTAACACCACATACCCAGACTACACCTAACCTACACCTAACACCACATACCCAGACTACACCCAACCTACACCTAACACCACATACTCACACTACCTATACCCAACCTACACCTAACATCACACACCCACACTATACCCAAGCCACACCCAACACCCCACACTCATACCACACTCAACTCACAGACTAAATACTGCATTCAATATTACATACTTAACACCACACACATGCAAGAAAAAAGCCACATGAATAAGATCATGACCTCACAAAGTCCACTATTGCTGTCTCCCATTTGTTTTTAAGTCATTTGTCATTCTAGAAGCTGCACTGGTGGAAGACAGACCTGCCTGGCCTTCACCCACTTAAGAGCGGGATTTATTACAGGCCACTTTTTAAGCGACTCTGCCCCTAATGTAATTGGTTCCTGGCCAACTCGAACCGCAGCCCCACTCTATCCAGAGCTTCTTGGAACAGAGGTACACCTCCCAGCCCTAAAGACAGTGTGTTTATTCTTTCATATCAATCAATTTAAAATAATATAATTAGGGAAGAAACTATGCAGAATTCTTAGCCAAACGGTAAAAAAAGGAACATCCATAATTTAATACCGTCTTTGTTAATTTCATTTTACTCTGAGGCATTCAATTAAAGTGTCATCCAATAAAGGCTGCAGCAGCAACGGAATCCCAAATCCTATTAAGTGTCAAGGATGTTAAACCTACAAAACTAACAGATTCTTTAGTCTGGAACCATTTAGGTGCTTTACGGTGCCACAGCGAGCCTCCCACCTGAATAGGATTTTACAGGAAGGGCGGTCCGTAATGTGTAATCATTGAAGCACTTGGAAATAATCGACCCCACAGGGCCCTTCATCCTCCTTCAGTTTACATTAAATAATTATGGACTCATCATTTTGTTTAAGCTTATGTTTAAAGGCAGCCTTTCTGCCAAGTCTATTCTGCTAAGATTAAATATGTTTTAGTTTATGGATCGGGGGTAGAGTTGTGTTTGATCTAAATATATTTCAACCCCCTGGAAACACACGTGGAGCGCTTGATGATAATGAAATACAAAATATACACTCAGGTCCGCGCTTAAGTGTACACGCATGCGTGGGGGCTGCTCAGCTGTGTAGTGATAACCATTAGATGAAACAGAACCACTCCAAGTTTATTGTCAGACACAAAGGGGGGTGGGGGGAAGCAATCTTTGAACCAGACACAAAAGCTTTTCTTTCAGAAGAGGCCTTTTCTAAAACACATCACCCTGCTTTCTCATGCTGATGTCCTTTCCTGAAGAAAATTCTATTAAAAGACAGGACTAATGTTAATAAAAATACTCCAGCTTTAGATGAACCTTCCTTGGGGAAATAAACATTTGTTCCTAGGTAGGGGAACGGTCCTCATGCTTATGGTTAGCAAGATAGTGATCATGTTGGTGAGGAAAATTAATTTCAGGAGAGAAAAACAGTTTACTTAGTGGGAGAGGGTGATGAGAGAATAATAGTAACGATGATGATGATGATGATAATTTAAAGCTACTCTTAAAAAAATGTTAGGAAAAGTCTGCTTCCAGGTAGCAATGTCCATCACCCCGTTAATCCTCTCTCATCAGGGACCTGGTGCCTCTACTGCTTAAAATTTAGAACAATAGACCTCTCATATTTGCTCTATATTTTAGCAATATTTCAAAAGGAAACCATCTGTAGGGTCCCTTCACTGATCTTTGTATTTGTACCATAGCGTGACATGGAAAGCTGAAAGCTAGTGGGCAGTGAGAACTCCTTGTGTGAGGAGGCTGGGGAGATGGCTGAGTGGATAAAGTTCTTGTGTGTAAGCATGAGGACCTGAGTTTGATGCGGCAGCACCTATGTTTAAAAGGGGGAGGTGTTAGGGCATGCACTGGTGGGGCAGAGACAGGAAGATGTCTGGGGCTCAGTCTAGGTAAATTCTATCAGGCTGTCCGAGAGACCCTGCCTCAAAAACTTAGGTGGAGAGCCACTAGCAGAGAAACCTGACATCAACCCCTAGTCTCTGCAGTGTGTACACACAAGCACATAGACAGACAGACATACAGAGACCATATACACATTATAAAAAATAATCTTTGAATGTCTATTACAAGCTTGTAGCTAAATATGACACCATTATATGAGAGGACATGGATAACACATAAGTTATGAAACCTTCTGGGGCCAGTCCCTGGCTCCACAGGAGGCATACTGGCTACAGAAGTGCAGTAATGCCTTGGCTCTGGCTGCGGCTCAGTCAAGGTTTAACACATGATACTTGCTCAACTGTAAAATGACATCCTTATCACCTGCCCCCACTATCTCACAAGATGGGGATCAAACTGGATTAGGTGAGTAAACACTTTGACAGCTATAAAGCTTTATGCAAACATCAGGCTGTTTGTAAAAAGGCTTAGGAATATCTATTAAGCCTCATACTTGTGGGGCAAATTAGTGTATGGATGTACAGGTGCAAGTGTGAGAGAAAAGTCCTCTGGAGTTCAAACTTGGGTTCCATTCCCTTCTGTGTTTAAAGCCTTCTTCTCATGCCTTGGGCATCCATATCATGATAAAGAACAATACCTTCTTTGCTAAATTAATTACTTTAAATACAAGGTCTCATTTAACCTAGACCGGCCTCACACTTGTTGTTATGGGCGACCTTGAACTCTTGACCTTTTCACATGCACCTCTTAAATATTGAGGTTCTAGGCATGAACCATCACATCTGGTTTATGGCATGTGAGGATGAATACCAGGGCTTCCCAAATACTAGGCAAGTACTCTACCAAAGGAAGCCCATCTCCAGGCCCCAACAGAAAGTTTACAGGGACACCTTTACCACATCCTATGTGTCAATGGAGTAGAGAACAAAACACACATGTTTCAGACCAAATGTGCTATGAAACAGGTTTTAGAGAAAACCACCACCATGACTAAGGCTGCGGAAGCAGCTGGAAAGGAAAACTGGATCCTTGGTGGCACCCATAGTTGCCTGCGCTATAGGGCTCCAAATGTTACCATGGAGACTTGGAGCTGTTTCCCTGCATGGTGGCGTCTACAAAATGGCTGCCCGGTTCTTTAGTTTGCGGAATCACTTCCAGAGTGCTCTTGGCTCAGGAAGGGATTTTCTTTGCAGAGAGTTTGGGTTCCTATTTCTTCACTTTCTGTAGGCAGTGATACCTAATAACATCTATTGTACAGAGCGTCTGTCTGACCCCTAACATGGATGCCAGTCACATAATGACTGTCCTGTTTAACTACTGTTTCTATTTAAGCCTCGCTGTAGACCTGTGAGAGAGACCGAGAAGGCAGATATCAGAAAACTGTCACCCAACAGTGGGATCTGACCTGGAGAGGTCTTTATTGAACTGGAAAAGTCAAATAAGTTTAGAACCCTACACAATCTGTTTAATGACAGAAACAGAGAGCTTAGAATATCCAGACCTGAAGCTGACAGGATATCATTTCTATGTGTAATTGAAATGAAGAAAGTGAACACGGGGAATACAAGAAAACAAATGTCCCCATAGTGTCCCCAGAATCTCCAGTGTATGCATCTACTGTCCTTTGGATGCCAAAGCCAAATTGTTGACTTAAAATTTCTCCTGATACTCCACCGGAACAATGCTGGATTTACTGTCTCACCCATGCATCTATTCAACAAGCATCTACAGAACAAATGTAGCATATAAGTCATTTATCTTTGTAAGCCAAGAACCTGATGCTCAAATAGGTGATAAATAAAATAAATTACTAAGACAGGATAAAAAAGAGAGGGAATAAAATGGGTATGAAAAGAAAAAGGCATCGTCTTACCCCGGAGTCTAGTCGATCAGCAGCTGTGAGGCAAGAATTTTTATATATTTAGTAACATTTGATTAATGCCTTAAGCTTAAGATTTTCTAAGACTCTCACCAAAAGCCCCATTCTAGAGGAATACAAGCCCTGCCCTAGGTTACTCTATTAGATTACAATTCCACCCAGGCCTCTCTGGAGCCGCCATATGAACCCAGTGATTGAGAGGAAGACAGTGGTAAAGAGAGGCTCTTTAGAAACCTGCTAAGCAATGAAATTCCAGAACCTTCCAATATCTATACACAATCATCATGAAGACACTGAACCAATATTGTTCTTTGGGAAGTCCACACCCACACTACTCTCAGGTGTGTCTTACTCTGTGCCCGGAGTCTGTCTTTCTACTTTTTAAATAAACTCCAATGATGCTCCACATTGGCTCATTGTGACATTCTTTTCCTAAGTGTGGAAGCCAAGGATCTGGTTTTACCTGAGTCAAGGGCCCTAACACTGCTCAGGCTACAGTGGGTGACACCATGGAGCCAGGAACAAAGGTTCCTGTCATCACAATGGACTTCCTAAAGTGGGAAATATCATATGTCATAAGACAGCAAATAGTGACTGGAGGGAGCCTGGTCTTCCGTGAGACAGGCTTTTATGGTACATGGGAAACAACTCGGGCCACTGAATACACTAGGTGACATGCGCTGTCCCAAGGGCTACTGAAGACTTGCAACTTCCACCAGAAGGTTTGATTAGGAAAGCAAAGACAATCCCAGTCACTTCCCTTCCTGACACCAGGGAGTGCCAACCATCTCACATCCCCCAACAGGCATCTGTGCTCCAGGATCTGCATCAGCAGCGTAGACAGGGGGGACACCATCCCCCAAGCCAAGGTCTGTGCGATGAGTACTGACCACTGCTCCTGCTAACGGAATTGCAGGCCAGAGGCTGTGACCTTGGCTACTGTACCCTTCCTCTCCAGCTGAGCAGCTGCTAGGAGAGTGAGCGAAAGCCTCAACACTCCAGTTTGCCTTTCTTTTTCTTTTTTTTTTTTTTCTCTTCCCATTGGGAATAATACATTAAAAACGGTATAGACTGGGATGACCAGGAAAGCCACTATGTGTACATATGGGAAGAGGCAGGCTTCCACAGTATCCTAGATGATGGTTATCCACAGACTGATCCATGTTAAAGAGGTAATCCACAAGGGCAAAACAAAATGAAAAGCCAAGCCTGGCTAAAGGGGAGAATTTTATTTGGAGTTTATCAGAATGTTACTGATAAACTTTCAAATGTTCACCTTAACAACAGATCACAGGCACGTGAAGAGAGAATGACCTCAGGTCTATTAAAGGGGTGAGAGAGCTAGGGAGGTGGCTCTGTGCAAGCATAGGGGCCTGGGTGTCAATCCACAGAACACACACACCCTGCCACCACCACCACCACCAACAAAACCCACATGGCCACACACGTGCTTATATCTCAAGCATTGAGTGTGTGTGTAGGGGTGGAGACAGGAGGATTGCCTGGACTTGCTAGATGCCAGCCTACCCTCAAGGTCAGAGAAATACTAAAGGAAATAAAGTAGAGAGTAACAGAACAGGAAGCCTGATGGCCTCCTTGGGCTGCCATATATTCACATGGGTGCCCCTCCACATGTGTGCATACAAACTCATATTCCATATGAACAAATACACAAACAATAGAAACCATCCCTGAAAAAGACCTAATAGGAGATTTACTAGGCAAAGACTTTTGAGTTTTATTTTAAAGATGTTTAAAGAACTATGAAGATCAGGAGAGATGGTTCAGAGGGCCACCTGCTACTCAGGCTGAAAACCAGGGTTCCAACTCTGAGACCCACACATAGGAGAGAATAGCTGTCCCATGACACCCTGCCCCCCCTACACGTACCACACAGTCAACCAATCAATGAATAAGAAAGTAAATAACATATTAGTATCTTAAATCACTTAGGGAAAATGAGGAGAGTCACAAACTGGCTTCTCACTAACATTGGTTTCTTAAAGCACCAATGTGTTTTCCCTCAGGCTGATTGACCTGGAACTCACTCTGTAGACTAGGCTGGCCTTGAACTCTGAGATCTTCCTGCCTCAGCCTCCCAAATGCTGGGATGAAATCTGTGCATCACCACACTAGGCTATATTAGCTGTTTTTTTTAAAAAATCTCCTTGGAAATAGATGTTTTAATCTGTTTGTGAAGCACTTTGCATATGTGGGTTCTTAGTTCCAGGTTTTCTGAATCATCATTCTATTATTTCTAGTCTTAAAATCCCCCTTTATTATTATTTATTTAGTCTTTGAGATTTTCAGACCTGGAGACAGTGTAATTTAGATTTTGATCATACCCCCTCCCTCCAGCTTTCTTCAAACCCCCTGGAAGCACCTCTTCCCCACAGTTTCACATCATTCCCTGCTGACCCCCGGCCCCATCTGTAAATTTTTTCGGGGAAATCTGCTGCTGACTTCATTGAGGATCTCTGTGTGTGATGTGCTACTTCTGACTTCCTGCTCACAAGATTCTCTGCCACTGGGTTTGCATACTATTTTTTCAAGGGCATGTCTCCTCAATACATGCTTCCTGCCTCCCCATGTTCCATGGTTTCTTACTATCTCTTCACTTTGCCTTACTTTTCTTCATTGTGTGTGTATGTGTGTATGTGTGCGTGCACACACATGCATGAGCAATATCATCTGTGTGAAAAATCAGAGGATAATTTTCAAGACTTATTTCTCTCTCCTGTTCTGGGTACCAAACTCAGGTCCGCAGGTCTTGCAACTCGGCAGCAAGTGCCTTTACCTACTGAGCCGTCTCACTGTCTCATTAATTCATTTTTTTAGAGTACTTAATCTAAAAACTAGTATTACTATGAGCTTAGTTGCGTAAACTCCATATTTTGTCTTCTGGAACACTTAAGAGGCTAATACATTATTTAAAATCATTAGTTTATGTTCTTGGAGACACAATGTTTAAAGATGTGATTTTTGCCACTGAGAAGACTGTGGGCAAAAATACACAGTATCAGTGTTCTTATATGTTGTTGGTATTTAAATTGTTATAAATCCAAATTAGAGAGTGTAACCTTAGGATATTAACTAATCCCCATGGTAACTATAAAGACACAATTGTAGCATGTAAACAGAAAGAAACGAGAAAATTTAAATATTTTACCATAAACTCCAACTAAATGCAAAAGATTATAATGTAGGAAAAGATCAAACCAAGTCGTTACCAAGTAACACAGGCTGTGGAGATTGCTCAGTTGGAAAAGTGCCTGCTTTGCAAGCATAAAGACATGGGTTCAAAGCCCCAGAATTCATGTTCGAAAACTAAAAAGCCAGTCATGGAGCTCCAAAGCTGTAGCATGGAGACTGGGGAGATGGCTCGGTAGTTAAGAGCACTGGCTGCTTTTCCAGAGGACATGGATTCACTTCCTAACACCCACAGGGCAGCTCACAGCTGTCTGTAACCCCAGTTCCAGAGGATCCGACATATACAGACATACACGCAGGTCAAACACCAACGCATACAAAACAAAAACACATAAATAATTTAAAAAACAACAATAGAAGCAAAGCTGTAGCATATATAGAAATCAAGCAGCAACAGAAGCCTTCAACAGGATGATGCCCTTGACATTGGAGGACATTGTGCTAAGCGAAAGATGATAGGCTTAGGAAGATGGTCAGGTCATTTATGTGAGGTCTTGAGGATAGTTACAACCACACAGACAGAGAGCAGCAGGTGCTGACTAAGGGCCTGGAGAAACCTAGAATTGGGTACTATGTTTAATGGACATACGGGCTCAGCTGCCAGGCTGACGAGTACTCTGACAATGGTTATATAGTAAGATGGATCGCCCAGCAGCATTGAGTTGTACTTTCACCAGTGGTTAAGATGGCTGCAGAGAAGGCAGGGTTGCTTACTGTGCAAATGTGAGAACCTGAGAACACTCATATAATAAGTCAGGTAGGCTGTGTACACACTTGTAACCTTAGTGCTGTGGGAGGGGGAGGCAGGAAGATCACAGGGCCTTGCTGACTGCTAGCCTCACCAGGAGCTTTGGGTTCAGGAATAGGAGAGTGATTTCTTTTCTGGCTTCTTCTCACATGCACACATACCATACATGCAATATCACATGTGTACATACCCATACATCATAAACATAATGTAAAAAATGAAAAAAAAGTTGGGATGATAAATTTTACGGTATATGTATTTTAGCATAATTTAAAAAAGATACTGCACATCTTTTCAGAAACAGACAAATGTTGAAGAATAATCTAGCAAAGACATCAATTTCTGAGGCGATAAAGTATACTACATTCTATGATGAATGAGTTAGAAACCCAAATCCATCCCATGGAGCAAAGAAAAATCCATAAATGGCAGTTTCTATAATCAACTCCCAGACAGGTTAAAGCATCCATGACCCCAAGAGACTAACCTGTCATACAACTGAGTCACTCAGAGGAAGTAAATGTATTAGAAAAGCAGCCCCAGGATCCCCCCTTCCCTGTGCCCACATTTTCTACAATGACTTTGAAGTACCTTCCATGACGAAGTAGGTGCTAGGCTGGGCTGTGGTTCAGTGGGTACAGTGTGGGGTTATGTTTCAAATTTAATAAAAACCAATCTGAGATATCAGAGGGATCTACCCACAGTCAGTCTAGGAGGATCAGACAGTGGTAACTCACATCTTTAATCCCAGCACAGGGAATGTCTGGGAGTGGTGACCTACGCCCTTAACAGCAGATCTGAGTTTGAGATCATCTTAGTTTACAGAAGGAGTTCCAGGCTACCAGTCAGGCAGTGGTGGTGCAGTGCCTTTAATCTTAACTTGGATGTGAAACAACTGGGTGAAGAGGGTATTTAAGGCAGGCATAGAAAGACAGAGAGGCAGTAGAAGCCAGGAGGAGTGAGGCTGAGGAAGCTGGAAGACAGCTGGGTGAGATCTGACTGTGGTGTTTATTCTCTGATATCTCAGCCTTTCCCTGAGATCTGGCTCTGAGTTTCCTTTATTTGTGCAACAGTACAGTGCTCGCCTTGCAAGCATAAGGACCTGAGTTCAATATCCAGAGCACATAGCCAGGTGTGGCAGCACCCGTATGTATTCCCAGATTTGGGGAGGAAGAGATGGGAGTTCTCTGGGAATAACTGGCCAGCTAGTCTAGCTACTTGGAGAAATGTAGGTCAGTGAGAAACCCTGACTTAGCGTGTCTCAAAAAAGCAAGGTGTAGTTGGTAAGATGGCATAGTAAGTAAGGTACTTGCCACACAAACCTGGAGACCCAAGTTCAATCCCAGAACCCACATAAAGCAGGAGAGAACTGATTCCACAGAGTTGTCCCCTTGCACCCACATGTGTGCTGTGTGAGATACCCATACCCTAATAATAATATTTTTTTAAGCAATGTAGATGGTGCCTGACAATGGCACCTAGGGTTGACCTCTGATCTCCATGTGCATGTGCGCACACACAGTAGAACTGTCAGTTATTTCTGTGACTCTAGGCTAGTCCTGAGACTTGCTTTGGCTGAGAAAATGTAGCTGAATAATGCCGTTCCAGAAGCATCCAGGCCAGAGAGGCTGTATTCACTTCCACATATTCCTGGAACCCCACAAGAGCCAGGTGGCCTATCCCAGGCTGGATTGAGCCGCACAAGAGAAAGCACAGCTGCTCAGGGGGGGTGTGTCTATTGCCGACATGTCCTCAAACATGGGAGAGAGCACAGTCTAGACAGGCAGACCCATTGCCGGACATACCACTGACCACAGACACACGAATGAACACAGCTAAGAGCAACAAGGGTATCAGGTAAATAGACAGAGATGGTCAGAAACAAATGCTTAGTGTAAATAAGTGAGCACATGGGTTAGAGACTCTAGGACTGGAAGATAGAGGTGGAGCATCCTACCATATCCACTCAATAGAATAAAACAAGTTAGGCCTGGTGTTTCCAGCAACCATCACCAGCAATGGACATTGCCACAGGCACACCCATCACCAGAATCAAAAAATTCTCAGTGTAAAAGAGACTTCAAATGACATCTGAACCATCAATGGGGCAGAACTAGGAGGCGGGGCAGCCTGCAGAGGGCCAGGGCCAAGGTCTCAGAAGTATAAAGCATTGGTAACATATTTCTAAGCAGTTTCTCATGGTGATGATAAGCACATACGTACCTATCACTAAGGGCTACAGAGCAGTGTGATTCTGTTGGTGTGGGGGAATGTGCGTGCAGTTTACTCCAGGAATGTCAGGACAGTAGTGTTCCGCCAGTTGTTAGATGCACACTTGTGAGATTGACTGAAACCTTTAGATTACATGCTGTCTAGCAGACCAGCAGCACTGTGGGGTAGGAGCAGGGGCTTCTCTATCTAATGGGGGCTCTGCAAGGTTACAGACACTAATCTAATTTCCTTAGGATTTAATTTCAGTATGATAATGCAATATTCTTCTTTTTAATAGTTCTTAGAGGGTTTCGTAGAATATATTCTGAGAATATTCACCTACCCTTTCCAACTCACCTACCTTTGTATCCTTGTCTGTTTTTTAAAAATAGATCCTTCAAAATCGATTAGAGGTGTCCAAATATTCTTGGATGTGCGGTTTTCCAGTGGATAGTGGTTGACTCACCAAGGGCTATACTTAGAGAAAACTGTCTCTCTCTCTCCCAGAAGCTAATAATTGCTAATATTATTAGCATTTCATTAGCAAGGGCTTGCGGTGGGATGGTATGCTCCGCTGCTCTCTCCACGCTGGGTTTTGTGTATACTGTCTCAGCCACTGTGAGTTCATATGTACAGCTGCCGTGCTGTGTCCTGAAGGCACCGTGTCCTTATGGTTAGCCTCTGCCTCTGGCTCTGCCACTCTCTCCACCCTCTTCTGAGATGACCCCCGAACTGTAGAGAGGTGCGGTACAGTGCACGCATATCCCTTTGTGGACTGGACTGAGAATTCTGCAGCTTCTTATTCTCTGCGCCTTGGCCACTGGGTGGTCGCGGTGTTCACCTCATCTACTGCAAACCGCAACTTCTCAGGTAAGGGATGAGACAGGGGTTTACTTAGGGATAATGCAGTATTTCATCCACATGCAGTCTGCTGGAGGCATGCTTTACAGTAGTGTCTCCAAAGGTGGGGACTTGGGCTCTCTGCCTTACAGAGGCAAAGTCTATGTATTTGAGAGACAGATAGCAGCCCTGTTGGAAGCCATTGAGCATGGATCCACTTCGGACGCTATCTCTTGTTTCTCTAGAGTAATATTCTAAAGGGAGACATTAGCAATGGTCTTCTTTAGGGTCTTAAACACCGTGTGAAGGGGTAGAGGCATCAGGGTTTTGTTGAAGCCTATTAAGGGAAAGTTACTTCCTTCTGATCAAAAGAACAAAATCTGAGTTCTCCCTCTGGCCCCGGGGGAGACGTGGTATGCTATTCTGCTCTAAAGAGCAAATCAGTACACATGACTCCTTTAAGAATCAACCCAGCCGGACTTGTCAGTCAGCTGGTCAGGAGACCACCCCTGAAGAAGGCTGATTCATCTGAAGACATGATAAGGAATTGGGAGGAATAATTATCCCTCTAATGAGATAATGTACTTAGACATCTCAGACACCCCTCTCCTGACACAGCCACTTACAGATCTCCCCTGCTAAGCCTGGCTGCTTTTTTGAGTCCTGACTAAAAAAACAAAAAAGCCCACCCAACCTTCCCATTTTCTTCTTTCTAAGTCTTTTTCATATAACTTCATAAGGCTTGGCTTTTTCTCCTCTCCCTCCTGCCCTGCCACGAACGACAGCTTGCTCTTTTATTTTTCTCTGAAACTCTAACAAGATGATCCTGGTTTCCTGGTCTTTTTAAAACTTCTGTTATTAATGAGATGAAGATCCCACAATAGGGAACCCCAACTCCCCCTGCTAACACATGCTCTCATATAGCCCACAAAGCAATATCTTTCTGTTGAAACTTAGGTAGCAGAGAAGAGATTTTTGTTCCTATATCTATAACTATTTAAGAGAGAACAGCACATGCCATTTGCAAATAAAAATCCCTGGGAAGAAAATCTATCTGCAAAGGTGGATTATTGACCGATGACAGCTTTGGTGAGATGGGGAGGTTGGGATGCTGCAGGTCCAAAGACGAATTAGTTTACCTTGGATGGTCATGAGCCCCCTACACAGCCATTCTGTGCCCACGTCTGTGCTGCAGTTAGCATCCTGCGACTAGCAGATAAAGTTCCTATGGATTGTACTAACTAAGCCCAGCACTAGCTTCCATCAGCTCAAAGGCTAAGGCTGTCTTCAGAGGCCTCTAAGGCCCAGGGCTGGGATTTTTCTGCCTTGTGATAACTCTCTGCTCAGCTTCTAACAATGTGTTTAATAAATAGGTGTCTTGATTTATAACTATCTTTGTTCTGTTACCATACAAACTTCATGAGATTGCTTCCACATTGGAACCTGAAATGTGGGGTAGCCTAAATCTGCCTTCCTGGTCCAAGCATGGTCACTCGTACTTGGCTGCAGAATAAATAATCTCTTATTCCCTGTGAGGGAAAGTTTGTGGTCTTTTGTTGACAAATTCAAAGGCTGATTGTTAAACTAATAACCCAAAATAAATGGGACAAGAATAACAACAGTCAGGAGAGATGGCTCAGTGGTTTAGAGCACAGACTGCTGTTCCAGAGGATCTGGGTTCAATTCCCGGCACTCACACGGCAGTTCATAACTGTAATTGCAGTTCTAGGGGATATAGCACCCCCTTCTCACCTCTGCAGGCACTGTATGTATGCGGTGTTGGACACGCATGTCAGCAAAACACCCATTACACATAAACAAAACAAAATGAATAATCAGACTGGAATCAAGAGCCTGTGGCCACATTCTGCTTACAACTTGTTTCAGGACCTCGGGAAAATCAGGGCACTTTTAGCTTCTATAGGGTGACCTTGTAACCATCCTGACTGACAAGAAGGTATTCTGAAGCAATACTCACCCATGCCCCTCCTTGGGCTGGTACTATCCCCACTCCCACCCCAGGATCTCATACTAGGAGAAGAAAAGGCTAAAGCCTGGTACCTAGAGGGTGGCAACCTCCCAGAAAGAGACTCACACAATTCTGACAACTTGTCAGGGCACCTTTCAGGAGAGATAGAGTCCAGACAACAAAGGGCAGGACCACTTCTAGGCCTGGATTGATCGGCTATGCATCACTTCTGGCCCTGGACTTAAGACCATACCTCAAGCCAGGGTCTGGAAGATGGAGCAGAGTGCATTTAGGTATCACTGGGATTCTCTGCCCCTCCTCCCAGTGTAGACACATGGACTAAATAAATCTTCTTTTGCTGCTTTTTTTTTTTTTAAACCACTCTTTGTGTGTTTAGTTGGCTTGCTAAGGACTGGCAGCCTAATGAGAGCTGCCAGGACCCAGGCTCTGACCCTTAATAACTCTAATAATAACACCGATGGGCCCACACATTAGAGGTGTGAAGTCTGAGAATGGGACTGAGCTGTGGCAATGTAAAAGTTTGTCTCAAAGCAAACATTCAAGGACGCATCTCTTCTTACTTTCCCGGCCTGTCACTGAACAGCAGTGGCCTGGAAGAATAAAAATAGAGCCTCTGTCCTGGGTGGGCTGAGGTGTAGCTTAGCCACAGGACACTTGACCACCACGTACAAGGTCCTGGATTCCATCTCCTGCTAAGACAAACCAAGAAAACAATCTCTGGCCCTGTGATGCTTGTTTCCTTCTAGAAGATTCCAATTTTTTTGTTTGTTACCTTGTTGGAACAACGTTATCAGGACTAAAGGATGAAGAAACACAGACTTGAGAATCGGGATGTCTACTCTACTTCTTCCATTCACACGGGCACGTCTAACATCTCCTTGCTTGGGCTTCTTGGTTAGAAAGTGAGGAGGACTCTGGGGGCTTCTGGAGCACAGTTCATAAGTACTGGGGCCTGAGCAGTGGTACGTAAATGTTAGCTATTAGGAATTTTGCTTTGTGTTCAATCAAATCAGCAACTGCCACATTAAAAGAATGGAAGATCAAAATGAGAAATGGCCAGGTGTGGGCTCATGTCTGAAGTCCCACCTCCCAGCACCAGGGAAGGTGAGACAGAAGGACAGCGACATGTGACGGAGGAAAAGGGGGCGGGGAGAGGGAGAGAAGGGATTGTGCCAGTCTAACCTACCCTAGAGGTCACCCACAGGGAGTCAGTTGGCTTGTTTATAAATGTGTTATATTAGCCTGCTCTTACTCTCCTTGCCTGAGAAACAGTCCTTCTCCAGTCAGCCCCCTAGGCCAATGCACACAGGCCACTCACAGAGTATCCACGTGGTACCCAGGAGGCCTACGTTCTCTCACAGTGGACTCCATTGGTCCCCTCTTGGGCATATAGATTCCACTGCCTTTTCCTCTCTTTGAAAATAGACCTCCGTGGTGCCTGTTCTACCCATTTTGGTTCAGTTTCCCAGATGAACATGCAGATCTCCACTAACTTCCTTTCCTGCATGCACGTGGGCTGCCATACTAAGGTCACTCAAGGTACCGCAGCCAACACTTCTCCCTTGTGCAAGACGGACAGAATCAGCTTGCTGTGTATCACAGAGGGATATGAGCCTGTTTTATGGGATAAGAAATAACTCGTGTGTGTGTGTGTGTGTGTGTGTGTGTGCGTGTATGTATGTATGTATATATATACATGCATGTGTATGTGTGTCTGTGTGTGTACATACAAGCTCACAGTACACGGGCAGAAGCTACAGGAAGATGTCCAGTGTCCAATTCTCCTACTTTCGACTTTGTTTCCTTATGACAAACATTAGATCCCAGATCAGTGGCAGCTTGGGTCCCACCTATCTATAGCTGGGTCCCTTCTTGCCCTCATAGCTGATTTTGCATACAGGGCCAAGGCTAAGGGACTAAAAGTGGTACACCCTTTATGATGGATAAACATTACCTAAATTGTTCCTTCTCCCTAATTCCCTACAGCTTTATACACTTCTTCCCTGGAATGCACGATTCCTTCCCACCCTCTGACATGCAGCATCAGAGAGCCTAACTGCAAAGTATCTACTATGGGATACTCATTAACCACAGGGAAGGACCCTCCCCTGTCCTCTGAAATCTATAAATGGCTCCCACTCTGCCAAGGGTACATAGCAAGGTGTACTGAAAAAAAACATCATTCTAACTTCAGAGAGCTCACCTGAGCTAGCATTCTTATTTCTTGGGATGAGTGATGAGATACTGCAGTTTTCAATTAATGATGATAGAATCATTTTCTTAGAACCAAAGAACCTTTTGAGGCATGAGTTTCAAAACTGCTCTGAGAAAAAATGGACGGCCAGGTTTGTTCACCTTACATTGACTAACACACACACACACACACACACACACACACACACACACACACACACACACACACACACACACACACCCTCCCCTGTATATAATGAGATTGGTGTCCTCTATACATCAAGATTGGATTTCCTACATTATTTAAGATGCTGATCTGCAACCAGCTTGCCTGGAAGGTGCCAGGATGCTCTGAAGGGACACTTGTGCCTCTCCCTTTGGCTATCATATTATTGAAACAATGGACTTGGAACTGAATTTTCCCTAAGAAGAAGGCAGCTGAGACCTACTTTTAATGGTTTTAATAGTCAAAGGGAACTGCCCTTGGAAAGATAATTAGATGTCTTCAGAGCACCTTGCAGAGGAAGCTGGGGCATGGATAAGTCAGTGATGGGCAGGACCGTGCCTTGATCAGGACAGCTTACTTACACATGGCTCTGGCCCTCTATTAAACCTGAACCGCATGCCAGGTCTGCAAGATGGACGTGGGGTCATCATAGGTCTTGATCCCCTTCCCAGCATCGGCACATTGAATAAATCTCCTAGTCCCTATTTTCACTATATTTTGGGTCTTTAATTGGCTTTTTGAGAGCAGGTGGCTAAGCCTGGTTTGGAAAGGCTGCCAGGGCATAGACTCTGACCCTAAGTCTGGCAACATATCTTCTATTGTAAAATTTACCCAGTTCTGAAAGTTCTGGCCAAGCAGACAGGACTGTTGGGAAAACACCATTTTTAAAGGCAAATGATACACTTATTAGAAGCATGTTCTAATGAAGCACGTAGAATTCTGCATGCAGTGATGTTGGAGCTACTAGAGTCTGACTCCCCAGAATGCAGAGAAGATTCTCACTCCCATTAAATGCCCCCATCTTTACGCACTAATACTTAATAATGTTCCTCATACGCTCCTGAAATGAAACGCACAGGTAAAATAACCAGCCTTTACTATGAATTTGAAAAATCAATGCAATACTCTTAACAGGATATAAAGGAGAAATAAAAGGAGCTGATTTGTAATGACTCTGCACTTCCATATGTAAATGCCTAGCTGACTACACTGGAAGCATAATGAAGTTGTCAGAGACTCAAACCATCTTATAATAAATATGCCTGGATGTGGAAATAAGAGAAGATTAAAAGCCATTCTCCGTGCAAGTAGGAAAGATGAAAGAGCAAGCGGAGGTATGGGCAGCCACCAGCACAAGAGGAGAGCTAGAGCAGAAAGAACGGGGCCATCAGTGTGCAGGGAGGCACACACGAATCTCCTAAGGATGGTACCGTGTGTCATCATGACGCGTCCGAGCCAGAGTGACAGTCACCCTCGGGGAGCACTGACTGGATGGTGAACAGCCATCATAGCCTGATCTAGGCAGCATTTCTGCACACGTATACATTAAAAAGTTCACTGACTCTGGGCGTTTTCAAATGATGAGATATTATTTATTAATTAAAAGGTACACATATGATACGGCTGGAGAGGAGGCCCTGAGGTGAAGAGCACTTGCTACTCACGCAGAGGACCTGGGTTTGGTTCCTAGCACCCCACTGGCCCATTCTCAACTGCCTACAACTTCTTGAAGGTCCAATGCCTGTGGCCTCCAAAGGCAGCCATATTCATGTGCACATACATGGTTTAAAATAAAATGAATCTTTTTTTTTTTTTTAAATAATAGGCTAGGGATGTAGCTCAGTGGAGAGCACTCCGCCCTAGCATGCATGAAGCCCTGAGTTTCATCCTAAGCACCATATACATCAGGCGTGGTAGTGCATACCTGTAAGCCCGGCTCTCAAAGGGTGGGAGACATGAGGATCAGAAGTTCAAGATCATCCTCAATTACCTAATACATTCACTCAGGGCTACATGAGCCCTTGTACGAGACAACAAAAAACTCAACATGTCACAATGACAAAGTTTACTCATTAGCATACCTTTAAAATATTATAATTTAAAAAGATGTAAAGAAAGGAACTATTTTACATTTTTTTAAAAAATGCTTTAATATTTGTCTTAATAGAGGACAGCTGGATTCTCGTACCTGTTTCTCCATTCGATTTATATGTTAAAATACATATTCATTATAAATTCTTCTTTTATTTCGTCTTTGTATCAAAGTGAGGCCATTGTGCTGGTTTTAAAAGAATTTATGTGTAGGCTGGCTATTTTAGTCTATGAATTGCATTACAGGAGAGTAAAGGGGCCATGGGTAAATATTTGCTGTGTAAAAAGGAAGCATTATATTCACAAGGGCTTGGTACAAGGTCTTAGATCATCTTGTGAACTAATTCTACCCTTAGTGCCCCGCTCTCTTCTAAAAGCAGACAGTAGGAACAACCAAGACATTGCATCTTCTAGAACACAAACTCATATGGGTGCTTGATTTGGAAGGGAAATAATATTTAAATCATTATCAAACTAGTTAGATTCTGGGGCTGAGGAAAGTTGGTAAAGTATTGTCTATACACACATGAAGACTTGGGTTTGGTCCTCCAGCACCCATTTAAAACACTGGATGCAATGGTATGTGCTTGAAATTGTACTGCAGGGGAGGTTGAAACAGAGACATCTCAGGAACTTCCTGGCTCAGCCTACCCAAATCCAGCGAGGGACCCTATTAAAAAAAATGAGACAGAGCGTAGCTGATGAAGACCCCCCCCCCATGATAACCTCTGGCTTCTATATACAAAAGCATATATACATGTTGTGGGCACATGCACCTAATTTTTTTTTTTTAAGTTTGATTACATGGTCCTCTACCAAAGGTCCCACAAACCCACAGGCCAGGGTTAAAGTTTCTTTCTTGAAATTTCTTAGAACTGTAGATTCCTCCTGGGGTTAAGGACAGATAGACTGTGAAAGGGGTAAAGGGAAACTGCCCGGGACAATACCGATCTTTCATGCCTTAGGAGAGACAAAGACGTGTGTATTTGGAAAAGTTCATCAAATGTTTCACGAGTGTTCATGCACTTCATTGTGACCAATTGTCACATCAAGAAAAGTAAAGAGTAGTTGGCCTCTACAGACATGGATGTGATATATTTAGGGAAGTGTGCTGACGTAAGCAACTAACTTTGAGATATAAGGTGATCTGGGGAAAGAGGAAGAGGCGGGCACGGGCTGAAGCAAATACAGTGTGGCGTGGCGTGTAGAACAGAGGTGGCAGACATTAAACGTTTATGTTAGCAGTTACTTCAGCCTTTTTGTATCTGAGGAAGTTCATAACGAGATGCTGAAAAAATATTTATTTGCACGCTTACAATTTACTGTATATTATGATTTGATTTTAAAAGTTAAAATAATAAACTGCTAGAAATGGAGGTGTTAAAACTCAATAACAACAGAATTGGCTTATTTGTGAGTGAACAGAGCAAAAGGAACCACTAATCTCTCTTTTTTTTATATCAAAGTTCTAAGGTCACCAAACAACTATCCAAATGAATGGAAAGAATACCTGATGTTCTCAGAAATAATGAGGCTTATGTTCTCTCTCTCTCTCTCTCTCTCTCTCTCTCTCTCTCTCTCTCTCTCTCTCTCTCTCTCTCTGTGTGTGTGTGTGTGCACGTGTGCATGTGCATGTGTGTGTGTGTGTGTGTGTGTATGGTGTGTGCTTGCACATGAATATGTGTGCTTGCATGTGTGGACACACTGGGTATTTCTCCCCATCTCTTTCCACCTTATATATTGAAGCTGGGTCTCTGACTGGAATTTAGAGCTCACTGACTCAGACAGTCTAGCCAGCCAGCCTGCTCTGAGGATCCCGGTCTCTGAGGAGTCCTGGAGTTACATAGGGGCCACCATTCCCACTCAGCATTTATGTGGGTGCTAGGGACTTAAACTATGGTCCTCAGCTTCACCTGATGAGCCATCTCTAGCCTTATATTGACATGGGAGATGGCACTGGCAGAGTCCCAGAAAATAAGATCTCATCTCTGGAATCCTATCACATGCCAAGTGACAAGTCCCATCTCTGCCACTTAAGAAAAAAGAAACAACATATACACTTGGCACAGAATTAGAGTAAGGCCCAAAAAAAGCTGCAGGCAGTCCCAGTTAATTTTAAACACATCATTTCAGAATCGAATCCATATGGTTATACTATCAAACACTTGATAGTGGATGATAGTAAGATAGAAGATGACAGTAACATTTCATTGTTTGTGCATTCATTTTAATTTATGCATGCACTTTTGCCTGCCACATGTGTGATGGTGCCCAAGGAGGGCATAAGAAGGTATTAGACCCCCTGGATCTGGAGTTGCATACAGTTGTGAGCAGATGTGGGTGTTAGGAGAATAACCTTTTAAACATTATCTTGATAAAGTTTGGTGGCATAGACTCAAGTGGTAGTTAGGAGGACTTGATTCTGAGTCTGTTTCAATGAGCCTGGGTCCCCTACAGATCTGCTTGCCTCAGCTGCAAATGAACACAGACACAGGTGTGCCTTGCCAGGGGCTCACCAGCCACTGGTCATTGCAGACATGGAGGGCATCTCTGGATAAGTTCTTGTGAAAACAAAGAGCAATTTTCCCTCAATTTACTCAATAATTGTAATTGTGCAAATGTTATGCTAAGACTCTGTGGCAAAAATACTGTTTGTTTGTATGTAAGAAAGAAAAACAGTGTTAGACTCCAGTGCTGATGAACAGTTTCTGGTGCTTTAGTTTGTTACCTGAAGAAACAACAGGGGAACATGGACATGAGAAGCATGACTGTAGTAGGAGGTTTCTGGCCCGGACTTTCAGGCCTAGCCTCAAGGTTTAGGCCCACAGACCCACAGACTCAAAGAGACACACAGGTGCTTACAATAGTTTTAGGCTGATTGGCCAAAGGCCCAGGCATATAACTTGCTAACTCTTTACCTTTAATCTAACCCATGACTCTTGTCCTGTTCAGCCATGGGGCTCGGTACCTTTTCTTACAGCAGCATGGTTGTCCTCTGCTTCTTCTGGCTTCTCTCTGGAGTTCTGCTCTGTGCTTCCTGTTCTCAGAGTTTTCTTAGTCTGGTAGCCCCGCCCATACTTCCTGCCTGCCTTTGGCCAATCAGCGCTTTTTATTAAACTCATAGGTGGGGACAACTATTTACAATGGAGCAACATAATCCCCCTACACATGATGAGCAGCCCTTCTTCATAGTGAGGGCTATGGAAACAGGATGTGAGTTCTAGCCTGGCTCCTGATCTTTCAATGACCATTGTTACTAGGGTCTCCTAAGACACCCACACAGGGGATCTGGGAGATGCTCTGTCAGAAACACAAACATGAGTTCAGACCCACATGCACATAAGAAAGCCAGTTGTGGTAGCAAATCCCCAGTATCTCAGCATTGAGGAGGCAGATAGGGAGCACCTTGGGGCTTACTGCCAAGGGTCAGGCAGAAAGCCTGATGGCATCTTGAGAAACAATGGTCAAGATTGACCTCTTACATCCATGAATTCAAATGTGCACACACACACACACACACACACACACACACACACACACACACATGCACAAACACATGGCACACATGCTCGCACGTGCACACATGCTCGTGCACATGTGTCCTAACCTCACAAACCACAAGCATCAAGCAGCTCCTAAAAGAGGCAGCTTCCCTCCATTGAAATCCATTAAGTTACACTGAAGGGGTTATTTCAGGAACATTTATATTTTAATGAAAGAAGCATATTCCCCCTATAGAACCAGAATAAAATCACTTTCTCATTCTGGAGCCATTTAATATAAAACTATCCTCAAATTCTTATAGTTTCTGGCTAGATTGTGTTTGAAATCACCTAGACCCACAAAGGCATGCTCAGAGTCACAGGCGCAGTCAGAGGTTCACCACTGGGACAGCGTTTCAAACAGCAACTGAAGGACTGACTGTCTGTCGCCCCTACAGAAACAGTATCTGTTGTTTGCCCAAAGCTGGATTCACACCACTGAGCCCCGAGTGAAAATTCAAACAATCTGCTACCCAACACGCAAGCAAACATAAAAGCAAATGCTGTCCTTGCCACTATGAGTTCTTACATTTTTGGTTATCAATTTTCCCATCACCTAGTGTGGTCTCGCATGATTTCCTGTTCTTACTGTTTCCATCGCCACGCTTCGGCCACTGCCATGCTGCACCTGCTGTCTGTCCTAGACAAGCCTGTTCTGTCTGTCACACTTGGGGTCACTCCCATGTCCTCTGCTCTCTTCTTCAGTATCTTGTTGGTCCTCTCTCTCTCTCTCTCTCTCTCTCTCTCTCTCTCTCTCTCTCTCTCTCTCTCTCTCTCTCTCTCTCTCTCTCTCTCTCTCCAGCACCTCTGCACGGAGATAAACTTTATTTTTATCCAAGGCAAGAAGAGATGAAATGTCACAGGAATTTGTTTGCTCAAATGAGATGCCATCAAGTAACTAAACAGAATACAAGATGGAAATGCACTTTGATCAAAGGAAAAACTGCTGGATTATTTAAAAGAATAGAGGGACAAAAATCAGCCGATTTAAAATGTTGCATGTAACTCAGCAATCAAAATGCTAGCAGGGAATGGTTCTATTCATTCTGTGCTATAAAATGACAAAAAAAAATGTTAAATGCTTACATAAAAAGTAGATGTATGAGACTGGAGAGAGGGCCTGGGGTGGGGATGGGAAGTCAAATGCTAGTCAGGCTAGCACGTGGACCTGAGTTCAAGTCCCAGCACCCACGTCAAAAAGTCAGGTGAAGCAGGCATGGTGAAGACAGATGGATCCCAGGGGCTCAGGGGCCAGACAACCTGGACTAATGGGTACGTCCCAGGCCAGTGAGAGATCCTGTCTCAAAGCCCAAGATGGATAGCATCTAAATTCAAGATCTGAGGTAATTGTTCTCCTGCTTACACACACACACACACACACACACACACACACACACACACGCACACACACACATGAACACACACACACGCACACACACATGAACACACACACACACACACACATGAACACACACACACACCCACACATGAACACACACACACACACACCACACATGAACACACACACACACACATGAACACACACACACACACACACATGAACACACACACACATGAACACACACACACACATGAACACACACACACACACATACAGACACACACACACACACACACGAACACACACACACACACACACACACACACATCCACACTTAAGTGAACACCCCCACACATGCACGCACATGCATGCACGCAAACACAGAATTAAATATACTGGCATCTCACCATCTAGGTATCTACTTAAGTGAAAAGAAATAACACTAACAGGCCATTCGTTATCATCACAGGACTGAAACCTTGTTCAGCAGAATTGAGACCAACACACACACTGGCAGCCACCTACAAATCACGGAAACATAGTACTCCAGAATACTGACTCAGAAAACGGCAAGAGCACATCCTGTGTGTGTGTGTGTGTGTGTGTGTGTGTGAGAGAGAGAGAGAGAGAGAGAGAGAGAGAGAGAGAGAGAGAGAGAGAGAGAGAGAGAGAGAGAGAGAGAGCTTTAGACTGTGTGTGTGTGTGTGTGAGAGAGAGAGAGAGAGAGAGAGAGAGAGAGAGAGAGAGAGAGAGAGCTTTAGACACAGAGTCTCATGTTTCCAACAGTGGCTTTGACCTCATTGTGTAGCCAAGGGCACCCTTGAACTTCTGACCCTGCTTCTACTATTTGCTGAGTGCAAGGATCACAGGCACATACCATCATACCTGATTTATGCAGTGCTTGGGCTTGAACCCTGGACTTCATGAAGGTTAGGCAGGTACTTTACCAGCTGAACTGCATCCCAGCCCAAGAATACATCTTAGATGCATGCTGCCAAGTGGATGATCCTAAAGGCAGCGTGTGGTATGAACCTATTAATAAGAGCAAAACTGTCAGGTCAGAACTAGTGTTGCAGCCCAAGAAAGGGAATGCTGAGGATGAAGGAGCCTGTGGGGGGGAGGTCTCTAGGTGACAGGACTATCCATAATGCACTGCAAGGAGGGAGGTGTGACGCTGTCCACAGAACTGCACACTGTACTGTGTGCAAATAAGAATGAACCAAGCAAGGCACTGGAGGATCCAGAATGGAACAATGGTGATGCGTGAGGACCAGAGGAAACACAGACATCTGAGCAAACCTGGCCGGGCTGAGGTGCAGGGGCTGGCCTAACTAACTTGCTCATTCCATGTTCTGCGACATTATTTTAAAGCTAAAGAAATTAGCTGTGCATAAATACTGTGTCCCAGCTGGTGTCTCACAGGGCTCTGAGCTAGCACTTCTAAAAGCAGTTCATAAGTATGCCGGGGCGAGACAAGTGAATAGATTGTGCATAATGGGAGCCAGACTTCTCACTGTCAGAGGAAGAAATTACAAATAAAAAGTGGAGGGAAACAGGCTGAACTCTGTGCTACTGAGTCGAGTGGGAGGATGTCCATCAGTGCACGAGGACAGGCACATACAGAATTAACATGCCGTGTGCAAGCCTGACTCAGAAGACACATGGTAGGGGCTGGAGAAATGACTCAGTCCTCTGCGGGACCCGCATTCACCACACTGGGTGGCTCACAACCACCTGTAACTTCAGCTTCAGAGGATATGACACCCTCTTCTGGACTCCACAGGTACTGCATACACATATATGTACACACAGACACAGATATAAATATAATTTTTAAAAACTTTTTAAAATATGGTATCTAGGTAATCCTATCCACTGACAATCCAGCAGTAGACTTGTGCTCAGCATCTGGGTTTCATCTTTTACCCTATTTTTAACTAAAAGATCACGGTCTGCTTTTTGTTTGTATGGTGGTTTCAATGACAATAGCCCCCATAGGTACTTGTGTTTGAATGCATGGTCCCCAGTTGGTGGAGCTGTTGGGAAGGATTAGGAGATGTGGCCTCCTTAGAGGAGAGGTATCATGAGGGGATGGCTTTGAGGTGTTAAAAATCTCCACCCACTCCTAGTTACTTCTCTCTGACTTGTGCTTGTGGATAGATGTAAGTTCTGAACTTCTCCAGCACCATGCCTGCCTGTCACCATACTCTCTGCCATGATGGTTATGGACTCTAACCCTCTCAGACTGTAAGCTTCCAATAAGTTCTTTCTTTTATAAGTTGCTATGGTCATGGTGTCTTATCACAGAAATTCAAAAGTAATTAAGACAAGCTGGGTGATGGTGGCACACACCTTTAACCCCGAACTGGAAAGATAGAGGCAGGTGAGTCTCTATGAGTTCAAGGCCAGCCTGCTCTATAGAGCAAGTTTCAGAGCAGCCAGGGCTACAAGTGAAACCCTGTCTCAAAAAACCAAAACCAACCAACCGAAGTTAACTAAGACAATTTCCATGTTCACCTGTGTGTGGGTGTGTGTGTGTTCCTGCACTGGAAGTCACTGGTCCACCTTGCGTGTCATTCTTCAGATGTCATCCATCTTGGTTTTGAGATGAAGTCTCAACAAGACCCGGGACTCCACAGTATCATTCACGGCTTATTATGAGAGTACTGGGGATTGAATTCAGATGATCATGCCTGCATGATGACTTAGTTTTATGTCTGTTGTGACCAACACTCTAACAAAAAAAATATAGGAGAGTTCATGCACTTTGTGGGTCCAAGTTATAGTTCAGTGTTCAGGGGAAGTGAAGGCAAGTGCTCCCAGAGCTAATCACCTCATATCTATAGTCAAGAGCACAGAAGGAATAAATACAACCTTGGTTCTTCCTTTTTCAGATAGCTTTTCAGAATCCCATGCCTAGGGAATGGTGCTACCCTCAGTAGGCTGAGTCTTCTTACATCAATAATCAAGATAGTTCCTCACATATGTGTCAGAGGCCAATCTGACCTAGATAATTCCTCACTAAGTCCCTCTTCCCCATCGATTCTACATTGTGTCAAGTTGACAGTTAAAACTAACCAGGGTACATGGGAAGGGCCTTATTGAGTCAAGCAAACTCCCAAATCAGAAGCACCATCTTAAAGAAGTGGCTGGCTTAGATCTGTATGATATATTAATGTGCAGGGAACATGTGTACTATGCCAGAGAGCAGATGCCAAGACAGAAAAGACAACAGTTTGTCAGCTGGAGACGAGCCAGCCTGTGTGAGTTCAAACCCTGGAGCAACATGAACACCACATGCAAACTAGGTAATGACCCAAAGGAAGGCCATATATAGGATTGGGGACACAGTTTAGGGTAGAGTGTTTGCTTGGCATGCACAAGGCCTCAGTTCAGTCACAGTACTACCCAAGTATCCATGTGTCCATAGCAAGATAAATGAATTATAAAATAAATAAATAAGGGGGCTGGAAAGAGTACTTGTTTTACAAGCAAAAAAAAAAAATCCTTGAATTCAATCTTCAGAATTCATGAAGAAAAGTTGAGGGTGATGGTTTGTGTTTGTAATACCAGCCCCAGGGAGGCAGAGACAGGCAGATCCCATGAACCTTGCTGGCCAGCCAGTCTAGGCTAATTAGTGAGCTCCAGGTCCCAGCAAGAGACTCTGACTCCAAAAAGCAAGGTGCTTGAGGAATGGCATGAGGTTGACCTCTAACCTCTGTGTGCATACATTCACACTTATAACTCCCAGCATGCATGTTCTCTCTCTTACATGAACAGAAATAAGCAAAGAAGTGAATGGAAAAATGTGAGAGAAAGGATACATCTCCCTTACAGAAGAATTCCAAAAACACAAATGGGGTATGAAGGAAGGAAACCAGACAATCCTATAGGACAACACTGTAGTCCCTGCTGAAAGGAAAATTCATTGGTGGTTGCTTAACATTGCTGGACAAAGCGGTGAGTGAAATGTCAGATGTTTCTCCCCAAAATATCTGTTAAACACTGTGGCATTTTAGCACATGTCTATGAATTATGTAATATTATTCTGCTCAGAATGAAACTTCAGTATTGTCCCCTTGAGAAGGGCTTGACAGATATCTGTTCTGAGCAGCTTCAGGATAATGGGTGATATGGATCTGCTCTTTGTTCTTGTGCCTGGCACACAGCTGCAAAGCTATTTTGGAATTTCATGAGTGACAATGATGGTAACTTTGACCGATCTCTATGTTGTTTTGGGATATAGGTACGATCAGACCTTGGTTGGAAGATTATTGCTTTCAGGTCCATCCCCTGATATCCAAGAAGGGGAGAATGCTAGAGACGACACTAAACAAGAGCCGAAGATGTGTTTCAGTTGTGTCTATACGATGAAATCTCTACAAAATGCAAACAATGGGGATCCCAGACCTTGAATTGGGGGCTACATCAAGGTATTGGATGGTGGCATGTTTTTATATTTTCATGGTCACCATATTTGCCAGACACAGTATAAGGAACGAATAGTTTATCTTGGCTCATGGGTTCGGAGGGCTCAGTCTGCTGCAGTAGGGAAGGTGTGGTGAGGATAGTTCACAGCAGTGAGAGTGAGCGTTGTTTGCTTTTGCTCTTTCCCACAACCCACAACCCAGCTCCCAAATAAATCACACACAGAGGCTTATCCCTACTTATGCCTGGCCTTAACTTGACTCATTTCTAGCCAGTTTTCCTGAAATGACCCCTCTACCTCTCACCTCTGGGCTTTTATCTTTCTCTATTCCTGTATGCCTTTGTTTGCTTGTTTCTGACTCCATGGCTAGCTGTGTAGCTGAGTGGCTGGTCCCTAGAGTCTTCTTCCTTCTCTGGATACTTCCTTTTACCTCTCCTTCTACGTATCCTCTCTGCCCTGCAGCTCCCTCCTGCCTTACTATTGGCTGTCGAGGCAAAGTCACACAGCTTCAGAGAGTTAAAGAAACACAACATAAACAAAAGTAACACACCTTAAGATATTCTACAAGTGAGTGGTTGAGCTGTTCATATCATGGGGGGGACCAGTGAGCAGAGAGAACCTGCTAGAACCATGTGTGAATTCTAACCTTCAAGCTCCTGACCCTTGTAATTTATTTCCCTCAGCCAGGTTCTACCTCCTACTGGCTCCATAGTCCTTCAAAACAGAGCCAGGAACTGGGGAAGAAGTATGTAATCATGAGGAAACCAACAAATCCAGAGAAGTGGCCCACTAAACACCAGTACTCTTCTCGAGTGTCCAGGTCATGGTTAAGAAGGAAAAGCTGAGAAACTGTCACAAATCAGAGAGGACTAGAAGACAGGATGCCTAATAGCAGTGAGAGATCCTGCACTTGATCTGGGGAAGGGCATCTTAGGGCAAAACTAGTGACCAGCAAACAAAATGCAAAGTTTCCTTTATAAGGGCATGGCTGGTGTGATTGGTACACATACAAAAGCATTTGTGTTGTATGCAGCTTGCTCCATAAAAGGGGTCATTCTGGAAGCCCCATATACTGTGAATTTGACAAGCTGGGAGAAAAGAAACCCCTGGGGGCAAAAAAGGGTCAGTGTAGCTTGGGCAAGGGTAGGGAGATTCCAACTATGCAAAGATGTAGGAGACATCTCTCAAACCAGGGCCTTAGCAAGCTCTGCTCCCAGCCCCTCACTAGGGGATTCTAGGCAGGGGCTCTACCACTGAGCCACACCCCAGCCCCTCACTGGGGGATTCTAGGCAGGGGCTCTACCACTGAGCCACACCCCAGCCCCTCACTGGGGGATTCTAGCAGGAGTTCTATTGCTGATTTATGTCTCTAGCTCTTGATATCTTAAGATAAGGTCTCATGAGCAGCTGGAACTGACCTGAAGCTTGACACTCTCCCGTGTTAGTCTCTTGAGTACTCAACCTCATGAACTAATGTTTGGTTGTGTTCCATGTCTTGACTATAGCTGGGTTACTAGAGTACATGTCTCTCAGAGGAATATGTTTTACTGTGTACAAAGTGAAAACACACATTTTAACCATTTTCCTTCAAATCCTTTCTAATTTTAAATTAAATTCTCACTCAATTTCACTCAGTTCATGATCAGTTAGATGCTTGGTAAGAAACAAAAGGCCAAGTATACAGATGGCAACCAGACTGTTCATGAAAGGAGCACTGTATCCCACACGGTAAACTCAGGCGGACACACCCAGCCTCTGCAGTCATTGCCCCCAGATGGTCATGACATAACCCAAAATAGAATACTCCTCTACTTATATCCCCACCTCTTCCCAAGGCAACTTGGGAGCTGGAGGAAACCTAGTATGCTCCCAAATCTATGACAGAGGCTCCAGCCAGTGAGCTGACTCCACTTCCTTGGACAGCAGAGCAGGCTCTGTCACAGCCCACCAGTACCTACTTGCTAAGTAAGAAGTTCAATGTGATCATGGGACATGGAAGGGGG
Source organism: Phyllotis vaccarum (assembly GCA_033318265.1). Classification (NCBI taxonomy): domain Eukaryota; kingdom Metazoa; phylum Chordata; class Mammalia; order Rodentia; family Cricetidae; genus Phyllotis; species Phyllotis vaccarum. Next base: position 71,302,486 of record JARWLC010000017.1, on the reverse strand, counting down.
CTAGGCAGGCTCCTCAACTGTTCTTCAAAATTACCAAGACCTTGAACCCTCCTGTCCCCTAAGTAATGCAAGTAAAATAGCCGTACTGAATGTAGGATCCCTTACTGGAGACTGGCTGAAGCCATTTGACAGCAGGTAAGCAAGAATTCCAGCACAATTAACTGCTTAGGGCCTCTCTCCCTTCCTAGCTATAAACTTGCGTTAAAGGACTTGTCTATTACAGCCCTGTGCAAGCCTAAGAGCTCTTTGCTTACTGCATCAAATTTTAATCCCACTTAACCGATATCCAGAGCCATCCTACAATCTCATCAGGAGAGAGGAGAAAAGTTTAGCCATCCCTTGAGCTACATCAACTTGAGAGCTGACAGAAAGCTATATATACACAGATATGTATATACATATCATACATGTGTAGTTAATGTTACAACAGCTCTCCAGCCTCTCCCTAAAGAAGCCTGGACGCAAACCTGGGTGCGTTGTATTCCCCCTCCAAGTCTTCCTGAGAAGCCAGTACACTCACCACATGCGATGTCCTGCTCTCTGCAACTGCTCTTTACACACACACACACACACACACAGAAACAGACACACACAGTCACACAGACACACACAGAAACAGACACACATAGTCACACACACAGTCACACAGACACATACAGGCACACACACATACACACACACAGAAACAGACACACACAGTCACACAGACACAGACACATACAGGCACACACACATAGACACACAGACACAGACACAGACACAGACACACACACACACACACACACACACACACACACACCTGCATGTGTCTCTTTCTCCTAAGATGTCTTCAATAAAATCTTCATCTCTGCTTTACACTAGCTAGCCCTGAAGTTCTCTCTTGTTTTACAGACATGAGATTCAAGGTCCCTAAAAATTAGAAGAATTGTCTCAGCTATTGAGGGTGACTGCGGATGTGGGCGCTGCTGCAACTCTGTCCTCGCCCTGCTGACACTACCTTGCCAAGTGACTGTTCCCTTCAGCTGTTACCCTTGTGAGGGACTTTCCCATCACCAAGTAGCAATCGCAGAAGACTTTTGGTATGAGGAGTTTGGAGTTTGGGAGGGAACACACGAGGTGAGTGAGTGGGTGTGGGTGGGAAGGCACACAGCAGGAGGGAAGCTAGCTTTTGATTAAAAGATAACTTCTCTTAAAAGGATACAGTGTTAGCATGCTGCTTTGGACAGGGTTCACACCACCAGCCTTTTACATGTTAATGTTCCCTCCAAGTTTGCTCTCCAGCCACCTGTAGCAGCTTGCCTAGCTGTCTGAATTTCAGAGGAAATATTAATACAGACTAAATTAGCCAATGTAAAATTAAATTATTCTGACAGAACAGCAAGCAAAATTTGCCAAAGGAAGCAATAAATTAAGAAACCTTCTTAAAAATGCAATATTCAATTATAACTCAAATAAATCCCTAGGGTATGAACCAAGACAATTGTATTAAACGTAATATAAATTTCTCTGAAAAAAGAATTGCAGTTCTGTGGAATAAAAACCTCTCCAGGAGCCAACTTCATTAGCCACTGTAACATCAAAGACTCCTGGAGGGAACAGCTTAATCCAAAACATCTTTCACAACCAATTTCCATATGGCCTGGTCATTTGCTTTCATGGTCTGGGCAGAAGGCCTGAGGGGCTGCCTGGGGGAGAACCCAGCAATGTCCCTTTGTTCCTCTCACAAGAGTTCCTTGTCCAATAAATAATTCCCTTTTTCTAATTTTGCTTTCTTTCAGTTTATTTTATAGGAAATGATAAGTTATTGTAGACACCCCTTTTTTAGTATTTGTATGGGTATGTGGTGCGTATGCATATATGCATGCTTTTGTGTATGATGATATGGATGTGGAAGTCCCAGGTGACGTTGAGAATCATCCTGGATCGATTTTCTACCTTATTCAGTGATCCAGCTTCTCTCAATCAAGCCCAGAGCTCACCAATATGGCTAGTCTTGCCAGCTTGCTTCCTGTGAGGATGCCTGTCTTCTGAAACCTCAGTGGTCTCTGTCTTCTGAGGCTGCAATTACAAGTGGGCTGCTGCAACCATCTGGTATTTACATGAGTGTCTGAGGATCTGAATTCTGGTCCTTACATTTTTGGGCCAAATACCTTAAGAGCTGAACTATCTCCTGAACCCAGCACAGACATATTTGGTGAGTATGTATCTGTGTATTTTTTTTGTGTGTGTGTGTATGGTGTTTATGTATGCATTTGAATGTATTTATGTGTGTGCTGTGAGTATGTATGTATGTGCGTGTCTGAACATATGTGTGCATGCATGTGCATGCATGCTCATGAACATACATGTGGAGATCAGAGGACAACTTGAGTTATTTCTCAAGTACCTTCTATGCTTTGTTTGAGACAGTGTCTCTCATTGGCCTAGAACTTCACCAAGTGGGCTAGGATAGCTGGCCAGTGAACTTTTAGAAATTACCCATTTTTACCTCCCATCTCATTATCACTGGGATTATAAACACACACTACCATGTCTGCCATTTTGTGTGGGCTCTGGGGATCTGGACTCAGGTCTTTATACTCGAGAGGCAGGCGCTTTACTAACTGCCATCTCCTTGGTCTCACAGACACATGTTCAAGTTATATCAAGTGATATAACTTTTTTTATACAAGGTTGGAAAACACCAAGGCTCTTAGTTCTGTGTGCTTTGAATCACCACTTCTCAACTTAAGGTGTAAACCACTGATGAGAGAACTCACATGGCCAAGACGGTCACAACCTCTCCAGGGTTGGGGTACACCTAAGTATAAAGTAAAGCCCCGGGTTTCATTCCAGCCCCAAATAAACTGGGCATGGTGGTTCGTATCCATAATCATAGCTCTGGAGACAAGAGGATCTGATTCAAGACCATTAGGTCTGAGGAGATGGCTCAGTGGTTCAAGCATGGGGGCTGGAGTTTGAATCCCAGAAAACCGTGTAAATACTGAGTGGGCAGGGTGATCCGCCTGTAAATCCAGTCTCCAAAGGTAGAGGGAGAGATCCTCAGGGCAAGCTGGCTAGCAAGACTAATCATCCATGAGCAGAGATTGAAAGACCTTCTCTCACTGAATAAGGTAGAGACATGTTCCCACACAGATACAGGAATGCGCACGCGCACATACACACACACACACACACACCCACACCCCTATACGTGTTCCCACACATATACAAATATGCACATACACAATGGAAAAAGGAAAAAAACCCATCAGTTCAAGGCCATCCATGGACATAGTGAGTCAGATGCCAACCTGGTGTGCAAGCCTGTTTCAAAAACAATAAACTAAAACTTCCCTGTGACATACAGGTCTGCGGATCTGTCTGAAAGCCATCCACCCTCAGTGTCCCAAGCCTCTTGGGGCAAGAACCACTCTGCCTTATAACTATAACCAGGTCAGTTCATCTCAGACGGTATCTGGTGCAAAGGTTAGGACCTCTCATCTTTCCCTTCTCCTAGTGATGCTGCTTTCGTATGGGGAAGGATGATTTACACATGTGCAGTTTCCATGGGAATTCAGGAATCAAGTCCACGGAATAATTCAGTTGAGATCTACTTCTATTGCCATAAATTCAAGCAGAAAGAAGTATAAAATTTTAATTGGCAGTATCATTACTAGCATCTCCATGACTATTTCTGAAAGCATCACCTCTCACTTTTTTATTCTCTGAGAGAGAGCAAGAAAGAGTGTGTGTGTGTGTGTGTGTGTGTGTGTGTGTGTGTGTGTGTGTGTGTGTGCACATGCGTGCGTGCACCTGCACACATGCATGCAGACAGAGACTAGGGGAAGATGGTTTCCCACTCTCTATCCCTCTCAACCTTACTCTTCTGAGACAGTCTCTTCATTGTGCTTGGAGTAAGCAACCCACAAGCCTTGGTGGTTTTGTCTCGCCCCTGCTGACATGCTCTGGATATAGGTCCACATGCCTACAGGTCCACATGCAAATAGATACCTTTGTCTTTTTTTTTTTTTTTTTTGGATGGGGACTGGGGATTTGAACTCAGGTCCTTATTTTTGCATGGCCCATGGTCTTAACTAAGGAGCCATCTCTCTAGCCCCCACCTTTTCCTGAGTTCATCATCACCATCTCAGATTTCTTTTTGACAGGAGCGAAGTTAAAAGACCTCTTGGGCTTTGAGTCATCATCTGCCTGCCCCTTGTATCTGATTCTAACTGGTAACATCATCGCTCTCTTAATTGCGCCCTCTTAGAGTAAAGAGAGAGCATTTAGAAGAGCTGGGGTCTGAGAATGGAAATAACAAGGAAAGAAGTATGAGATGCTTGTTACAGCTTTGTTAGAACTCTGTGCAGAGGAGAGGAGAAGGGCGGGTTCACACTGAGGCAACAGAGTTACAGTTTCCAAATACTGTTTCCCAAGAATGAAGTCTTTACCCGAGAAGGTGGGTGTCAGGATTTAGAATAACAATGCAAAGACAGAAATGGATTCATAGACTTTTTAAATTTGGGGATTAGAAGACAAAGAAAAAACAATAGCCCTGTACAGTCCCAGGTGACAAACATCTATGTAAGAATACCAAACTCTCAAAAATCTAGCCTTATAAATGTTAGTTTTTGCATTTTGTTTTTGAAATAGGGTCTTGCTGTGTAGCTAAAGCGCACTTGAACTCACTGCAATCCTTCTGCCTCAGCCTCATAAGGCTAAGATTACAGCATTCATCATGTGTTACCTTGAATGCAACTCCTGACAGTCTTTAAGTTTCTTTATCTTTTCTCTGCTTTATTTTGCATTGTTTTGTGACAGGGTGTTACTGTAGCCCAGGCTGGATTGTAACTGGCTATGTAGCCTAGGCTGGCCTCAAATGCAATATCTTCCTGCTTTAGCATTCCAAGTGCTAAAACTACAGCCATGTTTTCAACCTTATAAACACTGAGTTATTCTTTGGCCAAGAATTGAAAACTGCCCAGAGCTCAGTAACAAGTTTTCCCAAGGCTCGTATTTCCCATCTTGTTTCCATGTGCTTCTATTAAAATCTTAAGGTCAGATGATATTAAAAGTATTGGGATGGCTTGTGGAATAATAATTATGTATCAAAGTGGAGCTGCCCAAACTGTGATGTTCAAGAAACTCTTTAAACAGGGGGTGGGGGGTAAAATCAAAAGAAAGGGGTCTTTGAAGTCCTAAACATGCATTAAGATAAAAATAATTGATTTAATAAATTCATTCCATAGACTGCGATCCTTAATAGCAGCGAATAAAAGCTCATGGAAGGCGGTTAGAGGAATCAATTTCAGACCGGACAAGATGAAAACCAACATCGGAATGTCAGTCCAACCACACAGGCAGTAACTGAAAACCTTCCCCCAAAAAGCTGGTTGGAAATGTCAATCGCAGAAAGCAGAGAAAATCCTCTCTCTACTGGGGGGTAGGGGATGTCATTACACAGTCTGCTCATTTGAACTATACCTCACAGTCCCCATTAGTATCTCCTCACTGGTGTGTGTTCCTCAATAACTATCCACCTTGCTTTTTGAGACCAGGTCTCTCATTTAACCTGGTGCTCACTAATTCAGCTGGGCTGGCCAGCCAGTGAGCTCCAGGAATCTCGTCTCTACCCCTCAGTGTTGAGGTTACAGGTGCAAGCTCCATGCCCAACTTTTCAAGTGGGTGTTGGAGATTCTAATTCAGTTTCTCATGCTTTCTCAGCAAGCATTTTACTGTTGGACTGACCAACCTCCCTGGTCTAGTGATGTTCTGAAAAATTACATACAACCACACAAATTTCATAAAGAAATCAGACAAAGAAATGGGAGCAGGAAATCATTTCCCAGGGCTTTCCAAAGGGAGCGATCCCACTCACTCTTGCCCTAGGATACTTGGGAGGAGTGTTTGGCTCTGTAAGACAGACCCTTGGGTCCCTGGCAGGATATATCTTTGTCTGGGAGGTCTTCCTATCACCTGCCAGCTGTGCTTGATCTCAGAGCTCAGCACTGATGTTGACAAAATGTTATAGGACTTCTTTGGGGAAAAAATCTCCCCTCAAGAGGAAGTCTGAGGCTGTCTACCACTGATAGAATGCAGTCAGGCCTTTGTTAATAGTCCATCCTGGACCTTAGGGGTGGCTTTCTGGTCTTTACCACTCTTCCCACACTATCCTAACACCTCCCTCCTAACCCAGAGTTCTCTGACTGCACGAAGGGTTTTGCTTGCTTTATACGATACATTGAGGTGATAGCACTGGATCCTACATTGGGGAGCTGACTCACCGTTTATGGGACAGGAAGTAATGACAAGGCCGAGATAGTTTCTCGGGCACTTAATTGATAGCTTGTAAACAATGGGGCCTTTAGAAGGTTGAAACACTCAGGAAAACCGCTGGCTGGAATTTTCATTTTATGATGGCCCGGAATGTCCCACAGAATCTGATGTAGGAACTACCAGGCTGGGAGCCACCAAGAGACAAAACTTGGACCCAAGGTGTGCCTGGGTCTCTTCTAAGGCAGCAAGGAGAGGGCAGGGGTGGGTACAGAGGGAAGAGGGAGGGAGGGAGGGAGGGAGGGAGGGAGGGAGGGAGGGAGGGAGGGAGGGAGGGAGGGAGGGAGGATCTTATAGACCCAGGGAGAAGAAACTGGCTTTGGCATTGACCACCTTCAGCCGAGTCTCACAGTTTAAGCTAAAAAGGTGCAAAAGGCCAAAGGAGCTAAGAGATAACAGACAGAATTTTGTTATCCTGGGCAGGGGTTGGGGCTCAGTCAGCAGAGTGCTTGACTAGCATGCACAAGTGCATGGATGCCATCCCCAGCACTGTGTAAACCAACGCACATGTGCAATGCACATCTGTAATCACAGCACTTGGGAGGTAGAAGTAGGAAGATAGTTCAAGGCCATTCTTAGCTACATGGCAAGTTTGTGGACATCCTGTGCGACCTGAGACACTGTCTTTAAGAGAAGAAATAAGAAGGAAGAGAGAAAAGAGGCTGAAAGGTGCCTTAGCCAAGTGTATAGCGAGCAAGCACGAGGACATGAGTTTGAGACCCAGGACCCACTTTTAAAAAGTCATATGTGAGCTGGTGAGATAGCTTAGAAGTTAAGAATGCTTACTGGTCTGTTCTTGCTGAGGACCTGGCTTCAGTTCCCAGCACCCACATTATGAGTCACAATTGCCTGTAACTCCACAGAGTCATATACCTTCTTCAGGGAGGTCTCTGTGGGTATCAGGCACACACAAGGTACACTGACATATAAAACACCCATATGCATAATAAACAGACAGACAATACAATAAATAAATGGTGGCGGCGGCTTGTTTGTAAACTCAGCACTGGAATGGTGGAGACAGGAGGATTCCACAGTTTGCTGGCTGGCTCACCTAACCTCCTCACTGAGTTCCAGGCCAATGAGAGAACTCATCTCAGAGAACAGATGAATGACCTTTGAGGCTGTCCACTGCACCCCTGCCCACACTTCTGGCACACACACATGCACACCTGTCCATGTGCACATGGACACACACACCAAGCCCCCTCTCAGCCTATGTGACTTGTGAGTTGTTTGGGGTTTAGTTTTTGTTTCGTTTTTTGCTTACTGCTGTTGACTCACAGGCTCTCTGCCTGACTACGCTTTCCTCACACCTCTGGACCTTTTCCTGAATACCGTGTACTGCCCTGCAAACTCCAGCTTTTGCCAGAGCAAGAACACAAACAAACAAGCTCTTAAGCTCATCCAGAATCCCCAATCTCCTGCCTTCAGCACTCATTATATTATAATCCTCCTCTGTCAGCCCCTCTTCATAATTTTGTTTCCTTGGGTCCCCACCCTATTTCTTGGCTATAAATCCTTGCTTGCTCATACTTTATTAGGAATTCGGTCTGGTCCTGAATGAACAAGGTATCAACCTGCGTAACAGGTGAATATCACCCTTAGGATCATACATATAAATTTTATATGCATATTTTTCCACAGTGATGATTTGACATTTGACAGAGGGTGTCAAAATTAAATGACACAGTCTGTTCCTCACACCCCTCCAATGCAGTTAGCATCTTCCTCAGCATCTTATGGCCCAGCTGGTGGGGGTTCTGCCTGAATTAAAAAAAAAAAAAAGCCTTCAGAGAACCATGTAAGGTCCCAATAAATGCGAGGTCATCCTTTGCAGTAACAAATGGTTTCACAAAGCAGTTTTTAACAGAACCATAAAAATAACTATGTATCCAGAGCGGAGATCATTTTTGCCAGTTTTGTTCAACAAATTGGGCAAATTTTATGATAGCAAATACATCATTTGTTGGTCCTTAACCCAGTGTCTTACTCTAGTACTCAAAGCTTTTGGATGTGTTACATGAGAATGGGGGGGGGGGGTGCCCAGTGCTGGCAAAGCCCCTGTTCCACCATGGCTATTGGTTTAAACAGCTGAGATGACACACCTGATTCATTCTGTTTCTTCTCCTCCTCCTTCTGTAAATTTATTTGAGTGTGTGCATGTTTGTGTGCCTATGTATGTGAATCCGTGGAGGCTAGAGTCAGCCTTGAGTGTTGTTCATCAGACCCTGAGTGTGTGGACAGTTTGTGAGTGTGGGTGCATGTACCCATCAGTGTCATCAGGGTGCCTGCAGACTATAGGAGGATGTCTGGCATATACACCCCCTCAGCTCCCTCCCCCAACCCTGTCTCATTCCTTCAGATAGGGTCTCTAATTGGAGCTTAATGTGTTCTGACTAAGCAGGCAGCCATCAAGCCTCAGCAGTCTGTATGGCTTCCCACTAACCCCCAAATCAGTGCTGGGGTAACAGGTAAACCCAGCCATATCTGGACTCACAAAGTCTCTCACTACAACATGTGGCTTACTCAGTAGGACAGTCTGGCCAGCCCATAAGGTCCAGTGATCTACCTGTCTCTGCCTCCCCTCCCCCAGAACTGTGATTACAAGTACATGCCACCAAACCTGACTTTTTATGTGGGTGCTGGTAATCAAACGCGAACCTTCATACATGTGCAGGAAGCATTTTACCTATTGAGCCATTTCCCTAGCCCTCTGAATATTCTTTATAGTGCTGACTCAGTTTACATTAATCTTGACTATGGTCCATAGGTACCATTAGGATCCCTGGGGCCGGAACTTCGGAATGCCAGCACAGCCATCAGTCAAAGAGAAACTCCACCCCAATGACCCTGGCTGGACTCCACAGAAAGGAAGGCATGCGGGTGTAGCGGATGTAGCAGGATTGTGATCTGCTCTATTGTAAATAATTGTCCCACCTACTGGGTTAATAAAAACACTGATTGACTGATGGCAGACAGGAAGTGTGGGCAGGGCTACCAGACTAAGAAAACTGGAAGCAAAAAGAGCAGAGCAGAGGCGCCAGAGAAGCCAGCAGATGCAGAGGACAACTATGCTGCTCTGAGAAAAGGTACAGAGCTGCATGGCTGAACAGGATGAGAGTCATGAGTTAGTTTAAGAGTAAAGAGTTAGCAAATTATATGCCAGGGCCCTAGGTCAATCAGCATAAAATTAATGTGTCTGTGTGTTGGGACTGTGGGTTTGGACCATGGGCCAGACAGGCCAGAAACCTAATACTACACAGGGCACACCTCTCTGTGGGCTATGAGCTAGCTGGTGCAAGGGAGCTGAAAACCACTTTCCCACTTTTGCTTGGATGACAGAATGTTCATTTCTCTTCCTGCTGCAGATGATGGGATGTCTTAAGCTTCTTTCATGCATTCTATTTAAATTCATACTCACACAAAAAACCTTGTCATCTGGACATGACAACCCACATCTTAAACAACAAGACAATCCAGATAAGAGGGGCAAAAAAAGCCAGTGGCTGTGCCTTAGCTTTACGTATAATAACTACGTGGTGGCACCAAGCACTTTTGGATTTTAAAATTTGGGTTTATTTTTTATTTATTTTATTTTTTGCTCCTAGTCAAATAAAACAGGGATGAGATTTAATTTACCCTACCATTTTCCTGTGGTTACAAAACCAGAATTTTACAGTTCAGCACATGGAGCAGAAAGAAACAGAACATGTATTAGAGCTGCTGAAGCAATTGCCCAAGGCTAGCTGGTTTCAATTTCTCTCCCAGATCTATTTGATTGAATAATAGATACCAACAATGCAGTGAAGCTTAAGAGTCCTCTGTGGAAAAGCCTGGCAGAGGAAACCTCCAGAACAATCATTGGTAGTAGTCCAGAGCTTCGGCCACTTAATAGCTGTTTGCAGCTTTGTCCCATCAGCTCATTTTAACACAGGGATTATTAATCCAAAGATGAAATAAGATGAAGCCATTTTGCTCAGATGTTATATATTTTTTCTAGTAAACAGTCAAGCCTATTACTTTTCACAGAATTTAGAAAATTGTGAAAAGGACCTTTCATGACACCACAAGGGAGTTGATCCTGACAATAATTTGGGCTGGCCCCCTCAGTGTCTGCCTGTATATATATATATATATATATATATATATATATATATATATATATATATATATATATATATATATATATATATATATATATATATATTTTTTTTTCCTTTAAATCATGGTCTTCCTCTCAGTCTCAGATGGCCTAAAACTCCTTATATAGACTGGGCTGGCTTTGGATTCAGAGATTTCCTGCCTCTGCCTCTTAAATGCTGAGATTAAAGGCAAGTACCACTACTCCAAGCATATTACACATTTATAATTTCTGTGTGTTTTAGTGTATGTGCATATGGAGACCCCAGGTTGGAGTCATGTGTCTAACTCTCAGTGATTATTCTACATTTTCCTTCTTGAGACAGACTCTCTCATTGACTCTGGGGATCACTAGGTTTGGCTTGATTGACAGGTGAGCAAAGCCTCAGGGAACCTCCTGCCTCTGCCTTCCCAGTGCTGGAAGTACAAGGGGTGTTGCTACCACACCAGTCTTTTTAACATGAGTTTGGGGGACCAAACTCAGGTTCTCCTGTGTCTGTGGTAACAGAGCCATCTCTGCAGCCCCACTTTTATAGATTAATACTGTATGATTATTAAAGTATCATCAGAGACATTAAAACCACATCATTTACTATTAATGATGTGTGATACACAATCATAAATAGAATGCTAGGACTGAATTATATGTAGTCATTGTGATGTATAATATAATATGCAAATATCCAAATTTCCTCTTTTACTTTTGTATCATTAAAGCTCCTTTGAAAACATTGTTTTTCCGGTTTCTGGTAAAAACCTTCAATTTGCATAAAAGGCATTAGATCTGAGCACCCCACACTCCTCTGTGAGACTCCACAGCACTACACATCCTTCTGTGCAGTTCTATCCCCTTGACCCTGCTAGGGCTATCCAAATTTCCTATGCTCCAGCAGTCCCCTGTCCACACACCCCTGCCCTTCCTCCCTCCCCAAATCTGCCCCACCCTAAATCACTGCTCTCAACATTCCCTAACTCCCTTCCTTCAGCTCCTGCCCCCAGCCCTCAGCTCTCACTCTGTTCAGGCTTCATTCCTTTCTCAGTGGAAATTCCACATGCCCAGACCAGGTTCAGTCCCCCACCTCACCCCAGCCTCTTCTCTGAACACTAGTGATAACTCCTGTTTTCCAGGACTGATTTGATGTTTGCTTCCCTGTTTTCATCACTAAGGTATCCCCAGTACCCAGCAAAGTGTCCCATATAGGCACACCTGCAGTGAAATTCACTAAATAAGAGGACGCACGTAAACACAAGCTAAGGGAACAAAACCCACACCATGTCTGATCACTTCCCAGAGTAAACTCTTCAAATAATAAGCTAGGGTTGGGGTACAGCCCTGAGTAGAAAGTAACGAGGCTCCAGGGATTATGTTTCCTCCATTTTTTACCGTCTTCAGGTTTCTCAAATGAACTGAATACTTCCAATGAAAATACACACCTGTTAAAATTCTACAAGGCTGATTGACTGATTAAAACTGAGAGTAGAGAGCTGGATGTT